>CM060597.1:18640923-19840923 GCA_030578255.1 Tiaroga cobitis
AGTTGAATAATATGAAACATACAGTTTATGTAAAACCTCACCCCAAAAAACACTAAATGTACTAAATAAATTAATGAAATAAATGTACAACTATTCACTGAATCAAGCATTTCAGTTTAAATAAAATGGAACCACAAAAATATTCTAAATGGTATTGGAGTTGAAGAAAAAACACATACAGCTTATGTAAAACCTCACACAAAAAGTTTAAATAAATGTACAACTATTCACTGAATCAAGCATTTCAGTTTAAATAAAATGGAGCCACAAAAATATTCCAAACAGTTAAAAATGTATTAGAGTTGAAGAAAAAAAACACATACAGCTTATGTAAAACCTCACACAAAAAGTTTAAATAAAGTGGAGCCACAAAAAATTGCAAACAGTTAAAAATGTATTAGAGAGTTGAAGAAAAAACATACAGGTGAGGACAATATGTATCATATATTTCACACTAAAGTTGAAAAACATTGTTCATTTAAATGAAATGGTTATAAAATTTACATTTAGTCATTCACATATATTTGACACTGACTCAAGTTGAAAAACCATGCTGTTCAATTAAAAGTATATAAATTAAACAAAAATAAAATCATCTTACTGTTTCACCATGGTTGAAAAAAACCCACAAGTGTTTCCCCTGAAGTCTTTTCTCTCTGTCACACCAGCGTGTGGCTGGCCTGGTATCTGTTTTTGTGACACGTTCCTGAGCCCATTGAGAAATATCTTACACAACAGTTAAAAAGCATTGTGTTCCTTTAAAAGTGTATAAATTAAAATATATCATATATAAAATAAATAGTTTACTAATTTAACTAAAGTTGAAAAGCATGTTGTTCATTTAAAATCTTACTAAATTACTAAAGTTGAAAATCATGCCGTTCATTAAAAAATCTTACTAAATTACTGAAGTTGAAAAGCATTCTGTTCATTTAAAATAAATATTTTACAAATTTACTGTACCAATTACCGTATGTTAGATTTAGATAAAAATAAAATCATCTTACATTTTCACCAGGATTGAAGAAAAAAAAAAAACCAGACAGGTAGTGCCTGCCAGCATGGACAGTGTGCATGACAAATAAGTGATATCATCGCTGTTTTCGTACCACCGGTAATAAATTACTTTTAATTCATAAGACTTATTTTCAGGAGTGACAGTTATCAGTGAAATATGGCGCTCATGTAATCAAAAGGTCTGCCTACCCCCTGGGAATGTGAATTGGCCTTGAACCTAAACAATTCCATTCATAGAGTACTGAAAGAATATAGTGGACACACAGCTCCGCCGTTTTCCCATAGTTTTCCACAGGCTCTTACTGTAAAAGGCTATAAAATAGCCAAGACACATGGACGTGTGCCATACCCCCATGTATGGACCAAAAACTTTTGCACCCTCTCTTCTATGACCATCTCATCAAAAATACAAAACAGTGAGTACTTTCTCTATAATTAATTTATGCTACGGTGCTGTTTATCTGTATTATGCAATGATGTTTAATTTGAAAAATTGTTTATACATCCTGCTTAGTATATGTGTAAATAGTTGTGCTTAAATGTTTGGATGTATTTTTACACGCCAACATATTTTGTCACACCGTAGTGATGCAAAGTTCCACACTCTTGTAAAGACTATGGTCTAACTTTAAAACATAATCTTTATACATGAATTCAAAAGACCAAATCACTAAGAAAGGAGGGGTGACAAGCACCATTTATAATAAATAGACAAAAGTTTGCAAATGATGGTTTTATTACTATTCAGATAGCTAGCCGATGTCACTGTTTCACATGTTGGACCGTATGTGTTTTAGGTAAAGACTTTTCTTTGAGAGCCGTCAACATTCAGTGTTTATAGGAATAAATGACCGTTGATAATTTAAGTGATACTATTTCTGTTTGAGAACTAAATTGATACTTTGTGTGATTCCACAACATAGATAGAGGGAAGGTTGCACTAAACAAAGTATTGACATGCTGCAAGTATTACTTACTTAAGTTACTTATAAGTAAGTATTAACGCGAAAAGTAAGCGCATGCTGTTTTACACTTAAACTATTACAACAGAATCGCACCTGACTATTGCACTGAGAGAGGCGTAATCATTAAGACTGTTAAACAAAGTTTGGTGTTTAAAATTATTTCTAGTGATCAACTTGCTAAAAAATAAATACAACATGAGCCATACAGAAAAGCCACTTGTGATCAGTTTTGTATGTTTGTAATTGACATTTTATATACTAGTCAATTAGGCCGTTTTCATCTTGCTTCTTTTTGTTTTTGTACAGTTTGCAAAAACTATAGTCCTTCTACATGAGAGTGTTTAAGACTAAACAAATCATATTTCTTTTAGAATATTATTTCTAAAATTAGTTATTATTTTCATATTTCTGCTATGTCTACGAAACAACGACATGAAAGATGAGTATTGCTGTTTTTCTGTTACCTATAATACTATTATACTTCAAACTCGTCTAGCTATTGCCCATTTCACAGCACAGTCGGTTATTTTTTCTACGTGGATAAACAACGGTTAAGCTAATGAATTACCGTTGATATTTTTATGTGAAAGGTAGGATGCTACACCGTTTCTTTGACACAAGAGTTTTAGTCAGGGGTCTTTTAGGCCTGATCCAGAAAACAGGCGTTGTGTTTTATGTCTTAATAATTGTTCTTCTTTTTTATGAAAACATGTGGTAAGCAGTTTTTGGCCTCATCATCAAAATGTTTTAACATATCGTAAATATCAATTGTTAGATAAATTATATCTAACTATCAGCAGTTAAATGTGAAACACGCTCAGTCACATTAGAGTTGGATTCTTGTTTATATTTAACATTGTTATTGAACCGCATGTTTAACAGTGCTAGTGTTCACCACGGTTTCATTTTTAACAACACTATCGTAACCCTTATCGTATTTTGTATGGTGTCTTCTTTACACTTTCACCCATGGATATCTGTTTCCTACAGTTAGCTGTAGTGAACTCTAGGGTCTTCTCTTTGTTCATATACGACAGTATTCACATGAATTGGCTTGATTGAATAAAATGATGGTTTAAACCACATTATTTTATTATACCATTTTTAAATAGCGCTTAAATGTATATTTTATACTTTAACCCCTTTATGCAAATATAGAATAGGTCTACCGCACAAGGATCTCTGAAATATTTGTCCTTGTAAAACATCTCTGTAGATCTATGTTTTTAAAATCTATGTTCTAAAATCTCAAAATCTGGGCCTACAACAAAACACAGTTCATCAGAAAATTACTTTTGTCGCTTTGTTTGAAGAAACACTTTAATCAGCTGGTGCTTGATAACTATTAAAATGATTAAACAACCCTCAATTCGGTAATGACGCGATATTGATATCACGTTTTAATTTCAACTCAATGCGCTAAAGGTCTATAACTGAACTTTAACGTCTTAATATTTGGTAAAAGTTAACTTAAAGCCTTACTTTCTAAACGCTTTTTACGGAACTTGTTGCGAACATTCACCCATCCCTATGTTAAAAAAAAAATTTTTATATATTTTTTTTGGTGTAATTAATAGAATTCTCTCTGGCGGTATATGCATAACTTCTCCATGACTTTACTTATGATTCAATGAGGCTTTAATCCTCCGTAGCGATTCACGACGTCATGACGATGACACCCCTATACAACTCCTCCTACGGGGCGGGCTGAGCACTATCTGTTGTCCTGATAAACTCTACACAGAGCCCAGCCTCAGTTATCGCACACAACCCCTGGCTCTAGCTCTAATAATCGCGGACTGCTGTGCTAATCCAACATCGATCAAAAGTCGAAGGAATTGATCAGAAGTTCATGTTTGTCTGAGCCTGCCGCAAACTAGACTTTTTTTGACTCGCACTTACCCAAAAACTTTGTTAACACACAAAGTCTATATGATTGTGCTGTAAGGACTTCCAGGAGATTCCAGGGAACTAACAGAATCTTTCACCATCGAATAGGGGACTGAAAAATCTGAAAACTTCAGAAATGGCGACGCAAAAACTGATGGAGAGCGACTCCCCGTTGAGTTCTGGCGTAGCGGGGACACTGCGTCATCCGGCGTGTGAGTGCGCCACGGGGAAAAAGTGTCGTTTAAGAGCTACACTAGACTCTATGTTTAAAGATCATTTTAGAGGCCTGATGGTTAGCTCGATGCACAGGATCATCGAGGGTGCGTTTAATGAGAATAACGATTGTGCGAGGGATACCAAACGTGTAAAAAATCTCAAAAAAGAAATGGATGTCATAAGAGGCTTGGTTGGATCTTGGACAGATGTTACGCCCATGTTTATAAACGGCAAAGAACCGGTCGGCGTAATCCTCAGAAAAGTTCTGGATGTGATGCATGAATCTCGTGAGGAATTCGAAGTTGACAATCTACTCTGCATGTGTACGTTTGTAACAGATCTCTGTGTGTCACTGTTGTCAAAAAATGTAAAAACAGATGTTGATGAAATAGTTCAAAGTCTGGTCAGCTATGCCCTAGAGAAAAACATGATTGCGTGCCGCGACTTTGTATTCTGGCTGGATCACCTGTAAATGTCGTCATTGTTTTACTTTTTTTACTTCACTATGTTGAAATAAAAAATTACGCAATTGTATTTTGTGGTCATGTCTGAGCTCATAAAAACAGTATTACACAACTTATTCTATAGGAGGTAAAAAAATTATTATATATTAGAAAGTAGCTAGGATGTATTTTTATTTTGCGCATGCTTTAAGTTAACTTTTACCCACTTTTAAGACGTTCAGTTATAAACCGTTACCTTTAGCGCATTGAGTTGAAATTAAAACGTGATATCAATATCGCGTCATTACCGAATTGAGGGTTGTTTAATCATTTTAATAGTTATCAAGCACCAGCTGATTAAAGTGTTTCTTCAAACAAAGCGACAAAAGTAATTTTCTGATCAAACATCGTACACGGATGCACTGTGTTTTGTTGTAGGCCCAGATTTTGAGATTTTAGAACATAGATTTTAAAAACATAGATCTACAGAGATGTTTTACAAGGAAAAATATTTCAGAGATCCTTGTGCGGTTGACCTATTCTATATTTGCATAAAGGGGTTAAAGTATAAAATATACATTTAAGCGCTATTTAAAAATGGTATAATAAAATAATGTGGTTTAAACCATCATTTTATTCAATCAAGCCAATTCATGTGAATACTGTCGTATATGAACAAAGAGAAGACCCTAGAGTTCACTACAGCTAACTGTAGGAAACAGATATCCATGGGTGAAAGTGTAAAGAAGACACCATACAAAATACGATAAGGGTTACGATAGTGTTGTTAAAAATGAAACCGTGGTGAACACTTTCTGATCAAACATCGTACACGGATGCACTGTGTTTTGTTGTAGGCCCAGATTTTGAGATTTTAGAACATAGATTTTAAAAACATAGATCTACAGAGATGTTTTACAAGGAAAAATATTTCAGAGATCCTTGTGCGGTAGACCTATTCTATATTTGCATAAAGGGGTTAAAGTATAAAATATACATTTAAGCGCTATTTAAAAATGGTATAATAAAATAATGTGGTTTAAACCATCATTTTATTCAATCAAGCCAATTCATGTGAATACTGTCGTATATGAACAAAGAGAAGACCCTAGAGTTCACTACAGCTAACTGTAGGAAACAGATATCCATGGGTGAAAGTGTAAAGAAGACACCATACAAAATACGATAAGGGTTACGATAGTGTTGTTAAAAATGAAACCGTGGTGAACACTAGCACTGTTAAACATGCGGTTCAATAACAATGTTAAATATAAACAAGAATCCAACTCTAATGTGACTGAGCGTGTTTCACATATAACTGCTGATAGTTAGATATAATTTATCTAACAATTGATATTTACGACATGTTAAAACATTTTGATGATGAGGCCAAAAACTGCTTACCACATGTTTTCATAACTTACTGCTTACCGTCTGTTTTCTGGATCAGGCCTAAAAGACCCCTGACTAAAACTCTTGTGTCAAAGAAACGGTGTAGACGGAATAGAAAATGAATCATCCTACCTTTCACGTAAAAATATCAACGGTAATTAATTAGCTTAACCGTTGTTTAGCCACGTAGAAAAAATAACCGACTGTGCTGTGAAATGGGCAATAGCTAGACGAGTTTGAAGTATAATAGTTCTCTTACGAGAGTATCTCTCGTACTGCGTAATATCTTACGCTACGGGGAAAACCTCTTTTCCACGAGATATTGAAGCCAAAAATTATCCTTAATTTTGATTTAATGTAAGACGCTGTGCTGCAGCATGCAGACATAGGCAAGACGGCTCGCGCGCCTATTGGCTGCCCTGCGGCAACAGCAGCAGCCTATCGAGAGAGGCCCTGCGGGACGCGATACCCAATGGGGGCGCTTCGCTCCCATTTCGTCACGTCCCGCCAGAATAGGCGTGGCCTTGGCCTATAAATACGCTCGACAGGCTGATACAAACTGATTTTCAACTCTTCAGCGAAGCTCTACTGCATCGCTGGATCTGGAGTGAGAAGCCGCGCCGTCTGAGTGCAAGCCTACAGCGGGACGTGCCATCGAGTCTGAAGCCGCTGGCCTTCACCTCGCCGCCTTCAGCCGCCGTACCTGCTACGCTTTCCGGCGTTATATCCTTTTCACTGATAGTGTGTGTTCGCCGCTGCGACTCACACTCTCTCTCTATTGTCTAAAAGAGCTAGCGTCTTTTTAAAGATGCAAAGGTCCTGCGGCTCGTGCCGAGCCACACTCAGCGACGGAGACCGTCATGTCATCTGCGTTTCCTGCCTGGGTGAGGATCATGCGGCTCTCGCTCTAGTCGACGGCGGATGCCCTCACTGTGAGCTACTGCCTATGGTGACTCTGAGGACTCGCCTGGCATCCTTCTCAGAGCCTGCACTTCAGCCCGCTGTCACGCCGCGCCTTAAAAAGCGCCGCGCTCAGCGCGCTCCCGAGCCTTCTCCTGCCCGCCAAAGCTCGCCGGTTCGCCCGCCAGCTTCGCCGGCATCGCTCGAGTCGCTCACCGATGGACAGCGGCCGCCGTCTGCCACCGCTTCCGCCATTGAGATCGACGACATAGCCGAGGACTGTTCTATTCGGGCGTCGGACAGTGAGGATTGGGCGAGCTCCATGGACCTCCCCCCCGCTGTTCGCGAGCCTTCTGGAAGAAGGGCTGGCATTGAGTCAGAGTTGATGCGTCTGCTCTCTCAAGCCGTCGAACACCTCGGCCTCGACTGGGAGGCGCCCGCGCAGCCCCCGCGCAACCGAGTGGATGGATGTTTCCTCAAGAAGGACCACACCCCATCACAGACCAGACCCGCGCCTTTTCTTCCTGAGCCTCACGAAGAAGTCGCGAGGTCCTGGAACGCCCCCTTCTCGGCCAGGATGCGTACCTCTGTCTCTGCTGCATTCTCCACTGTGGACGGTGTGAAAGATAGAGGATACCTTTCTCTTCCTCCTGTGGAAGCAGCGGTAGCAACACATCTCTGCCCGCCCTCTGCTGGACGGCGAGCACAGACAGTGTTGCCATCTAAAACCTGCCGAGTGGCGTCAACCATGCACGGTCGCGCTTACACCGCCGCCGGGCAAGCTGTGTCGGCGCTACACACAATGGCCATCCTGCAGATCTTCCAGGCCGACCTTCTCCGAAAAATGGACGAGGAAGGCGCGGAATCGATCAGCGTCGCGGATTTAAGGAGCGCTACGGACCTGGCTCTACGCGCCGCTAAATCTGCTGCACAGGCCGTTGGGCGGAACATGGCCTCTCTCACCGTGGCTGAGAGACATCTGTGGCTAACGTTGTCTGAGATGACGAACTCGGAGCGCTCTGTGTTTCTCGACGCGCCCATTTCGCCAGCGGGCCTCTTCGGATCTGCCGTCAAAGATTTAGCGGACAGATTCCAGGAGGTTCAAAAGACATCGCAGGCTATGAAGCACTTCCTCCCGAAGCGCTCTAGCTCCACAGCAGGTCGCTCGAAACAGCCGTCTGCCCGGAGCTCACAGCCACAGCCCACACCACCCGCCGCCGCTTCACAGCGCCGCCAGGCCCGAGAACAGAGACCGCGCTCTCGCTCTGCTGGACGCCGCCCCCCTCAGCGCGGGCCCCGGCCGAGGATCGAGATCAAGCCCGAGGCCTCAAAGCCTTCCTAGCCATCCTAGGGAAGCGACGGTGTTCAAATCTCGCTCCGGCCGGATTTTCACCGAAACATTTCGCTCGTCCAGTTCCATGCAATGTGACTGTTCCAGTGTATTTAGCAGTCAACAAGCCTGTTCAATTACCCGCTTGCCTGCACACAAAAGCCGTTTTTACGGCTACCCAGATAAATTCAAAAAAGAGTGTGTTTTCTGGTGTCCCGGCCAAAGCCGATGGTGTTATGAGTGTTGTAAGAATGCCCACGCCTCAGTGCCCATTCCCACACACAGACACAGCCCGCCACAATTCAGGGCTAGCACAAATAAAATCGACTCATGTCGATTGTGCAAATGTAGTGAATGTGCCCACGACACAGTGCCCACAAACACTACACGATGCGTGTCCCACGGTTTCTGTAAAAACGAAATCAACACACATTCAGTCAGCGCAAGCCAACAGTGTTTTCAGTGCAGTAAATGTGCCCGCTGTCCCGCACCCACATTCTCTCACAGACACGATAAAACCCACAGGGTTTGTCCCGCTCGCTCTCTCTCCACAATCTGTCATAGAGAAACCGAGCGTGACCAGGCTGCCCGCCGTGATCGGCGCGCCCCCCGCCTCGCACACTTTAAACACAGTGTTTATGTCTCAGCACACCGACGCTCTGCAGCCGCCGCTGTGCCGCGGCCAAAACCCGGATCGCATTCTACCTCTAGCTATTCACGCGAACGCGTGGGCAAAGCTTCCCGGGGTATCAGAATGGGTGTTGAACACTATAAAGAGAGGCTATTCGCTACAGTTCGCTCGACGTCCCCGCCGTTACACGGCACGTGTCGAAACCAAGGTAAACAAAGAAGTATCTCATCTACTTCGTGCCGAAATAGCGAAACTACTGAGCAAAGGGGCCATAGAACCTTTATCTCAGGCTCAGAGCGAAGGGGGGCTATACAGCAGATATTTTCTGGTACCCAAAAAAGACGGGGGTCACAGACCCATTCTAGATCTACGGCAATTGAACAAAGCGCTTTTAAAGCGCCAGTTCAAAATGCTGACAACCAGGAAAATCCTTGCGCAAGTTCGCCAGGAAGACTGGTTCATATCAATAGATCTGAAAGACGCCTATTTCCAAATACAGATTGCGTCACGTCACAGGCGATTCTTGAGATTCGCCTTCGAGGGCCAGGCATATCAATACACAGTCCTACCGTTCGGTCTGTCCCTAGCACCCCGTACATTTACGAAGTGCATGGACGCGGCTCTCGCACCCCTGAGACTTCAGGGCATGCGAGTTTTGAACTACTTGGACGATTGGCTGGTTCTAGCTCGATCACACTCGGAGCTTATAGAACACAGGGCCACATTACTCGAACATCTCGAGAGACTGGGTCTTACAGTCAATTGGGCAAAGAGTTCGCTGTTTCCCAGCCAGAAAATTTCTTTTCTGGGAACAGTGCTGGACTCGCTGTCTATGACAGCACGTCTGTCGCCGGAGCACGGACTGGAAATTCAGCGCGCCGCGAAATCCTTCCGCCGCGGCTCTATAGTCCCACTCAAAAGGTTTCAGAAAATGCTGGGGTCTCATGGCCTCAGCATCTTCGGTACTTCAGCTGGGCCTGCTTCGCATGCGCCCACTGCAGTTATGGCTGAAAGCGCGAGTTCCACCCCGGGCGTGGACCACTGGTCTGTTTCGCCTCAGGGTCGACATGAAATGCGTTACGGCTCTGGAACCGTGGAAAATAGCCGACTGGTATCAGTCAGGCGTGAGTCTGGGGACTCCCTCGAGTGTGACGGTGGTGTCTACGGACGCCTCCACCTCGGGATGGGGAGCGCTGCTCGAGGGCAGACCGTTCTTTGGCCAGTGGTCGGAACGGGAAAAGCTTCTACACATAAACTGTCTGGAAATGCTGGCAGTCGACAACAGCTACGGCGTTTTTGTCCCCAGATAAAAGGCCACCACGTCCTAGTCCGGTCAGACAACATGTCACTGGTGGCATACATAAATCGCCAGGGCGGCGTCAGGTCCCGAAACCTTTACAGGCAGACGGAACGCCTCCTGGTCTGGGCTCAGCACAACCTGATTTCACTGAAAGCGGCGCATGTGCCTGGTCACCTGAATCTGGGACCAGACAGACTGTCCAGAGACAATGTCCAAGCAGGGGAATGGTCGCTGCACCCGCAGACGATCCAACTGCTGTGGGAGACATTCGGCAGAGCGCAGGTGGACCTGTTAGCGTCCCAGGAAAACGCTCACTGTCCGTACTTTTTCTCCAAGAGCAGGGATGCGCTGGCCTACGTATGGCCCCGCTGCCCCCTCTATGCTTTTCCCCCCGTCTCGCTCCTGCCTCAAGTGCTGGAACGAATCAGGGAAAATGGATGCCCAGTGCTGCTCGTGGCGCCGCTCTGGACGAACCAGGTTTGGTTCCCAGTCCTGATGCGGCTGACCAGCACTGCTCCATGGCCTATACCGGTGAGGAGAGACCTCCTCTCTCAGGCAAAGGGCTCGATTTGGCATCCTCGCCCGGATTTATGGTCCCTACACGCATGGGCCATCAACGGGTACCCGCTAACCTCCCGGAGGGAGTGCTGAACACGATCACGCAGGCTAGGGCCCCGTCTACTAGACGGCTCTACTCCTCAAAATGGTCAGTGTTCTCTACCTGGTGTCAAGCTCAGGGCTTTTCACCCGTAGACTGCGGGGTTACGGAAGTGCTCTCCTTCCTTCAGGAGCTGCTGGATAAGGGTAGAACCCCATCCATGCTCAAAGTATACGTGGCGGCCATAGCAGCGTTTGCAAAACCAGCGTCTGGCCAGTCACTGGGGAAAAACGACCTGGTCGTACGATTCCTCAGGGGAGCTCGGAGGCTGAACCCTCCCAGACCCCCCTCAGTCCCTGTGTGGGACCTTTCTACGGTTCTGGAAGCCATGAAAGGTGCCCCATTCGAGCCAATCCATTTGTCAGACATGAAACACCTGTCTTTCAAAACGGTATTTCTTGTGGCTCTTGCTTCAATGAAGCGCGTGGGGGACTTACAAGCGCTTTCAGCAAGCGCGTCATGTATGGAGTTTGGGCCTAATGACTCTAAAGTCATACTCAAACCAAGGCACGGGTACGTGCCCAAATCCCTCAACACACCGTTCAGGGCCCAGGTTATTTCCCTGTGCGCCCTCCCAGTGAATAATGAGGACGCGGATGCTAATCTCCTTTGCCCCGTCAGGGCGCTGAGAGCTTATGTGTCCCGCTCGTCTGTCTTCAGACAGACCGAGCAGCTCTTTGTTTTGTTTGGCGGACGCTCCAAGGGACTGGCCGCATCAAAAGAGAGCCTATCCAGATGGATAGTCGATGCCATAGCGCTGGCTTACACTTCTAAGGGCCTGCAGTGTCCTTTGGGTGTCAGGGCGCACTCCACGAGAGGCGTCGCCTCATCGTGGGCGTGGTCTAGCGGGATTTCCTTGCAGGATATCTGTATGGCGGCGGGCTGAGCCTCGCCGTCTACATTTATAAGGTTTTATAACCTAGAGGTTCCCGCCTTACAGGCTAAGCTGCTGTCGGTCTAGAATTCAGTACTATCTGCCCGCTGCGCCGGTGCAGAATGCTGAGTTTTGCTTGGGCATCGCTCACTGATCGATAGAACAGTTCCATGGGTGTTGAATAACCCGTACTTATACCCAGCTCAGGCTGAACACGTTCACCCTGTCTGCGTGAAACACTGTTAACATAACTAGCTCCTGTGGGATGCTATTTCATGGGAATGATGCTTGTAGCCTCTCTTCTCTGACTCTCTGTGAGTCTACGGTGATTATGCACTACATGAGCCCCGGGCTACTGCCCTTGGGACTTTGGTGTCGGATCCCAGTACGCATGGCGTGTTGCATTGTGTTCCCCATAGCGTAAGATATTACGCAGTACGAGAGATACTCTCGTAAGAGAACGTACTCGGTTACTAACGTAACCTCGGTTCTCTCTAGAGAGGGAACGAGTACTGCGTATCTTGCCGTGCAATCAACAGCGCTGGTTCGCTTCAGCGTTGAAAACCAGTTTGTATCAGCCTGTCGAGCGTATTTATAGGCCAAGGCCACACCTATTCTGGCGGGACGTGACGAAATGGGCGCGAAGCGCCCCCATTGGGTATCGCGTCCCGCAGGGCCTCTCTCGATAGGCTGCTGCTGTTGCCGCAGGGCAGCCAATAGGCGCGCGAGCCGTCTTGCCTATGTCTGCATGCTGCAGCACAGCGTTTTACATTAAATCAAAATTAAGGATAATTTTTGGCTTCAATATCTCGTGGAAAAGAGGTTTTTCCCGTAGCGTAAGATATTACGCAGTACTCGTTCCCTCTCCAGAGAGAACCGAGGTTACGTTAGTAACCGAGTACGTTTTATAGGTAACAGAAAAACAGCAATACTCATCTTTCATGTCGTTGTTTCGTAGACATAGCAGAAATATGAAAATAATAACTAATTTTAGAAATAATATTCTAAAAGAAATATGATTTTTTTTAGTCTTAAACACTCTCATGTAGAAGGACTATAGTTTTTGCAAACTGTACAAAAACAAAAAGAAGCAAGATGTAAACGGCCTAATTGGCTACTATATAAAATGTCAATTACAAACATACAAAACTGATCACAAGTGGCTTTTCTGTAAGGCTCATGTTGTATTTACTTTTTAGCAAGTTTGATCACTAGAAATAATTTTAAACACCAAACTTTGTTTAACAGTCTTAATGATTACGCCTCTCTCAGTGCAATAGTCAGGTGCGATTCTGTTGTAATAGTTTAAGTGTAAAACAGCATGCGCTTACTTTTCGCGTTAATACTTACTTATAAGTAACTTAAGTAAGTAATACTTGCAGCATGTCAACACTTTGTTTAGTGCAATCTTCCCTCTATCTATGTTGTGGAATCACACAAAGTATCAATTTAGTTCTCAAACAGAAATAGTATCACTTAAATTATCAACGGTCATGTATTCCTATAAACACTGAATGTTGACGGCTCTCAAAGAAAAGTCTTTACCTAAAACACATACGGTCCAACATGTGAAACAGTGACATCAGCTAGCTATCTGAATAGTAATAAAACCATCATTTGCAAACTTTTGTCTATTTATTATAAACGGTGCTTTTCACCCCTCCTTTCTTAGTGATTTGGTCTTTTGAATTCATGTATAAAGATTATGTTTTAAAGTTAGACCATAGTCTTTACAAGAGTGTGGAACTTTGCATCACTACGGTGTGACAAAATATGTTGGCGTGTAAAAATACATCCAAACATTTAAGCACAACTATTTACACATATACTAAGCAGGATAATATCTAATTGTAGATTGTGAACACACCATTATCTGATTATTTGGGGTCAGAGAATGATTTTTGAACAAAATTTTGTGCTGGATGTAAAAAATAAAGGTATTAGTTAATAACAAAAACTTTAAATCAACATGAAAACTATAATATAAATAAATAAAATATAGTTTGAAAATTACTTCCATAATATTTTCCTTTAATAAAGCTATGCCCGTATCACCCACCACAAAGTTTTGCGTTTGTGGTTGAGACCTCGCAGAGATTACACCAATATTAGGGTTCTCAAACATTGCCTGTTTTTTTTTTTTTAAGGAATACAAACTTTACCAGTGTTTATTATGTGCAATATATCATTATATGGCCAGTTTGGTTTCTTCTTACTTGTACAATATACTTGGTTCTAAAAACAAAAATTAAAACTCCATCACCAATCAATTATTAAAAACATTTTATTTTTTAAAAACTGTTTAAGTACATAATGCCCAAAACAATAGGCTACAACAGTTGTTATTGCAGTTTCTTCATGAGAGATTCTTCATGCTTGAACAAAGCGTTGACCAGGTCGTTGGCAATGCTTTCACAATTCACATAGTCAAGCGGTTCCCTCGTCTTCATCTGGTGTGTTGGATTCGCTCGCACATTTGTAACTGATTCATTGATTTATAACCAACAGGAAAAAGGAAAATGAAGGCAAAATGGGGAAAGAATATAAAGATTGAATCTAACCTTGTATTATCCTGTTTCTCTTCTTTCCCAATATCCCCGTTTGGGCAGTATTTGGCTTTAATCAAATCTGCAGTAAATAAATAAGATTGATAAGTCTGCAGTAAAATACATGTCTTATAAAGGCTATAGTAATAGTTACAATTCTGAGTCTGAATAATCCAGGAGCATTACACCGCATAAAATAAATTCTACAAAACTCGATCCAATAGTACCAAAAACACGAAACAATTCTGTATTGCAAATTTGTACATGACACTGTTAGACCAGAATGTAACCTTCCTTAAAATTGGTCCCAAATAGTTAACTACGATTAATTAAGAATAATTTTATACATTACATAAAAACTGGTTTAATAGTTTCTCGTGTATTAATAGTTTCTCGTGTATTACACTTACAATATGCAGGCACATTTGGTTTGGCATAAGTCATATTGATCTCAAAGGAGTCAAGAGTTAAACCATTTATGATCGGCGAAAACACATGGCCATCATCAGATGCAGAGATTTTGCCTGTTTACATAAAATATCTGTCAATTCATCTGTCAATTGTTCATTATACATAGAGTGCAACAGTGCCTCCCCAACCCCTTTTCAGTCTTATTTCCCATAGTGATTTAAAAAAAATATATATTTATATATAAATATGCAAAATATGCATATATAGCTTATACAAACATTTCAGTATTTTGAGAGGGTAGGGAGACTATGTCATTCGCAGTGCTTCATAGGAGTGGCCAGAGCTATTTTGGAGCGTGTTGCTTTTTTTAAAAACTATGTTTGACATAATTTTTACTACAGCATAATGGCTCATGGGTAATGTAGTTTTCACCAGGAGTTCAACTGTGAAACACGATTATTTAGAAAAAAATAAGCTGAAGGCTTTATCAGAAGCAAATACCATGTATTAACAACCTCTTAGCTCACAGTAGGTCTGTCTTTAAAATTAATTTCCGTATGGAGAAAGTAAATGTTTTTACTCCCACCTGTTGTACTCTATAATGTTTTCTCATTAAAAATAAAATATAAACCATACTAACATGTTTACTTGGATGCCGGATTGTCCTGCAATGTTTGCTGTCTCTAGAGAGAGAGAGAGAAGGAAAGACCATGTTATTTTAAATGGCAATGAAAAGCGCTAGCCTATATAAATAGCTTTGACTTGACTTTTATATGTTTTGCTTATCACATTGTGACAGTTTCATTCATATAGCTTACATGTTAAACAATTTATCATGCAAATTGCTAAAAGTTAAAATCAAAGACCGCGTAAAAGAAGAATTAAAAAGTAACCTACCAAAATTTAAAAAGTAAGTAACTGAAGAGGAATAAAATAGCCCTATGCATAAGATTTAAAGATTTAAAACTGAATAAATCCAAAACATTTTATTTTAAGGTCCTTTATGAAACCCCCACAGCTTAAATAAACGATGCTGCAGATTTTAGTTACATCAGATAAAAAATACAACAGTTAAAACAACATAGCATAATGCAAAATAAACATTGCTGTAAAACAGTCATGTTAAACTGATACTTTTGTGATATGGTTTAAAAAAAACATAGCATAATGAACATAAACAATGTTGTACATTTTTAAAACATACTTTATGATAAATTAATATAGTAGATAGATATTAATATCTGTATCACATCAATATCATAATACAATGCTCTATATTTAAAAAAATCATACTTTGATCAATTAATATAGTAGATACATGTTAATATCTGTATCACGTCGATATCATAATACAATGCTCCATATTTTTAGACCCATACTTTGATAAATTAATATAGTAGATACATTTTAATATCTGTATAACCAGTTACAGCAGATAAAAATACTAATAGCATAATGTGGATAAAACAGGTACCTAGTCTGGGCTATTTAAATCACTAATGAATTATACCGTCTTTTTCTTATGTATAAACAATTTTTCAAATTAAACGTCATTGCATAATACAGATAAAGAGCAATAGCATTGTTTAAAACAGCGTAGCATAAATGAATTATAGAGAAAATACTCACTGTTTTGCATTTTTGATGAGGTGGTCAAAGGTGCAAAAGTTTTTGGTCCATACATGGGGGTATGGCACACGTCCATGTGTCTTGGCTATTTTATAGCCCTTTACAGTAAGAGCCTGTGGAAAACTATGGGAAAACGGCGGAGCTGTGTGTCCACTATATTCTTTTTAGTACTCTATGAATGGAAGTGTTTAGGTTCAAGGCCAATTCACATTCCCAGGGGGTAGGCAGACCTTTTGATTACACGAGCGCCATATTTCACTGATAACTGTGACTCCTGAAAATAAGTCTTATGAATTAAAAGTAATTTATTACCGGTGGTACGAAAACAGCGATGATATCACTTATTTGTCATGCACACTGTCCATGCTGGCAGGCACTACCTGTGTGATTTTTTTCTTTCAACTCTGTAAAACATGCAAGATGTATTTATTTATTTATTTTGAAATAATTGGTTCAGTTAGACATTTATTTTGTATTATATATTTTATTTTATATATTTTATATAATTTAAAATTAACACAATGCTTTTTCAACTTTAGTCAGATAAAATTCCAGCGTCCCAAGCAATGTGGGAGTGAGAGTGGGAGGGAGGGGGAAATACACAGAAGCGCGCTCCCTATGTTTTGAGGCAGAGGGAGATCATTTTATTTCAACTTTTTGTGTGAGGTTTTACATAAACTGTATGTTTTATATTATTCAACTTTAATACATTTTTAACTGTTTACAATTTTAATGGCTCCGTTTTTTTTATCTGAAATGCTTCACTGAATACATTTATTTTTACGTTTGTGTCAGATAAACTTTCACAGTTTTTTCTTATCACTTTCACACACACACACACACACACACCTGCTATGATAAGCTTAGGCATAGCGAGGGGATGCGCTGAAAAAAAATAACTATCACATCACTTTGTAACTGTAACAAAGGCCAATACATCTCAAACTAACTTCAAACGATTAAACAAACTGTCACCATCCATCATTTTGACAGAAGCTGTAACAGGAAGGGGCGGAACTAGATCAAAGGTAACAATCCATCGCTTTGTAACTGTAACATCAAAGGCCAATACATCTCAAACTAACTTCAAACGATTAAACAAACTGTCAGCATCCATCATTTTGACAGAAGCTGTAACCGCAAGGGGCGGAACTAGATCAAACAAACTTCAAACAATTCATCATTTTGACAAAGTTTAACCGCAAGGGGCGGAACTAGATCAAAGGTAACCATCCATCATTTTGACAGAAAGTTTAACCGGAAGGGGCGGAACTAGGTCAAAGTTAACAGGAAGGGGCGGAACTGGGTCAAAGGTAACAGGAAGAGGTGGGACCGGAAGGAGCGGGACAGGAAGGGACGGAACCGGAAGGGGCGGGACAAGGGGCGGGGCAGGAAGGGGAGGAACCGGAAGGGGCGGGGGAAGATCAAAGGATAGCCACGCCCACCTGTCAATCAATAATTTTGACAGGTGGTATAGGCTATTTACTACTTACCTGGTAAGTGGTTTTGTAAATTTTGTTGTAAATCTTCGTAGAATTACCTTTATATTATAGTAGGCTACAGGTTATAGTAGTCTTGTTCAAATGTTAGGAAATAATTTTGTTGGTTTAAGAAAGCCAACATATTGTTAACCTATTTAAACTAAATATTATGATTATTATGATTTCTGAGACATAAAATGTTCAACTCTTAACTCCTAGAGCTTTAGTGCTAAAAGCACCTAACACAGACCATAAAGGATCTTATCCAAAAGACATCCAAAAATGAGAATTAGCCCATGATTTACGCACCCTCAAGTCATCCTTGGTGTATATGACATTCTTCTTTCAGACGAATACAATCGGAGTTATATAAAAAAAAATGTCCTGGCTCTTCTGAGCTTTATAATGGCAGTGAATGGCCGTCTATAAAAGCACATCTATCCATGATAAAAGTGCTCCACACGACTCTGGCGGGGTTGTAAAGGCCCTTTGAAGCAAAGCGATGCATTTGTGTAAGAAAAATATCCATATTTAAAACTTTATTGACTAAAATAACTAGCTTTAAAATAACTAGCTTAGCATATATTTATTTCTGCTTTTGAAGTAACTAAAACTTACAGCTTCACTAATAGCAAAGAGACGCTGCACTTACAGGTATGATTAATTCACTCTAGAAATTGTTCTATCGCCAATGCATTCAAATGCAGTGCTACTTTATCTGTATCTGATTCAAAACAAGCAGAAATCTGTAAGAAATGTAACGATCCATAGACACTATGACTGCTGTTATGTGAGAGCACTAGCCTCGTGGGCAGCGAGCGCTGTGACGTGCTGGAGCTGTGCTCACGGCGACCTGAGTTCCAGTCCTGCTTCAGCTTCAGGCTTCTCAAGACAACAGCAAAGTTTGTTCACATAATTTAGCCTCTAGTTGTCTTAATGTATGTGTATTCTTTCTGTTTACACTTTTGCATGATCTTCTTTTTTAGGCTATGAGGAAAAACTCTACCATGCACACAGAGAACAGAGCTCAATGCTGCTAACTGGTAGAGCAGCTGGACAACTAGAAGAGAAGAACAGTAGAACACTATTAATACAGATGACTGGATTACTCTTCTGCAAGAACCAAGACAAGCAAAGACTGATGATGAGCGCTCTGAGCAAACACAGCAGTCAAGACGCATGAGTGACTTTACTGAGTTCTTCATGTAATGTTGGGCATTTACTGTACGCAGAACTTCTAATAATTTATGTGGATCCCATTTATAAACCTGTTAGATTTTGATGTTTTAGTTTTGAGATTAATAAAATTGTATGTTTTAACAATGTTATAGCTAAGCATTTTATTTGTTTGTTTAATAGAACATTTTGGGAACAAAAATAAAACTTCCCGCTAAAAACTTTATAAGAATGTTAGGCAATAATGTTCTAAAAATGTTATGGTTAAACCTTTATAGAAGGTCATCACAAAACATTTTCAGAGTGTTCTTAGAGAATGTTATGCCATCTTTTAAGAGAACATTCTGGGAACAAAAAGAAAACTACCCGCTGAAAATGTTATAAGAAAGGGAATAATGTTCTAACAATGTTAGCATTAAACATATTTGAATGTTTTTAAAGAATGTTATTAGAACTTTAAGGAGAACATTCTGGGAACCAAAATAAAACTACCCGCAGACAACATTATTAGAACACTGCATGGTAATGTTCTCAGAACATTTTTAGAACAAAAAATTTCCAGCTGGGTTCGCATTTTGGTACTTCTGGTTCCATTGTCCTGAAGGTGAATTCCTGAAATAAGGTCTGTGGTTAACACAAGCTTAAGATATTTTCATGTTTTATTCTATGATATAATATACATCAGTAATACCATCTACTGATCTTTAAGTTTTTACTTGTCTTGAAAAAGGTGGTTGTCAGGGACATTCAATGTCATCATGCCAAACAGGTAAACTTGTACTCACTAGTCTGCTTTTACAGACTCATTGTGTTTATAATAACTCTCTTGCAAACACATTTTCAGGGATTTTTTTTTTAAATGAAGACTGAAAGAGTTGTCAGAATCTTATTGGTGGTGACGCTAAAGTCATACTACTGTGGTGTGGTTATTTTATAGTCTGTTTTTACTTCTGGTGATTGAATTAAGGTGTAAAAATTCAGAAGAGTTGTGTTAAATTGTGAACATTATGAACAAACCATGTTAGAATCATAAACTTTTATTGGTCACAGAACTAATTTTCTGCACTAATCCAAAATCGGTTTAAAAATCCTTTTCGTTTTTTGCCAGTTAATGCTCAGAACAGACGTCAGTCCCTACCTCACAGTGATTAACCGCTACCTGGTGTTTTTCACCCTGACATTTGCATAAAGTTGAGCATGTATCAACCTTTGTACGCTCTCGGCCACAATCCTCTGTTTATCCCACCATTGACTGCGTCAGCGTGTCACTCGGGATGAGTTAAAAACGGCCATTCAGATCCGCTCACTCCGTGCAATTGGGCACATCTCGTCACACAGAATTCTGCGATTGACCAATCAAATAAAGTATTCAAAAGAGTTGTGTAATAAGTTGCTCTATTGCAGTTATCTGAAGTCTAAAACCTGCAAGTTTTTTTTTCCTTTCAGTTTTCTTTTTTGGTTATTTTTTGTGTGTGCGACTGACTAATGCCCCTGTTAGTCCACTGACCTTCCTCATGACAGCTATTCTCTGTCTTCTCCCTCAGTCTCACTCTCTCTCTGTATCACAGGGGACCTGTTAACTGGGCCCGAACTGCGTAAAGGGTGATGTTCGGAAGCCAGAGCACACTGGCTTTGTTTCATATTAATCACCTCCTGTGCCTGGGGTGCAGTTATTCTATCCACACAACAGCACCTGGCACTGTGCTCTACCCGGCCTGACACAACCCCACAGCAAGATGCCAATCACTGACAGAGATTGAGGGAAAGAGAGGGACTAGGAACAAGTAAATGACAGGCTGATGCACTCCCTTAGCTCATGTAGCAGAGAATGAGGGCTGTCTGTTTCGAATAATAATAGAAATCAGCAGAAGAAGCGAGAGCGTCGGCACACTGATAGGAGGGCGGAAATGAATGAGAGTTGCCATCAGTGCAGGACATTCGTCAGCAATGGTTTAGCCATTTGGGCGTAAAGAACACATTTTCATTTAACTCAGTTTGAAATTGCAGGTTTTTAAAGGGTTTCGGTAGGTAAAAGATGGTTCAAGATCAACATGACAAGGCATCTTCTATCTAAAGTTAGAGAAGGGACAGCTCAGGGTGATGCCAGTGATTGGTAGACGTGCTGTTGGACTGTGTCCATGTAATAGGGGACAGAGACAGCTGGGGGCTAGTAATAATGATCTGCTGTGGAATCATTATGTTGGACAGTGGAGATGGAGCAAAGGGAACAGCACAGCGGCAACAGCACACATGTAGAGAGGCAATTACGTTATTTCCAAAACTTTACTGCAGAAAACAGATTTACCATACTCCCCAAGATTAATGAACTATAAAAATGCACCGTACAACAAATTATTTGCCATTATGATATTTAAAGCTACATTACAAAAGGATGGATGGAAAGTGTACTTCATGTTGAAACATATAAATTAACCGGTTTCAAACAGAGTTAAACAGTTGATTTTGCATACTGCAAATGTGCCCTTTTACAGTGTTTTAGTTCAAAAAAAGTTACAAAAATGTCTACTGTAGAGGCAATGAATATAGAAAGCTAGATACTTCTGCACACCTCATACCATGTGCAATTTTCTTCAGACAGGACAGCCTGGGGTGAGAGGTGTTAGGAAAACAAACCGTGGACAGAACCTAATTTTCTGCTTGTAAAATAATAATGTGCACCTCTCTGCATGCATGTGAAAGTGTGAATTTGAATCTGCATGTGAATGTTAAGTCTCTTTGTGGAGAACAGCAGTTTGCTCTTAATGAGAGAGAGAAGGAAGAGAAAGATTCAGTGCCAGGATCTTGCATTGAAGCCAAAAGGGCTTTACCCTAATTCATTCAGCTACAGGAGTTGCTTTCTTTTTTACTACTTCCATCCATCATGCACACAGATAATAGATGCTCTTATTATCACTGTGAAATGTGCTATCTCGCTACAAGATTACCAGAGACAATGCCAAAATACAATAAATACATCATAAATATCCAATTTGAGCTCCATTCTCAAGACAGTTTGCATATCGTTCGGCTGGCTTTTAGGTGCACCTCATCCCATCATTTCTGAACAGCACGCCAACTGATATGGCAACATTAACCATCTGGCAATAAATGAGGAAAGAATTCTCACCTAATTTATCAAGCAGCGGGGATGTTTTTCTCCCTATTGATCCCCTTCTATTCTTTCTTCATTTGCATTGGAACTGTTTACAACGTTTTTTCTCTCACCTCTGAATGGTAATTTAGGAGACTTATTCTAGCAATTAATGTATGCGAAAAACATCCTCAATTCTTTTGAATTCTTGTTAATATATATCCAAAAACATCCCATCGCTTTGCATAAATGCTCAAGTTCAAGTTTATTGATTATTGAATGGAAAAAGTTCATGGATCCCACAAAAAAATGTGAAGTGGGTGTGCTCTTCTTGTGTTTTTTCATGAGTGATTATGAATTATTTTTGTTTGTTCCCTCTTTAGAATTCATTCACACTATTCTCTCTGACATTAAAAACTATTAATTCCATAACCCAGCAGCAGTGAACACATTTGCATTACATACAAATTGCAGCTTTTGTCTCTACTCAATATTTATCACACTTTCCAATTCACTCGCAAATTAATTAAAATTTGATTTCCACTCAAACTGAATCGGCTCCAAACAGCACGATCTCCATCTCTGCGGAAGCTTTATGCTGTGACATCAGAGAAAATATTGAAACAGTGTTCTGTGAAGAACCTGGGGACAGATAGTGAGGACGAAGCTTATGGCAGGTTGCTGGAGACTTATTAGTTTGTGAAGCTCGATGGAAGAGAAAAACATGTCAAGGTATTGCATGTGCAACAGAATGAGACAAAGTATTTCTATATTTAAAACAGACTTGTTGAGTTACTGAATTGAGATGGCTTTAAAATTCCAATTCAGTTGTTGAATTTGAACTGAGGTAGCAAACAGAATGCAGGATTGCCATTTGAATTTAAGGAAGCAGAAGTAAAAGGAAGTCAAATTTAAAGAGATTCATATTATTGTAATTTTAACTAGAAAAGCACAATTTGCAATGAAAAACTTTGAATAATGGCTTTACTAAGCTTACAGACAGATCGATAGATAGAACAATAGAACTTCATTTCCCAGAATGCATCTTTCTGTCAATCCAATTCAACTTCCTGTGCGATGTGGCCAATTCCATTCAAATTTACACTCATGAATTAAAAGTGAGCCAGGCATTAAATTCAGAATTTTGTCCAACCCTGATTTGAAGACAAAAGAACAACATTAGATAGTAAGACTTACACAAATATTAGAACACTCAAATCTGATGCAGTGGGCAGTATTCTTTTTTTCTTCCTCTCCTCCCCCCTCCCTCTCTATTGCCTCTGTTCTGAAGACAGAAACAGAAAGAAGGTTAAATGAAGTTACCCTGCTGTTGTTGCACGGAACTGCTTTTGTTTACAATGGATTACAAAATTATTTATATAACAACACTCCTCTGATGCCTCTGTTTTTAATGAGGTCATAAATTGCAAGCCGCTTTGCTTTTTGGTGATTATTATTTCAATTTTGTACGCCTGCATGCAGGTTTTTATTTTCTACTTGATAACGTTGAGTACTAAAATAGAAGACCGCAAGTTGCGAGGCTTGCGAAAACATTGGGCTTGGACCAGTAAACAGTACATTATAGGACTGCTGTGACTGATGGCATAATTAGCAGTGACATGAACCTCACTGGATCTATAGCACTCCTATAAAAGGTTGTAAAAAATTACGCCATGCTAAAGGCAATGAAAAGAGAAATATAGGGTAAAATAGCTATTGTGAGGAGAATACAGGGAGAAGCAAGGCTTTGATAAAGATTGTGTGGAATTGGTGTCAGAGGATTTAAGACATGATGCGAACAAGATATGATTATAGATCACCAGAGATCAGGGCATTGATTTTGCTTCTAAAGCTTTGGTCAGCTTTATCAAAAGAGTGGCCGTACTTCAATCAAAATCAATTTGTTCAATATTTATAGAAAATGCAGATGTGTTTTTTTTCCCACAGTGGACTTTTTTCAGCTCGCTCACCTTCCCACAATCCATTCTGCATTCCCTCTTCGCTCAGCTGTGGAGTTCTTGCAATTTACTATTTTATACAATGTTTTATTTTAAAAAAACGTATTTTGTATGTGTGCGTGCGTGCGTGCGTGTGGGTCTGAATTCACATACAAATCAGGCATGCTGTGATGTGCAGAAAAACAGGTATTAAGTGATTCAGGAGAGCTGGGCTGGCAGAGCTGTGTGAAATGAGGAGTCAGTGATATTTTTTCCAGACATGTGGTTCAGGCTCTCAGAAGCTGCCATATGGCCACGATTACGCTCATTTATGAAACGTCTCGCACTGGATGCTTTTAGACTGCTGCTGTGTCTCCTAAGTGTTTGTCCTCTGCACTCAATTAAACTATAGAGGGCTGTATGTGAGTTTGTGCAATTCAGAAAATAGAGAGGCGTGTGGAGTTATAAAAAAGTACTATTATGTAAAAAGCTAATCTCTGTACTAACTCTGACAATATAAATGTTATCATTAACAGAGTATAATGATATTTGCTGTATTTCTGTACAGTATTGCTGTAATGACTTCTAGGACATTATCTCAGTTGGATCAATTTAATTTTGGATCTATTTATTTGACTCAACCTTACAAAATTAACCAAGGGAATTAAAAGGGGGACAGTTTGATATCTGTATTAAAAGTCAACAATTTATAAATGAATGTTATTGAACTTATTGAATTTTTTTTTTTTTTTTACCTCATAATGCTACTGGCAGATACTAGAGGAGAGCGGGGCACAACCTAACACATTTTGGTTTTGGCTCAATTATTTAAAAAATAATTAAGTTAGATTCATCTTTTTACACAAGCAACATACACATCTCTGCTACAAATGAACACTTAAAGTTTTTTTCTAGGAGCTTCCATTTTTGTACAGTTGCACTGAAAGTGACAGAAGTGCAAATGTTACAACCTACCCCATATGCAGGGTTAATTGTAACAGACAGAGGGGTTAGTTGTAACACTTGTGTGTAACACACATAATTCAGTACTATTTTATCTGTATAGTTTGATATTGTTTGTGCATCTGTATAGATAGATATCCATACATCCATCCCTCATCCTTCTATAATGGATCAATATCATGGATAGAGACATAGAAAAGGGCTGCACAGTTTTGCAAGCAATACATAAATAAATAAAATCATCAAATATTGTAATTGCAATTGAATTACATTTATGTGTGGCAGCTGCATGTAAAATTATTATTATTGATAATAATAACAGTAATAATAATAAAAACGAGCTTAAAATAAAAATTTAAAGGGTTTATTGCATTAAAACCAGGCTATATTTTTAAAAAAGAAACAAGTGATCAATGCATAGTAAACTAAATTAAAAAAAATTAAATTCCAACATTTTTTGTGAAAGTTCAACAAAGTTAAATATATAAATAAATACTCAAACCTGAAAAGTTGTGTGGCTCCTTGTTTTCATTTGATTATCATTGTACACTTGGCGGCTTAGTTGTAACACTGTGCTACAACTAACCCCGCTGTGTTAAACATATTTTAAGCCTAGCTAACAGTTGCATGGATTTGCTGACATGTTTCAAAACGGTGCTATGTTTTAGCCAACAAGACAGAAATTAAGGCAATATAAAGTTAGATCTGGTGACGTACACACCCAACTCAGAAAAAAACCTATGATGAAAAAATTTACTTGCATGGTGTCAAAACACTCTTTGTCCAGTATCTTCATGAAATCTTATCAAAACTTTCCACAAATTCGCGGGAGACCGTCTTCTGGCAGCGAGAGAAAAAGAGCGGAAACACAACCGGCTTGATCCCGACTAACTATGTAAAAGGTCCGTGTTACATTTAACCCCGTGTTAGGTTGTGCCCCGCGCTCCCCTACGTTTGCATGACAAAGATGTACTAAAAATGGAAAAGGTTTTCCTTTGCGTTTTTCATATACAGATGACACCGTTGTAAAAACAATCCCACAAAACAAGAATCCGCAAAAAGGCCTTAAAACGCTGCGTCATGCCTGCCAGGCCAGTAGTTGGTGATGTCACTGGAAAACTATGCGACTGAACAGATATATAATAATAGATATAACACAGATACATATATAGACTGAACACGTATATAATTTGCATGTGCATGACATCACCGTGGCGTTTTCACAAATTTGCGTTTTTATAGTTTACACAAAAACAATAACGGTATTGTTTTCAAAAAGTCATGTAAATGAACCGCCAGTAATAAAAAAAAAATGTCAGTTGTGAAAGAGTATAAAAACCTCAATATATACACTTTTTAAGCTTTAGAACTAAGGATTATGTGCGAATTCATGATCCATATAGTTGGAAGGAAATAATGTTGGCTACATGTCTGTAGGCTACATGCACAAATGGTATCTGCACTTCGTCTCTGTATGTGAATAAATGCAAGTGCATGCGGGCATGAGCCTCTGCTTGTCATCACTTGCCCTCATGTCTGCCTCTTGTCCCCTCCTGTCTCCCTCTGTCAACGTTATCACACACTCTTATCAGTGTGGCGGCACCGTTTTTTGGAACAAATTCCGGCCCTCCTGCTCCTCCTCCCCCATTCATGGTCCTGCATTCTCAATCACCTCTCATTTACTTGCTTTTCCTCTGAAGTAGAATAAGCGATGTATGAGTTTCTCTTATACATTCTCAGTTGGCAACAGAAATGCACTGTTATTTAACTTCTGGCAGATAAGCAAAAAAATGATTTTATGTTAGCGTTGATAACGGATAAATGGCCAATGAGTTTTAGTCTGCGATCTCTAACCCAGAATTACGTAAACCTTACTCCGGAGCAGGTTCGCCGTGTAGCGTAAATTACCATTACCAAACGCGCTAAAAACCAATCCACATCCTTGAGCCCGAAAAAAACAGAGTTTGCTAAACTAACCTCAAACTTACCTGGATAGCTAAAGCCAGCTTCCTGCAATAGGCCACCAAGCTAAAATAAACAAGATTCATTTAAAACCTAATGTGCTAATCTGAATTAGCACGAGGTTGCCTATAAAACTTACAATGAACCAAGAAAAGCTTAAAATTGTATGGAACGGAGAAACAAACCCAAGGAAAACAATGAGAGCAGAAAAAAGACTGCAATCAAAATAACTTTACTGAACAAAAGAAGACTCATAGCAAAGAAAGGCTGCAAACATCAGCTGTGGAATCAAAGGAATGCCAGGATATCTATTTGTAATTAATTCAATGCAAATTAACACACTTCTGCAAGAATAATACAACAATTTCAGGTAAGATTGAATAATCAGCTTTATTAACTTTCTGTTTTGTGAAATCTGTGGGTTTACACTACAGTAGCTGTAAGAGTATAAAAATAAACCACAGAAATTACTGCTGCTGACGGTTTAAGACTGATACTGAAAAGATACAGACCAGTTGGATGAATCACTGACAGGTGTAAAATTGAGAGCCACAACCTTTGGAGAACATTCCAGATGACCATGATTTCCTGGAGGAAGACTAGAATTACTCCAGGGGCCGGTTGCACCAGCTGTGCATGAGTTACAACTTAGCCTAGTTTTGATGGAAATGCACACTAAGTTACAGCTTGCACACTACTAAATATTTTTGCCTTGCACCATTAAACTTTGTTGAAGCACAACTTTACGAATAAACTAAATATTTACGTTACGGAGAGCTTAAGACCTATGAGCTATTCTGCCTTAAGAACAAATGGTGCAACCCAATAAAGTGCAGGGTTAGTTACAAACTAGCTAGTAGTTACTTAGCCTCTAGTGTGGACATACCCTGGACTAAATAGAGGCTTAAATTAAACCTACCAGGAGGCAAGTTTAACTTCAGATTGATGTAGTGTTTCAAAGAACACACACACACACACACAATACTGTTTGCTATGTGTGTGTGTGTATATATATTGATCTTCACTGACATATAGTCCAAGTAATCCCATGGGCCTGGTTTCACAAATAGGGCTTAGATTAAGCCAGCATTAGGGCTTAGTTTAATTAGGACATTTAAGTAACTTTTATAAATGTGCCTTAGAAAAACACATTACTGGTGTGCATCTTGAGACAAACCAATGGCACTGACATATTTTAGATATGCCAGTTTAAGTTCCTTTCACTAAAAACAGCTCAAACTTGCATTATAGTTTAGGAATAGGCTTGAGCCTTGTCTGTGAAACCAGGGGCATGTGTCTTTAATTACAACATTAAACTGAAGTTAAACCTTTGGGATACCTCACTGAAACGACTTTTTGCAGGTTGGGATGCCTGCGCCAAAGAGAATAGGAACAACCCTTTTAGACCATGCACTGGGCGCGCCGACCATATTTCCCATCTTTAAACTAGCAAAAGTGGATTCGGACACGCCCTAAGTGCACTTGCGCCCTGCGCTTTAGACCATGCGCTTTGATCGTTAAAATAGGGCCCTTAATCTCTGTCCGGGAAACAGCCACTAAAAATCTAAAATCAATTATCTTAAATTATGCAAGTGGATTTATTATTATAATCTACATGAAAAATGGATACTTATTTCGAAATTGGCTAAAGATCACATTTAAAAGTGTTATTAAAGTCCCCCTGTGGTGAAAATCAGTTTTTAATGTTGTTTATATGTCTTTGTGGTCAGCACTATTGCATTTTCTCCTTAAAACTGCAGTGAACCAAAGACAGTTTTAAAACGGTGGTTTGAAATCGGGTTTGTTTCTGACGTCACAAACGACCTTGTAACCAATCAGGTCAACGTGTGGATCTCTGAGCTGGTGTGAGTGAGTGGAGGGGGGGGCTAATATGCATATTCATAGAACCGTTTATACTCAATGAGGCAAGGATGTTACATTCAAGTTATTTTAAGACATGAAGGCATTTTTTTTCAAGGAAAAAACTTTTAAATATGTCCTTTTGGTGATCAGAGATGAGTTTTAAGTGATACAATGACTAGGGGGACTTTAAATTTTCAGTGTTTTGAAGGTTAACTTTTGAGTATATTGAAATGTAAAATAGTGGAACTAAGCAAGTACAAATCAGTATCCGAAATACTATCAATCTTAGAAACGTAAGTTGACAACCTGGTTCTTTTGCAACTTGCTATAATAGCGGTTTATGCCTCATACTGGTGCGTAATCCTCCGCTGTCATTCTTCTCTACTGCTTTGCTGTGCATCGCTTTTCCTGCCTCTGTTTCCATGAGAACCGAGGACAAGGACAGAGCGGGATTTTTTTGCTATCACAAATCTGACATAACCCCAAATGGTCCATATGCATGTCCCACTTCAAACCAGCTGGGGGCAATCAATTCTGACATCAAAACTTAAAATGACACGCGATTAGAGACTAAATGTTTAATGCTGCTTCTTAGTGACTTAGAACTGTGAGTTTCAACATCACCAAAAATCTTTGGTGTTCAGACACCGTTTTCTCAAATATTCATAACTCATTTTTAAAAAGACTGATCAGCATTCATTGTGAGTGATGATGATGACGTATCTAGCCTAGAAACTCCAACATCAGCAATAGCAAACTCACTTGAATGCTCCCACTAAAGATCCATCATTTTACCCTGCAAGTGAGTGGTTCTCTTGGGCCTCATGCAGCACCCGAACGCCTCCACACAGACAAAACATCCATATTTCAAATTCATGTCCACATAATATTTTTTTTTACCAAGAATGATTGCACTGATCATTTTAATGCTAATAAAAGCAGTATAACGGCAATGGTTTATATTGAACGCTTTTACTAGCAAATTGATTACTTAATTTGAGATTTTTTTGGACACATCAATTCATGGCATCTTCTTAAAGCAACTTAATTGGGTTTATGTGCCTTGCTTAAGCGCACAGTGATGATAGTCTCAGCCTCAGTCTGAACGTTCACTGACTGGTGAAAATTGCACATAAAACTTTTTCAGTCAAGTACTCTAATCTGTTTGGCTGACTTTAGGCAATTTCCAAGAGTACAAGCACACAGGTTTTCTTATCAGTTCCAATGGAAACAAATATGTTTACAAGGTACCAATCTGGCTGATACACTACAATTTGCCTGGTGTCAAAAATGTGAAAGTTATTCACCGTTCGTTTTTTCCACATGATATTAATAATGGTTCCAAAAGGGGGCTTTTCACAGTGATGCCACCGATGAACCATTTTGCGTTCCCAGAAGAACCTTTCAGTGCTTCATTAGTATCCATGATTCTATTGATGTCTATTTTTAAGAGTGTATGTCTCATAATGGCCTTATAATAGAGATTTCTCCATTACAGATTTTACAGTTCTCTCTCAACATTTAATTTATCATTAATACATTTGACCAAACAATAAAGCTTAGATATAAAGCTCTATAATTTAAAGAATTAAAATGATAAAAAAATGTACAATGTTACAATAAGGTTTCATTTGTTAACGTTGGTTATTAGTTATGAACAATGAACAACACTTCTACAGCATTTAGGCCCTAATTGCTAGCCTGGGAAAACCCAGACAAATCCTGGCAAATTTAGATTTGCTTTGAAAGTTAGTCTGGCAAAGAGCTCATTCAAGCCCATTTCCAATCCGTCGGAATCGAGGCACCAATCAGAAACGGGCGGGGCGGGCTTTACACGATGACGACAGCTCTGGGATTTTGAAGCAGATTTTGTAGCCTACATTACAAACAGTGTTGCCAGACGTACAATAATTATCGTATTTGTACGATAATTTTGACCTCTGTACGATCAATAATGAAAAAAATTCCATAATGTACGATAATTTCAGAATTTTGTGACACTTCAATCGGAGGTCATTGTGCTTCTATACTCATTGATCTGGCTGTGGATCTACGTCATGATTGTGAGGAGAAAGTGAAGGTGAGAGAGCCTGGCAGAGAGGGAGCGAGAGACCTTGCGTGTGTGCCTCATGACAGCTACACCCCCCACCCCCCGGTCAACACTCCAGTGAACTCCTCCCAACAGAGGATCTGAAGAATCTGACAATAACTTTTGGGAGTTCATATTTAGTCCATCTCTGCAAAATGGACTTCAGGGTAGGAGATGGACTAAAAATGAACTCCCAAAACTTACTGCCAGATTCTGGAAGATGAATTCTTCAAACAGTGGTACAAGAGGATGTGGTGCTGGTCCTTCAAGAGTCACTCTCAATCTGTCTATCTATAAAGCCTATATAAAAAAAAACAGTTTTCAAGTATTTTACTAACTTCAGCTTGTGATTCTTATTAAGAGGGTGTCATTTTTTAGGATTTTTTACCTAACCTAAGTCTCTGAGATCCTGATATCTGGCTCTTCTGGAGACTCCAGGCGGTAGCAGTTCTGGAAAATGGCGGCGCTGGAGACTAAAACGTTCACGCTTAATTCTTCACCTTAATTATTTTACAGTTAACATGCGGCTTTTTTTCTCCACCTGTTTTCGTCTGACCCAATGAGCATTTCAATGTCCAATGGTCATGCCTTAACTGCAATTCCTAGTATTGCATCCTTCTCATGGGCATTTAATCATTTTTGACTTTTCAGTCTGAGTTAAATCTCTTTTTTTGGCTTATGTTATCTGTAAAAGAAAACATGCCAAATAATTATCCATTATTATCCACCTGAATATAAGGTGTTTACATTTCCAGCCTTCATAAACAATTATATCACTTGTATATGATTAAATATAAAATTAATAGTAGTTATCAAGATTAATGTGGTTTGGAATTGGTAAAAATGTGATAAGAAAATCAACGCGTCTAATAATTCTGCACACACTGTATGGTCACATGTGGTTTGGCACTGCAGGACGATCAGCTGTCTCCCTGTATCAGTGTTAAGCATCTTAAATTACAGATGATGGCTTTCCTATTGAAGACAAAAGTAGAAACATAATTATTTAACTTAATCTGGTTAATGAACAATATTTAAAAAACAATGCTGTTGTGTTGTTTTTACCTTTACCTTTTGTAAACTACTGCAGTTAGCTATTAGCTACACACCATTCTGCAGTTGTCAACTGACTAGACAGCTTGACAACAAATGTTAACCCCTAACTTACTTAATTACAGCCCACGGAACATTTAGGGAAAAAAAGGAAATAAAACCGTGGCCTTTTGTCACTACACACGCGTCAAAATGCTAGGTGCATAATATGTAAACAATTACGGTCGGACCAGTTCTAGCTTAAATTATGCTGCATCATACTTAAACAGTTAAAGTTGAGAAATACAAATAATCCAATGAAAAAATAAGTATTTTACTTACCAGAATCGAAATGTGTACACTGTATATTGCTAGTTGCTTAGTATCCATTCTTCTCGCTTCACTGCTGCAATTCAGGCGCGTATTTCGAAAATCTAACGCTTTGATTACCGAGAGCAAGTTAGTTCCGGGCCTGAGAAAACATCCAACCACTGAACAACATGCTCCTAATTTTAATTTTGACATATTTTATTCGCATGAATAAGAAAATCATCGCAAAATTGCAGTAAATAAACAGTAAATAAAGCGCCTCCCGCCGTTGTTTCGAATGTGCGCGCTAACTAACCGGAAACGTCTGAGGGCCAAACACGTCACTTCCGTACATCTACAAATAGCCGTTGAAATGAGGCTTGTTCGACTTCATGCAGCTCTGCGCGGACCGATCGGTGGCTGACTTGAAGCAGTGCACGCCGGTTAGAAATTTTGTCCGACTTGATGCAGCGCTGACTCCACGTGACTGTGACGAATGCCATCAAAGTACCGCGAGAGCGATTCGAGAGTAGCCGGAGGATTCAGCCAGCTCAGTTTCTCAAGAGCGGCTGCACAAGCTCTGATGACCACAACTTCTCCCCTCATAGTTTTCTTATTTGGAATAATGCCAACATTTTGAATAGAAATAAGTCTTTATTTTTTCATAATTGGTTTAGTAATGGGTTGTTATTAGTGAATCAGTTATTTAATAATGAAGGGAATTTATTTACGTTTGCAGATTTTATCTTAATGTACAACATACCTGTTACATTAAAAGAATTCAAGGTGCTTACTAAGGCAATACCTGCAGTTGTACAGATGCTGTTCAAAAGCAGTGTATATACATCCACACTATCTGTCTGTCCTCCTAGACCTGAACATACTTATGTCGGCAATATTTGTTTCTCTGGGTTAAAGCCTAATAATTACAAAATTAGATCCTTGTTTTTAAGAGAGATTATTTCTACGCCTTATGTTATTTTCTACTAGAATAGTTTCTTTAGTAATGTAAATTGGACTCAAGTTTGGTCATTACCTCAAAAATTCCTCCTTACAAATAAGGTTAAGGAAATCTCATATAAATTAATTCATAGAGTGTATCCTACAAAGGTATTCCTACAAAGATTTAAAATTAATATTGATTTAAAATGTTCTTTCTGTGAATGCTCCTCTGAAACAATCTCTCACTTGTTTTGGTCTTGTCAATATACCCAGTATTTTTGGAATAATGTGGAGATTTTCATTGCTGATAATATTTTAAAAACATTTAAATTATCGTACAAACATGTGATTTTGGGCTATTATATTGAGGATCGCTCTTTAAAGGATGTTGGTTTTATTATAAATTTTATTTTATTTCTATGTAAATTTTACATTCATAAATGCAAGTTTACAAAAGGCAAACCTCTCTTTATGGTGCTTGGGAAAGAGATTACAATGTATGTTGACATGATGTCAAAATCAAAAAATAGTAAAGCAATTAAAGTGATTAATATATGCGCCTCCTTTAACATTTTCACATAATATAAAAATATAAAATATAATGAATAGTGCTGATCTGTAAAGTATATTATCTGTATTTTAATTGCATTGGAATACCCTGTGGAATTGTTACATGTATAATGTATATCTATTTGTAAACTGATGCTTATGTACCCTCTCATCTTTTTATTTTATTTTTATTATTATTTTATTTTTCTTCTTGTTGAGGCATGTGAATTATTTGTTTGTTATATGAGATATGACACTGTACATGCTACCTGTTGTTGACAATAAAAGCAAAAAAAAAAAAAAAAAAAAAAAAAAAAAGCTCTGATGACGATACAGCTGTTCCACGATTCGCCGGATTCACCGCATGACAACGATCACGTGCGTGTCGTGTTTATTCTCACACCTTTAGTTCCACTAAAGTGCACAAATCAGTTTTTATAACAGTAAACAGTCTTTTCATGTAGTCGCGATGTTATATTGAGTCATGTTTATCAAAATAAAACTGATTAAAAAACGTTGACTCCACTTCATTGATATGTTTATTTTGAACTTTATTCTAGTTCAAACAGATGCTGTATGAAGCAGTAAAGTGTTGAATGAAAATGTGTCTGAAATGTCTGTGTATTTGGCAAATATTGCATTTATTTATTTCATTTCAGCTGTGGTAAAGTATGCAAACACCACGTAAGAGGTCACTACGGGAACCAGAAAGTGTCCGACTTCACGTCTGCAGCTCCTCCCCGCCTGCACGCGGCTACTCTCGCCGTCGCCGATCGCTTACATCCAGCCGCAGCCGATGTCGAACACACCTCATAACTCAGTTACAACTGAGAATGGTCTGGTTTTAACCAGGCTACCTAATTGCAGCATTTACTAATACATTTTCAAAATCTGAAATTGTATTTGTTAACATTTGTTGTACTGTAAAATAGCATGATCAAACATTTTTTACAGACATTAAGAGATTAATAAATGCTTTAAAATATGTATTGCCCATTGTTAGTTCATGTTAGCTAATGCATTAACTAATGAGAACAAATTAGACTTCATTGTAAAGTGTTAAATTATGAAATGTTTCTTGATGGAGACAAGTAGTGACAAAGAATAAATAAATAAATAACAGCAAACCCGTTCGTTATTTCTCTTGCGCTCTTCTTCAACACACTACGGTAAAGGGTGGACTTTTGTTGTCTGCGAGCTGGAGACAGACAGCTGAGAGTGAAACAGCCGTGTGTGTGTTTAGAGCTTGAGATTCAGACGGGCTGCATAGCGTCTCGTCCCGAAACCCTAGACGACAACCAAGAAGAGTCACTTGGAATACTGTCCGCAGGTCTAATGTCCGAAAACATTTCTTTCCTAAGAAAACTTGCGTGTGTGTTTTTTCTTCTTCTGTTAGGGCACAAGCAAAAACATCGCATTTTCACATTTTAAAAGCAGTTGTCTTCTCGGAAGGGGCCGCACCTTCAGCTGAACATCATCCAGGTAGGTTTATGAAAGTTTATGTGCTGTATCGAAACCAAGATCTTTGCTTCAGTCACATAAAAAAAAAAAAATCTAGAGAAATAAATGGCTAATTAAGATATGTGTTGTTTGAATTAGCTTTTTTTTTTTGGTCCGCAAATTGCTTATTGAATTGTCCATCATTACATGTTTACTCCTTTGATCAACTTTTTGTGCGACAGCATCCCATTTTTTTAATGCTGCGTTTGTCTGATGTGAGTGTGTTTGAAATGAAGCATATCGTTTAGTTGAGAAGTGCATCTTCAGACCCAGGATAGCTAATTAACCTATACAGGTCCATTCAACTGCTCATATGATCTTGCTTTTTATGTGATTATGCCCAGGTCTTTGAATGACAATTCTGTATTTGTGTCATGCACTGCATTTTTTATTATTGATATTTTTTATATTACTAGTTTTTTTTGTTTTGTTTTTTGCATAGCTCTAGAATACTTCATTCTGATTGGTCAATTGAGCAGTTAAATATGTCATCTATATTTTATATGCCCTACCACCAAGGAAGCGGTGAAGAGTCTCACTGTTTATAGTTAAGCTGTACAAAAAAGTCTTTCATATCGTCGTATTTATATTAATGTTAAATAATAATAACTGGTAATTATCTGCTGTACTAATTTTTATGTGTTGTATTCCACTCTGTGTGCTGTCATTTGTCCAAGACAAATTTAAGTAGGCTATAACTTACTAACTAACCGTATATTTCACCCTTACCTACGACAAAACACTATCATTACTTTCATGTCAAAATGTCACTCCGCAGTCTCTTTTCATTATAACAAAAGTTAGAATAGTTAACGTATGCCAAAAACAGTTTCTTTGACTATGTACTATAATATAAATGGCCTCAGAGGACATTATTATTATTTTTTCTATATGCTGTGCATAAAACTTTTGAGAGATAAATTAGCTTAGAAGTCCAGATGAAAAAGAAAACAAGGCATCATCTTGGCTGGGATAACAACAAACCGATTAGAAGAGCTAGAAGAGAGAAAACATAAAATGTTCTGGCTAACTAATCCATATGAGAAGTAACTTCAATTAAAGATTAATAATGTATAAATTGCAATATTGTTGCAGTGCTGGTGTTCATGACTGATTGTTTTCTACGTAGCAATGGGCCACTTTTCTTGACAAGCCATTAACAGGCATGCATTCATTATTTTCTGGGGTCATCATCAGGTAGCCCTACTCAACTCACTCGATCATGGTTACATCAGCATCCAAATTCACTCTCTTAATTTTGTTCAGTCCTTGCTGATATAGTGCACTTAACCACCACATACTATGTAGGGATTAGTGGACGGATGATTTCGGACACAGCTTAAATCTCTAAATCTAGTGATTTATATTTTGGGTTTTATAGGCGTGTGCGGGGTTGGCTCAGCTGACTCATCTGGTGCCTAAAAAGCTGTCTAGGTAGACAGAACAGTAGATTTTGAGATGCAACTAGAGGCAAAACAGAGCTCTGTTCCTGGATATGTTCCCATTTACTGTCCTTATTGTCCATATTTTCACACTTTCACACGAATGTCTAAGTATGGAAAATAATTGCCTTGCACCTTGTCTTCTGGGCAATTAATTAAATTGAAACAGTGTCTTTTGAATGTGCTGCATGCTGATAAAGGACAGCGTTTAATCTGAGCCTTATCTCTTTGAGCATAACCAGCTTCACTAAAGCTCATAATAAATTAGTCTGCAAATCCTCCTTGGCTGTAGAGAACATAAAAAGTAAAAAAAAAAAAAACAACAATCATCTTATCCATCAACGTCATAGCTTATTACCATGACGGTGTTATCATAGGTAAACTGCTTTTCGAGCACAATAAAGATTACGGTGGATAAACACTTATTAACCTATAACCCCTTTTAACTAAACACGGCCATGCTGGTTTAATGCTTGGTAGTGATTGAATGAAGCCCATTTGTTAAATGTCAGTCTTGTCACTTGAGTCAGCTGAGGAGGTTACACTTCTTTTGGATTTTTATTTGCAGTATTTTTGGTGTACCATTTTTGCAAGATAGGCATTAATAGGCTATAATCGTATTTAGAAAAGACATTAGTAAGTAGGCAAACAATGTTTGCATGAGACAGCAAGTACTGGAATTAGCACTTCATCTCAGTGAATGAGGTCTGGCAAAACCTCATAACAAATGTCAAGCGCAAAACAGTTTGTCTTCCATCCTTTTCTCTCTGCCTTCTTAATTTTAGTCTCGTTCACATCTGAAAAGCTGTAACGTTGAATTTGACCACTGAGGGGGTGGATGTTTCCCTAAGTGAGTCTAGACTCTTGTCCTGCTGACCTTGGGTTTCTCCAGTATAATCCAACTCATGTAATTAAACGCAATATGATTAGTGGGCAGAACGGACACTGTTGCTGTGGAGGTGCGTAGTACACAATGTAAATGTGGCAGAATTTAATACTTTTGTGTGGGTTTGCTTCTTTGGTATTGGGAGTGTGCTTGCATATGCGTGTATGAATAATTGGGACACAAATGGATGGATTTCAATGAATTTGTTCACTATGAACAAAGGCATCAATACATGCCATGACTGGAGAGATCGGTGCCATCCAAGAGAGCATGCTATATGACCTGACCAGTAGCTGCTAAAAAAAAACCATAACAGAAAAAGATTCCAGTCAAGAGAGATGAATAGCCTTATAAGTACTGGCAGTCCATTTCCAGTGGTTTTGTAATGGGGTCTATTACAATGCTCTTTGCATACTATAAAACCTTTATGTGGGCTTTTTGTAGAGTGGATAGTCACCTGAGTCATAGATGTTATCCAAACAGCTGTCCTGGTGTGTGTGCGCACGCACTTCTGCATTTTGTCTGAAGGTTGCAACTGACAGCGGAGCAGTGTGGGAGTCGGCTGGTTTTGGTCGGCTGGCTCACAGTCAGAGAGAGAGAGAGAGAGAGAGAGAGAGAGAGAGAGAGAGAGAGAGAGAGATGAACACTCTGTAATTAGCACCCGCGGCTGCATGCTGCATTCCACCTCTGCAAATTACAGAGTGGCCTGCCTGCACTGCCAGACCCAGCAAACCTGCCTGTGTGAGTCTATCCAGACCCCCCTCTTCCCCTCCCTCGGCCTCACGCACATGCAAAACTACAGCTATACCTGCTAGCAGCAGACTTTGCCTTCTCTTCCAGTTCACTTCCACTGTGTTTTTTTTCTGCGCTGCAGTAATTGCCGGTGGTGGAGGCTCCCGTCTCTCCGGGGCTCGGCCTGCATTGATTTGTTTGGATTTCTGTTCCCCTCCCCAGAGCTTTGGCGCACATATGCGCCACAGACTCCCTACACTGCTGTCTGTCATGTCTGAGCGGCATGTTTAAACAGTTTGGTGTTGTTTATCGAAGTGCACGTACACTGAAATGCACGGCATTTCCATAACACTAGGGATTTCAACAGTATGCTTTTTTAAATTAAGAATTGAAGCATTTGGGTTTTGAAAATATGCTTTGTTTTGAGGGTTTAACAGGGTTAAAGATGTCAAAATATGCTTTGAGACTGCAAAGGGGTCTTTGTTCAGAGCTTATGAGTGGGTTTCGACAGGGCTGTAACCGCCATAGAAATTGAGGGGGACCTACCAATATATATATATATATATATACTGTTCACACAAGCCTTTAACATAAATGCCATTAAATAAAATAAAATTTAAATCCAAGCGTTGGGGGCGTTTTTGATTACCCGTCTATGGGCCTGTTCACATATCGCGTCTTTTGCGCGCTCAAGTTCGTTATTTCAAATGTATGCGCGCTCATAATGGAAGCAAGGCGGTCGCGGTGCGACGCGCACCGTAGGTCACGTGACAAGAACGGTTTGCTGTAACGGAGAGCGCAGCTGATGGTTGCTTCGCAACGACAGACGCCTCCAGAGCGCAACCGCCCCAGCGCTTTGGAAAAAGTAGAACGCGGCGCGCCTAGCGTTTTTAGGCGCTATATGTGAATAGCGCCATATCGCGGTCATCTCCGCCTCAGCCATGTTTATAGTTGTTATTATGCCCCCGGAAGTAATTTAAACTTCAAAACTGTATTGTCCAAGGCCAGAAAATAAACAGTGACATAATCGATTATGGCACGTTGCCGCATCGATGCTAAATCGTACATTTCCTGCATTGCGATGCATCGCCGAATCGATTATTGTTGACACCACCAGTAATTCATAATTGAATTTATTCAACATAAATTCTTTTTTCTACATATTACGCGAATGTGTCCAGTGGTGTTTGTGTGAACATAACTGAGGCTTAGAGCTGTGTGTATTTGTGAGGGTGGGTGTGTGCGTAACGATCATGTGTAGTCTTTGCTGATGGATGGGACTGAGTAAATGGCTGTGACCCTGACAGAGGACCCAGCTGAGGGACCAAATGAGCTTTGTGACATTTTGTGTGTGTGTGTGTGTGTGTGTGTGTGTGTGAGAGAGAGAGAGAGAGAGAGAGAGAGAGAGAGAGAGAGAGAGAGAGAGAGAGAGAGAGAGAGCACACTCTAGCACACTCAGCACACCATATAGGACAAGTGGCCTCAATTCCCCTCTCCTTCTGTCTTGTGCCATATGCTGATTTGATCTTGATAGATGATAATACTTTTCACCAAATTTCACCATTCAACACTAACACATAGACAGTGTATCTATACATCCAATGGTATGCCCATCTGTGCAATATGAGTGGTTGTCTATACGTCCAGCTATATTGTATGTCTGTATATCCAGGTTGAATATTGTGCTTCTATAGTGCATGTCTGGGCCTATACTGTATGTTCCAGCTGAAAATAGTGCTTCAATAAAGCTTTCATAAAGTTATTTCTCAACGGTCTCATCAGCTGACTCTGCTGTAAGAGGATTTGCCGAACAGCAGTTTCCTGTTTATGTCAGTGCTTCCTGTGTTGAAAGTTATCTTGTCTCTTGGTTAGTTAATGTAAAGGACCAGCTAATTATAAACAGCGATGCTTGAAAATGTCATCCAAGTCTAAATTATAATGCACTTGCCAGATATCACTTCTGATGGCATTTCCATATAAAACTTTGCCTTCATTCATGGCCGTTTCAAACTCATCACTGTGATACTATTGTGTGTTCTGAGTGGTAACCAGTATACTGGCACTTCAATATTTTAATCTGAAGTGTACGTACCCTCACTTTTTAATGCATACCGGCACTTCTCACATTGCCGGTACTCTGAAAAAACTATAAAAAGTTTTGTGCAATAGTGATATTTGCCTTAGCAAGGACTACTTATTATAATTTAAAGCTTACTAAAAGCATACAATGAATAAAGTGTGCTGATCTTCCAGTAATGTTTTACCACTGCTGCACCAGTCCATGACCCGTGCTTTTGAACAGCACTCCCTGCCGGAGCTGACATTGAGAGGGGAAGGCTCTACATTATAAGTTCAGCTCTTCTGCCAGGCCTGCCGCTGAGAATGCCCCCTGAGAGCCTCACAGCAGTTAGGAGACATCAGACAACATCCATAATTTATGACAGAGATAGAAATGCGGCTTGCGGCTTGTTTTTGTGTCTAAGTTGTGCCCTCGTGCACTCCCTCTGTAACAAATGAATAGTGAACGCATTTCCTCCTGCTGTCTTTCCCTCTGTATCTTTCTCTCTCGTTCCCCTAATGCTCAGCTGTTATGCTGCATCTCATAAATCACCTGGGAAGTTATGAGACCGGAATTTGACATTAAGCCCTCTTTTCTTCAGCGTTTTTAACTTTGTGTAAGTATGGGTCGTGGTAGAACTCAAGCAACAGGTTGGGGAATCGTTTATGGTTTTGTCGCTTTTTTCATGTTACCTGGGCTGGGAGTCTGTTTTATTTTATCTTTTTTTTCTTGATCTCTTTTTTGTCATCTTACGATGAGTCTGGTTCTCCATCTTGTAGCTAAGCATAAGCTTTTTTTTGTTGTTGCCAGAGTGCCATTCCCTCCCATTTATAAGCTACTTGGACACAACACGTATTGTGAAAAGTGCTGTACAAATAAAAGTAGGCTTGACAATAAATTGTCAGATTTTACTTATAAAAGTTTACTGTTGAATTTTATTTGAGCACAGTAAAATAATCCTAAATTATGCTTTACTTTTTAGCACAAGTTTAATTTCAGTCACCTTGGTATATGTATAATTATTTTTATTTTACATATTTTTAAATATATATTTTTCAATTTTACATTATGATTCTTTAGATTCTACCAATTATCCCATATTGCTAATTTGATTCAACATGTTTAATGTAAATTGAGCAATGTAAATTACTGAATGTAAAGACATTCTTTCACATTGCTTGCTTATTAAAATAACTAAATTAACAGATTTACTTTTCTCGTTTATATGCATAAAAATTCAATGTAATTAATGTATATTAACAATTTAATTTATTAAAAAAATTTCAGGGCAGTTTTGAATCAGAGTTTTTAATTGATTAATTGAAAAACCATTTGATATGCCATTTTCTACCTAATTTTAAATTCACTCATATCTGCAAGTCACAGGGCAAGATTTTTAGGAAACCTGATGACCAAAAAATGATCCCTCAATTTCCACAAAGTGTCTTAATTTTATACAAATGTTACCAATTTGTACATGACTGCTGCAGGTTCAGATAAGGCTAGAGCTGTGGTGTTGTTATCAGCTGCTGACTGTGAAGTAGATGCATTTGAAGCCTGCGTTACAAAGCTAAATGATGAGCATGTAAATGTCTCAGAAACCGCCTCCTCTTCTCTTTCTCTCATGCATCTTTCCCTCATTTCTCCGACACACTGATTTATAACAAATTGTACGTTTTTCTGTACAAGGCGTGCCTGTCACTTCAGCCTGCCATGAGAGAGACTCTTCAAAGCCAGAAGCTCCAGAATGCTGACGTGAACAATCTCCAAAGCTCTGACATCCTCCCTCAGCCCCTGTTTCTGTATCTCTCGATCTGTCTGTCTCATTTCTGCTTCCTTCATCTTCTCCATCTCTTTCTCTGTTCACCCTCAGTCATGCAAGGCTGTCAGGGCACATCTGTGTGAGACAGAGAGCGAATAAGAACGACAGACAAAAACACTGTTTGAGTAAGAGAGAGATTCTTAGAAACCATGACTAATTTGTTGCCAAACTCATCAGAGCTACCTGAAAAAGAAAACAGGGTAACACTTTAGTTTAGTTTAAGGTCCCATTCACACTATTAACTAGTTGCTAATTAGTATGGATATTACTAGGATATTGGCTGTTTATTAGCACTTATAATGCACATATTAATGCTTTATTCCGCATGACCATATTCTACCCAGTTCCTAAACTTAAAGGGTTAGTTCACCCAAAAATGAAAATTTAGTCATTAATTACTCACCCCCATGCTGTACCAACCCTGTAAGGCCTTTGTTCGTCTTCGGAACACAAATGAAGATATTTATGATTAAATCTGAGAGGTGCATGACTGCTACACAGGCTCCCTAAGGGAATGACACTTGACGGCCCAGAAAGTCATTAAAGAAAATGTTTAAATAGTCCATGTCGCAACAGTGGCTCAACTATAAGTTTATCAAGCGACGAGAATACTTTTTGTGCGAAAAAACAAACAAAAATAACGACTTTATTCGAGTATTCCTTTTCTTCCTTGTAGGCCTGAAACGAGACTTCAAGAGATTTCCACGACGCGCACGCGCGAGAACTTAACTGAAGTAGTTGAAGGAGATCGCAATTCTCGCGCATGCGTCGTGGAAATCTCTTGAAGTCTCGTTATTTTTGTTTGTTTTTTCGCACAAAAAGTATTCTCGTCGCTTGATAAACTTATAGTTGAGCCACTGTTGCGACATGGACTATTTAAACATTTTCTTTAATGACTTTCTGGGCCGTCAAGTGTCATTCCCTTAGGGAGCCTATATAGCAGTGATCCAGCTCTCATATTTAATCATAAATATCTTCATTTGTGTTCCGAAGACGAACGAAGGCCTTACGGGGTTGGTACAGCATGGGGGTGAGTAATTAATGACTTAATTTTCATTTTTGGGTAAACTAACCCTTTAACAACTACCTCACTAACTATTAATAAGCTGTAATTAGGAGTTTATTGGGGCAAAAGTCATAGTTTATAGTTAGTTAATATTGAGAATTGGACCCTAATCTAAAGTGTGACCGAAAACAGATTAGGAGAACTGTGACGAACTGCTCCGAGACAAGAAGGTTGAGGATCCAAATGCAGTATTTATTGAACAGGGTAATCCAAAGACGTAATCCAAAGTACAGGCAAGGTCAAACACAGGCAGGCAGTTCATACAAACAAACACAACAAGGCAGCGAACAATGGGAAAAGAGTAATCCACGGAACAGGCAAGAAATCCAAAACCAAGAGACCTGAAACCAGGGAGAATGCTCGGAATTGTAGTGTAACACTTGTTAGGCGAGTGCCAGGAAGTCAGAGCAACCCCTCGAAAGAGCAAAAGGCTCCTGAGAATTAACATTTGAACCCTCCCTTGCATAATAATGGAACAGCAACATCCGAGACGCAACCCATGAAATGTTAAGTGTGTACAAAAAAGTAGAACTATACATGTTTGGTAACATTTAAAATGTCTTTTTAAATGTGCCTGGTAAAATGACCTCATTCTCCCAACCATAATGAAAAGATTAAAGAAGTTATAAAATATGAGAAAATTGATGTGTCCCTTAATGGTGTTCCCTCCCCCAGATCCTCTCAGAATGTATAACAAATTCTGATCTCACAGCTGCAAGCCCCTCAATAGGGGACCAAAATCTAATAACGACAGACACCACCATTTGGTAAGAATATTGAATTATCTGGGTTTATAAGGAAAAGGGGCAAAAAGGGTCGAGGAGTCTGTAACTAGATTTCCCACACAATCGCTGTGTAGTATTTCGTTGGCAGGTAAATGTTTCTTTGATTTTATTCTTATGAATTGGATTTTGAATTATTGTTTCATTACCTGGTCAATAAATTGTAAACAATTGATTTTATTCTGACTGACTCTAAGATTGTTTTCCCAATTAGATTATCGGATTCGTATATATTCGTTCCCACAAGTTTGCGTCAGATTAGTGATGACTAATATTTGACATCAATTCAAGTGTACTGTTGGTTTGCAGAGACAATTTCCGTTTAGGGCAGCGAAATGCTGTTTTGATCAACCTAAATCTGGGTGTGTCTAATTACCTCTGTTTTTAATTTAATGTTACTTTAGATAAGTGTACGTGAGAAATCACGGGCTTGGCCAATCCAAAAGCTATTATAAGAGAAGTAAAGTTGATTGACTCATCTGAAATAGTGGCCAAAACCTCTACTGAAGTAAAACGATTAAATTAAGTTCAAGTGTATGTAATTCCATGGGGGCTATCAAAAGTATCTTTGATTGTGTCAAGGTGAATCCGACCGTCTAAGATATTAGCCAATTACCTCTGTTTGATGAACAAAACTGGCGTGATTGTGTCGTGAGACCTGCGGAAGACGCAAGGACCTCTAAGTGATATAGCTTCCTAATCTGAGCGGGTAAAACATAATTAAAGAGTTAAAAAAGAATAATCAAACATTTGCTCACATTAGAGCCCGAAGCCATTTGTTTTGAGAATAATGGCTGGCTGATGAAGTTATTGGCTGGCTAGCCGGCTCAGCCAAAACCTAAATGGCTGCTGCAGCCGCCAAACTTTTCATAGCTGCAAATGGCTGAAGCTGCCACTTCATGTCTACAGATGTCTATGTTATACAGATTTACTGTGATGAGAGGGTGACGGCAGAGATCGCGGAGAAGTATGTTGATTAAGAATGCAAACTTTTGTTGAATTTATAAGAAATCTACAGACGCAAACAGACGAAGTGTAGTAAAATAAAGACCTAAATGTGTATTTCAGACTTTTTTTCACCACAAGTCTGAAAGAAGACATGTTATTGAAGACAAATATCCAAAAATCTCAAAATTGACCCGTTAAAAAAAAAAAGATGTTTTTGCCTGCCGTGTCTCGCCTTAATATAAACACACACTGTCATCAGTATTATTTTGGACAAAGTTTTACACATTTCACTTCAATGTACACTGAAGCATGCGTCGTGAATTAGCAATGTGGAAACGGTGGTTTGTTACTGCAGTAATATCACGTTCAGTGCTATAAATCTCTCCGTTCCAGAATATTTGGTTCATAACATTAATCTTTGATTCGGGTGTGTGCGCGTGCCCTGAAGATTTAACAAAAGTCTGGGTAGGGCAGGCCTAAGTTAAAAAAAAAAGTAAGTAGGAATTAGGAAAGTATGTGAGAAGTGAGATCAAAATTACCTTGCTTGCTTCTTTCCGCCATTTCACCTCAGTGCGAGAAAAAAATGCATTGCTTCTTCTGTACGGAAAACGAGCAATTTTAATTGGTCGTCAATTCACTGTGACTCTGTGTATCGTAGCAACGACGAGCACAAGACTGTGCTGTTATGAATCCAGTGGGAAAATAGATCTCGTGTATTGTTTATTTATTTCGTGTGTGTATGTCTTATGTGATAGAATTATTATTTGATGCAAATAATTCTATCCGGCTCAGCCAAACTTTTATCAGATGGCGGCTCAATTTGGCTTACGAAATTATTGGCTGGCGGCGGCTGAAATTCTAAATAGCGCAAATGGCGGCGGCTTCGGGGTCTAGCTCACATTTAATGATGCACAGATATCATTAAAACCCTTTTCATTTATGGACTCAGATGAATTAACGAGTCGATACATACGAGAAAATTTATTTCATTTAATCAAATTACTTTGTCACGCGGAATGACAGTAACGCAGAGACCTTCACCCGCTGATCGAATGCCGCCATTGGGTAGATTCAGCCGGGCGTTACACACTAAACAAGACTTCGCAGATAATGAATGAGAAAACCAGGCTTAAATGGGGTGAGCTAAACAAGATAATGAGACACAGGTGAATGTGATAATGGATGAAGAGTCCAGGCAGTGAGTTATTCGAGATGTAGTTTGTGTGTAGTTTGTGAGTATTGTCAGACTATGAATGACAATAGTCTGACGTGGAGTGCCCTCTGGTGGCTCTCAAGGTCACTCCAGCTGGTGACCATTACAAGAACATTCAGCAACCATTACTTACATTCATTAAATTATTAACAAAAAGTACCAGTTGGTTTTTTTGGACATACCAATACTATGTTTTTTTTCTTGTTTTTTGTTTGGGTTTTTTGGAGTATATAATTTGCATACCATGGTAAAAAATACCATGGAGTAGTAATTCTCTAAAATGCAAATTACTGCCCAAAATGATTAATTTCACTTTGTTTATAATTGTATTATTTTAAAATGTTCTATACTTTTATAATGTTTAGAATTACTAAACAAATTCTAGATAATATATATTTTTTAGCGATTATGCTTGTTCTTCCTTCAAGTGGCATTATTGGGTAAAATATTGCATAATAGATGAAACAGAATTTTGTCTAAAATAAATAGATTTTTACTTTTTTGTAATGGAAGAGGCACTAAAACCCTCATTATGTACTATTCTTTTAAATGTTTTTTTGTCATCATTGTCCGTGTATGTGCATGTGCAATTAAGTCATAATCTTTTATTATTATTCTTGTATAATGTTGTGCTATTTATAAACATGATGTTTTTGATTTCCAACCATAAAAACTCTTCATTCATAAAAGAAAGTTATCATAAAAAACAAGTTGACATACTTTGGCAGTTTCTAGTTTGGCAGCGGCTGAACATGTTGCAGTGGTGCCAAGAACCACAGAAATAAGTTTGAAACCTGACTGTGGAAATGCACCGAGGGAAAAGTTGTATTGAGGTGTCTTTCAAGGCGTTTGGCTGATGCTCTGTGAGAGTGAAACCAGCCGTTGACTCATCAGCAGCTTCTCTGCAGTCTCACAAAGTGCCCTACAAACCTCTGCCTTTGCTCATCCTCCCCGTAGAGCCGACAAAGGGATAACTCTTCCATTAGGCTTAGTTAACTAAAACTGTCCCTTGGAATTTGCTATCTGAGCTGGCCTGCCTCAGTATTCTTGACTTATTCATAGCTTGATCATAAATACATGACTGGTAGAGGGAAATTTGTGTACAGGGCAATTTTAATGAAAGGACTTGATCATGATAAAGCTAGACTGAGTTATGTCTCAACTGTCAAAAGCAAAATACTCACAGAGATGAGAAAAGGAAGCGACAGAGAGACTTCAGACAGACTACCTCAGCTTCACGTGAGCTATATGAAGCCACTGACCTAGCCAAATGCCTGCTTTGTGTGACAACAATGCTGGGGATTTGGATTCATCTGAAATATGCTTTCTCTCTCTCTCTCCGTTTCTCTCTGAGCCCAGGTCGGTTTCTCGCTTTGTTCATTCATCTCATGCTGTTTGTGCGATGACGTGATAAATTCTAGGCTGTCAAAACACCTTCATTTGCCCCTTCATTAGTTCTTTCCAATGAGAATAGGCTAAACAGAAGGAAGTGGAGATGGTTTCTGTCAAAATTGGTTTCTTTTTGTCAGAAGTGCAGTCATGAGATCGAGATAAAGAAAAAGGGCAGAGATAAAGCCTTGGCAAACAAATGAAAATGAAGGGTTGTAAACATTTGTGTAGAATTTTGTTCTCTTACATTTTCTTGAATTGTACATTTGAGTCTAAATAACTTGCGATAATCTGTTACTTGCTGTTCAATTACAGGCGGTTCAGATATTAATGTTCTTATACTGTATAGTAAACTCCTCCTACATTTCCGATGCCTCAAAACACTCTAGAGCTGCACAATTTAATTGAAATATTACAATCTTGATTCAAACACCCACACAATCCTATTCTTAGTTGACATCAATTCGGCTATGTCTTAACCTTTTACAAGTGCGATCACAGCGAACATTCAATTGATGCTGCCGCTGACCCAGAGAGAGCAGTTGTCATGTATGAAACAGCTTCTCAAACTGTCTTTTCAACCACATTATTTCTTTCTTTATTTGTTTATGTCCCCAAAGGGCAATTGGTTTTACAGCAAGACCAGCATACAAAAAAGACAAGTTACAATACATTAAAAATTACATAATAAACTACACAAGACAACGACAGGCTCAAACAACAACCTATACTTCCACCTACTCCCTCCATTCCCGAATTTAACAGAGAAATAGAAGTAGGAATAAAGGAATGTTTGTACCTGTTACTCCTAACACAGGGCAATCTTAACTGAGATCCTGAGGATAAAAACTGAAACTCAGAGTAGAGAGGATGGGAACTAACCATTAAGATGGTTTGGGCTTTTCTACTGTAACTACCTGCCGATTAAACAGGATGGGTGACTGCTGAATTCCTAAAATCTTACTACTAGTAGTATTAACTATTTTTTCCAAAGCAGTCTTTGCCTTCACACTAAGACTGCATACCAGCATAACAGCGAATGTTAAAACGGACTCAATATAAGATTTGCAAAATAAGTCATCAAGGACCGATCAACGTTAAACTTCTCTCCGTAGACATTGCTGGCCCACATTAAAATTCAGCTTATCAATCACACATCCCAAATACTTATATTATTCAACAACTCCAACCTCTTGCTCTTTAGTTGTTCTCTTTAAAGTCCCTGTAAAGTCTAAATTAAGTATGTGTTCTGAGTATGTCACACCACAGAAAAATGTGTTATTAGCCATCCAGCCAAATTTGAATGATAAAAAAAGCCGGCAAGTACATAAAATAAGCTATCAAAATCTTTTAAAAAAATGAGCATTATTCTCTGCTCTCAAACGCTGGGGGCGTGTCCGCTGGCTGCGCTGAAACCACGCCCACTCGCGGGAAAGCTGTCGACGGCGATATTAGGTGATACTGCTTTCGGGACGGGAGGATAAACTCTGGCGGGGGATAGTCGTTTCGGCCCCGTTCACCAGTAACAGAGGATTATCAGTGAATCCCAGTTGTCTCTGAGGATCGTTTATAAAACGATCCTGTGTAAAATGATCACTACAGAGGCGGGTGTTGGCGGTGATCCTCAGCTCTTCATCAAGGTTGGCTCTACACAAAATTAATCCACCTCTTCTTGATGTGTTCGTTTTTAGGAAATTTAAATAAAAATACCGATCTGTTTTGTACATGATCGCATCCAGGTAGTAGCCTATATGCATTTCCATGTTGAAGGCATAGCTAGCTAGCAAACAGTATGCTGTAGAAACATAACTATAGAGTACAGTAGTACAGTAACTCGCGTTTGAGCGGCGAATGCGAATGGGGTCGGGAGAGATCAGCCTCAGTGGCCTCTGTGTGTCATCAAGTAGGGGCGTGTCCACGAGCTCATGGGCTCCAGTGCGTCATCGAGCCCTGTTTTAGCCCCGCCCAAAAAATCCGTAAAATAGCAATGGTGAAAAGCTGTTTAACGGTCTAACTCCGCATTTCAGTACTTCACAGTTCACAGTCTTTGTAATATGCTTTAGCAATACATTTGTAACATTTATAATGTGTTTAGAATTTTTTTGTAGAATTGCCTTTACAGGGACTTTAAATCAATTTGATTACGCTTAATGTCAATGAGCATGTCTTTCTTTTTAGCCACATTTATTTGCAGGAATGCATTGTCACATCACTGAACAAAATCATCTACTATAGGGCCATGGTCATTTTATTCAGCACGGAGAAAGCTGACAATAGCTGAATCGTCTGCAAATTGTACAATAAATCTATTGTCATGCCTGCTCCTGCAATCATCAGTGTATAAAATATACAGGAGTGGAGAAAGGACACAGGACCCTGTGGATGAATACAACACCTCTGACAAACACACATTCACCCTTACTCTCTGGATTCAATCAGTTAAAAAGTCAAGGGTCCAACCAATGATAATAAAATTAAAACTAAAGCTCAAAAGCTTCTCTACTAAAATGTGAGGTTGTATCGTATTAAAAGCGGATGAGAAATCAACAAATAAAATTCTAGCATGAGTCTTACTTCCTTCTATGCTTAAGTACCAAATTGAACAGAGTGCCATAGCATCCTCTACTCCACACCTGGGTCTATAAGCAAACTGAGGGGGCTTTTACACTGGGCTCGTTTGCTGCGGTCCGAGGCCGAGCGCGTTTGTTCCCGGCGCCCCCCGCAGCGTTGGTCTGGTTTTACACTCAACTTGATTCTATCGAACCCTGGTGCGTTTGCATGCATATTATGTCATCGCAAACGTGCACGGCGCATGATAGAAAACAGAACGCGAGTCAATATTGCGTTTTTAATTAATTCGCTGCTATTATGCGCACTTGAGTGAACAATGCAGGTTTACTGTGCGTGTGTCACATAGTCAAGTCAAGTCATCTTCATTTATATAGCGCTTTTAACAATGGATTGTTCCAAAGCAGCATTACAGAGATAAACATATAATTTAAGGTAACAGAGATTGTTTTGGCTTCATAGCGGTTCTTGAATAATGTTATTTCCAGCTAAAGTTAGGTTTGATTGATTCACCTCCATTGAAATTATCATTTGTTATTAAATTAGGGGCCACTAAGACGACGCCGTTCTCTCTAAAAAGACTTTAAACGTGAACCTGTGATTTAACGCTGACAGCGTTCACATGCGCATTAAGAATTGATTCTATAGTTATGTACTTTTGAAAATATGTGCGCAGGTTTGTAATTCATACAACCCAGCCTAAACAAACTACTTGTCTTGCCTATAAATTTTGATACAGAATTTTGTTTTATTTTATCACTTCGGGGTACGCGAGCCGGATTTTCAACAACGCTTTATCTGTAGAGTGGGAAAGGGATCCTCCATAGGGAGAGGATAGTTGACACTTAAGCACTGCATTGTAATCGGGTCCAGGCAAAGCTCCCTCGTCAGATCTGGATACGGCCTAGATCCGGCAGGCTGCGGGAAAACCTCGGGATAAACAAAGACACTAATATTAGCGTAGATACCATTCTTCTTATGATGTAACGAGTACATCAAGATTTAAGGGAAGTGTTCCCAGTTCCGGCTGACCTAATCTATGCAGCCTAACATTGAATTATAGAAGTCTATAGTGTGTTATGTGTATGCTAGGTCAAAGAGATGTGTTTTTAGTCTAGCTTTGAACTGACAGAGTGTGTCTGCTTCCCGGACAATGGTAGGAAGATTGTTCCAAAGTTTTGGTGCTAAATAGGAAAAGGATCTACCGCTAGCAGTCGATTTAGATATTCTAGGTATTATCAACTGGCCGGAATTTTGAGATCGCAATAGACGTGAAGGACTATAATGCGTTAAGAGCTCGCTCAAGTACTGAGGAGCTAAACCATTTAGTGCTTTGTAAGTAATCAACAATATTTTAAAATGTATACTATGTTTAATAGGCAGCCAATGCAGTGTTGACAGAACAGGGCTAATATGGTCATACTTCCTGGTTCTGGTAAGAACTCGAGCTGCTGCGTTTTGAACTAGCTGTAGTTTATTTATTAAGCGTGCAGGGCAACCACCCAGTAGAGCATTACAACAGTCTAGCCTTGAGGTCATGAACACATTAACTAATTGTTCCGCATTTCCCAATGAGAGCATATGGCGTATTTTAGATATATTTTTAAGATGGAAAATGCAGTTTTACAGATACTAGACACGTGACTTTCAAAAGAAAGGTTGGTATCAAAGAGCACACCCAGGTTCCTAACCGACGACGAAGACTTAACAGAGCAGCCATCAAGTGTTAGACAGTATTCTAGGTTATTACGTGTGGAAGTTTTTTGTCCAATAATTAGAATCTCTGTTTTTTCAGAATTTAGTAGTAGGAAATTACTAGTCATCCAATTTTTTATATCAGCTATCCATTCCGTTAATTTTGTGAATTGGTAAGTTTCGTTAGGTTTTGAAGAAATATACAGCTGAGTATCAGTGAAAGCTAACTTCATGTTTCCTAATGATATCTCCTAATGGTAGCATGTACAGAGTGAACAGCAACGGTCCTAGTACTGAGCCTTGTGGTACGCCATACTGAACTTGTGATCGATAAGATATCTCTTCATTTACTGCTACAAACTGATAACATTTAGATAAGTATGATTTAAACCATGCTAGTGCAATTTCACTAATGCCAACATAGTTTTCTAGTCTATTTAAAAGAATGTTGTGGTCAATTGTGTCAAATGCAGCACTAAGATCAAGTAACACTAATAGAGAGATACAACCACGATTGGATGATAAGAGCAAATCATTTGTGACTCTAATGAGAGCGGTCTCAGTGTTATGGTACGGTCTAAATCCGGACTGAAAATCCTCGCAGATATCATTTCTTTCTAGAAAGGAACACAGTTGTGAAAGATACTGCTTTTTCTAATATCTTTGACAGAAAAGGCAGATTCGAGATCGGCCTGTAATTGACTAATTCTGTAGGATCAAGTTGTGGTTTTTCAACAAGCGGTTTTATCATAGCCAGTTTAAAGGTTTTTGGTACGTATCCTAGAGACAAAGATGAATTAATGATATTAAGAAGATGATATATGATGTCTGGAAACATCTCTTTCAGTAGCTTAGTCGGTATAGGATCTAACAAATAAGTTGTCGATTTAGATGAATTAACGAGTTTGCAGAATTCTTCCTCTCCTATAGCAACAAATGAATAAAATTTTTCCTCAGGGAGACTACAATGCACTCCCTGATGCGATACTGTAGTAGACGGTTACATAGTTATAATTTTGTCCCTGATATTATCAACCTTATAAGTGAAGAAGTTCATAAAGTCATCACTGCTGTGTTGCTTGGACACTTCTGAGCTTGAAGCTTTCTTTTTTGTTAGTTTAGCCACTGTTTCAAATAAATACCTTGGATTATGTTTATTTTCTTCTAATAGGTTTGCAAAATAAGCAGATCTAGCAGCTTTTAAAGCCTCTCTGTAAGCAATCGAGCTCTCTTTCCATGAAATCCGAAATAGCTCTAGTTTAGTTTTCTTCCAGTTGCGCTCCATTTTTCTGGCTGCTCTCTTATGGGCCCGGGTGTGCTCGCTGTACCACGGCGTTGGACTATTTTCTTTAATCTTCTTTAAGCGCAACGGAGCAACTGCGTCTAAAGTGCTGGAAAAGAGAGAGTTAAACGTTTCTGTTGCAATATCAAGTTCTTCTAAGCTATCCGGGATGCTGAGATGATGAAACTGATTAGGAAGATTATTGATAAAGCAATCTTTAGTGGCAGAAGTTATAGGTCTAACGTAGTTATAACACGGAGTCGGCTTTGCAGCCTTGGCTAAATGTAATTTACATGAGACTAGATAATGATCTGAGATGTCATCGCTCTGCTGCAGAATTCCAACGGCATCAACATCTATTCCATGTGATAATATTAGATCTAGAGTATGATTACGACAATGAGTAGGTCCTGACACGTGTTGTCTAACTCCAATTGAGTTTACAATATCTTTAAATGCCAATCCCAATGCATCTTGTTCATTATCTACATGTATATTAAAATCACCAACAATTAGTACTTTATCGGCAGCCAATACTAATTCTGATAGAAAGTCAGCAAATTCTTTGATAAAATCGTTATGGTGCCCAGGTGGCCTGTATACAGTAGCCAGCATAATTCTCAAATGTGCTTTATCGTTTACACTATATATTTTTACATTAAGCACCAATACTTCAAAAGAAGTATATTTAAAACTAGATTTCTTAGTGGTTTTGAAAATATTACTATAACAGCAACACCTCCCCCTTTGCCTTTCAGACGAGGTTCATGTTTATAACTGTAATCTTGTGGGGTTGACTCATTTAAAGTAATGTAATCGTTTGGTTGTAGGCAGGTTTCTGTCAAACACATCACATCTAGATTATAATCTAAAATCATATCATTAACTATGAGTGATTTTGGAGTAAGGGTTCGAATATTCAGGAACCCAAGCTTTATCATTTGCTCATCTGTATTATAACCGTTTTTTTATTTGTTGAACATCAATTCAATTTTTAACCTGACGTTTTTTGGATTTCCAAATTCGGGGAACAGACACAGTCTCTATATGATGATATCTAGGTGAAAGAGGCTCTACGTGATGGGATTTATCTGACCTTGGTGACGTGAGGCCGCTAGCAGACGGTCGGTTTAGCCAGTCTGTCTGCTTCCTGACCTGAGCCCCAGATTGTCATGTTTTATCTCTAAGACTATGAGCCAAATTACTAGAGAGAAGAGCTGCACCAGCCCAGGAGGGATGGATACTATCTCTTTTCAACAGGTCAGGCTTGCCCCAAAAACTTTCCAATTGTCTATGAATTCTACATTATTATGCGGACACCACTCAGACAGCCAGCGATTCAGTGAGGCCAATCTGCTAACTATCTCATCACTCCTGCGTACAGGAAGGGGGCCAGAGCAAATTACAGTGCCTGACATCGTACTTGCGAGTTCACACACCTCTTTAATGTTAATTTTGGTGATCTCCGACTGGTGGAGTCGAACATGATTAGTGCCGACATGAATAATGATCTTAGAGAATTTACAATTAGCATTTGCCAGCACTTTTAAATTTGCTTTGATGTCAGGCGCTCTGGCTCCCGGCAAACATGTGACTATGGTGGCTGGTGTCTCTATTTTCACGTTCCGTGTGATCGAATCACCAATTACCAGGGCACAATCAACAGAATTCTCAGTGGGTGTTTCACTGAGTGGGGCAAATCGGTTTGTTATGAGAATCGGAACGGAAGAGTGGTTCTTTGATCCGCGACTAGAGCGATCTCTGACAGTCACTTATCTGCCCTGCTGCACGTCATGTAAAGAGTTCACTATGCTAGGCGCATCCAAAACACTATCTAAAGATCTAGCATTCTTACCATCCACAATTAAAGTTTGGATGCGTGTCTCTAGTTCTGAAATCTTCTCCGTCAGCCTGACTGTCTCCTTGCATTTATCACATATAAATCCTATTGCCATCGGAGAAGCCTATACTAAACATATGACATGTGACACAGGTGACAATAACAGGACAAGACATTACTCACCGTGTTTGTTGACTGATTCTTACTAACCTGGGCTTTTATGAACTCAAAGGCGCGGGCGCGTGAGAGAAAATAAATAAATAAATGAGCGCACAGGTGGCGCGTTAACAGGCTAGCGAGTTACTAGCGTGTTGTGCTAACAATAACGGAAGCTAGCGATATAAGGTTGATCTGAGATGGTGGGCAAAATGTATTTAGTAATATAAACAACTAGAAATGAAAGTAAATGATGGTTCAAAACAGAAAGAAATACGAGGCTAATACGAGGCTTACAGCCTCGACGCAAACTGACTAACAGCAGGCAGGAAGGCAGACAGGAGAAATCGATCAGGAAGGCAGACAGGAGCAATCAAGGTAATCCAGACAGCAGACACATAAGGTGACAGCCTTCTGCTGCTTGCGAACGGACTCTTTTGAGGAGACAGAGGATTTCCAAATTTGGTGCCCTGATTTCACGCGCAATGAATACACTGCAGGCTTACTCTCGCTCGTACCCAAGGTAAATCATCAACACTATCATCCCATACAAGTGTTTAATTTAACTGAATACATCACAATAAGCTAAAACGCATGCGCAGGTTTACTTCCTGAACAAGTGCGCACCTGAGTTCGTGCTGCTTTCACATTCACGCGAACCGCGGAACGGTTCGGAAGCAACCGAACTCAGACCACCTCCTCCAGGTAGTCTCGGGTTCGGTACCCCAGTGCGCACCCGGGTCCCATGACAGCGTTCACATTAGCGATTTTTCATGCATTCGTGCCCCGTTTCGAACTAAACTGCCATTGTGAAAGCCCCCTGAAGAGGGTCAAGGGAATCTTGTAACTACCTTTGTAAGCTTTCCTGTAGCTCAAACAGTAGAGCATTGGCGCTTGCAACGCCAAGGCCATGGGTTTGATTCCCAGGGAAAGCAAGAACTGATAAGAATGTAAAATGTGTACTTTGAAATGCAATATAAGTCGAGTGTCTGCCAAATGCATAAATGTAAATGTAATGAAGAGTTTTGAAAGATTGCTGAAAAAAGAGCTTCTTACAAAGGAAGTCAGAGCAACTGGCCTAAAATCATTTAGTGTTACTGGATGTAGTCCAGTTCATTATTTGTCTGTTACAATAATTAAAATTATCACAGAAGTATATTGGGATAAAAGTTTAGAGTTCGGATATAAACACGAACTCTACGGTAGCGATCAAAATAGAGTAAATCACCTTTTGAAAATACTTTGAAGCTGCAAATAAAAATTGTATCATTACATCATTTCACCAGTATGTGGCGAGGAGTGACTGGGTCCTACTTTATATTAAGTGTCTCTACTATGTACTAACATTTTAATTAATCATTTGATACAATGCACTTTTTGTGTACATGCATGTTTTTACGTTCTTCTTAAATTTGAAAATACCTGCATGAAATTACTGCTGTAATTACTTTCTGTAATTATGTCTATAATTACACTGTTGACCCTACCCTTACACCTCAACCCACCCATACCAAACCTGTCCCTAACCTTACCCGTATCCCACCTCAGTAGATGAAAGTGTTTTGCAATACAATATGAACACAATAAATACATTGTACTTATTTGTTTATGTAAGTACATAGCAGTTAAGGACACTTAATATAAAGTGGGACCAGTGACTATGTATTTGTCATTGAATCAAGACATTTAAGACATTCGTTCAAAAACACTGATTCATCCAGTAATGAAACAAGCAAAGTCTTTGAGTGAGTCATTGAATCATTCATTCAAACCAATTTTTTTAAATAATTAATTCAAATTAATTAAAAAAACAACGTTTAAAAGACTACAGCATTTAACATTTTATCTGAATCTCTTGTAAATTACATGTTATTTTGTTTAGTTGTCTATTCAAAATTGTGGGAGAGTCATAAGAATTCAGAATCCATAATCGTGCAGCTCTCAAACACTCGTGTAAACACACAAACTCGTGTAAACACCTCAATGTTTGTTTTTACTGTGGTACCAGGAAAAAAAAAAATTGCTGTGGTTTGGTAGCAATTTGTAAAACGAAACAGAATAAAATGATGTTTGGAGCAGGAAATATTAAATGGCCAAACAAGATCTCTCATAATGTTTCTTTCTTACACAACACAGTGACTGCTTTTACACTTTCTCATCCCTCACTCTTTATATGTAAATATCTATACACTGGAGTGCTGTTAAGGAGAGTAGGAATACCGGGATAGGCTTGCATGTTATTGAAACGACTCTTTGCTCTGCATAATTAAAAATGTTTAAATGTGTTTAATGGTTCACGGGCATAAAAAAGCCTTATAAAGTTAAAAACCAATACATGTCTCTCAGATGATAGCAAACTACAACTTTTCCTCTTCTTTTATGCCTGAGGGAATTTTTTTAATTATAAATGTTTTTATTTGTTGTTGCTCTGAAGCAGTGTTTGGGAGATTTGAAAGTGTGTACGTGTAGGAGTGTGTGTGTTTGTCCCATTTATTGGAGGCTGTCTTAAGACAAGAGAGACACTTGAAGTCAGATGGGCTTTGGCTCTGCACAGTGTCGGAAACCAGACAGCCACTCGTGATAGACCCTGCTGTGTGAGCCTTTTCATTCTCATTCAATAACTGGAATTCAACTCAATAAGATCTCACTCTCAACTCAAAACTTCACTTTCTTACAGACACACAAACACTGAAGGTTCATGTCTCTCCTTTTTTCTCTTGTCTTTCATGATCTTGAGAAAATGATCAACTTAAATTAGGGCTGCCATTCGATATAAATATATAAAATATTATAATATAAATTGTAATTAAATACATATTTTGACTAATCAAATTAGAATTCAAATTAGATTATACTTTATAAAGCATTAGCATGTAATGAATCAAATTAGTATGGTTAGTTGTAACTATAAATTATTATTCAAATACAGCATTCCTGTATGTCAAACAGTAAAAGCATGGCGCTAACAACAGAAAGGTCATGGGTTTGATTCCCAGGGAATTGATAAAAATCTGTACCTTCAATGCAATGCAAGTTGCTTTAGGTAAATGCATCTGCCAAATGCATAAAAGTAAAAGTAATCACAGTTAACAAAAAATGTTCAACATCATTGTGGCTACTGATAACATGGAAATTATTGAATAGTAATTTTAATAATTGGCTTTAAAAGACATATTTTGTTTTATTTCCATATCACTGAAGCCAATCACTGGCCTGCAGTCCACAGCAATCCATTGAATTTGTCATTCTATCTGAGACTACTGCATTCTGTTCCCGATATGTGGCTGACCATCCAGTTGAATGGAGAAATGTGTCCTTGGTGAACAGCTCCTTATCCATTCAGTGCTGATTGGACAAATACATGAACGTCACGTGACGCTTCAAGAATGAATTGCTCCTGTATACTGTAGGAAAATTCCTTATAACAGAATTTGCCACGAGCCATAATTAATTAATAATGAATAATAATGTGTTTTCTAGTTTTAGAAGTAATCCCACTAAATGAACGCATTAAATGGACAGACCTAAATTAGGCAATACTGTAACTGAGAGGCTGAGATTAATGGGCAGTGTGCATGCCTGGAAAACCTCCCAAAGCTGAAAATTCACTTCAAAATACCTAAACCTGTCAATTTATTTTTTCTTATTCCCATATACCCAAGCAAGGGAATCCATGTTTAAAATAATTCTTTCCTTTCATCAAATTCTGATTATTATCTTGCCAAAAACAAGTGCATGAACAAGCATAAGGGTCTCGGTGTAATAAATCTTCCTTGCTTTTACAATGAGTGTGTATACTTGTGTGTGTTTAGTTTGCTTTATCTCTGTCAATCTGGTAAAATGACTGGAGACAAAGTGTCGCGTCAGGCTGTAGGAGGGGTGCCGAAACCAGTTGTCTGTGTTTATAGCTGCTCTGTTATCTTTGTTAGATAGAAGTTTGCAGACATCATGTCTCATCTGCCTGTGCTTTAGTTCGGGGGGTCTGTGTGTATCTGTGTGTTTGTTTGAGATTGTTGTTAGGACTATGTTGAAGTAAAGCCTGGAATTTTTCCACAAGAGGTCAAAATAAGGGCGTATAAACTAGAGTGAGGCGTCTTCGTTCTGTCCCTCAAGCTGTCTATTCCTTTTTTCTCTTCTTATTCATCTTTTTTTCATCAGCATTTCAGCCTGTTCCTTGATTATTGTGTGGCCTTTTCCTGTCTCTTCTGAAGAAAAGTGGCGCTACTCGATGTGATTTCAGAAAGACTGTTTCTTCCATCTCATTTCACTGGATTGTGTGGTACATTTATGTTTCTCTGAGTGTTGTGATATGCATGTCATTTCTGATTATTGCTTGTAAGGTGGTTACTAAAAGGTAAAAATAGTTGTTGTTTTTTGTGGTACTAAACAATATTTTGAGAGTATAATGCCAATATGCAGTCCTGCAAAAGTCAACCAAAATCTCAAAAAAGGCGGTTTCACTGGGTTATTACAATGGATGTCAAAAGGAAAGTTTGGAAATATAAACTGATATTTCCCAATGACATAGAAAAGATATTAAACATAAAAATGGTGAAAAATCGAACATGCCTAAGACATTTTCACAGTACCGTATGTCAAAAAAGCAAATAAGATATTCACAAATTGTTGAATTTAAATGAGCACTTTTTTTACTCAATATTGACTGAAAAGTCCCTAAAAAAATGTTTTAAACAGTTCCAACCAATGCTGATAATTATTTTCATGTTATGGCCAATGTTAAAAATGGATGTAAACCACTAAAAACATCAATATTGTGTCAATGTCAAACCAACATTCTCACAACTTTTGATTTTGAGATGAATACTGTAATATGTGAGAATTAAGAAAAGCACTCCAGATAAAGTCTTAAAGAAATCGCCTCTTTAAATGTGTGTATAATATTAATATCAGCTGAAAAAATGCCCAATATGAACATACCAAAAAAAGGAAAAAAAAAACAAAAATACCACAAGAAAACCAATAATGTCCTGATATGTTGTGTATTTCCATAACCACTTTGTTTTAATCAGACGCTATTTAATCTATGAGTTTTCATTCAATACTGATAATCTTAAAGGCCTGGTCAATATATTGGTGTGGAACATGGGAAACCCAGAGACCATCAACTGTCATGTAAATGAATGGTCGTGTCCATTCCGTACTTATTTGAGTAAGTACAATGTAACTTTGTCACCTTAAAAAAAGTGTAACCCAAATCAAACTTGTTTATAATACTGTTGCGATATCAATGGTCTCATTCACTTATGTATGTGGCAGTGTGTGTAGGTGGTGTGTTTAGCTTTGTTAGTCCTAAAATTGATGATGATTTTGTGCTTTTTTGGCATTTCTAGAGGAAGAGTTAAACTGTTGATGTAGCTAAATGCAGTGGACTTTGAGGTAGAATAAAGGCAAGAGGTAGAATAAAAAGAGATTTTCACTTTAAGAAACTGTTAGACCTTTATTGGCCAAGGGTAATTATAAAATCATCTGGTTTACAGAAGCTCTAATCACTCAAATGTGTAAGAGGAAATACATTACAAGAATAAACATCTAAATGAAAAAAAAAAAATTTGGTACAGATTCGGTATAGTGTATTTTCACTATTGCATAAAGTTCATTTTTGCTGACACATAAATGGTGCCAAATACACATTCTATCCATGAATGATAAACATTCCATACCTCTCTCTATCCATGAATGATAAACATTCCATACCTCTCTCTCTCTCTCTCTCTCTCTCTCTCTCTCTCTCTCTCTCTCTCTCTCTCTCTCTCTCACTCTCTCTCTCTCTCTCTCTCTCTCTCTCTCTCTCTCTCTCTCTCTCTCTCTCTCTCTCTCTCTCTCAGCCTCCTACTGATAATTACCCTGTGTCCGTCCTGTTGTTAATAGACAACCTGGTGGATATAGGGTCAGATCGCCTCTCGGGCAGTTTCTAGAGTTTTAATTAAAGCTGCCCTTTGACCTCATCTGAACCCAGCGGGGCTGTTTGAGCCTCAGGCATTGATTCAACCTGCTGATGATTGGGCTTCCATTGCTCAGCCAAAAAAAAAAAAAAAAAGGGGTCTTGAACTGTATTATTTTATGTTTCCTGGGGTAGATTTATAATGTTGGTATGATTTTTACATCAAAAATTGTCATAATTTAAAAATAACAGGCCTTTTTTCTACCCTGAACGCTTTGAACGCTTTGTTTTAAGGGGCGTGTCTGCTGTGAGACTTCAGTGTAAGTAACGCCCACTGCTTTGATTGGCTAACACCTTTGCATATGAAATAGCTAAGTATTGTATGTGGAATTCTCTCAAAAACTTTTAGCACGTTTTTACTATAACAGTTCTAATCTAATCTAAATCAGATTACTAATCGTGAAAAGTGTAGATTATAGCATTATATATAGATCACAGACATCATTGAGCGCATGAATGCAGCGACCTCGTCATTGTAACTCGATTTCTGCACACTAACGAATGCTTTCATCATAACTGACAGTACAAACACATTATAAATAAGAGATTCATTGATTCTAACGGGAGTTTTAGCTAGAGTCCAGAACAGTCACGCTGTTTGATTGACAGTTCCAGCGAATGTAAAGGGAGCGTTCTTTAATTGCTTTCTATATATAATTTAATATATGAATCATTACATATCAGAAATCACTGGTCACTGGTGATTTTGGTTAGACATGTACACATAATCTGTACGTATCAAACGATCTGTAACAAAGCAATAGTGACACAGTAAAAACTTTTTTACTCACATAAGCGTGTTGCATCGTTCCTGTGAGATCCAATATAGTTGGCACAGCATGGTTTTTTTAATTTCAGGCTCTCTGCAAATCCAATGCGACTACTGTGTTTTTCCACTGCACAACATTTTGCACAACTTGTTTATCGCTTAGTTGCTCGATTCAATGTTAGCGTCACATCTGTTATTTACCTACTTGTCGTGCTCGAATCAGTGGGCAAGGCTGCTGAATTTTAGGGTTTGTGATGTCACCAACCCGAAAAGAAGCTTGTTGTTGTCTCTACCAGTCGTTTTTGTTTTAGTTTTTAAAAATCAATTTCTGTAAAAGAAAATATCTCCCTTTGCTTTGAACTTTGAGCGTCTTAACTTTGCGGATGTTGTGTATGCTCAAACAACAACATTACACACAAACTAAAGTAAAAAAAGTGAAATCAGAATCAACTTCCCTTTTTTCGTGAATGAGTGATTTTGAATGTCATTGTGGCAGAGCCTGAAAGGACACCGTTGGCCTTGTGGGTTGTATGGGGGGCTTTATGTGAGATATATCAGCTGGATTAAGAGTATAAAAAGGACAGAATGATGGTAAGACAAGTAGAGGGAGACCGGGACATGTCCTTGCATCCTCCTTAGGTAGTCAGACAGCAATAAAAGCCCTTTTATTCAGTGTGAAATTGGGTTTGAGTGCAGATATGCAGTGGATTTAATATACTTCATTAGAATGTACACTTATTTTGAATCACGGTGGGGGCTTTCCATTGACTTCTATTGTTTTTATGCTGAGCTAATGATATTCTCGATCCATTTTCATTTACATTTTTATTAAGAGATTATTTAGTGTATTTATTAAGCCATTTTCCTCATGGGAGCTGTTGGCCAGTCTTTACAATGTAGGTTATTCCAGGTTTTACTATCCTTGTGGCAGACAAAAGCTGAGCCACACATGCAGACAGACAGGAGAGATCTGTGTGGAGGTAGTTTGCACATAAGTTGCAGCACCACAGGAGATGAAATTCAATCGGCCAATCATGAAGCCATCTGAGCCCCCACTGTGTCCTGCCGTCCTCTCAGCCCCATCCCTCCCACTCCCTCTTTCTTTCTCCTCGTTTTCCTTTACTTGGTGGTAGGGGTCATGTCACAGGCTCTGAGTAACTCTGACTGTGCTGACAATGTGGACGAAAAAGAGCCGAACCACAAAAAAAGTCTATTCAATAGAAATCCATCGTCCTTGAATGATAAATGAATGACAAACTCCCCAAAAGAGAGTTTCTCTTTTACGTTTCTTGAATTCTGTTCTAGTCTTTATCTCGCTCAGCCATTTATACCTCATTTTTGCTCTTGTTAAATTTAGTTTGTTAAAATGTATTTTCAACAATGTTGTTCTCTCACTCCTGACCTTCTCATGACACGAATAGAACAGTTCTATATTCTGTGACAAGTCCGTGAGTAAGTGCCTTCTTAGATAATATTAATACAAGTTAATACTGCAGAAGCAATATTAACTTTAGTCAAATGAGATTATCTCTTTATTCATGTATTTTCTTTCTTTATCTTTCATTTACATTGTGGTTCAACCCGATCTCACGGGAATTCGTACGAATTCTACGAGGTGGCTAATTCGTACGAATTCATACGACCTCACTCGTACGAATTAGTACGATTTGGGCTAAAACGTACATATTTGACGAGTTGGCCAATTCGTATGAATTCGTACGAATGACCTACCCCTGACCCCGCCCCTAAACCTACCCATCACGTGGCTTAAGACAAATCGTACTAATTCGTACGAGTGAGGTCGTACGAATTCGTACGAATTAGCCACTTTTTAATCACTCGTACGAATTCGTACGAATTGGTCGTGAGATAGCGTTGTGTGGTTGCAAAGTGGAGTGGAGCAAAGCCAACTCTTTTTTTCCTCTTCAGTTATTTTCATTTCTGTAGGGTGGGCGATATATACCGGTAGACACGATTAACCAGTAGAAATTTGTCAACCAGTAGAGATTTTGGACCATCTTCTCTATTGGTCACGAAAGCTTATCGTTTGCATGCATTTTTTTAAAACAAGTGATTTTGAACCGTTGAAACGCAGTAGTCAGCAAAAGAGAACTAATTTCGATATATGCGTGCGCTGATGGTTTCTGAGGGCTGTGAGACGTGCGCACATGAAGCCGCTGCTCATAGAGCGCAGTACTAAACTGAGTTGTTTTTGCCCCTTAATTGGGCTTCAACTGTTACACACATACTTGTGTGTCAAAATGCCAGTCTTAGCAAGTGTCCTCGTAAACACAATCATTTACGTCTTAAGTGAACATAAACGGTGCATTTGTAACAGTATAGTGGATCCGTGTATTTGGTCTTAATGTGACAGTAGCCTAATAATCCTGCTGGCGTCATTAATGTTAATCAAACAACAAAAAAGAGAAAATTTCTCAATGCTCCTGACTGAATCCCGTTTGACACACTTTAATAAGAATAAATGGTAACACTTTACAATAAGGTTTATTAGTTAACAGTTAATGAATTTACTAACATGAAGTAGCAATGAGAAATACATTTGTAACAGTATTTATTAATCTTTGTTCATTTTAGTTAATAAAAATGCATCTGTTCATTGTTTGTTCATGTTTTAGTGCATTAACTAATGTTAACAAATACAACCTTGGATTTTATTGACATATTAAAGATTTAATTCTTAGTTCATGTTAACTAAGGTAGTTAACTAATGTTAACTAATGAACCTTATCGTAAAGTGTTACCGAATAATTATATATTTAATTTACACAGTGAAGATATGCAGTGTATATACATTGGATTACTTTATACAATTTATTTAGGCTAGTATTTCTTATTTCTAGTGCTTGAAGTTTTTCAGATCTGTTTCTTTGTTCTATTGTAGTTTGTTGTCCTATTGCTTGTAATATTATTAGTAGTATACGTTTTTTTGTGACATTGAAATTGGTGATTTCAATGGTATAAATTTTTTTGATGATATAAAAACCTTATTCAAAGCAAAAATAACTATATCGTGATTCTTAATATATATCATTAACGTGAAATAAAATTACTAATTTTGTAAGTCTGTACTCTTTTGTTTAAAAAATTGGAAATAAAACCCTAAAAATCAATCATTATAAATATTAGGAGAGATTTTATCCATCACAACATTATAATGTACAGTATGAAACAGATATTTATTTTGAGATTTGCTAAAGCAGTGTTGTTAAAATATTGTCTTGAAAGATTAAAATAGTGAGCCAATTATTTATCACCTTTATGTGCTTGGCTTGCGTTCACCAATCTATGTAGTTTGATTTTCAAGAGTATTTTCGATTAAATCCTGATCAATTCTTTAATTAGCTATAGGCAGTGAAAGTCAATGTCTTTTGCTTCGCTGTATTAGTGCTGATCCTGTCATTAAGCCTTGCCTGACCCGTTTGTGCTATAGTCTGAATTGATTTCACTATAATTTTGTTTTCAGAGGAAGAGATACAACTTGCTCATAATGGTTTTGACAAGCAATGTAGACTCAATTCTGAATTTTATTTAGGCAATTTGCATCACTAAATCATTTAAATGATGTTGTTATTTCCAGACCCACAAAAAGGCTAAATGAGCTGCTTCTGTTATACTGTTGAATATTTGATGATGGAGATAAAACACAAAAAAAAGTGTCACTGCCACATTTTCTCATTCCTCTTTCTCTAATTATTCTCTCTACCATTTACATTTTTAATTAAGCTATAAACTATGAGAGATTGTGCAGTTTTGAGAATGATAAAAGTACAATCAAATTCGTTTTCAATATACAACAGTCCAGCAAACACTGAAGTATGGCAGTATCATTCTGCATAATGGAATATCATATAGTGGAGTTTATATAAGTTACGTTTGAGTCTGTTGTTATAAGCCTATCGATTATAGAGATGTTATTGCTTACATGCACTTGCAGGGAGTGATTAAACTGAACTAGGGGGCTTTCAATGCCAGATTTTTTAGCATCTTAATACGGTATGTGGTTTGCATCCATTTGCTCTCTTCAACCGCTCTCTTTTCTCTTCGTGTATTGCGATCGTGTCAGCTGCTGGCTACCCTAGGTGTTCTGCACAGCTGTCACCCCTCAGGAAGCACAAAAGGAATAGCGTGTCCTATTGGGCTTTCCAACAACCTTCTCACTGTGTTAATGCTTTTCAGATAATGTATGTCTTCACTGGAACCTTATGAGAATGGGATGTCTTCCTATCGGGGCGGGATATTATGAGATGGCATGATAGGAGGACAAAAGGTTAAAGAATAACAACGTTTGTTTTAGACCAGTGGCGTGTGGTAGCCCGTCTCTGTTTTTTGTTGCATATTTTCTGCATAAATGCAGATTCATTAGATATTTTTTATCCATGACTTTTCATCTGTACTTTCCCCCGTCACATTCATGCCACGTGACCTCTGTGAAACCGCAATGTTCTCAAGGGAGGTAAAAGAGAGGCTGCCTTCCTATGAAACTTTATCTGCTAATGTGGTCACTGGACAGTGTTACTTGATAAAAATGTCACTTTACACACTATATGAGCTATGTTTTGTTTTTATTTTAGCACTGACAATTATTGGTGTTGTTATTTATTTATGTAGGCACTGCCTCCTTGGATGAAACACCCCTACTTTAAGGTAAAGTCACACTAGTGAAAAATTCTGTGAAATTTTGCATATACATATCAATAGTCAATACCCATTGCGAAATCTGCGTGAGGAAATGTTTCTCCCTCCTCACACGAAATACCCAACCACGTGTTTTCCAATTGAAATGATCAGAGTTCGTGTGTGTGTGTGTGTGTGTCGATTTACCTCTTAAATTTTCGTCTCTGGCCAAGATAAGTGACCCCTGAAATACACACAACTGCAACCAATGACCTTTTTTTCTGTTGCTTCATCTCTCTGTCTCTCTCTTTCACTCAAACACACTTAGTATTTCACTGTCCACTGTAGCTACTGGCCTCCTCGTCTGTATGAGTCACTGCAAACACGTTCAATTTTCAATTCACTTATTCTTCTGATAGACTCAAACTGTGAGGGTTCATCTAAACTGACAATCAACGCACCTCCTCTACCCCTCCTGTTCACTTTCTTTTCTTTAATCCTCCTAGGGGAGTTTTGCCAACTCTGACCACAACCTTGAAATTAAGCACCCACCACCCATAATGCAATGCCTTTCTCTAGTCAAATGTGTATATAGGGCAACCCAGGGCATTACGGCATGAGGTTTTGAAAAATGACCTTAAAAAATAAATCTCCTTAAAAGTCGAGAGAATAATATAAATATAAAGCCTTGTATTCATATTATTGGGCAGTGATAAGGTAACACTGTATCTAAACATATTAGATATTTACAATCTTTCAGATATATCTTTAAATATATCTGTTTGCATTAAAAGTGAAAATATTGCACTAAATGATCACAGGCAATTAGAACATATTTGATGTTAAATATTGCGCTACATTGAACAAATTTTGAACCGATGGCAATTTTCCTGTCAGAACATGCAAAAATGGAAAAGTGACTGACAAAATTTCCTGTCGTTTTTCGTGGCTGGGTGACAAAATTCAGATTTACATGGAAGAGATCACTTTTATTGCTTGATGCTTTGTCCTAATCAGCTGTGAAGCAATAGTGTTATGCAAGTATCATAGTACTCTCTCTTGAAAAGCTTCATCCCTTGCTAATATAAATATTAGAAATTGCACTGTAATTTTTCCTATCTCTCTCTATTGTTTGTCACTCTCAAGATTGCTGTTTATATCAAGATTAAAGATAAGTGGAAACTGATAGCATAACACTATCATTTCTTTTCATCCTTAAAACTTGAACTTTTATATGTAGCAAAACATAAAGGATGGGAAATGAAAATATACTGAATAGTAGAAATAGTAAAAACACGCATTGATGAGTGGTTCGCAAATTTCAGTGGTGCTTTAATGTACTTATTATTTTTGGAATAATAAAAGGAGATTGTATAATTGTTTGCATTGTCATTGTACAATTGTCACCCTCATCATCGAAGGTGCATTTTGTTTTTCAATAGTGGATCTGCTGTGTAGGAAGTTATTCTCATGGTAACATTGAAACAGCACAATTTATCATCACTTCCTCAAAAATAAGATGTGTTTCTGAAACAAAGCTCCATATTTCCAAATTGGACTTAAATCCATAACAATATGGTGTAACTGGCCAATTCTCAGGGATTACTAAGGCTTGGCGACAAGACATTGCAGGCTATCATTAGCCAGGCGTTCAACAGAGACGTGTCTGTCTGCCGCATGGTCTCAGATCCCTGTCAATACCTGCACTTAACGCTGAAAACAGATGTTCTTCTTCCATTCCTCCTCCCACGTTGAGTGTCACCTGCGTCTTAACAAGCTGTTTGTCGCTAGTGCTGCAGGGGGCTGGGTGGGATATTCTGGTGTCTGTGTTAATTAGCTGCCTCTAAATCTTGCTCACACCTGGATTCCTAGTTACCACTGTTTCTCTGTGTGACAAACATAGAAGAGAAGTGAGGCTTCAGCTCAGGCAATGACAGGGCTTCTCGGCTAATTTCTGGCTTGATAATCTCAAAATAGAAGTGATCGGCAAAGATTGAACCTCAAATTCATCCAAGAGATTACGTGGAATTAACACCCTAAACACAGTAATGCTGCCTACTCAATGGCTATGTGTGTGTGCATCTTATATATTATGTGTATATATTGTTAAAATATATTCATTTTTAAATATTATTTTAATTATATGGCTGTGTGTGTGTGTATACACTTCCATTCAAAAGTTTGGTGTCAGTAAGATTTTTTATGTTTCTAGAGATCAATGTTCATAAAATAAACAAACAACAATACGAAAGTAAAGCGGCAGCTCCTCACGGACGACTGCTCGACTGCTCATTAAACACATACCCCCATCGCCCCTCTCTGGCCGGGGTGTACTCTCGAGACTGTGCTCTGCTCCCCCGGGGCCCATCATGGGGACCGCAGCAGGACAAAGCGAGAGAAACGGTGACAGAAGAATGAGGAGAGACGGAGACGAGGGAGGAAAAACGGCCCTCTGACTCCTCCGAAGCCTGCTGGATGGCAATGGCCCCTCCGGGCAGCTGGCAGCGAGTCCCCCGTTCCCTGCTCCTCTCCATCATGGTAGACGGCAACAGGCTTCGGCCTACGGCAAACGATGGCGGCGACTCCACTCTCTCATGGCACTTTCTCCGAGCGTCCATGGCGGCAGACTCTGCTCAGCCCGATGGCACCACGGATTTCCCACAGCGTCAAGGGCTCTTGTCGCGTTCCTCCTTCCTCCCAGATTTTCGGCACCAATGTAACGAGAAGGAGGCGGGAACCGGCAAATGTTCAACATAATACTTTAATTATAAAATAAACAAACGGACAACTCACGGACGACTGCCGCTTAAACTAAAACAAAACACCAACATAAATAGTCCAGTCCTGATCCTCTCTCATCCTTCACTGTTGTCAGTCCACCTTTTATCCTTCTGGAGGTCCTCCGTGAGACTCTAGACTTGTGTTCCGTGCATGTGATGCTCAATAACATTCCTGCTTGCCACACTACTCAAGAAACATTTCTTATTACCAATGTTGAAAACAGTTGTGTTGCTTAATATTTTGGGGAAACCATGATACATTTTTTTCTCAGGTTTCTTTGATGAATAAAAAAAACATTTGTTTGAAATAGAAATCTTTTTTAACATTATAAATATCTTTACTGTCACTTTTTCACAATTGAATGTGTCTTTGCTGAATACAAGTATTAATTTCTTTAAAAAAAAAACATACTGACCCCAAACTTTTGAAGGGGTAATGTATATAGTTAATATTTAACTTAAAGCTGCAGTCCGTAGCTTTTTTTGGGTTAAAAATTATCCAAAATACATATTTGAGAAAATACATAACCAGCCAGCTCGATTCAAAGCGGTAAGCTTGTAATAATGTTTTTAATTCCAGTGGTACTGGTGGATTTCCGCGGGAGATTCGAGCATGTCTTTGGGTCATTACGTCACATCTGTACACATAAAGAAGGAGTCTCGGCTAGTAGGCTATGAGTGAGTGAGGAGGTTGGGAGGTGGAGATTTATAGCCTTTTCTCACAGCACTTGATATAATTAAACTTATTAATTTGATGGCGGATCCAGAAAGGTTCAAACGACAATCACCAGTGACAACTGAACATTCACCCGTTGTAAAATGCAAAAGACTTCTTTCGGACTTCGGAGTGGCTAAAGAAAAAATGAGACTGCGACCAGACCCATGCGAAAACAAGGATAAATATCGGAAGGACATTACATGTAGTCACGCAATGCTGACGTTAACATTAACAATTTGAGAACAAAGTATAATTTGCACAGTTTTGGGTGATATGATAAGCGATTTTTAGATTTAATCAGCGCGATTTACTGCAATGTCAGAACCAGAACAAAAGTGGATGTTACTTAATGTTACTTCAGATGACATTTTCCGGTGAAAATTATTATGTTAGTCATACTTCCGAAAATAATAATCTGTGATTCTGAATGACAGTATCCACACACCGGCACAGTGATTGACAGCTGCAGACTCTCCTCAAACATTGTGTTCATCCGCACTGTGCCGTGTCGAAGTACAACTCACGTAAACTCAAGTTGATAATTCTGCGAATAACTGCAATTGCAGATTTCGAACAGGGATGGCGACAAAGAGGAAAAACTGCAGACTGCAGCTTTAATATTTCATTATTTCGAAAAAAAATTATTTGAAATTGCTTGATTTCGAACATCCTATTGTATGTCATGTTTATTTCCTTGGCCAATTTTTTTGTTTGTTTGTTTTGTTTTTTGTTCTTTTTGCTGTGGTAGACTGAAAACCTTTGCATGCCTATTTACTGCACATTACCTTATACTTAACAATTCACATAATGCTCTTGGTTGAACATACCCATTCATCATACAGCAGAAGGCTCTTAGCAGCTCTTATGTTAAATTGTTACTTTACGTGACGTGACGTGATGTGAAGGTAACCCATACTCTGAATTTGTCCTCTGCATTTAACCCATCCATGTTTGTGCACACACATTAGCAGCAGTGAGTAGTAAACACACACACCCGGAGGTGCCTTGCTCAGGGGCACCTCAGTCGTGGGTATTAAGGATGGAAGAGAGTGCTGTTCATTGTTGTTCATTGTTCATCAGCTGTTGTGATTTGTTTTGAGCGTTCATTATGCTGTTTCATTGAGGTCCTCTCAAAACCATTTTTTCCATGGTTCATATCCTTCTTCAACTTTTCTTGTTCTCCCTTTTATCTTTATTTCTCCATTCACTCGTCTGACAAAGGCTTTTGAAGCTGGGTCATGAGAGCATATAATAATGTCGTTAGGATTCACTGATCTTCTACTGGAGCAAATGGCCCCTCCTTCCCTGAGCGAGCCACTTTTTAAAACCAACAGCGCCGACGACGATTAGCCTGGCTCTGTCCTGGCTAATGAGCTCCTTGTTAAAGTTTAATGTCTGTGTTCCACTGCAGTCAAGAATTTTAAGCGCCGGCTCCGACTCTCTTCTGGGGAAGTGTGCCACGTTGGGATGTTGTTAGTGAGCATGCTGATGATTCTGTTAGTTTTGCACTTACAAACATGTCCCAGTTCTTTGGCTTGAGGGCTGGAGCTTTGAGGATTATTATGAATGCTTAGAAACTTTTAATCTCAAACTGTGTGTTAAGCACACTATTCCTCTATTACTTGTTGTAAGTCAGATTCTTCTTTTTTTTTATAAATTGAGGGTTTGTAAAGACTTTCAAGATTGGATATGTGGGTAATATGTCTCAGTTTGATATTCTAAATGGACAGTTCACTCAAAAATGCAAATCCTGTCATTATTATGTTATTCCAACCCTGTATGACTTTGTCTCTTCTGGCGAACACAAAGATGATATTTTGAAGAATCTTTCAGCTCTTTGCTTGTACAGTGAAAGTCAATGGTGTCTAAACAACATGGCATCCCACTTACAGTTGTGGTCAGAATTATTGACACTTTTCTCCAAAACACATAGGCCATAATTATTGGCACCCTTTTATTAAATATTTTTTGCAACCTCCTTTTTCTCCTATAATGCCTGATGAGTTTGGAGAACACTTGACAAGAGATCAGGGACCATTTTTTCATACAGAATCTCTCCAGATCCTTCAGATTCCCAGTTCAGCCCAATCATTTTCTATAGGGTTCAGGTCAGGGGACTAGGATGGTCATGGGAGAAGCTTCATTTTGTGCTCAGTGACACATTTTTGTTTATTTTGATGTTTGTTTTGGATCGTTGTCTCGATGAAAGATCCAACCACCGTCCATTATAAGATTTCTAGCAGAGGCCGTCAGGTTTAGATTTTTTATCTATTGGTATTTGCTAGAATTCATGATACCATTTATCTGAACAAGATGTCCTGGACCTCCAGCAAAGAAATAGACCCACAACATTAAAGATCCAGCCGTATATTTAACCGTGGGCATGGGGTACTTTTTATGCCTGTTTGCACCAAAACCATCTAGTGCGAATAATTGTTGCCCCAGATTTTGCGCAAATGAAGGTGTCTGACAAGTGAATAATCTTTTCCATATCTGCACAAACATTCAGCATTCTCGTAAATGAATAAAATGGGCCTTTTTTCTCATCTCTTAGTGATCATGCTGGAGTGAGGGGACACAGAAGATCTGTATGATCTTTTGGATGTGAAGTTCCACAAGCTGCTGAGTAGACGAGATCAAGGAAGACTGGAAGACAAACGAAGAAGTGAAGGACGGAAAGAAGGAAGGAAGGAGTTGGTTGGACTGGCTGAAGGGGGAAAAAGAAGGGCTGGATGCTAGCCTCTATTTATTCTAGAAGTTCCCAGGTTCCTCAGAGATGGCCTCCAACTTCAATGACATTGTCAAGCAGGGCTATGTCCGCATGCGGAGCAGGAAACTGGGGGTGAGTAGTAGCTTTTAGAGGACTTGATCTTGATTTTTTTTTTTTTTTTTTTTTTACTTGTCTTTTCAGGTCAAATAAATTTTATTTATTAATGTTCTACTATTTTTATTTATTTTAGAGTTTTCTTGTTTTAGTTTTAATAATCATTTTAGTTAAAAATATTTGGATTTGAAACAATTTCAATGAATACAAAGAAAGTAATACAAAGTAAAACTTTGAATTAAACATGAAATTTGAAATTTTATTTTTAATTTATTTTTGTTCTAAATATTTTCCTGTGTTTGTTTTAATTTCCGTTAATAATTATGCTGGAGCCAAACATCATATATCAGTTTGTGTGTTGGTTAGCATTTGCTTTAATGGTGTGTGATAGGCAAGGTAATGAAAGCATTGCTGTATGTGGCATCGAAATGTCCAAGTATTGTTTATCGTTTCATCCAGATCGATTTAGACGTCTTACACAAAATGTTGGCCCAGTTTTACTGGATAATTGTATGTTTTTGAAGAGATTGAGCAAATGATTCCCTTGGCATAGGCTTGTGAACCAATAATGCTGCAGGATGTAGGGGGACTACATTCATACTAACTTCATATAATGTTCATCTCTGGCCTGGAGACCTCATTACAGCTTTACAATCTTCCGCTGACAGGAGCTTCAGCCTTACAGGGTCTGAGAGCATCTCCTCTGCTGTCCCAGTTAGTTACACTTACATAAGTTTTTTTTTTTGCCTCTGGAAAAATCTCATTCTTTCTTCATTTTCTTTTTGTCATTTTACTTGTAATTTTTCATTAGTATTTCATTCTGTTTGTATCTTGCTTTATTTCCATTACAATCACTTTCCATTACGAGTTTTCCTGCTCTGCATATGCTTTTATGATTACAAGCATATGTTTTTAAACTATTTCACTGCTGCAATCAATCTGGATGAACCGCATTGATGTTTCAGAAGGTCTAAGAAGACCAGCATTATCGTGTCTAGTGACTTTCTGAGTGCCTCTTGAGCTCATGCACAGGTCGATGGCTGAATTATATAGTCAGCATTGTGGTTATCGTGGCAGCAGTGGGGTTGTGACACATGGTCTCCCTGGGGAACGCAGTGCTAAATAATCTAAGAGAGGAGTTTATATTTTACAATTTCCTTCTCTTTTTTTTTGTACCCTTTATTTCTCCTCTCCCTTCATTCTCTCTTTTATTTCTCTTTCTTCTTGTTCCTTTTGCACAGAAACATCTTGTATCTGCATCTATGCTTTTCTTTGTCTCTCCTTTTTGCTTTCCTGTGCTGCGCAAACTCAAAACGGGCACCGTTCCTCCATCATTGTTTAACAAATGGCTTCCCTAATTGTAAGTCAATTTCCTTTGTCTATTTAATATTATGCTAGTGCACGTAATGCAAGCACAATATCGTAAATCCCCGCTTATGCACAGCTAATACTATTTACATCCATGCTGCTGCCTCTGCTCTGATTTGGCAGCAGCAGTGAGTGTGTGGCGGCATTTGCATTTGTGTCTGAGCTGTGACAAAGCTCTCTCTCTCTCTCTCTCTCTCTCTCTCTCTCTCTCTCTCTCTCTCTCTCTCTCACACACACACACACACACACACACACACACACACACACACACACACACACACACACACACACACACACACAGGCTGTAGAGGAACTAACCTCCACAGATTGGAGGAAAGATTGTGTTTTAATCCATTATCATTGGCAAAAAGCTCCCACATTACAGAATTTTCATCATATTGTCCATCTGAGAGTTGTATTGAAGGCGGGTGGTAATAAAGGCTTTGACCACCCAGGTTTATTTAGTCATTACCCTGTTTGTTATAGAAGAGGATTGTTTAGCGATTTGACTTTGGTTGTAACTTTCTGTAAGACCTGGAACTTACTGACTGATGCCTCTGGATTCTGTAAACGCATGCATTAGTGAACACATGCACACACTGTAAAAAAAAGTTGCTGCCTTAAATTTTGAAGTACAATCTACTTGGATGTTTAATTCATTTCAACTTAAATTACATTATGTAATTTAACAACGTTAGGGTTATTTAACAACGTCTTTTTATTAAAGCATTGACTTAACATACAATTTACTTGTACATTCTGAGAATCCTTTTATAACTAAATAAAAAAATAAAAACAGTAAACTTAAGTGGTACAACATTAAAACAAGACAAAGCAAAGCAAGACTAGTAATGACAATACAAAAAACAAAAACGATGACATGAACACCACCAGGCTGACCACGATCCCCCACACTATCCCCACCCCCAATCCACCCGCCTAACCCCTTCCTATGCATCTCAACCCCAACCACCCTTACTCATAGAGAACTTCACTCAAAAACCATTACAATTGTCATATATCGTGTGTTAGGATGCAGACTGTTGTACTGAATTTTTAGCTTTTAGGTATGATATGAGGGGTTTCCATGTTTTAACTTAAATTACATTAAACTGAGTTTAAAAAATGAGTTGAATCTTGTATAACTTAAAAAAAAAGTTAAAAATTGCTTAACTTATTTGGACGAGTTAAAGCTATGTAAAAACATGTTGTCAACTTATTGATCATATCATTTTTACAGTGCATGCATTGTATGTCATACAGTATTTCAATAAATAAAAAAGTAATTTACAGTCTTGGTGGTATGGTGTGGTCTGTGGTGACTGATGACTGAAAAGAAATTTTGTAAAGACAATTGAAATTTTTGTATATTTATATTTTTGTATAGTTTCCACACAAAAAAGTTAAGCAGCACAACTGTTTTTAACATTGGTAATAATAAGAAATGTTTCTTGGATCATGTGACACTGAAGACTGATGTAATAATGCTAAAAAGTTCAGCTTTGAACACAGGAATAAATTACATTCTAAAATATATTGAAATACGAAAGTCATTTTAAATTGTAATAATATATTTCACAACATTACTGGTTTTTATTTTGTTGTATTTTTAATTAAATGAATGCAGCCTTGGTCAGCATAAGAACTAAATAATGTACTAAATTAAGTGCATATATGTTTAATAATTGAAAATTTTTCACTGTTTGGAAATGTATACCTTGAATGCAATGTACACCTTAGTTGCTTTACATGTTGCCATAAAGCAGCTCGGTGAGTCTCGTCAGCCTTTCATCACACTGTTTCAGACCACTGTCTCCATATCCCTTCCCCCTCCCTTCCTTCTTCACCTCCCTCGCCAAACTCCCTGTGCACCTCTAGGGATGCAAATTAGTCAGACTATATACCTCTCAATCTCTCCCTCCCCTTTTTTACTGTCTATCTCTACGGCCCACTTAGGGACCAAGAACCCCAATCAGACTAATCAGAGCTCTGTTTAGCATTCTGCTCGGGTATCGGCAGCCCAGGACCGCCGGCCTCACTGCCATGCTGGAATTACCCTAATTGCTCCTCAGCCACTGCCAGCTCTTTTGAGTGCATTTGCAATCGTAAACGGCCCAACACCAGGCATCGCAATTATGAAACAACCCCAGACATTAGATGGGGAGAGGGTGTTGGTCGATGCAGGTGACAAAGACCAAAAATCAAATGGACATACATTGCAATACCGCGCTTAGCCCTTTTTTTTTGTTATCCACCTCAGGGAAAAAGCCCAGATCTGAAGCTACTGTGACGCAAACAGACAGGACCTGAATTTTAGGATAGTTTCAGAAAATCCCCAACAGGTTTCAATGGACACGGTCATTTTAAATGTAGCCTTGCCTGAGAGGAAGTGGTTTAATTTTAGCTTTCAGCGTAGCAGCAACTGTTGTTAAAATAGTGTCATTATTCCTTTGACTATCCTAGGATGCCAAGCTGAGTTTTGTCAGATCTCAGAGGAAAAGCAGATGAGAGATGAACAGCTGACAAAAATGTATAAATGGATTCATACCAAGGGCACACAGCCTCATTAGTCATTATAGGCTTATTATCCTATGAAATGTTGGCACATTCTGCCTCTGTTTTATCTCCGCTTCTTCCTTCCAATAAATACGCCTTTCACTGTTTCAGTTTAAACGTTGAATTCTCCCTCTGCCTCCATACGCTGTTATTGTGTCCTTCATTCTATTTCTCCTGCCTCTTCTCTTATTATGACCTGGAGTAAGCACTTGAGATAAGTGTTGTGTATTCCTCCATGCATTATTCCCCCATGTTTTTAACACATTTGCTTTGACTGCCATGACAATTTATTCTCCATGTAGAGGTTTAAGGGTTAAAGCAAGACAATGTGAGGTTAACTGTGCATGTTAATACAGAGTACATTTACAGTGTGAGAAGACTGACCCTGAAACAAAATTAGCTTGGTTACCATGGTTTCTTCCAAAAATAAGGAAGAAGCTCAATTATGCTGTAAGCCATATAGTAATTGAGAAAAATAACATTCAAAATCACACTGTTGTTGTAGCCTTGCCAATATTCAGTACTGTGGTATAATTGCGAGTGAGATCATTGCTTTCATACAGCAGCTAAAAGCAATAAATTAATATAAGTTATCTGACATTTCAGACACAGTTTGGCCATTTCATTAATGTTTGCTCTGGAAAAATGGATTAAAAAAAAACAAAACAAAAAACAAAGCAGGGTTGGAATTGGAATTGCAATAGCAAACGCAAACAAGTGGAGTCAAGCTGCTGCTTAGTGCTACATACACTGCCGTTCAAAAGCTTTTAATGTTTTTGAAGGAAGTCTGTTAAGCTCTCCATATATTTGATCAACAATACAGTAAAAACAGTAATATTGTGAAATATTACAATTTAAATGTTCTATTTTCATATATTGTAAAATGTAATTTATTCCTGTGATGATGAAGCTGAATTTTAAGCATCATTACTCCAGTCTTCAGTGTCACATGATCCTTCAGAAATCATTCTAATATGCGGATTTGCTGCTCAAGAAACATTTATTATTATCAATGCTGAAAACAGTTGGGCTGCTTAATACTTTTGTGGAAACCATGATACAATGTTTTTTTAGGATTATTTGCTCAGAAGTGACGGTAAACACATTTATAATGTTGCAAAAGATTTAATTCTCAAAAAATCCTGTTCTTTTGAACTTCCTTTTCATCAATTTAACACATCCTTGCTAAATAAAAGTATTAATTCCTTCAAAAACAATTCATACTAACGTTTGAACAGTAGTCTAGGATCTCCTTCAAACAGTATAAAAAACTACTTTCATTCATTTCAATTTCTTTTTGCTGACAGTGGTGGCTATAATAGCAAGTTAATTGTAGTCATTTTTACACGTTACCATGATACCTTTTTTGTTTTTAAATGTGAGTGACACCAGGACGGATCGTATTTGGTTTGTGTGTGTATATGCCTCTACGTTTGTGTATAGTTGTTGTGCTGACAGATATACAAACAGCAAAGCAGCAGTGAGAAAGAGCATGTCTCACCCACACACATACACTCGGTCGCTCTCTGGCGATGCTGTTGTTCAGTCTGTTTACAGGGGATTAGTGGAACCTCAGGGGACAATATGATGCAAACAAGGGATCAATCTTTTATCTGCTGTGAATGGAAAACCATGTAGCAAACTTTCTCCATTTTTCCATAAGATGGGTCCAAGCATTCGAGTGGCAATAACATTAAGGTCAGCAGCAGCTTAGATGACAAAAACAAAAGCTCATCAGCTCAGTTCAGATTTCTATTAATCATCTCTGTAGGAAGTTGGACACGCTGTAAGATGCATGAAAAAGATTTTATCATTTGGACTCCAAATCACCTATTTATGTTCATTAATGGACAATAGGGTTAAAAGCATGTGGACTTGGTTGTTAAGCCTCTCTGTTGTATTTGAGGGGCAATGCAGGCCTTTCATTATACAAGCTTGATGACTAATGCAATGTTTATGACTGTGTGAGTCAGAATGTAACTTCATTTAAAAACAGTCTAAACACCAGGGAATTTGATCAGAGTCTAAACACGTTGACTTTAATTCGCTCTTAAGGGTTACTGAGGCGAAAACAATTCCCCCGTCAAGAATAAAATTGTTCCTGTTTAACTCAGTTTTCCTGGTTAATTCAGTTAAAACATAGTTTCTCTCTTGCCATCCTTGTCATCTTCCGACGCTTAAAACGCAAAGGAAAGTGTATAAAGCTGAACTGCTGTTTCTCAGAAAGCTTATTCTGTACATCAAGCTGTTCTGACAAAGGATTGTAATGGCTGTTGAATAGATGATAAAGAAATAATATTGCTCAGGAACAATTTCCAGTAGATTGCAGTAAGATGGGTGTACGTGATGACCTGTGATGATGATAGAGAGCGGAACTGGCCTTGGGATAGCTGGAGCACTTGCCTAAATGGACTGGGGTTACCGTGGCAACTGTAGGATTTGTCATTGAAGGACATCAGAGGTATAAACAGAAAATAGCTTTTATGGCAGGAGGTCGATCGAGGGAGAGAGAGTGTTTACAAAAGATAAAGACAGATCACATCTGGTGTGGGTTTAATTAGTAGCTTTCATATTGTACAAACAACACATTTGTCTAGCAGAATAACTTGTTTTAGCTTTGGAATGAAATGTTCTTCTAAGCCAGTATTTTTCTTTTTTCTTTTTTACCCGTATTTTTGTAAGCGCGGGTCTCTGTGCCACACGCAGCATCATACTGTACATTACCCAGTTTCTCAGTGTAACCACCTGACACAAAAATGACAAATCCAATTGTGATTTTCAGTGCTCAAATTTTTTTTTGGGAGATTTGTTTTAAAGAAATTAATACTTTTATTTGCAAGGTGGCATTAAATTTATCAAAATTGACAGTAAAACATTTATAATGTAAATTGCAAAAGATTTTGATGTCATAGCTATGCTTTTGAACTTTCTATTCATCAAAGAATCATGAAAAAATTATCAAGTTTTGACACTCGCAGCACAGCTGTTTTCAGTTTAAAATAATAATAAATGTTTCTTGAGCATCAAAGCAGTATATTAGAATGATTTCTGAATGATCATGTGACATTGAAGACTGGAGAAATGATGCTGAAAATTCAGCTTTGCCATCACAGAAATAAATTACATTTTATAATAGATTAAAATAAAATATTTCACAATGTTACTGGGGTTTTTTGTATTGTTTTGATCAAGTAAATGCAACCTTGGTGAGTATAAGAGAAATTAAAAAATCTTACCGACCCTGAACTTTTGAACAATAGTGTATCTGTCTATCAGATTGTGTATCAGTCAATATTGATATTTTACAATATTTTTACATTTAGATTGCATTTAGAACACTCTGAGAGTTAATCTTTAAGAGCACTTATTTAATAACTCTGTAATCTTTAGCAAATCAATTTCAGTGGACAAAATAGTGAAGTTTTTAACATTGGTCATTTATTGATTCTCTGCATTAAAAATGATTGGCGTATTGGTATCAGCCAAAATATCAATACATTTTATACCATGCTGTATTTTTATTTTAAAAGCCCCTTAACACTGAAATCATTGATTTACTCACTAAGGCCAATTTCTACTTGCCTTTAGCACATGGTGTCGTGAGTGTTAGTTTCGGACCTCATGTGGTGATGTGCATGCGTGTTTCAGATCTATCGGCGCTGCTGGCTGGTGTTTAAGAAGTCGTCCAGTAAAGGACCTCGTAGACTGGAAAAATACCCTGATGAGAAGTCAGCCTACATCAGAGCCTGTCCTAAGGTATACCTCTCACTGCAACAGTTCAGTTTAGGTCTAATCTAAGCTGTGAAAATGTCACGGGACATATGAAAGATTCGAGGAAAACATTCAAGTGTCACTTTAGTTCTCCAATTATACTAACGGCCACGTAGAGCGCATTCATACTGCGAGGGCTGGCTGGCAAGATTATGAGATTAGCGGTGTGTAAACAGATACATTTTTGAATAAAACTATCTATGCGCATAGACTCTCACGAATTGCTCTAACTTTGCTGACTCACGGTCCTCTGGTTTCTGTGTGTTTATCGGTCTCATTTGCCTTTCTTGACTGCACTCTGCTGTTCCCACAACCCGCTATAGACTGTGAAAGATAAATTAGATGATTAAGAGACCGCAAGTGCCTTTCCAAATGATGCGAATGGAGTTTGTCTGAATAACTAGGCTCTGTCAGTACTTCTGAGTTTGCATCGGTTGCCTTTTCTATGTTCACACAGGTGACAGAGATTAGTAATGTGAAGAACATCACAAGATTGCCTCGTGACACGAAGCGGCAAGCTGTGGCCATCGTCTTCACAGACGACACCTCTCGAACCTTCACCTGTGAATCAGGTACATCATCTTCAACTAAGGCTTGTTGTGCTGCTGCAGCAGCTGATGATGATGCTTAAAGGGCACCTATTATGGCATTTAAAAGATTCCTAATGTTGTTTTGGGAGTTCCCAACAACAGTTTTACATGCATGCAATGACCAAAAACACTTTTGTTGTCTTATAATATGCATTTATTTTTACCGGATTTGCTCACCGACTCCCAAATGATTCGTTCAACGACTAATTTTTCCAAACCCCTCCTTTGCGTGATGCTAATCTGCGGTGATTGGTCAGATGACCCAATCAGTTATTGTTTGCGTTAGCCCAACGCATAAACATATTGATAAAGCACTGCAGTACTACAAGGTATTGTTCTATTCTTTATGACAACTCCAATAACAACGACAAACGTTTCACATATTTTAAAAAAATTGACATTGGAGACCTAGAAGCTGACCGTAACGTACACAACACACACACATACTTATTGAGCATGCTACAAAACACATAAAAGCAACAATTATTAACAATACTTACAGGTTGTGATTCGGAAGAGGAAGCTGATCCAAATAAAATTGGTACTGAACCTTCCTTCAGTATCAACCGGCTCGCGAATCCACACTTGAAAGCATTTATGTTTATAAAGCAATCGTCATTAAAATGACGAACACAGCACAAGGTTCGGCCTATACTTGTGTGGTATAGTTATATATGAACTGTAGCCACTTAGTCTTCACATGCTGGTCCCAGGGCAGTGAAAAAAGGTCGCTTTTGATTCGCACTTCAGAACGCAGCGTCTTGTTGTCGACATGATGTGTTCAAGTTTACCCTGGTGTCTGCGCGCGCAATGAGTGGGCGTATCTTATTCAAATAACTTGTCAAGGTGACGTCATCTAGATAGAGAAAAAGCATCGTTCGTCTATCGATTCATATCAGCGACTCTATGTTACACACTACATGAAAGGTAATTTTCAAAATTCCATAATAGGTGCCCTTTAACTTAAAGAAGCTCTCATTCTTGACATTAACATGGCATTAGCAGTCTATACAGTCTGATGATGTGCTGCTCTCAGGCACATTGACATGCTGCATCTCCGAGTGTATGTTTTATTCATGGAACATATTCATTGAAAGAACATGTTCATTCATTGACATCATTGAATCTTTCTGTTCTCCCAGAGCTGGAGGCTGAAGAGTGGTTTAAAACCTTGTCTATTGAGTGCCTGGGGACACGTCTTAATGACATCAGTCTTGGAGAACCAGACCTCCTTGCTGCTGGAGTTCAGTGTGAACACACAGGTAAGAGACTAAAACCATTTGCCATTTATTGTTTACCTAGCTGGATCCATGTAGCTTTTTTTGCTACAGGAATCCAATATGGCCTCAGATTTGTGGTTTACTTTAGTGACAACATGGTAGCACTTAGTTTAATCTACACTGTCAAAAAGTATCCTGTTAAATTTACGGTATTGATGGCATATTGATGCCTGTGTATTTTACTACTTGAAACAATATGTTTCAATATACAACAGTTAGTTCTGGTCCTTGAATCTGTATCACCCGTATTCAGCAGTGGGACTGTTCATCATTTGTCAGTACTGCGGTCTAGACAGGCAGCGTTTCTCTCAGCGAGCGGCAATGACAGAGGAAATAAAGCCACAATAATTCTTAGAAATGCTACTATTGTTTAGTCACGGATTGTAGTTTTAAGAGTTTTTCAGGTGAGAATGTTGTTGTTTAAACCTCAAATCGGTGGTTTATTTATAAAGATGGTTTTCGGAGTTGTGAGGTCCGGGCGCGGGCACCGGGCACTGCAGTCAGCACTCGTGAGAACAGCCTGATCTCTGCAAGTCCTTCTGACATTTGCCGCTGGCTTTGATGTCTCTGTTGTGGTTCAACATGAGATTTCATTTGTTTTGTGTTTATTTAAAGTGCAAACTTTGGTCAATCTAATGTATATTTCTGAGAACAAAAATCTGAAGAAACTGAATTTTTAACTATAAACTAGATTAGAATCATGTGTGGTGTCAGGGACTTCTGGGAATGACTACTGGTTTCCATCGTGAATTGTACGGTAATTCCTAATTTTTTATCATGCAAAAACAAAAATTTGACAGTTTACAGTGAATTTAATGCAATATTAAACCATTTACAGTTTTCTTTTACCATATATATGGTAGGGTAACTTACAGATAACCAGTTAACAGGTTCTTAATATAGCCTTTTCAGTTTTCTTTTTTTTTTCAGTAAGAATTACAAAAAAATGTACAGCAACCAAACTATTAACCTTCTTCACTATCAGTCTCGTTGTTTTTTCTTACAGAGCGCTTCAACGTGTTCCTGTTACCTTGCCCTAATCTTGACATCTACGGAGAGTGTATGATGCAGATCACGCATGAAAACATCTACCTGTGGGATATTCACAACCCTCGCACCAAGCTAGTAACCTGGCCGCTTTGCTCTCTGCGGCGCTACGGACGGGATGCTACACGCTTCACCTTCGAGGCTGGCAGGTAAAACCTGTTTTAAGATATCATCAAAATGTAAAGCTAATAACAAGTACCATTCACAGGAACTTGTGAAATTTGTAATGTATACTTCACTTTGGTGTGGTCATGTATATGTAGGAGAAAGATGGAAGCAGAGGAGGGAGCCATTGAACTGTGGACCTCCTAAAAGGATTTATTGAGTGGATTACAAGGAGTTCAATGGCAGATTAGGTGTTCTTATCTCTCTCACTGCTTTGATCAAATAATAAAAGAAGATTCGCATCGCCAGCTGGATGCCATTTGAGAGAGTTTTAGAGAGAAGTTGAGTCTGGTGTAACACTGACCCCTAGTGGCTATTTTACTGTAACACACAAAGCATGTGTAGTGTACAGTATATGATATTTCTTTGCAGTACATCACTTTTGCATTGCTTGATTGTGTGTTACTATCTTGTTTGATTTTGTGTCAGGATGTGTGACAGCGGGGAGGGCCTGTACACTTTCCAGACACGAGAAGGAGAGCAAATCTACCAAAGGGTTCATTCTTCCACTCTAGCAATAGCTGAGCAGCATAAGAGGGTCCTTATGGAAATGGAAAAAAACAGCAAGGTAATGAAAGCATGCAGTGGGTCCAAAAGTCTCAGACTAGATTAAAAATCTTAGTTTGAAAATCTGATTTAAAAAGGAAAATAGAAAGTTTTGACACTTTAAAACCAAGACACATTTAAAAAAGAAAATAGTCTGCACTATTTCTAGGTCGCTATAAACAATTTTTGACATTAACCTTTCTCATTAACCTTGTGAATGTCTTTGTACAAAAAGCATTCTTTGAAAAAGCAGTCTCAAATAAATGATATACACTGCTGCTGTTCATATTTATTTATACCGTTCATTTATTTGATCAAAAATACAGTAAAAACAGAAATATTCTGAAATATTATTACAATTAAAAATTTTCAGCATCATTACTCCAGTCTTCAGTGTCACATGATCCTTCAGAAATCATTCTAATATGCTGATTTGGTGATCAAGAAACATTTATTATTATCATCAATGTTGTAAACAATTGTGCTGCTTAATATTTTTGTGGAAACTGATACCCTTTTTTCCGGATTCTTTGATGAATAGAAAGTTTTAAAAAAAATAATAATTTATTTGAAATAGAAATGACTTGTGTGTCTTTACTGTCTCTTTTTGATCAAATTAATACATTTGTGTTGAATAAAAATTTTAATTTTGAACGGTAGGCCTAGAGTAATTTGTAATGACTGTTTATGCTAGCTAAATAAAAGCATCATCACTAGAGGTCTCAGACACCACTGTAGTTATATGCCCACACACACACACACAGTGCTTATTAAAACAAGACGAGAAATTGCAGTGCAAATAATCTGATTTTATTCCTGTTATAGAACTTTTAAAACATCAGAACTAATGCCATACTTTTGTGTTATAATCAACCTAATTGAAATTCTCTTCTCTCCTCTCACATCTGTCCCCAGCTTTTATCTAAGGGTTCAGAGGGGACATCCTACCCCTGCACACCGACAGCAATCTTACCACGAAGTGCTTTCTGGCACCACATCACCGGATCTCAGGCTGGGGTGGACTCTGCCAACGGTGAGATTGAATCGCATGCATAAGTGTGATGTATTTGTTTCACCAGCCATAATAATAGTCTGCTAGAAGTATTGTTGTTTGCAAAGAGCGCTCCTAGAACATGTCTCGAGAAAAACAATTTAATTCAAATTTATTTGTGTAACGTTTTTCACAATACATATCCTTTCAAAGCAGCTTTACAGAAAATGCATGTGTCTACATTACAATTAAGAGTGATCTGTAATAAATAAGACAATTCTTTCAAAAACATATTTGATAAAAAAAAGGTTCCTTGTGTTAAGTCAAGTCACCTTTATTTATATAGCGCTTTTTACAATACAGATTGTATCAAATCAGCTTCACAGTGATAACATGAAAATAATACAACAAAGTTTGTTTCTAGAAGAAAATTGCGTCATCGTCCACCGCAGATCAATAATATAGTTGAATATTAAATGTCCCCAACTTAGCAAGCCAAAAAAAAAAAAAAGTCAAGGCAACAGAGGCAAGGAACCAAAACTCCGTCAGGTGACAGAATGGAGAAAAAACCTTGGGAGAACCCAGGCTCAGTCGGGGGCCAGTTCTCCTCTGGCCAACGAGCAAACAGTGTATGATTATGATCCAGGCAGCATTACAGGTCAGAAGTCAGATTGGATCAGAACATTCAGAATATTAATCCAGTTCCATCTGGTTGGAAGTCGGAGTCATCACGCCGGTATGGAGACGAGTTTGTTGAGGATCAGTGCTGATGGCTGTCGTGTCAATAAGGCCTTCACAGGGCTGATGAGGCTGGCACTTCAGGGATGCGTCATGGATGGGTCCAGGAGGTGCAGGTCCACCATCTGATCTGGATACGGCTGGGATCCGGCTGACTTCAGTAAACAGGGAAGGGACTGGTTGACACTTCAGGACTGCGTTGTGATTGTGTCAAGGCGCAGGTCCTGCATCAGATCTGGATCCGGCGGACTGCGGTAAACCTCAGATAAACAGAGAGACTAATATTAGCGTAGACGCCATCCTTCTTATGATGTAACAAGTACATCAGGATTTGTGGGGAGTGTTCCCGGTTCCGGCTGATCTAAACTATGCAGCCTAAATTGAATTATAGAAGTCTATAATGTGTTATGTGTATGCTATGCCAAAGAGATGTGTTTTTAGTCTAGATTTGAACTGATAGAGTGTGTCTGCTTCCCGAACAATGTTAGGAAGATTCTTCCAAATAGGAAAAGGATCTACCGCCAGCAGTCGATTTTGATATTCTAGGTATTACCAACTGGCAACTGGAATTTTGAGATTGCAGTAGACGATGAAGTACTATAATGCGTTAAGAGCTCCCTCAAGTACTGGGGAGCTAAACCATTTAGTGCTTTGTAAGTGATCAGCAGTATTTTCAAATTTATACGATGTTTAATAGGGAGCCAATGCAGTGTTGACAGAACTGAGCTAATATGGTCATACTTCCTGGTTCTGGTAAGAACTCGAGCTGCTGCATTTTGGACCAGCTGTAGTTTGTTTATTAAGCGTGCAGGGCAACCACCCAGTAGAGCATTACAACAGTCTAGCCTTGATGTCTTGAACGCATGAACTAATTGTTCTGCATTTTTCATTGAGAGCATATGACACAATTTACATATATTTTAAGATGAAAAAGTGCGGTTTTACAGATGCTAGAAAAGTGACTTTCAAATGAAAGGTTGGTATCAAAGAGCACACCCAGGTTCCTAACCGACGACGAAGACTTGACAGAGCAGCCATCAAGTGTTAGACCGTATTCAAGATTATTATGAGAGGAAGTTTTTTGTCCAATAATTAGAATCTATTTTTTCAGAATTAAGTAGTAGGAAGTTGCTAGTCATCCAGTTTTTTATATCAGCTATGCATTCCGTTAATTTTGTGAATTGGTAAGTTTCATCAGGGAGGGTGTGAAGAAATATAGAGCTGCGTATCATCAGCATACCAGTGAAAACTAATGCCATGCTTCCTAATGATATCTCCCAAGGGTAGCATGTACAGAGTGAACAGCAACGGTCCTAGTACTAAGCCTTGTGGTACACCATACTGAACTTGTGATCGATAAGACATCTCTTCATTTACTGCTACAAACTGATAACGGTCAGATAAGTATGATTTAAACCATGCTAGTGCAATTCCACTAATGCCCACATAGTTTTCTAGTCTATTTAAAAGAATGTTGTGGTCAATTGTGTCAAATGCAGCACTAAGATCGAGTAACACTAATAGAGAGATACAACTACGATCGGATGATAAGAGCAAATCATTTGTGACTCTAATGAGAGCTGTCTCAGTACTATGGTACGGTCTAAATCCTGACTGAAAATCCTTGCAGATATCATTTCTTTCTTAAAAGGAACATGGTTGTGAAGATAATGCCTTTTCTAGTATCTTTGACAGAAAAGGTAGATTCTATATCGGCCTATAATTGACTAATTCTGTAGGATCAAGTTGTGTTTTTTTAACAAGCAGTTTAATCATAGCCAGCTTAAAACTTTTTGGTACGTATCCTAATGACAAAGATGAATTAATGATATTAAAGGACAAGTTCGGTATTTTACAGTTAAAGCCCTGTTTTAAGATCGTTTCTGATGAAATAGAACGGTTAAGATTGAAATTTGGACACATGCTGCTGGCCCGAGAATTTTCGGTTTCTGTGGTAGCACCCATCCCCCCCCCCCCCCCCCCCCCCCCCCCCCTCCATAATGGTTGCATAGGTGCACTGGAACAATCCTTCATAAAACGCATTAAACTTTAGTTTACAAAGACGTGAAACTCACCGAGTGGTCTGGGGTGTTCACTGATATGCTCACACAGAAATCGCTGCAAAAGATGCTTTCCAACAGGTTTTATTGTAGTTTTTGTCCAAGTCAAGTCAATGGAGTATATGGGCCAGCAGCATGTGTCCAAATTTCAATCTTAACCGTTCTATTACATCAGAAACGATCTTAAAACAGGGCTTTAAGTGTAAAATACCGAACTTGTCCTTTAAGAAGTGGATCTTTGACCTCTGGAAGCATCTCTTTCATTAGCTTAGTTGGTATAGGGTCTAATATACATGTTGTTGATCTAGATGATTTAACGAGTTAAAAAGATTCTTCCTCTCCTATAGTAATGAATGAATCGAATTTTTCCTTAGGGAGACTACAATGCACTCCCGGATGCGATACTGTAGTAGACGGTTGCATAGTTATAATTTTCTCCCTGATATTATCAATCTTATAAGTGAGGAAGTTCCTAAAGTCATCACTGCTGTGTTGCTTGGAAACTTCTGGGCTTGAAGCTTTATTTTTTGTTAATTTAGCCACTGTTTTAAATAAATACCTAAGGTTTTGTTTATTTTCTCCTAATAGGGTTGAAAAATAAGCAGATCTAGCAGCTTTTAAGGCCTCTCTGTAAGCAATCGAGCTCTCTTTCCATGAAATGCGAAATACTCCTAGTTTTGTTTTCTTCCAGTTGGGCTCCATTTTTCTGGCTGCTCTCTTAAGGGCCTGAGTGTGCTCGTTGTACCACGGCGTTGGACTATTTTCTTGAATCTTCTTTAAACGCAACGGAGCAACTGTGTCTAAAGTACTGGAAGAGAGAGAGTTAAAAGTTTCTGTCGCAATATCGAGTTCTTCTAAGGCATCTGGGATGCTGAGATGATGAAACTGATTAGGAAGATTATTGATAAAGCAATCTTTAGTGGCAAAATTGATAGGTCTAGCATATTTGTAACACTGAGTCGGCTTTGCAGCCTTGGCTAAATGAACTTTACACAAGACTAGATAATGATCTGAGATGTCATCGCTCTGTTGCAGAATTTCAACGGTATCAACATTGATTCCGTGTGATAATATTAGGTCTAGAGTATGATTACGACAATGAGTAGGTCCTGACACGTGTTGTCTAACTCCAATAGAGTTAAGAATATCTTTAAAGGCAAATCCCAATGCATCTTTTTCGTTATCTACATGTATATTAAAATCACCAACAATTAGGACTTTATCTTCAGCGATAATAACTCTGATAGAAAGTCACCAAATTCTTTGATAAAGTCTGTATGGTGCCCTGGTGGCCTGTATACAGTAGCCAGCACAAATCTCAAACATGATTGATCATATATGTTGTTACATTTAAGCACCAACACTTCAAAATAATTATATTTGAAACTAGATTTCTTAGTAATTCTGAAAATATTACTATAAATTACAGTTAGAATCACATCTGATGACTGTTTTATAATGGTTGGTGTTATTAAAAGTGAAAATCCTTGTAATAACCCATAAATCACTTTATTTTCTGTGTAAAGCAGCTGCATCATGCATGGCTTTTGTGCTATTTAGACCATCCTGTTAACACTTCTCATCTTCATTCAGGTGACATCTATGGTGATACCCAACCAGGAGTGGACACTGACCTCTTCTCTAAACGCCTTCCTCCAGAACGACACTTGACCCTTCCTGTGGGGCACGGCTGCCCCCAACCCCCGACCCACTACCCCACGTACCCCAGCGAGTGAGCGGCTTAGCAGTGAAACCTTCCAGTTTTTCACCTCTTGACCTCCCTCCACACTGCACTCTGCCCTAAGTTTTTCCATCAGCTCTTCTTCAGCAGGGGAAGATCCATGCTGCCATGCTGCCTCAGTTGCCCCTGAGCCTGCCAGCGACGCTGAGGGCACTTACTGTGGAAAGAGGGAAACGCACTGTGAAGCTTGAAGTGCTTCGATTGGAGCAGGGCCCACAGACCCTTAAAACTGACACGGGAGATGCAAAACAATCTTGGAACTGGCTCAGTCGCCTTCACAGTGCAATATGGTCACTCATGCTGGGTTTCTGTGGGAGTAGAGACTATACTGTAGGTTCTTAATACTTCTCAGCAGTATTTCTTATTCTAACTCTAATCTCATGCACGCTCTTCAACCCTATGCATGTCCCCCAAGGTAAACGGCTTAGCTACGATGGAGTTTCTTAGACATCTGTAGAAGCCCCTACACACTAAGAAACCCCAGTGGAAGGGTCTTCAGAGTTTCTGCTTAAACACTTCTGGTCTATGGTATAAGTAATCGAAAGCGTGTTTTGATCAGATGCTTTAATCATAATTTGATTGGCATGTCTGTAAGACTTCCCAAGCGCAGAAGACTCTGAGGAACCGGGAGCACTTTCTGAAAGGGGCATGTTGTATGGTTGTGCATTTTGTTTCTCCTCTTCCCTTACTTTAAAGTGACTAAAATGGACAGTTATAATGTACAAAACTGTCTCTGCCATTTGGACGGAAGTGAGAGTTAGTACTCACTTGCTCGCGTGCTTTGTGTTCATTTCAGAGACTGGTCCACCGTTTTATCTGGAAGTTTTCGTGAGGGTCAGAGATCCAAGTACAAAGGGAAACAAAGGTTATGAATATACCCCGCTGAGGTGGTCGAATTAATTATTTATTTATTTATTGAAGTTTACCAACAAAGCACAAGACAAATTGCAGTGTATAGTAGTAGCTTTTCTCTATGTAAAAGGGTTTATACTAGCACTGAGTTCTTCAACACAAGGTGGTAGGCCTCACACAAGACATGTTTCTTGCTTTCCTGTCAACTATTTCCAGTCATTTCCATGAAATTCGTGAAAGGTGCCATAATTCTTATGCTGTAATTATCAATTTAAGACCCTCTATGTTGGAGCTGTGGATTATCAGTTAGCACACATTCATAATGAACTGGGATGCTAATGCAGGCAATTGGAGTTTGATCAAGCTGATCGACCAGCATGGTGAAGCTGGTTAACCAAGTCTTGCTGTTGTTTAAGCAGCGTGGTGGGAACACCAGCATGCGATTCTGGCCATTTCACTATTATTCCCTGTGCTCTCTCAACTATCCATATAAATACAAGTGTCAAAAACTAAATAAACGCATCCAAATGTGCAGCTCAAAACAGCAGATGTGCAGTCTCTGTGAATGATCTGATCAAACAATTTGTCTGACACAGAATTCTTTCGGTTGTGTTCTACAATTGAGCTACAGTCCTGAAGGTTTGACTCCCTGTTGCTTTATACATTTTATACATAAATATTCATTCAGTGTTTGGATTTATTAACTCACATCATGTATGTACCATTAAAAAGCGCTTTAGCTGATCTGATTGTCGTGATTGTACACTTTGATGATAAAAAGAAAATGGATTTTATCAGGTGCCCTTGCAAACAGTTTAAAAAAGTGTTTGTTTTTATCAGTATATATTTCAACAGTGACACAGCCCTTTGAAGATAAGCACCTTTTATTTGAACTTTAGTTCTATTTGCCATGTCTAATTATCAGTCAAATCATATAAATACAGCCTAAAGAAAATTCTTTCAAAAACAAAAATCTTACCTACACCAAACTTTTGAGAGGTAGTGTTTGAATTGTAGCTCATTGTAGAAATGTTTCCCTGTTATATCCCTGTTTTGCCGTTTGCACAGTTGTTCTTAATTCTTAATTGCTATCCATTAAAAATATATAAAAATAACATGATTTGTACATGCTGCTGCAAGGTAGACACCAAATAATAGCGCACACCAGTAATGCACACACCAAAATAATTCCTTATGATTTATTATTCTTCCCTATTTAACTCATTTGTTTGCTGGAGATATAATAATTCAACATTCATGTAATCACCCTGAAATGAGTTATATATTTGTACATAAACAGCCAATGGGTCCCTGGAGAGAATCTCATTGTGCTTAACAGAACAATCTGTTTGAATTATCAGAGTATCATTGCCATCTCTTTGCAAGACAGAAGCACTACTGTGAAAGTTAATGCTGACATGCGAAATGACAGTGTAAGACACAAGGAAATCGTAAACCAAGGAAATACTAAAGATGAAGGCTGTACATGAAATTGTGTGGGAAAAGTGCTAAAGAGTTGTTATACTAAACTTAAATTGCAGTACTCTATTTGTAAAAGACCTGTGAACGAGAAGAGTGATAAACATGCTGTTTTGGAGGCTTTGCCAGTTCTTTGGCCGTTTAGATTGACCTCTGAGCATGCCATGAGTAGGAACCCTTTGCATGAGTTTTAATTGCTAAATGACGTGTGTTCTGTATAATTTGTGGTAAAATATTTTGCAGGGTTTTTCTTTTTTCAATAAAACAAAAGTTTTATAAAAAATCGGATGTCATAATGATCCTTTTGATGATGATGATTATGATCCCTTTAATCAAGATGTAGGCAGTTATTTAATTTATTTTATTTTTTAAATGGTATGCGTTACAGAAAAGTACCAAGCACACCAAGTAATTTATGTCCTGAAATACTACACAGCCAAGTTAACCATTTTACCAGCCACTCACCATTATTCACTTTTGTATTCCACAGTTGTCATAATCCCATTAGCCAACTCTTTATTAACTAAAATGCAGAACCCATGGAGGATGGATGCTATTAAGCATTAAGAACTCCTCCCTTTCTCTGTAATATTGTTTCTTCATCTGTTACTGCTAACCAAAATCAGCCAACAGCCTATGTGTCAGGTAAAACTTCCCTTTCTTCTTTCTTAGCTACAAGCTCAGTATTCATGTTTGAAAGGGTTTATTTTCTGCGGATTCATACATGTAGAGTTTTTGTTTTAAATATTATTGTTAATGTTGTTTGGAATATTATCTAACCTTTATGATATTATTATAGTTTTATAAATAGAAAGTCGAGATGTTTTCTGATTTGAAAAAAAAAAACTTTATACAAGCAACAAACCAGATTTGTATTATTATCAAAAAAATAAATGCATTGAATATATTATTTTTATTCCATTCTATTTCTGATTTTGGCAAGCAGACTTTTTGCATTTTACAACCAGCATTTAATTTCTGGGTTTAATTTCTAAAGCAGCAACATAGTTACATTTATGAAATTTAGGGTTAGGGTTAACCCATGTTTATGAGATTGATTATTGAGGAAAGCATTGTCAATCATTTTCTATACTGCCTGTTAGTGGATGTTTCTAATAGCCTATAGCACTGTAGCAAATTCTAGTCATGTGTTTCAGCACAAAAGGAGTGTCACTTTCACAAAAACTGACGGAGAGCACTCTACACCACAACATATAATTAAGGTATGCATGCTTATATATTTTATTTAGCATAAAAATAATTATCAATCAAATTGAGATATTTAATTGCCAAGTGATTCACTGTGCGTGTAAGTGTGTTTTTGTAATTTGCCCAAATTAGCTGTGTGTCAAGTGTCTTATAGATTTTGCCAATGTATGTAATATGTTATATAGGGCTACATGAGCTTACAATACAGCATACAACTTAAATGAATAAAGCCAATTAGATGAGTTTGAATCGAAAACTGATTTGTTTCATTTCAGTTTGAACATCCTAATTTACAGAACATGGCCTACCCTGAAACCTCAACCAAGATGACACTCCAGTTAGAAGTAAACCATTTAAATTGGTTACTGGGGGACTTCAATTGGACATCTGTGAAGAATGTTTTCTGTGCGTCTTCATCTGAAATGGTGGCTATATGGATTATTTTCTCCATTGAGTTTCTTGTCATGTCTCTGGCACTCTACGGATTGTGCTGTCTGCTTAGGTCTGACAATACGGTTCCTATATTTGTCATAAACCTTTTTGTTTGTGATATCATACAGATTTGTGTCAAGCCTGTTGTGCATTTTTGTACACTGAATGTTCTAGTCTTTTTTATCTTTTATGTTTATGTCATGAGCGTAAAAGTTAATATTGGCTTCATGGTCTGTATATCTATGGAAAGATACATAATGATCAAATACCCTGTTTGGTACAGACTTCATCATACTTGTAAAAATTCACTTCTGATATGCTTGATAGTTTGGGCAATATCATGTGGATATATGGTGATTGATGTGATTATTGCATTTAAAGGTCATGTGGAATTTGCATTTATTCTAAATGTATTTCTTTTTTTGCTGCCTTATCCACTGGTTGTGTTTTCCTTTGTGGGTTCGTGGAGGGCTCTCTCTCATTCAGTCGCAGTCACCCCTGATGAACAGAAGAGGATTTTGAGGATTCTGGCTCTTGTACTTTTCAATTACACTGTGTTGTTTCTGCCAACCATTGTTCAAAACGCAATTTTCGCAATATCCTTTAAGAGCGGAATAAGTGGTTATTATGATTGTTTTCGTTCAGTGTCAGGAATCATGTTGTATTTAAATCCACTCGCTGACTCTTTGCTCTATGTTTTCATAAGGAAGGATGCTAATAACATGCTTAGATATTTGTGTTGTAAGAAGCTACATGAAAATCAAGTGTAGCCCTTCTATTCTCCAATTCAGAAACTGCCATGTTAAGTTACTGTGTTTTTTGTAGGGATCAAAGCAGCAAGTATACAATTGAAATGAAAGCTCTGCATTTTGCTATTAGACCACAAATGGCAATTAACAAAATGTGCATAAAGTTTCATTTGAGTCATTGAACAAAGGACAGAGCAGGAAGCTATTTATTGCATTTTAACCACTTTACTGAGTCCTCATCATTACTCACATTTGAAATGCAACAACATATCTGTCAATCCCTCTGAGTTTAAGTGATTTCAGGAAATGCTGGTCAAATATTAATCGGATTGCATGATAAAATGCAGAGCTCCTCCCTCTCTATGCTGTTTCTTCATCAGTTACTTTCCACCATGACCAACCAGCAGCAGCTAGGTAAACCCCTTTCTTTGCTCTTTAGAGTCATTGTTCATTGTCTTGGGAAATATTTGTTAGAATATTATTCTTATTTTGAATTAATTTTGTATTAAAATGTGTTCACATCTAATTTTATTAGGCAATGATTTTACTTTGTGTTGTAAAAGTATATTAATATGGGAATTTAAATATTTGATGTACTGTCAAGAATGAATGAATGAATGAGATCTGATTCTATAATGAGAATGTATAGCAAAATTCTGTATTTCAGCTCAATAGGAGTGTCACTTTCACAAAAGCTGATAGGACAAAGTGAAATAATCACCATAAAAACCAAGGTATGTTTGGACATGTTTCTTGTGCTCTATAAATTTAAATGGCAAGTTTAATTAGCAATTTACAGTGAACTTTCACATTTCATGCTTATAATGAGAAGATACAATGATGAATACATATATCTCTTTGTGCACTTTTATAATGCTACTGAAGCCTTTTTATGTTGTTTAGGAATGAAGCTCCTCTAATCTGTTTCACACGTTTTCATTATCAGTAAAACCCCTATTGAAATTGATCTTCATGTAACATGTCTACAAAAACTTCCTGTTGTAATTTGCACATTTATTGACTACACTTCTATCAATATTGTCTCTTTCTGACAAATAATGAAACATGTAAAACTATAGCTGACAATGATATTTGTAAAGGTGGACTAGTGTTAATTTCACAAAAATGTATTTTTCTTAACAGATCAAATTCAAAGTTCACTTGTTTTTGTTATAGTTTGAACATCCAGAGCACATCCAAGACACAGAAAATGGTTTATACTGGAACATCAAGCAATAGTACTTTCCAACTGGAAATAAGCCAATTTCCATGGGAAATTGATGAATTTAAGTGGGCATTTCTGGAAAAAGTTTTTTGTGTGTCCACAGTTGAAGCTGTGGTAATCTGGATTATTTTCTCCATTGAGTTTCTTGTCATGTCTCTGGCACTCTATGGATTGTGCTGTCTGACCAGACCTAACCGCACTGTTCCCATTTTTGTCATAAACCTCTTCATCTCTGATGTCATAGAGATTTGTGTCAGACCCATCATGAATTTTTGTTCATTCAATGTTATAATTGTACTTATCTTCTACATTTATTCCATGAGCATAATAGCTAATGTTGGCTTCATGGTCTGTATCTCTTTGGAAAGATACATAATGATCAAATACCCTGTTTGGTACAGACTTCATCATACTTGTAAAAATTCACTTCTGATATGCTTGATAGTTTGGGCAATATCATGTGGATATATGGTGATTGATGTGATTATTGCATTTAAAGGCAATGTGGAATTTCTATTTCTTCTAAATGTATTTCTTTTTTTGCTGCCTTATCCACTGGTTGTGTTTTCCTTTGTGGGTTCTCTCTCATTCAGTCGCAGTCACCCCTGATGAACAGAAGAGGATTTTGAGGATTCTGGCTCTTGTACTTTTCAATTACACTGTGTTGTTTCTGCCATCCATTGTTCAATGCATAATTTTGTCACTATCCTTTGAGCATGGTCTTTATGATCATTTATTCACAGTGTCAGGCATCCTAATATACTTAAATCCTCTCGCTGACTCTTTGCTGTATGTTTTCATAAGGAAAGATGCTAATAGCATGCTTAGATGTTTGTGCTGTGAAAAGCTATGTGAGAATCAGACACAGATAGAAGACTCCTCCAATTCTAGGAGAGAGGTACAAATCAATGTCCAAACATACAGAGAAAATACCATACTCTGAGTGAGTTTCATTAATCAGCAGTTTTGTTGAAATAAATGTAATATGGACTCTTATAAAAATTTAGCCTAATTTGCTATAGGGCTAAATAGATTCTGCACTGGCATACTATCATCTATACATCTATATACAATAATAATCTTCTATTATATTGATTTCTCTGTATAAATGGTATCCTTAACCTACAACCCATTGTGTTATAAAAACAATAAGTGAACATTTATATTCCACTCAATTTGTCGTCATTAAAAGACGATTAAATTTGTGGCTTATTGTGACTAATTGTTAGCATCTGTCTTTTTTTAAACGAGAATTAGGCCTAAATTATATTTGGGAAGTGTTATCTTTGAATTATTTTCTGCACTGATCTACTGCGATACAAAACAACGTCTTTTACTATCAGTATTTTGTTAGTCTATAGACCTTATTCAGAGCAGCGCCATGACACAAGCGAGGGATAGTGTTTTCAATGGCATCCGCTGTAAAAAGCTGTATAGTGCTCCTAGATTATTTTATACAGCTGATTTGGTCTGGGTTTCACAGAAAGATATTTTGCAGTGTCAGCAGAACAATTAAAAACACTTTAAATAACAGGGAAACCCACTGAAGAGGCATGTCTATCCCTCACAGCCTTGCTGCACAGAATCATCCTGCACCTTATTGTACATACTGCACATAACATTAAAGCACAATATTTTCCCCTGAATAATTTCCTCTCTCTTCTCTGGTTTTGGTAGATAAATCATGATTGCTTAATAAGCTGTGCACCATTAGGCTGGCTGACTATATGAGTTAATACTGAATTTCGAAAATCAGTAGGCTATTATAGTCAGTCTAATGGTGCACAGCTTAATAAGCAATCGTGATTTATTTATTTATTTATTTATTTATTATTTACATGTAGGCTATGTGTGCATTAAAAGTACAATTTCGGCAAGGAGAACGATGCTGAGCCAAATGAAGATAAAGATGTGTTCTGGCAACTGGCGTGTTTATTGAACCAATCAGATAATAGTAAAACGAGAGTCAGGGAGAACCTCATTTGATTGGCTGCATGAAGAAGGTGGACCCGCCCTCCTCTTCACGTGAGAGAATCGTGCCAAAACTTTAACCAGGGTATTAACACAGCTAAAAGAAAGACAAATGGGTTATTTCGAGAACTTTTTAACGCATTAACCGCAAGTAATTTAGACATTTGCAACAGTTATTTTTTTACACAACGGTTGATTTTACGCAATCAATCTTTTGCAGTTGCTGCCTGTTCACGGGCTTGCAGTGCTTTTGGCCGTATATGTGCGGGGAAAAAACGTGCCAAAAGTTTAAGCGCGGAAAAATGGAAGTCACAATTAAGAATACAGACAGATCCTATTTATTTTGAGTAAGCATGAAGCTGTTTTAAGCTTCATTATACTTACGAATAGCAAGCTGCATTACACTGCATTACACTTACGATAACAAATATAACAAGCTGCATTACACTTACGAATAACAGTAAAATGCTGCAAATATTTTTCTTACACTTGAAAGGCGATTTACACCTTTACAAATCGTTTCTTGCACACACAAATTTCATTTATGCTTGCAATCGTATGTACACTTTCAAAAATCTTACCCTGTGCATGCGATTCTTTATAGCATCATATTACTTTCATATGAGTATCTGCAGTGGTGTCTGCTAGCTGCCTGCCACCTGCCAACGGAAGGAATCAACTGCCTCTTGCACGAGCAACAAGTGGGTGTCGCGGCCGGTCTCTATGGAAACCAGGCAAACTTCACGAGCTGTTTCAGCATACTAACGTTTACAGTTAGGTCGGTGGTAGGTACGTTCATATATTTCTTTAATTTTGGTTTATATTGTTTATCATTGCGAAATGCAGACAAAAATGACTAAACTATCAACAACACTGAACGCGGAGGAAGGAAAATGGGTTGAATCTGAAGAAAAAGACACGAGTGAAGTTGTTGTGTCTTTCGCTCCAGGTACCTTCTTAATGTTAATATTCAACGACCATCATCAAAATAACAGACTTATCAAAAACAACAACAACAAATATCAACCGTAAATCATTTTGGAATGTATATAGTGCAATATTATCGTTAAGTCCTGTTCTCTCCAAGTTAAATCCCATTCTCTTTTTTAGTTAACATTACATTTTCATCAAAAATCTAATATTTAACTCTATTCATAATTTTATAACGTTACTCAACCCTGTTACTACATTATTTCACATTCCTTAAAAAGTTAACAAGGCTAAATATTTCCCGAAGGTTAGGCGCCTCCTAAGAAAAAAAAGAAAAAAACATTAAAAAAAATATATAATGTCCTAATTTGTATCCTTTTGTGGAAAATATCAAACAGTAATAAAAATTTATTTCAAAGGTCAGGAGTCTCTGAGTGGAGATGCTGATGGGACAAAGGTTAATGGTGATACAATAGAGACCAAAGCGTCAGAGAGCAGAAAAATGTCTTCAGGTCCCAGGTGATGAAGTGCAAATGACCTATATGATATTTGCTCAGAATTAAATCGATTGTTGTCAGAGAAGAACTAATACTGAATGATTTTGTATCTTTCAAGAATTACCAAAGAGCTTTTAAGGGAGCAATGCAAGAAAAACAAACTGTACCTGACTCCAAGGCTGAATGACACTCTTTATCTTCACTTTAAAGGTTTGAAATTGCTTGTGCAGAAGAGGCTACTTCAATGTTGCATCTTTGTTTTTTGTTGTTGTGGGGTTTTTTTTTTTTTTTTTTTTTGCTCTTTATACAAAGTTTTCAATTCTACATTGTAGGTTTTTCTTGTATTGAGGGTTTGGAGGACTATACCGGCCTGCGCTGCCTATGGCTGGAATGTAATGGCATTCGGAAGATTGAGAATCTTGAAAATCAGACAGAGCTTCGCTGTCTGTTCCTCCATCAAAACCTCATTCATACTCTGGAAAACCTGGAACCACTCAGCAAGCTTTGCACTCTGAATGTCTCAAACAATTATATCAAGGTCATTGAGAACATATGTGAGTACACAAAAGTAAACATGGTAACAAAATGTATTGTTCTCTGTTCTGTAAATATACCTTAAAGTCACTCATGAGAAAGTTCACCTTTGGTTTTTCAGCCTGCTTGAGTGAGCTGTCCACGCTGCAGATCTCCCATAACAAACTGCAGAATGTGTGTGACATGGAGGAGCTGTCACACTGTCCATCCATCAGTGTTCTTGATCTGTCTCACAACTGCATCAGAGATCCAGCTCTCATCAGTGTTCTAGAGAGAATGACTGACTTGGTAAAAACAGTATATCTCTTCCGTCAAATACATGATCAGATATGCCTACTTCTATCTGTGGACTGAACTGCTAGGAGTTCATTCTTGTTTCGTTTTTGTTTTTGTCAGCGGGTGTTAAATCTAATGGGTAATGAGGTCATCAAAAAAATCCCAAACTACAGGAAGACTCTGATTTTGCATCTAAAGCAGCTGACCTATCTAGATGACCGGCCTGTGTTTCCAAAAGACAGGTTAGCAGCAGTGTTTTCTGTGCTAAAGAGCTAGCCTATAGCATTAATTGTGTGACAACTGGCATTGTCAATTTGGAGAGGAATAGACCCCACAAAGCTAGTCTTTGTTACTATTTAGAGGCTATGGTTGAAACTTTTCTTTAATTATTGAAGTTTGCTTTGATTTACAGAGCATGTGCAGAGGCATGGGCTGCTGGTGGTCTGGAAGGTGAACGAAAAGAAAGAGAAATGTGGCAAACAAGAGAAAGAAGGAAGATCCAGGAAAGTTTGGATGCAATGACTGCTATCAAAGAGAACGCACTGAAACGACGGGAGGGTCGAGAGCATTTGGAGAAAGGTAAACACACAATCTACACTGGCGTTAAAAAGTTTGGGGTCAATAAGATTTTTACTTTTTAATACTTTTATTCAACAAAGATGCATTCAATTGTTCAAAAGTGACAATAAAGACTTTTACATTGTGACAAAAGATCCATCAAAGAATCTTGAAAAAAGTATCCGTTTTCCACAAAAATATTAAGCAGCACAACTGTTCAACCTTGATAATAAAAATAAATGTTACTTGAGGAGCAAATCTGCATATTAGAATGATTTCTGAAGGATCATGTGACCCTGAAGACTGGAGTAATGGTGCTAAAAAATTTAGCTTTGCTATCACAGAAAAAAAAAAAACATTTTAAAGATATTTTAAATTGTAATAATATTTCACAATATCACTATTTTTACAGTATTTGTGTTTAAATGTTTAAATTTGTATAAAAATGATCATAAGTGAGCATAGGAGACTAACCCAACTCCAGACTTTTGAACGATACTATATACAGTAAACACTCATATTTTCTCGTCTTCTATCTGACATATAGCATCATTAAAAGCTTACGGTTTACCCTCAGGAATCATAGAGCCTTCCATTTCTGTTATTGAGGATCAGAGCCCTCAAAACGAAACACCAGCAATTGCACCTGCAGAGAGTGACAATTCAAAAACAGCACAGGAACAAACTGATCCATCAGCATCAGAGACACACCACATTTGCCAGTCTGCATCTGATGAGGAACAGATTATCCAAACAACACTTGATCAAAATCATTCCAACCAGTCAAAATCAGAGAGACAGCAAACAGGTTTAGACCAGATTCTCCATCCATCATTTGACCAGGAACAGACTGGTCAATCAGCAACTTTGGGATTGAAGACTAAAGAGGAGAAGTGCCAGAAAATGCTAGCTCAATACCAAGGCACAAAACCCTCACAGTCACATCACAGCGGTTCAGTTGCAGGTCCTGGTGCTCTCATCACTGAACTGATCTCTGAGGATGAAATAGAGACTATCGTCCTGTCAGAGATACCAGCATTAACAATTGATGTGAGTCCTTACACCATTGCTCACATCATTATAACTTGCATTTGTTTTTACAAGAAATTGCATGATTTAGAATTTCTTTGCAATGTATATTTGATTTATACAGAAACGTTCTATAGTGTTTCACTACTAACAACATTTTCTGCTTCTCCCAAGGATCTTCCAGATCTTGAAGATGAAGAAACTAGCCTGATACTCCAAGCAACATCACAGGTAAGAACAGGGTAAAAAAAAAAAAAAAAACTATATTCAATGTCAATGATACTAAAATTAACACTGGATGAGAGAGCATATATAATTAGCATGTTATTTAAAGAGTTGTGATAAAAAATCACATTTTATTGGAAAGTTGTGGAGATTTACATTTTTAAATGTTACATTTTTCAGAGTGTCGTCCGTCCAAAGATTCAGGTCATCTCTGACGATGAAACAGAATCAGAAGCTGTTACAAGTTTGTATCACTGGCCTCAGTTAGACGCTGTGGCCCCTGACCAATCGCAGCTGCTTATCAGTGTCTCCACTAAAAGAACCTCAGTCAAGCAGCAGAGCCCTGACTGTATCAGTCAACTAGAGGCAGGGGATAACTTCCCCAAGACAGCAGAAACTAGAAAGATGATTCTAATTGAGGAACTGGACTGAGTCTTTAAGGTTGAACTAATGGATGAAACTATATTGTAGTGTGTCTCAACCCTTCAGTTCCTTTAGCACAAATCTTGGATGTGAATTTGAATTGGATGTCTACCTGATATATAAAAGGTGTTTAACTTTAAATGACAAAATCACATTAATAATTTCATTTAAAATATAAAGTCAATTTGCTTTGAACTTTATTGCAGATATTATAAATGTATTTTGTTAAAACTTTCCATATTCCAGAATTGTTTTGTTTTTTTACACAACCTACATATATTAAATGATGTTCAAAACCATTAGATTTGACTACAGAACTTTACTGATTGCTATAGAAAAAATAGTTGTAAGAACCAGACCTATATTTTTGTCATAGTTTTTAAACAAGTGAATATATCATTTGTCATGAATATCTGACCAAAGAGCTTACATATTCAATTCTGCATGAAGTCTATGCAGATATGTGCCTGTAGCGCTGTCATTGGCATCAGTTCAGGTATGTAAATGGATAGGTTACATCCGAAGCAGCAGGAGAAGAAAGAAACATGTCAGGAGCAGCTCTTCACTGACTGAGTGGCTGACAGAACGGGCGAGTCCTCTGAGGGTTTCCTGATTGGTTTGGTCAGTGCTGGGCACCAGGGGTGTGGTTGCAGTCACAGCTTGAGTGCGACTGGCACACGTGTCGTAGAGGTTCCCAGCAAATGCTGTTTTCCGGGACTCTGCCCTCAAAGATTCCCAAATTTCTGCTGCATCGCCATGGCAACCTGACAACACACCACTCACACACATCTGGAAGGCATCCCATGACCTGCAAATGTAAAAAAAAAACAAGTATAATGTAATAAGATGAAAAATATTGTAGTTGTATTCAGTGGAGGTGTTTTTGCGTGTCTCACTTGCAAATGGAGTTGATGTCCTGTGGGTTATCATTCATGGAGCTCACACTGTCACCCAGAGTGACCAGACAGTCAGCAAAGCCCCTGTATACAGCACTACATGAAGGCGTTACTGCTGCACTCAGCACAGAGGAACAGAGACCTGAGGAAAATAAAAGCAACTCTAATGATATGATAAAGAGCACATTTTGGTAGAACTTATGCACTGAAAAAAACCTCAGGCCTGAAAGGTTGGAGTAATAAACAATTAAGGCATCTGATTGGGTCTAATCCTCAGATTCATCTCTATGGCGTGATGAATCCGATCTCCAAGCAAAAGGAAGTGAATGAAATATTTGAATGCTACGATTGTGATGCAGCCATTCTTTCATTGGCTAGAGGAGAACTGGCCCCCAAACTGAGCATGGTTTCACCCAAGGTTTTTTTTTTTTCTCCATTCTGTCACCTCTGGCTTGCTTAGTTGGGGTGGGGACACTACATTTTGAACAATATTATTGATTTGACTGCTCAGACGCTATCGGATGGGAACTGAACTGAGCTGGACAATGATTTCACTGTTTTCTGCAGAACTGCTTTACAGATGAAATGAACTAATTTAATAATTGATGATACTTACAATTGAGCTGAATCAACTCTGAACTGACTTCAGATGAACAATGACACTGTTTTCTTTTAGAGCTGCTGTACACCAAAAATGTATTCTGTTTGCATCGTTATTTTCCTGTTTATCACTGTAAAGCTGTTTTGAAACAATCTGTATTGTATAAAGCGCTATATAAATAAAGGTGACTTGAATTGACATGATTGTAAATGCACAATTATTATACTGGCATATATTGACAAAATGCTAATAGACGATATATATGTACAGAGAGTATGTGGGTACATGGCAACATTCTATTGTGTCATATATTCTATATATGTTCATGAGTGTCTACGTCTCAATACTGTTAGATTTTACTGTACGTCACATGGATTAATCTGAGGATTAGACCCAGAGCAAAAACAACATTTAATCTCACTACATAACAGCTCGAAAAGACAAATCTCCTCCATTTTTCCCATTTCTCAACTCTAAACATTTGGTATGTTTATCTTAACAGAAATAGAAATTATTCATACATTCAATAGTTAAGAAACATTAGATACAGAAACTAAAGCAATTCCTGAGCCTAAAAAAAAGTGTACAAGTCTTATTCTTTTTATGGTGTGTGTGTGTGTGTGACCGTGGCCGCTAATTTACATGAATTAAAAATAAAAATAGAAGAATTTGAAAAGCATAGGCAAAAAAAAATTGGTTTATGCAGCATGTATGATTTTAGATAAAACTAAAATATCATATATTACATAAATATAATTTAAAATCATGCATAATGTACAATATATTGTAAAATGTAAAAAATAAAATATTAAAATAATACTTTAAATTGCATATTACACTGTTAAAAATAAAGATTCTTTATTGGAATCTATAGTTTCACCTTTAACATCCATATAACCTTCCCATTGCACAAAAGGTTCTTTATAGTGCAAAAAGGTCATTAAAACATTTATAATCTTCTTCACAAAAAAAGGTTCTTTAAAGAACAAATCAATAAAGGGTTCTTTGGGGAACCCAAAATGGTTCTTCTAAGATATTGCTGCATTTATTTTTAAGAGTGTATGATAATTGTGAGACACATTATAACATTATACACACAAATAAAAATAGACTTTTACTCACTGAGGCAGAATGAAATGAACAGCAGCAGATGCATTCCGTTGAAGAGACAGAATTTTTAACTGAAGACGGCATACACTGGAACACCTTAACATTTACAGACTTTCACAAATCATCGAAACCTCCTTGAGGTGTCCCATTCACCTTCCTATTTCACAAAAGAGCTGAAACTTTGAAGCCAACTGTTGAGCCTGATGGATAAAGGGGGGTTGTTAAATCTGATTATTAAAAAGGGGGGAAGCTGTTGGATTAAAGATCATTTCCGGCTACAGCGTTCATCATCAAAAAAGAATAATATACCTCCTATGACAATGGTTTGATATGGCTTGGATTATTAGTCTCTCTCTCTCTCTCTCTCTCTCTCTCTCTCTCTCTCTCTCTGTCTGTCTGTCTGTCTGTCTGTCACACACACACACACACACACACACACACACACAAATATACAAACAGATGGAAAAAAAATCCCACTGGCTTTTTAATTCCAGCATGGCACTTTCTAATACACACTCAGTGGGCAAGCCTCTATTTGACTGACATGCTTGGATTATGTCATTGCGTAAATCTAAGGGGAGAAGAGAATAAAGACGGATTAGTACCTCTTATATAAAGCCATTACTATCAACTCTCATTTTCTCTGTTCCTGAACCTGTCACTGTTTCCTAGTATTCATCTTCCATGTTTTTGGACATGGAATAATGGTAGTAACTTAGAATTCTTAAAGTAGGCTACTACCGGTATGTAAATTGAATGGTAAATGACTATTGTAGGCCTATCATTCATTCCATGCAATACACAGCCAAGACAAGTGCAAGGTACTATCATATGATGCCATCACTGTGAAGCAACAGTGATTTTTATATTCGATTGCCTCCTAAACTACACTGAAACCCAAATTCTTGATTAGGCCTATTGAGAGTGAGGAGTCACGTGCCGATTTGGGCGGGGTCTGAGCCGGTCGGCCATGATGGTAGGAGACGCTATCGGTTGCCAGGGGCAACGCCTTCAGAACTTCACAGAGGCGCGACTAAAACATTCCAGAAATAGCGAAAGAGAGACAGCGCAGCTTAGTATTTGTTTACATTTTACCGATATGCCGCAGTTTCTTTGGAAGATATGGAGAAGGAAGAGAAATGAAAGGGGTTCTATCGGGAGAGACTAAATAACAATGCTAGCCAGGTTAGAGAAACTGCTTGTCAATAAACTGACAGCAGCAACAGCGAGCAAAGTCTGCTTTCAAAAGCAACACATTTCAGCACAGTTCGCCTTTTATTTAACACAAACGAACGAAATTAATACTCTGTTATTCATCGAGAGTTGTTTCATTTGTTATAGATATATCTGTACCGCGAAATGTTTTAAAAAGACACCTTTTTTAATGACGTACGATTCGCATTGACAGGGGAATGTCCGAACTGTTCGCTTAACGTTGCACGGCAGGTGCAAATGCACGTATCTGATTCATATCAGATTTATTTCCACATATGAATGAGGCCTGAAACATCAAGTATGACTGAACTCTCGCAGTTTAACGTTACAGGTTTGGGGGTTTCTAAGTCTTGCACCCAGCCGCAGCAGACTTGTTCAGCTTCTAATGTTCAGCTTCTAATGACTTAACGTTAAAGCTTCTGAACTCTTGCATTGTGTAGGCAGTAACGTTAGTCACTGATACCATTAACAAACCAGGTAATTAACTATGTCAGCGTACGTGAAAGGTGGTAGTGCTTTGGGTCTTTCGTCCATTCTGTAGCAGGTCGTACGGGTCCATGTTGATGTCAAGTAGTTTCTCTAAATAACGCTGCTTGGTGTTGTTATTTAGTCTCTCCCGATAGAGCCCCTTTCCTTTTGCTTCCCCCTTCTTCATTTATTCCCAAGAAACTGTGCCTTATCGCAAAAATGCAAACAAATATCAAGCTGCTCTCTCTCTCTGTCGCTATTTCTCTCGGGCTCACGGTCGAAGTAACCATGACAACGGATAGCGTATCCTACCAAGATGGCGAAACCTTCCCACAATGCAACGCGGAGTGATACGCGTGACGTCACCTTCTCATTCTCAATATTGTAAAAAGCCTAAAGCCCCCATGAGCTGGCCTTTTTTATCAGGCCCCAAAAGCAACATCTATTATGATGATACATAATTATGAAATATGGTAGAGATAGAACACAATATAATAGAATGCAATAATAGTAGCCGATATTTTGTGTTGGTTACTGTCTGAGAATGAGATGAGTTATTTGTTGTGTTGCACGCATATGCTTTCTAAAAAAAAACTACCATTAGGTGGGAGTAAAGTCGCATACTAACAGTTGAATGCATGACGCACTAGAATCAGCGGAAGTGACGCAGTTTGTGTGGATGTGGGACTGTCATGGATGAAGTTGGTTCACCGGCGCGCCGTCGCGGTGGTACGGCGGGGCTCTCCGCTGTGCAGTTCGACACCATAGAGGGTCTGACAGAGCTGGAGGATCTGGAGCGAGTGTATGCGCAGCTATGTGCCGAGGAGGTAACGGAAATATTTATTAGTGGAAACACAGGGTTCGTTAGTCCCTTTGAGCTTTATGACTAGGATGAGTAACGTTAGATAAAGACTTGTCGGCTGTGTTAGTTAATTTATTATGTATATAAATTGAGTGTGTGCCTGAATGGCGTGTGGATGTTGACTGTCCATTGGCATGAATTAAATATAAACAAACGCACCTCCCTGACAGGCGGAAGTGGAGGTGGAGTTGGGCGCTCTTATGGGGCAGCAGAGCAACATAGAAACAAAGATGCTCGCCCTGCAGAGGATGGGGTGAGTGTATGTGTTTTGTACCTAACCTATGCTTTTAAATTCAAAGAATAGGATAGTGTGGTGTTAAATTGTGTGTGTGTGTTTTATCTCAGACCAAACTTGCAGCTGATCGAGGGAGATGCTGTGCAGCTTTCTGGCATGATCAACTTTACATGCAGCCTGGCAGAGAACGTCAGCAGCAAAGTCAGACAGCTGGACCTCACCAAGGTGGCCAACATGCACATTCTCATGATGACATGTACGTCTATCAATTAGACCGCATCCACTCAAGCTTTACACCTGTTTTTTGCGGTTCTGTTTCAGAAAAGGCTGTACCAAGCAATTCAGCGGGCAGATGATATTCTAGACCTGAAGTTCTGTACAGATGGTGTTCAGACTGCCCTGCGTAACCAGGACTATGAGCAAGCTGCCGCCCATATTCATCGCTATCTTTCTCTTGACCAGTCAGTGATTGAGCTCAGCAAGCAAGGTGGAGAGGGTGAGTACTTTTTGGGCTATTACAAGCAACTATTGCAATGAACAATCTGTTACACACAGTTATGCAAATTGTTAAATGTGATTTGTAGAAATAATATATGTAATGCACATATTGCTTAAACCGATATGCACAGATACTTAGAAATCACTCAGATGTTTATTTTACTATCTATCTGTATGCTATACACCGTGCAGGCAGTGCAGTTGAAGCCAGCCTTGAATTGCTGCAGGAAGCAGAGCGCAATCTGAAGGTGCTGGTTACAACACGACTGGAGGAGGCGGTTTCCACGGGCGACTTGCCTCAAGTGGAGCGCTTTTTCAAGATCCTTCCTTTACTGGGACTCCATGAGCAGGGACTTGCACGCTTTGCTCAGTACCTTTGCAGTCAGGTAGGAGCATGTGTGAATGTCCAGCCTACATGACCAGTGAAATCCGTTGAGAATGCTTTGGTTCGGTTATTGGGGTTCTAGTATTAAGACTTGTGTCTTTTGCTCGCTTCTTTCAGTTGGCCAGTAAAGCAGAGGAGAACTTACTCCTGGCTGTTGGCTCTGATCTTGGCGAACGCAGAGCACCGGTTATCTTTGCTGACACCCTCACTCTGCTGCTTGAAGGTAAGAGCAGATGCATCGCTGTTAACTTGGCAATATTTATAATGTTTTAATGAATCAAGATCAACCAGCCTTTGTCTGTATCTGTTAGGTATTGCACGCATTGTTGAAACCCATCAGCCCATAGTGGAAACATACTATGGACCAGGCCGACTGCACACACTCCTTGCACACCTTCAGAAAGAGTGTGACAAACAGGCTCAGAAAATAGTGGACAAATTCATCCAACAGAGAGATTACAACAACAAGGTGTGTGTAGTGTGTCTATACCAGAAGTTTTTCATCTTTTAGATGCTACAAACCCCCAAATATGATCATTCTTGTGTGACTGACTCCCTTCCTAAATTTTAAAAGGAATCTATCTGTTATAAGCACCCAATTTATACACTAAAAATGTATTATAAATCTAAAATAATTTTTTATTTAGTTACATTATTATACTGTATATTTTTTTCTACTCGCTATTCATTTTTCTATTTCTATTCATTTAATTATTTATTTTAATCTTATTATTTGTTATATATTCATTATTTTTTTAAACAGTTTTACACTTTTTCATGGACCCCCGTCACTCCGTTGCGGCCCCCTGGGGGACCCCAGTTTAAAAAACCCTGATCTATGTTATGTGCTGTATTGGTGTGTTTATTTGCTGCACTTGATCTTTGCATCTTGAATAAAGTGCATTTTTATATATATTTTTACACACGTGTACTTTTTACATTTGTTTTGCAATAGTTTCAGGTTGTCCAGAGCAGCATGATGAGGGGTATGACTACAGAAAAGATTGAACCCAGGTGTGGTACATATAATAATTTATCATGAAGATTGTATGAGTGTCTTGTGAATACAAGGTGTTTTATTTATTGTGTGTTTAATGTTTAATCTAGAGACTTGGATCCTGTGTTATGTGAGGTTACCTTAATGAACTCAAGAGCCGAGCTGTACTTTCGATTCTTGAGGCGGCGTATTGTTGCTGACTTTGAGGTTGCAGATGCAATGGCAGATGAAACCGTTATACAAGGTAACACCTAACTTTTTATGGGATGTGATCTGAAATTACTATATAAAAATAATTTCTAAAGCAAGTGCATAACTCAAACTGCCATCAGATGTAGCCTAGCAGTTAGCACACATGCTACTGCTCATTAAGCCATGGTGCTCATTCAGGCATCACAATTTTATTTAATCTCCCTTCTTGATCCTATTTCTCCCCATCAGTGCCTGTTAAGAACAAAATGTATGTAACTAGGGTATACAAATTGAGCATGTAGTTCAGTGTTGATTCAATGTAGTGAGTATGTTGAATATGTTGATTTTTAAAAATGTATACTCATACTCAACATTTGCTTGTATTGTTAATACTCGTTTTGTTGTTTTCTAGAGCATCAGCAGAGTTTAGAACAGTTACTGAAAGATTGTCAGCTGAGCCGCGCTATGCAGGAGCTGATTGGTTATTACATTCCCATGGAGGAGTATTACATGAGAGAGTCCGTCAACAAGGTGCGCCACATATACACTCAATCATTTCATGCTGTCGTGTGTGAATGTACAGGTACTTTATCATTCCTGAATCAGAGATTATTGACAGGCAAATGCACACTCCTATTCAAAAGTTTGGGGTCTGTAAGATTTTTTTAATGAATGAAATGAATTCTTTTATTGAGCAAGGAAGTAGAGCTGCACAATTCTGGATAAATTGAACAAATCTCTTAAATGAATGTTTCAATGACAAATACATTTTTTACATTCACTTTTCGCTACCTACTGGTGAAACGATGTAATTGATAAAATCTTTATTTGAAGCACCAAGTTACTTTTAAAAGGTGATTTACTCTGTTTTGATTGCAACTGTAGACATTAGAGTTTATATCTTAATTATAAGCTTTTATCCCAGTACTTCTGTGATTATTTGAATTATTGTAACACAGAATTAATGATACTGTGTGTGGTTGAAAAGACTGTTTGTGAAGCTGTTTCACAGCTATACATGGCAGCTGCTCTCTCTGGGTCAGCAGAAGCGCGAACACAGATTTGAATGTTCGCTGTGATCGTACTTGTCAAAGGATTTGTAGCAGAGGGCGACCCTCCCCAAGATGGCGGCACCACCCCAGCATGCAACGAAGCGTGACACGGTTTCACATTCTCTATAGACATAGCCGATTCGTTGTCATTTAGGAATAAGATCACGTGGGTGTCTGAATCAAAATCACAAGCTTTTAACGGTTAATCATGCAGCTCTGCATTAAGGTGATCAAAAGTGACTGCAAAGACGTTTACATTGTTGCAAAAGCTTTATATTTAAAATAAATGCTGTTCTTTTGAACTTTCTATTAAAGGGGTCATATAATGCCATTTTTTAACAAGCTAATATGATTCTTTAGGGTCTAAATTAAAAGTTTGTAATATACTTTAATTAAAAATTCTCATTAGTATTGTAAGAAAACACTTATTTTACCTGGTCAAAAACAGCTCTGTTTTCAGCACGCCGTTTCAGTGCATATGACTTTAAATGATAATGAGCTTTGCTCACCCCGCCCCTCTGTTCTGTGCGTACACCGTTTGAACACAATAGCACAATAACCATAACGCGTTGTTTAGTATAAACGTGGGATTATGAATTATATTGAGAACGTCATACATAGAAAACATGCCGTAATGTACCCTGATTGTAAACCTTAGACGCATTCATTGTGAAGCGTGCAGCTAGCGATTTGCAAAGATTAATATAATTATTAATATAAAGTTTAATAAAACGTTACACTCACTTCAGTTCTTCTGGAGGTTCAGCAGGAACACGAATATCTGGTACCGATCCTTTTTCCATGAGCAGCTTCTTAGCAAAACCAGCTTTATACTGATCCTCGTTTATAAAGCAGTCTGGTGTGTGAAATGATTCGCGCAAACATGAGAGCATTGCCGTTGCTCGTGGGGAATATTCCCTTCGAAAACAAACTCAGCCACTGCGTCTTAGGCGGTTCGGATTTAGGAACATTAAAATGACTGTGTTCGTTATTACACCCAAGAACAGAACACCGCAATCGCTTAGACGCCATTCTGCTCATAGACAGTGCTCCAGCATATCAACAATGACCACGCCGGTCCGCGTGGACTATGATTGACAGCTCTGAAACGCTGCTGTCAATCAACAATCGTGGGAGGGGCGTCCGATTTAGTGACGTCACAAAATCGAACGGCTCAATTTGAGGCAGGGGAAAACATATAAGGAGATTAAAAAAAAACACTGGATGGATTTTTATCATTTTATGATGGTTGTGTACAGGCACTGCCAACACACATTTCAGTACAATCAACTTGTAAAAGTGCATGTACCATTATATGGCCCCTTTAATCAAAGAATCCTGAAAAAGTGTGTCATGATTACCACAGAAATATAAAGCAGCACAACCATTTTCAATGGTGATAATAATAAATGTTTCTTGAGCACCAAATGAGTATATTAAAATAGGATCATGTGACACTGAAGACTGATGAAAATTCAGCTTTGCCAACACAGGAATAAATGATATGTTAAAATATATTCAAATAAAAAGTTATTTTATAAAATATAATAATGTTTCGCAATATTACTGTTTAACTGTATTTTTGATTAAATGCATGAACCCTTCGTGAGCAAGCATACGAAACTGTTAAAAACATTTAAAAAATCTTACTCAATACCGACCCCAAACTGTTGAACTGTACATTACTACATTTTCTCATGTTCATCTATCTGTTGTTTTGGTTTTGCCATCAGCTAAATTGCAGATACATTTCTTTGGCAGAATGAATGTCAAGTCACTTTTTATAGTGCTTTATACAATATGATATGATTTCTTCAAAGCAGCAGGGAAAAAAAAATGTTTCAATGATGCAAACAGATTTCATTGCGCCTGTAAAGCAGCTCTAAAAAGAAAATCGTGTCATTGTTCTACTGAAGTCAGTTCAGTGTTGATTCAGTTCTAGTAATGTCATCGTCTAACTCAGTTTAGTTCTCAGTACTCATAGGATGATTAATGTGACTTTATAGGCAGTTGTCATGGACACTGCTGAGGTGGGTCAGCTGAGCTCCAGCATGGTGGACGATGTATTCTACATTGTGAAGAAATGTATCAGCAGAGCTCTCACCAGCAGCAGCTCTGACTGCGTGTGCGCTATGATCAATCATGCAACCAGCGTTCTGGAGACAGACTTCAGGTATACGCACAAATTTGGAATTTTGAAATTTGAAGATTTAGAAATTCACATCAGAGAATTTCTGGAAACTGCACTGTTATTGAATATCTAATCATTCGCTATACCTTTTGCATCTACTTCCTTGTGCAGAGAGGTGTTAGTAAGTAAGCTGCGAGCTGGATATCCAGTCAGTGCCCTGCAGGACCTGCAGCGTGGGGTCAGCAGTGCCGTCAGTCTGATGCAGAGCAGTCTACAGCAGGGCAAGATAACAAACCTCACACAAACGCTTGGGATTGAGAGCCAAGAGCAGGCGAAGAGTGCCTACTTGGTCAGCATTAAGTCGCACACTCTGTGCCAACTTTATTATCTCACTTTTCCCACTTGTTTTTCTGTACTTCTCATTAAACATTCATTTTCATGTACTGTTTAAGTATAATAATGCTTGTTTTTTTCTCAGGTGACTCTCAATAATGTGGATGTCTGCAGTGAGAATATCAGAACCCTGAAAAAGAATCTAGAGGTCAGTGTGATGTGATTTCTTTCATCAAGGATTATTTTGTTTCTTCCAGCCAACCACCAGCAAATTTGTCATTTGCTCACCACATGCCATACCAGACCAATAGGACATTTCTTTCATGTGTCATGTCACTTGTTTCTTGTCTGGTCTTTTGTTTAGTTTTGAGTAGACATGTGCCGGTATTCGGTAATGCGATAAATCGCGGTAATGAATATGCACGATATTGTTATCGCGGCCACTTCAAAATACCGTGAAAAATAATAGATTTGAATTTAGACTTTTAGAACACGCATTAGCTAATTTTCTATCAACCGCTTAAACACTGCGTATATGCTCCGCAAAACACGTGCGCACTCTGATGTAAACAATCCCCACATGTATAAGCACTGTGTGCACGCGGCGCAGAGCGCTCTCTAGTCTAATGTAAACAATCATCACATGGAGTAGAAGCATGGCGGAAGGAGGAACGCTGCCGACGATTTACCCCCCGCAGGGCTGCCAACTCTCACGCATTCATTTTGAGACTCAAGCGCCTTTCAGACAGGACGCAGAATACTCGCGGGGACGTTTTGTTGCTGCGTCGACCAAAGCACGCCCGGGTCAAAGTTAAAAATAGTTCAACTTTTTATTTGCAAAATAGCAAATCGCGTTCTGTCTGAAAGCCGCTTTACGGAATTGACACTTTTCACACGCTCTCACGCAGAGAAAAATCGCGGAGCAAAGAGGACACTGACACCGACAGACTAGACAGGGCAGGATACTTTTGATATGAAAAAAAAAGGTTCTGTCCATTGTGACAGATCGCTGCGCCTCAGTTCAAGTAAACCGATCATCTGTTACTTTTTATTTAAAGATACAGTACAACTTACCTTAAGGTTTATGCCTCATACAAAATGTCGATCAATCAGTGTTTTTCACGGAAAGAGGTCAATAAAACTGCAGGAGAACAGTTATGTCACAGAACGTTACATTTACCTCAGGAAAGCCATTTAATGACCAGCACTTTAGTTGACTAGAAAAAATTGTCATTTTGCTAAATATGTGGACTTTATTACATATTAATTATATGTTTACTTGTCATTACATAATTGTTATTATAATGAAAACCGCATTATATTTAATTTCTCTCTGTTTACAGCATTATGTGAGATATATTTTTTTCTTGAGAAAAATTAACATGCAGACTGTAGCCTACCTAATATTTATCCAAATGAGTCAATATTGAATTAAGATTAAAATCAAATACAATAATTTATTTGAATACAAACAGTAACCTACCAGTCATTATACCATGTAAACATTGTAACACGTTGTCACTAAACTTAATAAAATTCTGTTTAGTTACCATGTTTTGAAAATCACAATAACACATTGTGATGCAAGTTGTTTTTTTAGATACCCGCAATCCATCTGTTTCTCTTGAGCAATTAAAATATCGTGATAATACCGTATACCGTGATAAAAGCTCATTCAATTAATCGCAGCACGAAAATTTGATACCGGCACATGCCTAGTTTTGAGTTTCCTGTTACTGTTTTGTAGTTCTGCTCCAGTTTCCTGTTTCCCTCATTACTCCCCGATTATTTGCACCTGTGCCTATTACCCTTTGTGTATAGAAGCCCTGGTGTTTCCTGTGTTCATTGTCAGGTTTTGTTTATCCATGGTTGCATGTCACTCTGTTACATTCCTTGTGTTGGGATGTTTTCTTATTACTTTATCATTAAATACCTTAATCTCCATTTAGATCCCGATCTCCTTCATCTTGCATTATACCATGGAACACAAAAAGAGAAATTTGGAAATCTTTTCCATGCAATTACAGTTAATGTGGATAGTTGCGTTCAAGCCCTATAAACATATCATAAAAGCAGTCCAAATAAACTCACTTTTTGTGTTGCATGGAAGAAAGAATGTCTCTCAAGGTTCAAACGGCATGAGGGAGAGTGAACTAATACTTGAAATTTTCAGAAAAGTTTGGGGAAGCTTTTCATCCAATGGTAGAACTTAACCAACTACCGGTATGCCCAATACCTTGCATGGTTTGCTATTTTTGGAAATGAGACATGCCAGTCAAAAACACTTTACTGATTGCATCCCTAGAACATGATGTCAGACCACTCTTACTAGCTAGAGTTGTTTAAATCATGTGAGAAAATGATATCCACTTTAATGCAAGATAGAGATCAATAACACTGGAAAAGTTTGAATCCTCTGTCTTTCTGGCTTATGCTGACATTTGATGTTGTTGTGAGCATTCTGAATTGCTTTCTCTTCCTGTCCATCTCAGAGTGATTGTGCCAAGTTGTTCAGTCAGGGCACAGGCTCAGATCATGCGAAGGCTAAGATTGACAGCTGTCTGTCTGATTTGGTCACCACCTCTAGCAAATTCAAGGACCTCCTCCAGGTCAGTGAGAATCTGTTTACACTAGCGTTCACAAGTATGGGTTTTAAATGTTTTTGAAAGAAGTCTTTTATGCTAACCAAGGCTACATTTGTTTAAAAGTACAGTAATAACAGTAATATTGTGAAATATTATTGTAATTAAATATAGCTGTTTTCCTTTTTAATTTTAAAATGTAATTTATTCCTTTGATGGCAGGGCTGAATTTTCAGCATCATTACTCCAGTCTTTTGTATTACATGATCCTTCAGAAATCATCCTAATATGCTGATTTGGTGCTCAAGAAACATTTTTTTATTATTATCAATGTTGAAAACAGTCATGCTGCTTAATATTTGTGTTGAAACTGATATCTTTTTTTAGGATTTTTTTTAATTAATTGAAAGGTAAAACAACAACATTTATTTGAAATAAATCTTTTGTACCATTATAAATGTCTTTACTTATGATCAATTTAATGTATCCTTGCTGAACAAAAGTATTCATTTCTTTAAAAAAAATCTTACTGATCTTATTACAAAATCTTGAATGTTTGTGCTGTTTTTCTTACCGGTTTGTGTATGTGCAGGAGGGGCTGCAGGAGCTTAACAACACCTCTATTAGACCACAAGTAAAACCCTGGATCAGCAGCTTCCTGTCTGTCTCACATAATATTGAAGAGGTATGAGATGATTACATCACCATATCTACTACTACTGACAGAGAGGAAATAAAAATGTCTGCACTTAATTAGTTGACAATTGCCATGTTTCCATCCACCTATTTTTATGCGCATTTTCATAAAATAAAAAAATCAGTGGATTTGCGCATAAATTCAAAAAATCTGCATAAAAAACGTATATAATAGACATATTATCCAAGAATAATACACGAGAAAACATGCACATAAACTATGATGGAAACACATTTACCGAATAAATTCCTCAATGCCGCGCACATCAAAAAAGACATGACTTTACGCGATGGGATGGCATAACTGGACTAACCAGTGGACCGGTCTCGATGCACAGCATCTGAAATGCTGTTTTGGTTGTTCTGAAATGCCTGAGCAAAATCTGTCATCAAAGTGGTTCAGTATAATCACCTCCCAGAACTGTCTTACACAAATACGTTCCCAAACAGTAGAGATCCACCTCTGAAAGCAAAATAACTTAATTTGCATTTCTTCTGCACGCTCAAGTAATTTATTATATATGAAAATATTATATACAGTGCCATCTCCTACTGCAGCAACTTCCATTTTTCTTATATTCTTATATTTAGCGCCAGTTAATCAGGAAGTGACTTTTTTTTCTTGTCGGCTCTGGATGGAAACATTTGGATGGTTTTATGCGATATTCCAAGTTAAGTTTGCAACTTTGGATGGAAACAGCTAATGATGGGATGGAAAATCAGTTGTATTGTATATTAATTATAAATGTTATCTGAGGATTTACAAGTTACTTTTTGTTACTTTTTCTTTTGTTGTCTTTAGGAAGAGTTCAGTGAGTATGAAGCCAATGATCCTTGGGTTCAGCAACTCATTGTCCAATTGGAGCAGCTCATGGCTGAGTTTAAGGTAAATTTAATTTAAGGTAAATTTATTTTAATCTACTTTACACATGCGCGCACACACACATCCATTCTAAAATACCTCTCTGTAGGTGGGCCTGTCACCAGTCATCTACGATACTCTAACTAGCCTGATGACCAGTCTCATAGCAATGGAGATGGAGAAGACAGTGTTCAAATGCACCTTCAGCAGGGTGAGATGTAAACACCCTGCACAAATGAGCACAACAACTACATATTTGCTTAAAAACACTGACATCCTAACTGTCCTGTTGATTCTGGGTTGTAGCTTGGTGGATTACAGTTTGATAAGGAGCTGCGTGCTTTGGTTGCATACCTCTCCTCTGTCACCTCCTGGACCATCCGGGATAAGTTTGCCCGACTCACACAGATGGCAACTATTCTCAACTTAGAGAGGGTATGTGGCTTTTTGACTGGCATTTAAAAATGTAAATCATTGAAATCTGGTCTATGATTAAGAGGACAGTATCATTTGGAATTTTGTTTGACTTAGTGTCTTTCTTCTTGAGGTGTCCGAGATCCTGGATTATTGGGGACCCAACTCTGGGCCTTTGACGTGGCGTCTGACCCCTGCTGAAGTTCGGCAGGTCTTGGCTCTAAGGGTCGATTTCCGCAGCGAGGACATTAAAAGATTACGACTCTAACAAAAACACTTCAAATGTGGTCTCGTGTAGAAATTGAGTTTCGGGTAACCTGAATGAATGTATGTTATCTCTGAACATTTGTATACACTTTTTTTTTTTAAACATATATAATAAATGTTTTACCAACCAACATTGTGGATCAGATTGTTCTTCAGCTATTATGAAGCTTACCTTATAATTGAAGGCCAATATCTTCTGGAAACTGGAAAGTTTGGTTAATTTGAGGATGCTTTACTGAGCACAATTCATTAACAAGAAAACAGTTTCCTTGAATAAATGTGATGACACAAGGCTTCAAATAGAAAAGTATTAGATTTTTTTAGAGCACAATATAGCAATGTATCCATAACTTGTGTGGTGAAGAATCTTAGAACAAAATTCTGATTTTTTTAAAATGTCATACCATAATAAAGAGGCCCACGAGTTATAGTTCAAAAGCAGTTTACTTCAAACCATTCATCTTTTCTAACTGCATTAACCTGCACGTAAAGAATCGGTTCACCTTGACCAGAAGCTCTGACCTGATGCACTCTGATATTAAAAAACAAACATAAACAAATGATAAGCAGTTGTTTGTTTACACACTTATATGAAGCAGTCTCTGTGTGCATGTAACATGATGTGTGGCAGTAGGCAGATCTTGAATCTGCTTCCTTCAACACACAAACAACACAATCGTGTATCATTAAATATAAAATGAGAAGGACCAGTCTGCTGAACTCATCTCAGTCCCCGTGTAGCGCTGTGCCTGACAGCTCGTTCAAACAGGTTGAACTCATGTATCTGCGCTCTAACACACACAGCCTATCTACCATTTCTGAGTCCTGAAGGAAGCTTAAATGAGAACTACGATGAAACTTAATTGTCGTCGCCTTGTCTTACAGAAGCACAGACCGTCCTATGCGTCTTTAGTCCATCGTATCTTTACGTTGTTTGTCAGAGTTTTCTCTTAATGATGGTGTTGGCGGAGATCAGGCGGTCCCGCTCGCGCAGCTCCTCCTGCAGTCGTGCCTCGTTGACCCGCAGCTGTCGGATGGTGTTCTTCATCTCCTTCATTTTGATCTCCATCAGCGCGATTATGTCCCGCTGCTCGTTCAATTTCCGAAGCAATTCCGCAGACGTTGTGCCGGTGGTGAGCGAGTACGAGTGATCCGCCCCGCACAGCGCGAGATCGGCCACGGGGCACGGCGTGTTGTCCCCGGATAAATCTGAGCCAGAGACCACCGCTGTAAGGCAGGAACCGTCCCCCGAAACGGTGAGGTCCACGGGCGCGATGTACTGGCCGTTCTGACCTATCTGCACCACGGTGGTGTTTTCGGTGTCCCCCTCTTCCTCCACTGGCGCTGACTCGTTAGCCGTGGAAACGACCGAGCTGATGATGGGCACGACCGCGGACACCTTCCTGCTCCTTCCCCGTCTACTCTTCCTCTCGTTCACCCCGCGCAGAGGGAAAAGGGTCGGGACGCGAATGGTGTAGGTTTTCCTGCCGCCGGGGAAGTGGACGCTGCAGACCCTGTGGCCGGTGGTGGGCTGGAAAGTGCTGAAACAGCCGCTCACCCCGGCCCGCGAAATGTTCTTCAGCCATATCTCTCGCTGAGTGGGATCCTTCGGAAAGGTGTAGAATCGCAGATCGCGGTCCCGGTGTGAGTTATTGTAGCATCCGGGCACGCAGCAAGTAAAGCCGGGCATGATTTTGTAGAAGATGCACCAGTAATACTACAGTCCCTTAGAAGTTTCCCTAATTTTGTTTTGTTTGGTTCCTTCGTGTGCTGTTATCCAGACCAGCGGCCTACAAGCGGAACTACACGTCCCACAATACTTACGACTTCCTGTTTTGGGTTCAAATGCTAGTCGATAGACTTGCGTCTGCGGCTGCGCAAATATACGCCAGTTTGGCTTCATAATTCAAAACCTATTTTTTACAGTCTATGTTCAAAACCAGGACTGTTGTAACAGTGTTTTAACGACTATAACTTGCACCACGAGACTGTTTTGAAATGATATTTATATGCTACAAATGGAACTAGCCTAGATTTATTAAACCCATGCAAAGTACAAAGTGCTTTTGTTACAAGCATGCATTGTAGCACTAATTGAAAACTTTTTTAATTTTTGTGTATCAATTTATTAATAGCCTATGCCATCTCAAAACATTTTAATTGGAAATTGTACCATTTATAGTGAGTGAATTTGAAACATTTTAATTCAAAACATAACGAATAAAACAAACATAAAACATACATAAAACATACAGCTTTAAAAACATAACGGCATCATCATGACATACTATAGTGTAACCTTTATATCACTTGCCAGTTTAAGGTAATAAAGAGACTGTCTAGTCTTATTAAATGGAATTACAGTGAGTCTTCAAAACAAACAAGTAGACCATATGTGATATTGAATACCAAAATATAAAAGTCTTTTATTTCAAAGAATGTGTTAATGTCAGGGATATTGCCTTTTAATGTATGAAATATAGCCATCATATCAGTAGCAGCATGATCAACTGAGAATAGATACAAAAATATGATACATATCCTATATTTTAACACTTCAAAATTACAACCACTAGCCTAATATTTCTAATCTATGTTTGTATATCATAAATAGAGTCCAAAGCATCTACTCAAAGGTCAATCTAGGGTGCTTATCTTCATGATAAACCACAAACACTGTATAAATTAGCTTTTGTACCTAAAATGAAGAGAATAGAGATTAATTTAAAAAAATATTTATATATATATATATATATATATATATATATATATATATATATATATATATATATATATATATATATATATATATATATAATATATATAAACTAGTTTATGTAGAAATACACAGAGGTGGACAAAGTACACAACTTCCTTACTTGAGTGAAAGTACAGATAGGCATACTACTGGTCAAATATTACTCCGTTACAAGTAAAAGTTGTAAAGACCGATTTTTACTTAAGTAAAAGTACAGAAGTAGGCTACTCTTGTTTTTAAAAGTACCTCAATGGTTTCATACATGGCTGTTCCTTCCAATAGTGGCCTATTTAATTTTTTTTGGCTTTGAATGTTAGCCTTACTGCTATCTATAAGCTAGTGTGCTTCAAAACCATGACAATTTTCGCATTTAGAAGACCAAACCCAGCGTTGAAAATGAAAATCAGGTTGATGTCAGAATCCAACGCGAGATTGACATTAATCTCCAACGTTGGACAGACGTTGTATTGTGGTTGAAAATGAAAATCGGGTTGACATCAGAAACCAACATCAGTCGGTTCTGACGTCAACCCGACTTTAATTTACAACCAAAATCCAACGTCTGTCTGACGTTGGGTTCTGATTGACGTCAATCCGACGTCGGGTTCTGACTTCAAACTGACGCCGGGTTCTGACGTCAACCCGACTTTCATTTCCAACCAAAATGCAACCCCTGCAACCAAAATCCATACTGACTTTACTACTTTCTATTCAAGGACCTTTAACAGAATTGTACGTATTGTAAAAAGTGCAATATTTGTCTTTCAAATGTAGTGAAGTTAAAGTAAAAAGTTTATAGTAAAAAGAAAAAATAATACTCAAGTAAAGTACAGATACTCAAGAAGTGTACTTGAGTACAGTCCTCAAGTAAATGTACTTTGTTACTGTCCACCTCTGGAAATATAAATACAGTTTAAAATATATTGTTTTATAATATTCTAGAAAGGGTACAAATAATGAATCACAATTTTAAGGAATGTAACATAACAAGGTGAAATCATGTGGTAACATGTTGCATGTTTTTAATATTTTTAGTAGGCCCACATTTTGGCTACTTGAATATTTCAATATCTATTATGTTAAAATCGTGACGTATTGTTTTCAGTAGATGCGGTCGGAGAAGGTCAAGGGTTCTTGGGTATTTTTAATAAACGGTTTATATAATTGCTTATTAAACAATCTAATTAAGTTTTACAACAAATACATATTGTGGTTTGTGGATGGATTGTGCCAAACTGTTGTGCTGATATGGGCGTGGCAGAAAAAACACGACAGTTTCGCGCGTGCGCATATCATCGAACATCTTGCTTACGCGAAAGATCAGCCCCTACGATCAGCCCACGGCACACAGCAATGAGCAGCAGTAAGATCAACAGCAGCGCTGTAGACTTACACGTGAAACAATGTACTGTGATTTTTAAGACGGACGAAGAATGCCCCATTCGTTGAGAGGGTGGGAGGTGTGACGGGTTTGTCCTGTTTTTCCTCTTGCTGTTGAGATAACATGAGAGCTCCGAGCCCTGACCAGTGTTGATCAGAAAGGGAGGGAGGTGTTCATCTCCACCATCCTCTAGTAGCCATCATCATCATCATTCTCCACAGCACCGCCATCGCATCCCAAGGCTTTGTGTTGCGGTAAGTATGGAACTACCGGTAATAACCGAGGCGCGGAATTGGCAGCTCAAAACTGCGAGGAAGAATGTGTCTAACGTATTTGTGACTGCAGGGCAGGACTGGTTCGGCTAGCTACAACGTTATGTATCTGCAGTGTAATAGGCGTGTTTTTGTTGGAAAGTGTCAAGTTTGTTGGTTTTTATTGTTCTTATTTTAAATATATATATATATAACACAACTAATGTCTAAACTTTTAAACTCAACAAGGAAGCCTATCCGCCCGTCATCCGGGGATTAGCCCGTGGAAGTGATGCTAATTTTAGTGCCTCTAAAATGGATCATAAAATTGAAATGGTTTACATTTCTTTATTAAAAACATCGTGATTGGTCAAATTCACCATTTCCATGTCAGTTCTTTAAGGATATTCTCGGTGGTCGTACCGTTTGGCTCATCTAAACACTTTCTCGAAGTATTTACTTAAAAATAGGTGTTTGCCAATAAAGATTTTCATTTAGCCCAACCAGGAACTACCTTGTGTTTAGTACAGAGTGGAAAAACAAGAATGCTTTCTCATTTGCCTTTGCTGGGCAGGTGCACTGCCATTGGGATGTAAATTAAATTACAAGCCAGCTGGTAGATCAGCAAGGCTTGTATCTGAAGGCTGTCACCCGAGCCACTGATAACAGAGGGTTCTTACAGCTCCTTATCTCTATTGTCTAATGATCGTGATACCCTGAAGTGGCCCTGAGGTTAATTTTAACTTGCTGCTCCATGGACTGTCTGGAGATTATTTTTCATCCCTGTGCAAATGTCAGTCATTGAACTTTGATGTTTCTCTCTTTTTTCACAGGACGTGCATTTGTGTTGCAAGAGATTTCCAGTCGCATTGTGGAATGAAACACCAAGTGCCGTGTAAGTGTCCTCTGTTAGAATAATGTTGCCAGGCGTGGGTGTATTTGGAACAGGGCAGACAGTACGTGCCCTGGTGCCGTTGCTCCAAAACGAAGGCTTTCCTGTTCAGGCTGTCTGGGGCCGTACACAAGAGGAAGCAGAGTCACTAGCCAGCGAGTTGGACATTCCCTTTTCCACCAGCCAAACAGATGATGTGCTGCTACATCCGGAGGTCCACCTTGTCTGCATATTGACACCTCCTCCCCACACTCGGCAGATTGCGGTAAAAGCTCTAGGTGAGACTTACTCCTTGGCTTCTTATCTTGATTGTCTGTGTTGTCTCAGGGGATTGGGTTGGGTTCCTTCCTGGACTCAACTAGAGTGTTTACTGTGCTACTATTTACTTTACATCTTGGCACAAGCCACATTGGGCTTTTCTTCCCTGCAGGCTGATCAAATGTTGCATACTCACTCAGATCACAGTGAACCCCTCAGCACAGTTCAGATTGTGTTGATAAAGCACTTGGTTCAAGCAGAAACTTGTTAGGCATAGAAAATATTCAGTTTTTTCATCATTGTTTGCCCAATTTTGTTCTCTGTTGTCTCATTCTCTATAGGTATAGGTAAAAATGTGATCAGTGAGCAGGCAGCTACACTGACAGATGCCTGTAAGATGGTGACAGCGGCAAGATATTACCCACAGCTTATGAGTATCATGGGAAATTCCTTGCGCTTCTTGCCTGCATTTGTCCAGATGAGACGCCTGCTAGGAGAGGGGTATTGTGGGACCTTGCAGGTATTGGAATTTCACCCCCCAAAAAAATATTTTTTTAAGAAATGAATAATTTTATTTATATGACATCATTTCTATAATGTTATTAGGAAAATGACTAGACATTTATAATGTTAAGATTTCTATTTCCAATAAATGCTATTCTTTTGATATTTCTACTCATAGAAATCCTGAAATTTGTGTTTCTACAAAAAGGTTAAGCAGCACAACTATTTTCAACATTAATATAGTAAGAAATTATTCTTAATTTCTGCTAGACCATGTGATACTGAAGACTGGAGTAAAATACATGAAAGCACAAAACATTATTTTAAATGGTTTAAATACAGTTATTTTAAATTGTAATAATATTTCATAATATTACTGTTTTACTGTATTTTTTTTATCAAAGAAATGCAGCCTTGGTTTAAAAAAAACATTTAATGTTTTTTGAATGATACTTCTTCATTATGACTTTTACATTATGACTTAACTCAGACTGGTCAAAATAATAAACTCATTGATGTCACTTTTTTTCTCTTTTTTTCAAGGTATGTGAAGCACGAGTATATGGAGGCTCACTGCTCAGCCAATCATATGGCTGGGCGTGGGAGGAGCTTATGGGGGGAGGTGGCCTGCATACAGTGGGCTCCTGCATCATTGACCTCCTGAGCCACCTCACGGGACGTTGGGCCATGCGAGTGCATGGAATGCTCCGGACTTTTGTACGTCAAGGTGGCCCAGTGGGAGGGATTCGTTCTGTTACCGCAGATGACTATGCTTGCTTTCAGCTGCTGATGAGCGGAGGTGTGGTCTGCAGCGTTACATTAAACTTCAATCTACCTGGCACAGATGTGCATGAGATCATGCTTGTGGGGTCATCAGGACGACTCATTGCTCGAGGAACAGAGCTGTATGGCCAACGGACCAGCATGCAAGTAGAGGAGCTTCTTATGACTGATGGTGGAGAAGGTGTAGGGCCATCTGTCAGGGGACTGAATGCCATGGTGACTCAGCTCAGACTCTCTTTTCAGGCACAAGAGGACAGGCGCTCTTGGGTGCGGCATCCTGTTTCCATGGCAGCCTCCTTCGAGGATGGGCTGTATGTACAGACAGTTGTGGATGCCATCAAACGATCAAATCGCACTGGAGAGTGGGAGTCAGTGGAGGTCAAGATTCAGGATGTTGACCCAAACCACAACCACAGGACCCTACCAAACTAACACTACACACACTGTTACATTCTATATCTCAAGACCAACCCTATTAATATCATTCACCTTATTTTACAATCAGATAACCATGCTTTCATTTTAAACATGAAGTACCTGAGACTGAATACATAATTTATCTGAGTTTATGCGTACTTACTGCAAGTTTAAAGTTATCAGGGGAATTGGGTCGCAAAACACTGGAGATGGGTCACTGGATAGGAATTGTGGTTTCAGGGTTGTTTTGTTGCCTATTTCTTGTAGCAAAAAAAGATGTGCAAAACTTATCTGTGAAACTTTGTGCTTTCCTTATTTTTATGTGATCAGTTTAAATTTGAGTCACAGTATATAAGTGTGAGCCCCTCAAGGTTTTATATTTTATATCATGAGTAGTGAATATAAGCTTGTCCTCTGCTGAGGATTTTTTCTGTATATGTGCGCACGAGAGAGAGCTTTTATGGCACTGATCAACTTACTATGCTGGACACTAGATATAATTTTCTGTAATAAACCTGTTGTGACTTATAGCCTGATGTCCAATGCATTGGACATGTTAATGGTTTTACTAAGCTGCACATAGTTTCTTAAATTATATTTTTTATTGCTGAATTATGTATCTGCACTGTTTAAGAGTGAGTGATGGGTTAGTTGGGCTGTGTTTTTATTCATTGTTATAAGTTTTATAATGATAAACATTTACTTAATTTAATTAAATATTTTTACTGGGTTTTACACAAATGCCTGTTGAAAAACAACAAATATTTACCTTTTTTTGTTCTTTTTAAACGTGGATATAACACGAATACCTATTGACATTCTAGAGGGGGCGCTAAAGGCTCGTGTCTGGATGGTAACCCTCGTCTGAACTTCTCGCGAGATTTACATAATAGTTTGATCCTTTGATTGTGAATCCTGCCCCAACAATAAACAGAAAAAATAAACTTTATAAAATGTAAGTAAAAGCAGATGATTCTGAAGATATGTGAAGCTTTGCCCGTTGCTTTTTTAAATGTAGATTTAGGCAACTAATGTACAGTTTTGTCACAATTGCGTTGGACTTCAAGATTCAATAAATGTAAAAAAAAAACAAAAAAACTTTTTTTACACCAACAAGGTGTTTTATTTATAAAAAGATCCGTATTTATTAATGTGTAGTTCTCTCTCTGTTAATCATAAACAGTCTTGACTTAAAAGACATTAACTGAAAACGTGTGAAAACAGACACAGTTTAACATTGCGGATCAAAGGGACACAATAACTAGCCAATTATTTTGTCTTACAATATATTCCATAGCATCATAAAACATAATGTAAAAAAAATAACATCAAGTATTATAAATATATTTAGGATAACATTCATAACAAATACATTAAGGAAAAATATATTCACATATTGCTTTTATGTCTTACTCTTGAATCATTTTGCTCAGTGACCAAAGCATCAGCAACAGAGCGCATGCGCGAGAATTTCACGGAGAGAAGGTTACCATCTAAAATAAGGCAATCAGTATTCAAAGTCGACTCCGTTCGAAAATGGCGGCACGAAAGCGAAGTATAGTCTGGTCATTTTTCCAAGCGGAGGATGAAAGAAGAGTATTGTGTCTTCTCTGTATGAAGACGGTTTTGTATTTTGGTCACACAACAAACATGCTTCGCCATTTACGAACGAAACACCCGTCAGATTTTTCCTCGTTGGACAAAAGGAAGCCCGCGACAGATGCGGTATCCAAACGCAACGACACTGGTTGCGTGGAAGGTATGAAAGGTTAAATTATTGTCTTGTAGTGTTTACTATTATGACCACTGTCATGGTGTAACGTTACTGTGATATGTCTATGATACAACTGGCTGTTTATGGAACTTAGAATCGACACCTCATATTTTCTTTGGTTTGTGATGGTTTCCCTTCCATTTTGGCCTAACGTTACTTTGCACGTGCTTGCTTATATCTTACCAAACGTGAGTACAGGAGCTAATTTAAAGTCGTTTTATCGTTCAAAACTGTGCTCGTTGTGAATATGTGATTCAGTATCGACTCTTAAATAAGAACGGCTTCGTTTTACAGAGTCTTGTGTCAAAGTGACGAGAGTTTCGCTTAGGCCATGGTTTTGGGTGGATGTCACAACGACGCCATGTTGGGTTTTTTCTCAAACAATCGTCTATTATGTCGCTCAATGATAGAAGGCTAATTTAGCACATTTTATATTATCTCAAACGAATTTCCCCGACGGGAATCGATTCTGCTCGTTCAGTCAAACGAATGAATCTTTTGAATCGTGTCGCTGATTTGGATCGGCAATATACGGTGCTTTGACTGAAAGAGCCACCCCGCCCCCTCCCGTTCAGAATGAACGGGACAGAAAACCTTCAACGCGAACGACACCATTCTGTGCGAAATATAAAGTCGTATTATACACGAATTATCAGTGATTAATAAATTATACATAATGTCATTTTCTAACATCTAATTTGTATTGAGCAAGCAGTATTTGATCCGAAATTGTCACGTGATGTACCATCTGTCACATCCCCGGATGGGCGCGATTTTTTTTATTTATTTTTTTTTATTTTAAAACTGGTCATTGACTAAAGCCAAGATTATTTGTTTCTATAAAATTATGTATGTACAAAAATGTATAGTAGTGGATGAAAATGCTTTGATGTACAACACCTGTGATCAGCTTCCATATCGAACAACGTTATGTTCCGCAATCAGCCACCCCAGGTGATCAACTACTAGATATCGATATACCCAGTTGACTGATTACTTTAAGAATTGCACACACAAAAAAACTGAAATATTATGTTCAAATATGCTAATGAGACATTGTCTATTAAATATGTACTAATTTGCTTACATCTTAGAACAGAAATCTGAACATTGGGTAAAGCCAGGTTCAAAAAAAAAATTTTTTAATTAAAGGTTTTTACAGAGGGGATTTTGGATATCTCTTTTTATCACTCGAAAATACTGTCAACACTTTTTTCTTTCACAAATTCTTAGGGAAAAAATTTATATTATCAGGAAAATTATATATGAACAAACCCCTCTTTAAAAACCTTCAGAATATAGATAGGCATAAAACTTAAAATTTTCGTGTAAGTGCTACTGAAATAGAGATTTCTGACTCAAATTAGGAAAAAAATAATTTTGAGAGAACTGCATTTAAAGATATAAAGATATGTAATTGAAATCTAAAGACACAAGTAGATTAAGTGCAATAAAATATACTTACAAGTGCATTTTTGCTTTTTTCTAGTCTGAAAAACAATATGAAAAGCTAAAAAGCTAAATCTCAAAATTGACAGATGCATGAAAAAACATGGTTTTTGCTTGTAGTGTCTCGCCTTAATAAGCTTGAATATATAGGCTAGAAATTATATAAGGCCATATGGTTGCAACAGTGCACGTTCTTTTAAAAAGTAAAGTCAGTCAAAAAGACAGACTGTGTATGCTACTTCACAGCTTTAATGAGAGCAAGAACTACAGTCTCATAAAGCATCTTAAATGTTATAATCCAATTTACAACTATTGGAGATAAGATGTTGATTATATAGAGATACAATATATTTTATGTTTGTTAAAATATGCATACGAATATTTTAGTTTCAACTAATTATATGTTGGGTTGCACGGTGGCTCAGTGGGTAGCACTGTCGTCTCACAGCAAGGCCTTTCTGTGTGGAGTTTGGATGTTCTCCCTGTGTCTGCTGGGGTTTTCTCCGAATGCTCCTGTTTCCCCCACAATCCCAAGACATGCCTCATAGGTCAATTCAAGACACTAAATTGTCCGTAGGTGTGAATGTGAGTGACGATTTCAAACCCAAGAGCTCTAAAAGACCCGCCCAAATCATACACTGCCAAACGTATAATATGATAGCATTCTATTGTCATGACAACCAAGGTGTATAAGTACAATTTACCTCCTAAAAACTAAATAATGATGTCAGGAGAACAATACAACAGGAAAATGTATCGAAATGAGGCATATCCAGTAAAAGAAAATTAGCAGATGAAAAAAATGTTTCTAACCAAACAGGTTGAAACTATTAAAGCATGTCAAATATTTGCAAACGGCAGTTAAGATGTTGCCCACGATGCTGGGTTAGTCCCTGCAACCTTAATAAAGATAAAGCAGTTTGGATAATTCATGGGAGTGGTGCTAAAGTGTTCTTTTGGTGTGATTTGCTTGTTGGATTCCATGACGGGAGATTTCTCTGCAGAATCATGTATAATGTAGTTTTTTTTCACTGGGATTTCTGCTGTTGAACACTATTTGAAAAATTTAAAAGTTGATATAATGTGGACTGATAGCTTCAACAAAAAAGTATATTCCATTTGTTAACCACTTCTTAGCTCAGAGTAGGTCTGCCTTTGTTTGGAGGTTTTTAAATTATCATTAAAAATCAATTCCCTTATGGAGAAAAATGAATGGGATTTTTACTTTTGGAACCCAACTTTTGCGCTCTAGTTAATTGTTACTTTTGTTGCACAGCAACGTTCTGTTTTGTCATCATCTAGCTACAGGTGTACAAAGTGATGGGCCATTTTAAATAACCAATGCAACTTCTTTTTTCTTCCTTTTTTTCTGTGCCAAGTTACAGTGTTAATGGACGAGCAGCAGGTAGAGGTGGAGTCTGTGGGAGAAGATGGTGAAATGGATGGCGCCATCAAAGGGATCCTTCGTGCTGCAGCAGGAGAGGGGACAGCCGAAGCAGAGGTGGCTGATGAGGAAGCCGAGGGGCCTGTTGATGAAGGGGATGGGAAAGAAATACAAGAGGATGAGACCCCAGGTAATACTCGCAAGTGGAGCTCCGTGTGGGTGCACTATCGAAAGCTTGGCCAGGAGCCACGAGCCCTGTGCTTGCTCTGCATGGAGAAGATCCAGCACCGGAGTAGCACAAGTAACCTTATTAGACATCTACAGCATAAGCATCCCAATGAGTTTGCACAACTTGAGGATCACCCACAAAAGCGGCCTAGCAAGCGTAAATCAGAAGATCCGAGCCGACTTGCTTCCTCTCCCACATTAGCGGGCGGGACTCCGACCAGATCACACATTGTGCCACCTAAGCGTGATGTCCGTTTACCCTGCAGTACCAGCCTAGACAGATACTCGGGTATAGTTTGCTTTTAACTCTTCTCATCAATATACATATTTACATTTTGTGTGAAAAGGATGTTGTGTCAGGGTTATTATAGTTAACTAGAACTAAAACCATAAAAAACACTAACTTAACTGAAATAAAATAAGATATACAAACACCTTAAACTTATACAAAAAGAATCTCTTTTTCATTTTTAGTGTTTCTTAATATTCTATAGCGTATAAAATAAAAAGACAAAAACACACCACACACACACACACACATATATATATATATATATATTAAAACTTTCATATATTACAATTGAAATGTTTTCCTCTTAGGAGCTAAGTGGTCTGAGGGTGTGCGTATATTGGAAAGAGAGCGGGAGCTGACAGAGGCGTTGAGGCGTGTCCAGCAGGAAGAGGGGCGGAGCATACAGCTGCAGAAAGAGTTACTGCAGCAGTTCCGTGAAATGGATGCTGAGCGCAGAGTGCTTCAAAATCAGAAATGTGAACAAGAGCAGGAACATGCAAGGTTGCGGAAGGAAAGAGAAGACCTCCAGAAGGAGAAGAATGAACTCCAGGGGGAAAAAGAGGAGATGCAGAAAGAGAGAGAGGAGTTTCTGAAAGAGAAAGAGGAGCTAGAGAAACAGAAACAAGAACTGGACTCCTGGAAAAATGCTCATGCACAGGGACAGACCTCTGGATTTTACAATTGTTGATATACTTCAGTATGTCTGTTTCACAAGGAAACAATGATTTCCTTTTTATGGAAATGGTTATTTCTTTACCCTTTTTATTTTTTACAAGATTGCTTTGGATTTGGGGAATGGGGTTGTGGGGAGTGGGGGAAATGCCAGGGATGTTGTATTTTCTTTAGCTAAATGAAAGTTTACCTTAACCTTCCAGGATTTCAAACACGTACGTACATGCATGCATGCAAATTATAGATTTCCTGCCATTAAATAGAGATTAATAATGAGAAGGCCTTTCATGTCAGATAACTAGAAAATCAGTTTTCATTAGATCTACTCACATGCTGTATATATATACATGTATATATGAGTGTTAACACAAAAAAAGTTCATGTTCGCTCTGAAATCGACCAGTGTGTGAATGTATTCAAGTGTGTTTTTGTACATTTATGCACTGGGAATAAAAAAAAAAAGCTATCAGCAAATTTTCTTCCTCAGTCATTTGGGCCATGTTTTTGTTATCCCACTACCCTGGAGTTGACAACTGTTTTATTTTATAACTTTAGAGCAGAGTTTTGTTTAATGTGAAGGCTGACAAGATGGTACAGCATTAATATTTACTGTGAAGAGAAGTTCAAAAGAATTTGTTTATAGACACATTTGCATACTGTTGTCATTCTAACCCTGTTTTGTACATTTTACATACTTTTGAGAGAAAAAACGTGAACCTCAAACTTTTTCATATTTTTCTTGTTCATAGCTTTCAAAAACATCCCAGTTTGCTTATATGGCAACAAAAGATTAGTATTAAAGACCGTTTTAGGTAAGAAAGGTCGAGGTAGGTAGAGAGGGGGGGAAGCGGTTTTAAGGGATAGTTCACCCAAAAATGAATCACCCTCATGACTTTTTCTCTTTGTGAAACAAAATGATTTTTTTGTCCATACAGTGGAAGGCAGTGGTCACCAAAACTGATTTAAAATATATTGTGTTAGGCAGGAGAAAGTCAGTCATACAGGTTTGTATGAGCAATATGAACGTGAGTATACAATTTTCATTGTAGTCAAAACAATGTAGAAAATTATTAATGTTTTGAAATTTAGTATTTGCCTAGAATGGCTCATTTTCAGCTGCAATAAAATTAGAATTTGAATATATTGCTCCTCGTTCATATTAAAAAGAAAATGTGAAAATCGTGAATTATGGCCCTTGTCACTTGCCGTAAAACGTCAGCTGCTAACGATCACGTGATTTGTGTCAGTTACAACCACAACGCAACAGTGCGAAAGATGTCTGCAGAAGGTTAAGGGACAGTCACAACATTTTGCCGAGGAGCATTTCCACCCACCGCGTCTAATTTGCCGTCAAAATGCTGAATTTCTGTCCTCAGTGTGGGTCAAAGTTACAGCCTGGGTTCAAATTCTGTCCTTCATGTGGTGGGAGACTCCCAGAAGCTGTAACTTCACAACCATCCGAACCATATCCTGACTCTGTGCTTTCGTCTTTGAGCGCCATGGAAGGTAAATATGGATTTAGTTCAACCTTATTTTAATTAAATTTATTCGATAGGTTTCTAAAAGGTCTACAATTCGCCGATTAAATAGGCTGATTAATTATAGTAAAGCAGGCAGGCTAAGAAAACCAAATGGTCATACTATGCAATAACGACGTCTTAAGTAGATTCATGTCGTCGTCGATACTTATATACGTGCATAATAGAATCTACAATAAAAAATATTTATTCATGTGAACCAATTTGCAGTTGAGTTGAACACTGTTAATCTAAACTGTTAAAGTAGAGTTGTTTAACCGGTTAAATGCTGATATTAACGTATGTGTCATCTATACACTACAACTTATATGATATCGGTTAACCAGAGATAAACTGGCTCTCTCAAAGTAATCAATAACCCTGAGATAAAATATAGCTTAATTGTAGTGTTATTTTTGTTTGTGGAAATCCCACGATGGTCTCTTTTACTATTAGCAGACGAGTTATTCAGCAAGGATGCATTAAATTGATCAAACTGAGATTAAAGACATTTATAATATGACAAAATATTTATTGTTCAAATAAATTCAACAGAACACCTTCTATTCTTTAAAGGAACCTGAAAAAAATGTGTCCATTTCCACTAAATTATGAAGCTGCTCAACTGATTTGATAATCAAAAATGTTTCTTGAGCTCCAAATCAGCATTAGAATGATTTCTGAAGAATCCTGTGACATTGAAGACTGGAGTAATGACTGCTGAAAGTTAGGCTCTTTCTAAAATACATTTTAAATATAATATGTTAAAATAGAAAAGTTTTTTTTTTATTGTTGTAAAATTTCACAATATGTTTTTTTTATTGTATTTTTCATCAAATAAATGCGAGCTTGGTGAGCATAATAGACTTAGTTTCAACAACATTAAAAAATCTTCCAACCCCAAACTTTTGAATGGTAGTTATGCATAATACATGCACATTTGTGTATATGTCATCTGACTGAGCCTCCTTTTTTGACCCCAGTTGCTGCTTTTAAAATTCATAATAGCAACACAGTAATCCACTTTTTTTGTAGTAGTAGATTCTGCTGGAGACTCATCACAATCTGCACTGATCCGCCCACCTTTGCGTTCGACACGGCGAAAGACCTCGAGTAGCACAGCCATGGACTGTGTAGGTGTGTCTGAGTGTTTCTGTAGTAGAGACAAGGGCTTTGTAGACTTGCTATGATTTTTGTTAAAGACGACTGCTTTATTTCAGATCAGAAGTCTTTGCCGTCTTTGACATCTTCTCGAAAGCGAAAGACATCCCCCCTGGTTAAAGAGGAGAAAGAAGTGACAAAGAAAACATTGTCCATAGTAACTCAAACCCCAGGTAGACACACTATGCTGTAAAACGCTAGACTATATAAAACAGTATGTTATATTATAGCCAAATGTAATTAGAGCACATGTTCATGTTATTTTACAGAGTAAACATAAAAAAACAGTCATATTATAATTACTTTTATAGAAGTTTTCTGCTAAATGCAAATCAAAAGCATTATAACATTAAATGTTGTAGGATTTTGTGTGAAAGACTTTTGCTTTATTCCAGGTAAGAAGTCTTTGACATCTCCTGGGAAAGGAAAGGCATCCCCCCAGGTTAAAGAACAAGAGGAGGCGAAGCAAACTTGTTTGGTTACACTTCAAACTCCAGGTGAGATGCAGGGAAACTCTGGATGGATTTGGTATCTTTTTATACCTTAGATAATTAAAGCAGATTTTCTTGCTCGGTCATATAGTAAATGGCAAATATGACCACATTATTAATAATTTTACACACTATTGTAAATACATTTTATATTTATATTCACAGATTTTTATTAGTGTGCTGTGTGAAGTATTTTGTGTGCTGCATTATTTCAGATAAGATGCATTCGATGTCACCTCGAAAATGTAAGGCTTCCCCCCAGGTTAAAGACGAGGCGGCAAAGCAAACGTCTTCAGTTCTTCAAAGCCCATGTAAGATGCACTGTATAGAGGGAAAACTCCTAAATTTACATGGAAAAAAAATACATAATATCTAAAAGTGATTACATCACATTTCTTTATTGTGTTTCATACAAAATGGCCAAATAGCATCAAAAAGCTGCTTTGAAACAATCCATTGTTAAAAGCGCTATATATAAATGAAGATGACATGTTGTTATTATTTGGGTTTTTAGCTAAATGCAAAGGCAGGAAGCGCGTGTGCACCGTGGAGCCGGTCCAGGAGGGTCTGGTGGTGTGTGACCAGTCAAGCAAAAAGTGGAAGCTGGTTGAACTTCTGTGGCAAACAGAATTAGATCTGACTTATGCTGGTAAGATATTTGGCTATCAAACCCCTACGTTCCACATTAATGGGATGTGGGTCAATGTATCCATCTGTGCATCTTAAATCCTTTAATAATTTTTCATCAGATGGTTAAGACAAAGATAACAGCAATGCAATAAATGTGACTTATGCATATAAATATTGTCTGTTTAATCTAGTGTGCCAGGCAAATCAGCACGCAGACTCAAATGAATGCAAGTACATGTTGAGACTGGTGAGTGTTGTTCACAAAATGTAGCCTGTGTGTGTTTGTGAGGGCCCTGATAACTTTAGGTTGTCTTCCTCAGGGTGCTAAAGAAGGACATCTGTTCAATGAGCAGAACTTCCATCTGAGAGCAGCCAAACCTGACGCAGGTCAGCCATTTTAGAACTTGCAACGGATATATCAAAAACTAGAGTAAGTATGATGTAACTGCGCCACCTTAAAATAAAGTGTAACCCTTTCTTTCTTTTTCTTTGCCGATAGTGGAGAAATGGTTGAAATTGCACAAAATGGACTTCCTTGGGATTCCATCATGTGTAGGATTTGGTCTACATGAAGCATCTAGGTATGTGGATTTGTATGAATCTGTACAGAAACCTTTATAGAATATTATACTACACCACCATTAAAAAGTTTGGGGGGGTTTGAAAAACAAAATACTTGTATTAAGCAAGGATGCATTAAATTGAACCTTTTATTTATCAAAGTGCCACGGTTTCCACAAAAATCTTAAGCAGCACAACCGTTTTTTAACATTGATAATAATAAGAAATATTTCGAAATGAAAAATGAGCGCCAAATCAGCATATTAGAATGCTTTCTGAAGGATCATGTGACACTGAAGACTGGAGTAATGATGCTGAAAATTCAGCTTTGCTATCACAGAAATAAATAACTCTTTTCTATTGGAATATATTTTAAAAGGTATTTTTAAATTGCAATAATATTTCACAATATTACTGTTTCTGTATTTTTGATTAAATAAATGTAGACTTAGTGAGCAAAAAATACTTTCTAAAACAAACAACAATGGTACTGTCCCCAAACATTTGAATGGAAGTGCAAATATAATCACAGATGTCAATACATAGTGAGAAAAGCCTCCAAGTGAAGATATTTCAAGACATTACATTGTGGCAGACTAGTTAAATTAATTTGCCATTACAAAAATGTTTAGAAGCCAATATATTGTTTCTTTTATTTCCATATAATTGAACACAGACTTAACATTGTCCTTTAGCCAACAGCAATTCATTTAGCAATCGAGTTGTCAATTTGTCCGATGAAACAGTGGGAGATGTAATCACATACAGCACGTTTCCGCACCCCATCTACTTTTTTTTAATGTTAGTCTATGTACGCGTGCAGACTGATGTATTTGGTTGTTGCTTTGCATTTCACTGATTTTCATAGTCTTGTGTCATGAGCGCAGGGCAACGCATTGAAAGATTGTATGTAAAGATAAAAACAGTTCAATAACAATAACCTCATTGTGGAATCTAATTGTATCCATACACACTTCCCTGTAGGTTTTTAGTTTTTCCCAGCATGGGCGAACCACTGCAGACTGCCATAGAGGAAGGCACCGGCTTTCTTTCTGAGAAAGCTGTTCTTCAGCTTGCACTACGACTTGTGAGTGTACCATTGAAAGACTTTACTCTCAGATTTCTTGCTAATGCCCTAGCTATGCCATTCTCTATGAAACGGCAATATATATAGGATGTGTATGTGTTTTGTAGTTGGATTCACTTGAATTTGTCCATGAGAAGGAATATGCCCATGCAGACATCCATGCAGGAAATATTTACATCAACACTGACAGTGACACAGAGGTCAGTGAGCATGTCTTTTATGAACTGAATGTGAATGCTTTATAGATCATTCAAACATTAAAGTGTTTGTTGTGTTTTGTAGGTTTTCTTGTCTGGCTTTGGTCATGCGTTTAGGTTTTGCCCTGGTGGAAAGCACGTGGAGTACCGACAGGGTAGCCGCACTGCTCACCAGGGTAACATCAACTTCATCAGCGTGGATTCTCACAAGGGGGCTGGTGAGCTTCAGTTGTTCATTGCATTATTTACATTGTCCATGGCAGAAACTAGTCTAATTTGCATGTCTGTGGGTGTTTTGCAGGTCCCTCTTGTCGCAGTGACCTGCAGTCTCTGGGTTACTGTATGCTGTGTTGGCTGACAGGCTCACTACCCTGGAGTCACCTCTCTCACACAAGCTCTATTGCTGCAGAGAAAGAGAGGTAAGCAAAACCGCGAAATCACCTTGATTAGTGGTCAGTTGCATAAACTGCTTAGACTTAAATTCACGGTTCGGATCACTTACGGTTTTTGAGCCACAGATTATGGAGCTAGAAATGTGTCTTTATTACATGTGAGAAAATAAATGATCTGAGAGAGAAAAAAAAAAGTTTGAGAGAAACTTTCATACCAATAGCAAAAAATAATATTTGAGACTAAAAAAAGTTTTGAGAGAAAGTATTTTCTCATAGAACATAAAAAAAATATATAAATTTGGAATTTTTTTTATTATTTCTGAGAAAAAAAAAATCTCTCTCAAAATACCTCAAATATATATTTTTTGCTGTCAGTGTGAAAACATTTTCTCTAAAAAAAAAAGTGTTTCTCTCAAAATGCTTTTCTTTGCTCTCGATGCAATTTTTTGCTCTCGTGTCAGGATTTTGCTTTAGCTGTGAAAATTGTCATGGGCGGGGCCACTTTCTTTTTTTCCTATTGAAACGTTCCTTTTGGCCAGTCGGGTGAGCATCGTCTTGTCTTGGGAGACGAACTGAATCATTACACCATTGTTCGTGTTCGGTTCACCCAGAGCCAACGTCAGTTCACCTAGATAGATGTCGTCTCTGCCTTAGAGTTTAGATTCTCTGCCCGAGCCCGAGGTCAGGCCGATATTTCCCGTCACTATCCTCGGGCCGGGCCTTTGATCTAGAGACGTGCACTCCCAACGCAAAAGAGTGCGGCGCGGAACTAGATTTGATGGCCGAGTGCGAGCGTGGGCGCGGGCTGTAATGCACCGTGTGTGTGGATTCCGGGAGAATAAAACGATTCGTGGGACTCCCGCAAACTAGAAATATCTTTGAATAAAACATAAAAACGAATACATTTTTATTCACCTGTTGCAGAAAAGCAACAAGAACAACTAAAACAAAATACAAATGATTTACAGGCCAGAGTTTTGTTTTATAACATGTTTGGAGTCAGTTGAATGTTAATCCTTTCCTGATCAAATGGTATCCTTCGTTTTTAACCAGCCATACTCAGACTGTGAGGATCAATAATATCCTATCAGACTCAAAAATAACACACATAGGTGCTCCTCAGGGCTGTGTGAGCTCACCTGTGCTTTTTACACTCTACACTAATGACTGCGTAAGTTCACAAAGGGGAAATTTTATCTTTAAATTCTCAGATGACACAGCAATCTTGAGCCTACTGTATAGAGACAGCGATCCATCTTCCTATCACACTGAGATAAGGATCTTTGAACAGTGGTGTGATGCCAACAAATTGATGTTAAATGTTAAAAAAACGGAAGGGATGGTGTTTGACCCCAGAGCAGTCGGTGCTCACAGCCCTGTTGTCATTCATGATACCCAAATCAAACAGGTGTGTTCTTATAAATACCTCGGAATATACATTGATAACATGCTCACATGGCAGGTTCATGTTGACAAATTATGTTCTAAACTCCAACAAAGAATGTACTTTCTGAGGAGACTCAGATTGTCAACAAAAAAATCATGACTGTGTTTTATCAGGCTGTTCTGGAGAGTCTAATTAGGTATGGGATCCAAGCCTGGTATGGTAATCTCTCTGTAAAATTAAAAAACAGACTTTCCAACATTATCAAGACTGCCATGAAAATTGTGGGGTGGAAAGACCATTCATCGCTCCAATCATTATATGAGCAGTCTGTGTACAGAGGTGCACAAAGGATACTAACTGATCCTTCTCACACCCTTCATCCTGAATATGTGCTCTTGCCTTCTGGTAGAAGGTACAGAGTGCCCAAATGTCGATTGAACCGGTTTAAAAACTTTTTGTGCCTGTTTCTATTGGACTTTTGAATGACAAGGACAAAGGCCTATGACGTCTCTGGTTTGGATTGATTATTTAACATTATTTACTGTTTTATATTATTATTATTTTTTTTATTTTTTTTTTTGGTACTCACTGCTGGTCTTAGGTTCATGTACCGGTATTTGGGTGAAAATAGTTGTCTTTGTAGATGTGCAGTATGATGACCGTTTGCATGGTCTACATGTTTTGCTCTTCTGTACAGATTGTTTTCGTGATCTATATCATGTGATCGACTAATTCTGTGATGGATTTAGAATATATATATTTTTTTTAATTTTATTCTGGAAATGCAGCATATACACTGAGCCCAAGACAAATTTCCCTAAGGGGACAATAAAGTGTTAACTAACTAACTAACTAAACTACAGGCCAGAGTTTTGTTTTATAACATGTTTGGAGCGTTGAGCGATGTAGCCAATCAAAGACATATGTGTTGATTTCTTGAACGTGGCCAATGGCCAATCACAAGCATTCAAGATAGACTCCCCTCACCGCTCAAAACGGACTTTTTGTTCAGAGCTGAATTCTGTAGGCTGGCAAATCCTCTAATTATAACAAACAAAGTGTATATATTATGAAAGATGCATTGTGCAGTCAGCTTCATTGATAATAACAGAGATGTGTGAGATCGCGATGAACTGATGTCAGCTTTAGGAATTTTTAAGGGAGCGCACTTTGCGCACATTCAGTCATGCCAAACCATGCACGCAGTAGCCTGCTTGATTTTATGTTATAACAGTGGTTTGTGTGTTAATGCTTTAATCACACATAATTTATCAGGATCATTTATGCTGATGTGTATGATGGCGACACGTAGGCTAACTTGAAAGTATTTGGAGGTGCAGAACAGAGGAGGAGGAGGAGAAAATAACATAGAAAGTAGTTGAGAACGTCAGTTATAACGACCCACGTATTAAAATGGTCGGGTTTAAATCGGGCTCGGGCTCATAATTATAGTTAATGTGTCGGGCCGGGCTTGGACACAACGTGCACGGGCTCGGGTAGGGTCAGGCTTGATTTTTTTTTTGGGCCCAATCTAAGCTCTAAGTTGAGCACGAACACTCCAATGTTTGGGTAAGAGGATGACACACAACTGGATGTTAGCTGGCTGAGCAAGTTCAGCATCACTGAAGATTAAACATTAAAAATAGCACTCATATTCATGAATGAATGTGTATTATATTATTAGCTTGCTAATCGCTAGTAAAGCTAATTATTAATTAGCCATCATGCTAGGTAAACTTGCATGAGTGCTATTTTTTAATGTTTAATCTTCAGTGATGCTGAACTTGCTCAGCCAGCTACCCATCGAGTTCTGTGTGTGTCATCATTTTACCCAAACATTGGAGTGTCCGTGCTCAACTAAGGCAGAGACGGCATCTATCTAGGTGAACCGAACGCGAACAATGGTGAAATAATTCAGTTTGACTCCCAATACAAGACGATGCTCACCCGACTGGCCAATGGGAACGTTCCAATAGGAAAAAAAGAAAGTGGCCCCGCCCATGAGACAATTTTCACAGCTAAAGCAAAATCCTGACACGAGAGCAAAAAATTGCATCGAGAACAAAGAAAAGAGCTTTGAGAGAAACACTTTTTTTTTTTTTTAGAGAAAATGTTTTCACACTGATAAAAAATATATATTTTAGATTTTTTTCAAAGTATTTTGAGGGAGATTTTTTTCTCATAAATCATTAAAAAAAAAATCAATTTATATTTTCTATGAGAAAATACTTTCTCTCAACTTTTTTTAGTCTCAAATATGATTTTTTGCTATTGGTATGAAACCTCTTTCTCTCAAATATGATTTTTTCTCTCTCAGATCATTTATTTTCTCGCATGTAATAAAGACACATTTCTAGCTCCATACAGATCGGATAATTTTTCGGATCAGCTAAAAAAGTACGTCAGTAATAAAATAAGAACAAATACACATTACAAGCAGAGATGAATACTAAATACACATTACAAGCAGAGATGAATACTAAATAACAAAGTTACAAAGTCTAACAGTAGTATTCAGGTTCAGATATTAATAATTAAGCCTAAATGTAAAATAACACTATTTGTTCACTGTACAAATTAAATAGTTTCTTTAGTATCTTTGTTAAAGCTGTATTTTGTTGTTTTATTAACATGAATGACACAGACAACAGTAGGAATATTAGGTGTGTGCTGTCACTTTAAGACCAACTGCACTGACTGAAAAACCGACAAACATCCAGTTTCTTTCTCAGCTCTCTCTCTCTCTCTCTCTTTCTCTCTCTCTCTCTCTCTCTCTCTCTCTCTCTCTCTCTCTCTCTCTCATTAGCATGACTGTGTAACACAATATTGCCAAAGCATCAACATATTATACTGTATACAAAATGAAACAAACAAACAAAACATATATGTATAGATCATGTCATGTGTGGCATAGAAATAAATAGATAAATAAACACAATCTATCCTAATAAATGAATAAATACAGTGGGTCTCAAGAGAATTAGCTGTCTCTGGCGTTGTGAATATCTAACACATATTTAGCCGCTAGTGCAGCTGTACTATCATTTTCTCCGAGTAAGGACATTTTTTCAGTGTCACTCAGTTCAAAGAGTAATGGAATCAAGGTTTCAAATCTGGGCAGAAAAGTTACTCTTATATTAGTATATTTGGGACAGAAGAGTCTCTCTCTATGAACACAGATAACACGCGAGTCCCGATTTTCACCACCTCTTCTGTCTTTAAAATTGTTTGAATGTGTAAATTGGCAAGACAAAACACGGCAAAACTTTCACTCTATGATGGTTAAATTTAGCAGTTAATCCGCGAATCACATGCGTGCCGAACTGTGGGGCCTGGTCCGTACGGATCAACTGCGATCCGTTCCACCCCTACTAGTCTTACAAGTTAAAGACATCAAATTGATTTTCTGCTCATAAGTTTTTCATAATGTTTTTAAGTCCGTTATTTAATGGGGCTATACTTTGTAGCTAAACCCTTGTTATTAGCGACACTGGTGACCGTTAAGTCAACAGCAGCCTGCAATGTATCGCTCATGCTCGCACTGGTACACATGTAACATACAAGAAACTGAATGCGGTTCAAGCCAAGGCCCTGATATTACTCATGGAAAAGTTCTTTTTTGTTCTTTGCTTAGAAGTAAACAGTAAATACTGTTAACAAACATCCCGACGCTACTGAGAGCGACGTTTAGATGAATTTTAAATATGTGCTGCACTTTCCTTTCAAAAACAAAAACGCACAACAAACATGACATTGGTGAGAAAGCAGCAGTTAAGAAAGCATCTGTGATATGGATATGTTTGCACAAGCTCTGCAATTCATCAGCCTCATGTTGAAAGGTAATTAAAATTACACTGTTATGATGGTTTGATTATAAAGTATATTTGAGACTATATAGATTTGGCTATGTGAGACTATAGTTTGAATTAATCCCTTTTCTTTGCATGAAACATTGACATTACAGTACAGAATGGCTATTTCTGCATTATCCTGAATATTGTATGAGAAATTATTTAATTTGTCATAGAACAAAAGAAAGGCTTTCAGGAGTGCGTAACCGTCACATCCTTTGGATTTTCCCGGAGACACCAGCCCGAGTTCTTCACATAAAAATCAGTCTTCAGGCTTTCATAGTAGAAAACCTAGGAAGCTGGGGAAGGTCTAATTTTTTTAAGTTTAGTTACAAGCTGTTGTTCACACATTGGCAATCGGACAAGGGATGAAAATGAAAATTCTTTCATAGACCCTTTATAGACCCCTTGGTCAGACCAGTTTTTAAGATGGTCTTAACATAGTGTACGGACCACATATTTACAATTCATCCAAACGTTGCTCTCGGGGTGGCAGTGGCTCAGTGGTTCATGTAGGTTGTCTACAAACCGGATGGTTGGTGGTTCAATCCCCGGTTCCACCTGACCAAGTGTCGAGGTGTCCATGAGCAAGACACCTAACCCCGGCTGCTCTCTGGATCCACGAGCTGGATGGACCCTTGCATGGCTGACACCGTCGTCGGTGTATGAATGAGTGAGTGAATGTGAGGCAAAATGTAAAGCGCTTTTGTGGCCATTGGGACTGTGAAAGCGCTATATAAATGCAGTCCATTTACCATATATTGGCTATGTTTTTGCAACTGGCTCAAGGAGTGGTGTGGTACAGTGCTTTAAGGTCAGTGCTGGTAACTGCCAACCTCTACTGTGAGCCCTTTACTAAACCAGGGGTTTCCCCCGAATATGATGATCCCCTTACAAAGGACCACCTTCTTAAAATATAAACGAATGTGAAGTTTTTTCTTCAATCGAGCCATTTAAAAAAAAAAATCTTTTCTTTGAATTTTTCTGTGAACAGTATCCCCTAGTACCAATGATAAAGGCATTGCCTAAAAATTTATTAAATAATAATAGTAATAAATAATTTTGGCCCTTCTATACTGCTTATGCAAATAGGTATATAGATGCCTCATTAGAGGTTCATAAGCCATCCACCATATTGGAACGGTCAAAGCCGGTCTATGAAGACTCAAGAGCAAGTTGATGTGCGTCTGCAACCTTAGTTATATGCATGTATGGAAAAAAAAAAATATATATATATATATATACAACAGACTTAAGCAGATTATTTTGAAAATTGAAGATGATTCTGAAATGTTGACCGTTCCAAGACCCATTTCAAGCTTTTGAATGTGTCATCTACATACATATCTATGCTTCCTTTAACTTACTTCTGAAACTTGCCTTTGCTGTGCTGTGGATATTGTTGGCTCTTGTATGAAGAATTGCTTGTGATGCTTCTCATTTATAAGTCACTTCGAAATAAAAGCATCTCGGTGACTAAATTAATAAAGAAGGTTGCTAGTTTGATTCCCACAAGGAAAGAGCCATGAGCTACGACATCACCGGCTCTGGACAAGGTGCTTTACTCCAGGTGAACTGTCCCTTCAGTGAATGTACCTTTAGACACTTTAAATGCAAGCGTCTGATATATTACTACTTAACTTAATCTATATCACGTGCATTTTGATTCATAAAAGGAACACAATTTCCATGAATGAAAACCTAGCGCTTTACAGAGGAAAGGCTGCAGTTATGTCAATGTTCTTCTATGTGTAATATGTTTTCTGCCTGCCTACAGGTATATTTCTGATGTCCCTGGACTTCTGAGTTGCTGCTACAAACAGAAGAAAGCTTCAAGTGAGCATTCATTTTTCTATTTTAATCATCCTGATGGTTTGTATGTATTGTAATATGTTTTTGTGCAATTTAGGTGCATTACAAGAATACCTGTCTACTGTAATGACCCTGCAGTATACCGAGAAACCAGATTATACACTTCTGAAAGCTGGACTTAGTGAGAGCTTACAGAAAATGGGTGGGAGTCTGAAGGAATCACTGAATCTGTAGGTAACATGTATTCCCATATTTAAAAAAACTACTTCAGGATTATTATGGGTGTCACATTTCAAGTGCTTTGTTGCTGGCATGAATATGAAACCGTTTCATTCTTACATATTTCAAAAATGCAAAAGCTGTAAACATACAAAAATGATTACAATATTGAAAAATAAATGATCACAACACTGCTGAAATTGTCCTCTTCGCCATGTCAGCAAGTTTTTAGTCCTCATTATTGGGAAGTTTACAGTTGTAATTACGATTTAAAGATGCGTTCATGTGCAACTTCCAAGTCAGTAACTTGTATTCATGCTAACAGCCAGCTAGGTAGCTGAAATCTCAGTCTGACTTTTTTTCTTCCTTCTTTTTTCACAGGTGAAACCATAATGAGAAGAGTTAATAGGTGTGGAATGTGGCTTTAATTATTTTATGCAATGTTTAAGGAAGCTTTTATGTTTTTAAAAGCAACTTTTATTGTGGTTTTTACAATTGTATTACAGTTTAAACTTTGCATGCTTGTTTGCTGTCATAGATTGAGTTTTAATCACTGATTTATTTCATCATTGTCTTTTAACATTTTGAAATAAGCAATGTTTAGTTGTAAGGGAACTTCAAGTTTTTATTTAATTTTTATACTTATAAAATTATATATATATATATATATATAATTTCTCCCTGATCTTGATGTATAACCATTGCATTTCAATCCATCAATGTCAAATTTACTTTAGGAAAAGGACATGTTCATGTTATAAGTGAAATATTTTTCAATTTTTTTTTGTCAGGTTTTCATAAATTGTATCGTACCTTGCTAAAAAATAAATAAACAGCAGTCCCCAAAAACTTGCCTATCTTTTTATTTTTGATCATTGCGCACAAATACCGCAAGGTGGCACCAACGATTCGAATCTACATGATTGTAACGGAACCCAAATCGCCTGGTCTAATTTTCTACACGGAACGAAAATAAAGCATCAATGTTCAATAAGGGGGGCGCGAAGAGTTTAACCGTTTAAATTCTTTTATTACATTTACACTAGTGGACAGTTACAGATACACGAGTTTAGCAATGAATCCACCAAAGATAAAACGTCGCCGAATGGCGGAGCTGGAGCCGTGGATCGAGAAACTCATCCAAAACTACGGCCAAAGCCAGTGTGAAACGACGGTAAAGGCAAACGTTGTCGGCGTAAGTCGTTTTTTTTTAATGTGTGATCACATATGTAGAATGTCGTGCCAGTACTAAAGTGCGGGTGTGTGTTGGTTAGGTGTGTGATATATCAGACTCGCAGCGGACGGAGCACACAGATATCTGTATGCTGTTCATGTCCGATGGGAGCGCAGTCATTCCCGCGGTGTTGAGCGAAGCCGCATGGGAGCGTCTGCAGGAGTAAGGGACCTATTAATCCTCTGTTATGACACACCTGAGCCCCTGTTTTTATACAACTCCTCAACCAGTGAAAATCATGCTGAAATAAGCTCAAGTTTAGGGTTTTGCCTGTAGCATATTAACTGTTGCCTTGAATTTTTGTAAATGCATAAGTGAATGTTAGAGATCAGCAGACACTACTTTAACTCACTGTAATGATAGTAATTAAATCCAAATAAAAAATGACACTGTCTGAGTTTTGTTCTCTCTTTCTTCAGCTTGGAGGAGATGGAAACCTTTACAGGCCTGCACAATGCTATTGTATATGTACGCAGCTTTGAGCTGAACTTCGACATGAACCCTGATCTGGTATGTTATATGTCCATCTTTTGTTTCCAACCTCTAAACATTTTCCTTTTGAGTGCTGATGCTTTGGCATGCTCCAGGCCATGCTGTTCTTGGATAGAGAAACAGCAGGGATATAACGTTACTGATATATATTGCATAAACATGGCTTATAATATCCATTCCTGTCCGGTCTAAAAAAGTCATGTAAATTAATGCAATATTAAATATGAATGAATAAAGCACATTAAAACAATAACTGATGTTACCAAATGAAGAGTTTTATTGAATGTTGGCTTGTTGATTCCAAACAAAGAAATCAGAAATCTTTATGTATTAGATGTTTACATGTTTCCTCTTTTTGTTTTTGTTTTTTAGGCATCTTGCCAGTTTTACTTGAAAGTCGATCAAATGAACACCATATGCATCGCTTCAAAGCGCCAACAACCCCCTAGCTGGCAAGTCACTGGTCTCTCTAAGCATGTGCAATGATGTGTCCTAACTGCACTAAATCATTGTCATTTATTTAGCTATTAATCTCTATTAGTCTTTCATTATCTTTCAGTACAACTCTCTCATCAGTCAGAGATCAGATCATAAAGACGTGGAGGTGTGTTGACCTTGTTTATAGCATGCGTGAACACGTACATGTTACACAGAACTGCAGTGTGTTTTTTAGATTATGTGTTTAACAGTTAGTGTTAATTGTATTGCTCTCTGTCAGATCCCACAGGGAGGGTTCTGTAAGTTCATCCTCTGGTAGGTGTCAAACACTTTTTCTCTTTGTCTTTCTTCGAATAGCTTGCATATACACACACCTCTTGCACTGAACTGTAAATGCTTGTAATTTGGATTCTTAATATCATTTATAAAGAAAACATGCTGCTTCACAGAAACGATAAAGATGTGCATTATGTACCTAATTTCCCAGGGGTCTCGCTCTCGTCTCTATTGGAGGTGTGGCACAATGACATTATAACAAATATTCTGAATGATGCGACGGAGAAAATATCCATGTCTGCAACATATTGTCCCAGTGTGGCGACACCAACTCACTGGCACCGAGAGAGACTTCACTGGAGGGTAAGGCTGCTTCCTTGGCAACTTAAAGGCACCAGCTGTTGACCAGACAAATTTTCATTGCGTGTGTGTGTGTGTGTGTGTGTGTTTTTTTCCAGGGACAGGAGCAGTTCATTGTCTCTGTGCCTTTTCTTCTCATCCCGGAGGAACAGAGGGAGCTGATAGCAGCTGATCCCAGTACTGTCTGCTGCCTAATTAATTGCTTTTTGCATGACAACCCTTTGGGCATTCGACCAGATTTTACCATGCATGTGGCGCACAATGCATATGTGTTTTTGTCTTGTGTACGTGCATGTGCGCAGGTGCAGGTAGTGAGAGTGAGACACCAAATGGCTTGGCCCCGCCTCCTGAAGAATCGCATCCAACCAGCATTTCGATTGCAAACCAAACAGTGGCCACTCAGGACAATATAAGTGGCTCATGTCCAGATGACGGACAGTCTACTCTGATACACACAAGACCAGGTGAGATTTTACAAAAGAAAGTCAGTGCTGTTCCAGGTAGATGATGTGTTATTAAACTCATCCCTCCTTCTCCCAGAGGTTGTGTGTGGTACAGGGGAGCTGTCTGGGGATGGAGAGAGCCCATGGGATATGTACACACAAGAGCCAGCTCTGTTAGGTAGACGTTCCACTTCAGACTCAAATGGTAATTTCCTCTTTATGCAAATGTTTAACATACACAGAATAACAGGACATCATTTTAATAGTGAAATAACTAACCAGGCCGATAATATCACTGAACGTAAACAACATGCACTTGAATTTTATGTTAAAAACGGCACTTGCGGTATGTAAAATCATACTCATCGCCTTCATTCTACCTTTGAAATCCTTCCATCTGGGCATAGACTCAATATTACTATGGCTAGAAGAAATATATACTAAAAATCATTGTTCCAGTGGTAGTGATTTATTTTAAACTGGACTATTTTTTTTTTAATTAAAGTCAGCATGAAATGGAAGTTGCGATCGTCTTTTTCTGCCTATTGTGACGAATATCTGAGTGAAACAGCTTCTCAAACAAGAAAAATGTAGGGCGGGACTTGATTTCGTCCAACGGGAATTAATTGGATCATTGTGTTTTACTATTGCTGTGATCTCATGTGAGTGACAGGTTGTCCCGCCCTCGTCATCAGAGAAGAGATGACGCTGAATAAGGGAGGGGAAGTTATTTTGTTTAAAGATTATTTGAGCACATGAGATGTGCTTGGATAAATCATTTATAATAAATACTGCAATATTCCATAAAAAAAATTGTCAAATTTGATTTCGTGGTGTTTGTCAAGGAATTATGTATGTATTTTATTCAATTCTATTTTTGTGTTAATGTGTTAATTTATGTGGATTTATTTATGGATAATACCAGTGTCATTTCTGCTCTGTGACAAACAGAATGGACAATTATGTTTAACTTAACTTATTTTTGTGCTGATACAGACCCAGAGCTGGAAAGTCAATCGCTTTTAAAGGAAGTCCCCTCATTGCCTATAGCAACAAGCACCCAAAACCAGTTCTCGAAGCAGAACTCAGGAGGGATGTCAGTAGACGGCATTACGCTCAGTCAGAGACCCAAGCCGACCCAGTTTAGTCCATCCCTCACGAGTGGTAAGTCCATCAGAGACCCCAGTCAGGAGCATGACAGAGAACGTGCGGTGAGTCCTCCCTCATGGCTCGTCCATAATACAGCCCCACCCTCTGAACAGAGGCCCCTAGTGTCTCCAGACGCCAGCCAAAACCCCTCAGCGTCTCCACCCACCAAAGCCACCAAAGTGAGTGTAAATGGTATTAATGATATTTTGCTGTATTCTTGCATAATATGATATGATTAATGCTTTTAATAATCCCAATTTACTGTGTATTGCATCAGAAATGTTGCTACATTGTTCCAACTTCCCTGTTTCAGGTGCACTCGGATGGAATGCCTTTTTCCTATTTGTATTGTCCACAGCCTCAGGTTACCACGGCCCTCGCCCATTTCCAGTGAGTGTGACATGAGACATAATGATTATATGTTTTTTATGTGATGGGCAATGATCTAAGAACTTTGTCTTGCAGTGTAGTACTGTTACGTGTGGAAAGTTGGTAAAATGGATGGTTACGTAACATAAATGTGAAGCACTGTTGTGATGTGCGAAGGCAGAAAAGAACACCAAGAAAACGTCACTTAACGTTTAAACGTTTATTCCTCAGGAATGAATAATGAGGTAAACCACACAAGTGAAGACAGGAATAATACAAAATAAGGGGGGGAAAAAGAAAGGAGTGTTGTCAAATCATTAAAATAATCAAAACATAAAAATAATATCTAATTTTTAGTCGTCCCTCTAAACTGACTAACAAAGGAAAAGGTAGAAATAAAACCGAAGTCTTCGGTGGATGCGCCGCCTTAACTGAACTATACTATCTAAGAACAGAAATACAATAATGACCAAAACACTCCACGCCTAACTAACAAAGATAACTCTACCTCCCGTTGATGTTAAATGTGTCCCCCACAGTCAGTAAGAGTCACAGTCAGTAAGAGTTAACAGAATTTTGAACTAATGATCAACAGCCCGCTCGTTCACATGTAACCTAACCTATAGTATCAACTACCGCAGCACAGTGAAACATGTTTACAAGGGAATCTCATTTCACGTGTCAACCTCATATCACGCCTGTTAAAGCATTAATGAAATAAATCCATAAGGAATTCACAAACGTTACTCAAATCAGTGGATCTCACGATCACCTCACAAACTTTCTAAGTGGTACATTCTACAAGTTAACTCTGTAGACATAAGCAAGCTGAGATCTGACAAAAAGTTTGATGAGATCTTGCAGAGACCACCAGGATCTCGCAAGGATCTGTCTTCAGTCTCATGAATGAGCTTTTTAAGCTCAGCGTCGCAGCAGCAGATTGGTAAGACGGCTGATGTCACGTGATCCCAATAACGACACACAGCCAACGAACAATCCGCCACCTGAAAACAATGAGTGGACACACAGAAAGCAAAAAAAACACACACAAACACACGTGGAACGTAACAAGTACATATATGTGTATATGTATATGTGTGTTAACCGATTAAAAAAAATTCTGCGATTAATCGCACCTAACATTAATGTTTTTCATATATTTTTATATTTTAATACTTTCACATTGAATCTCCAAAATAATGTAGAAACAACATAAAGACAGTATATTTTAAAATAAATACTGATATCTCTATTAAATAGGTTTTAAAAATATATAACAACTTTAAATTTAAGTGAACTTACAACAATCTTCACATAAACCCATTGTAATAAATATCACATATTGTTTTTGACCCATGTAACCTTGTAAACAATGTTTTAAGATTTTCATGTAGGTCTAACAGGTAAATATACAGAAATGAAATGATCAAACACTGCACAGCATAAATTATAACTGCATAAATTGAATATTGATTAATCCTCATTAAAGCTACAAAAGTTATATCGTCAAGAGCAGTGAGTGATTATATTTTTTCTTTGTCTTTTGTTCTTTGATTAATATTAATGACACACTTTAAGACCTGCCTCGCATGACACGCATCACATCCTATTTTATTATAATATATATATATATATATATATATATATATATATATATATATATATATATATATATATATATATATATATATACCGGTATATATGATTGATATACATGATTTCTGAAGGATCATGTGACACTGAAGACTGAAGTAATGGCTGCTAAAATTCAGCTTTGTCATCACAGCAATAAGTTACATTTTATAATATATTAAAATAGAAAATAGTTCATTTAAATTGTAATAATATTTCACAATTTTACTGTTTTAATGCCTTAAGTATTTGATCTAAAAGTATATGCCTTTAGATCAAGATTGAGGGAAACAATCTAGTGTTTCGACCTCTTTTGACCTCTAGTGCACCTGTAGGAAATCTGAACTGAGCATTAGCTAGACAGTGGTTCCAGCAGTACAGTATGCAGAGTAAAGCCAAACCACCCTAGGTTTGGTTTAAAGCTCTAATATTTCAGCTGTTACCCTTTTGATCTAAGATCTATTTGTTGGTTTCTATCTCTGTGCGTGTGTGTCTAGGATCCCTGGGCATCTCATACAGTGGGCAGTGCGTTATCTGGGGACCTCTGACTGGGCAGATGTCAACGCTAAAGCTGGTTCATAAGCAATTACCTGTTACCTCAAATGACACGATGCTAGTTTTTTTTGTTGTTGTACAAAACATGTTTTTTTGTATTTAAATATTGGATGTAATCCAAAAAAAAAGATTTTCCCCCATAAAACCCTCTGTCAATGTATGCTTCTGTCCAAGTGTAAGTGAATTCAGTGGTGTCAATTGTAATAAATGTTAATATTCAAATACTATGATGATCTGTGTCACAGTTTGTTTAATTTAATCACAATTTTAGTTATGTAACTATGTTTATCTCTTTTAAGCCATGGTCTTAATGCCTTTTACCAAGCTGAAACTTTGTGGCAGATTTGTCGCAAAGAAATTAATGGTGGGCCTGCTGCCAAAACGAAAGACAGAATTGCAAAATAAAATAAGGATAAATAAATATTTGTTTTACACAATGATAGTTAATATACTAAATTATACATCTAAAAAAGATGACCTGTTGGTCATATTTGCGATTACAAATAAATGCCATTACACAAAAAGGATCAATGAATATGCACAACCTACATCTGTGATAGTAATGGTGAATCAATGTGACTGGAAAATAAAATTTAAGTATGTCACAGGTAGTCAAACATGCCCTTATTATTATTATTTTTAAGTGTTTTCATTGTTATAAAGATATGAATGAACATTGAATAACATTTTTGGTAGTCAATGTTGTTAAAAACAAAAAAGCAGCTCATAAGCTTATATACGTAGATCGTTTTTTGGACATGATAATTTCAGAGGAGCTGTGCCCCTGTTCCACAGCTGACCTGGGGGGCAGTAACGACCCAAAAGCGTCTCTGACTGAATCCCCACGAAGAAGAACAAAGGAAAAGAAAACAAAAGTCCCCCTGTGTTTATTTCTCTCATGGTCGCGTCATGCCACCTAAAAAACGACAGAATGATTCCGAAACGGGTAAAAAGAATAAGAAAGAGAAACGAGGTGAACTGGCGGTGATTAACTCGGATATGAGGGATCACGGTGTCCAGAAATGCATGACAGACGCATGGCAGAGGAAAGAGAGCTACTCTAATGGTATGTATGCCCACCCACGTGACACATTGAGCTTACATTACTTCAACAGTCATTTATATTGTAACTGTGAACATAATCCATTTGCTTTTTAGAGGTAAAGCAAACTGGTGTGTCTATTTGTCATGTCTGTGAATCCCTCCTTTTGCTGGTCTCTGTTCAGGTAATATCCACCTGGATTGTGAGCCCTTCCCTCACTGTCAGGTCACTCATTTCCTGCAGAATGAGAGCTTTGTGGAGAGTCTGCGGGCAGAGCTTCTGCAGCTGAATTTCAACAGCAAGTCAAATGACTTGTACAAGTTTCAACAGGTATCAGTCTGAAACATACTTATATTTTGTAAAGAAGCTGATGGTCAAGTACTGAAGTCTGTTTCTTCTGCAGTCAGATGATCTGAGAGGGAGAAAAGAACATCATGTATCCCAAATAAGGTGCGTCAGAGTTCAAGTGAGCTTCTGAGTAAGAGTTTCTGGAAGAATTTTACTCATGTGTTGGTTGTTGGGATCTCAGGTCTGTGATTTTTGGGGAGTTTCGTGAGTGGTTGTCGGAGGTGCTGCAGGTTGATCTGGAGGCAACTGTTGATATGTCCTGTGCCAAGTACGAGCATACGGGTAAACCATCTAACAACTTCTCAACCAATCACTGGGGTGTAGAGGTGGAGATGATGTACAGCCTGGTTTCTTGACGTCTCTCTCTCCCTGCTCTTTTTGCAGATGTTTTGCTGTGTCACGATGATGAGCTGGAGGGACGAAGAGTTGCATTTATCCTCTATCTGGTTCCTCCCTGGGACGTGAACGATGGAGGGACACTGGACCTGTTCAGCACTGATGGTGTGTGATTAAAAAAAGAAGCAAAAATAGTGTCATTTTAGCCCCCACACTGCATAAAAAAAATGATTTTCTTACTCAGTTTTTTGTCTTGTTTTCCAGTAGAAATATCTAAAGATGATTAAATCAAGACACAATTCATTGAGAAGCAAAATGACTTAATATATAAAAAAATATTGGTATATAGGTGAGTTTATGCTTAAACCGAGAAGAAAAAAACTGTCAGTGAGGTAAGAAAAATAATCTTGTTTAAAATAAAGTTTATTTTTCTCACCCCACTACCAGCAGATAGATTTTTTTTTTTTTTTTAAGCATAAACTCACTTTATTTTGATCTTTTCAGAAAACAGTCATTTTGATTCTCAAGTAAATGGATCTTGATTTAATTTTTTTATATTTGTAATACAGAGTACGAATGTTTTGCAATAAAAAAATGTGTATTATTCAGCTTAAAATATTGCATAATCGTGCATGGCGACAATGTAAATTTAGTTAATTGTTTGTTTATTTGTTTGTTTTTTACTTATTATTATTCTGTATGTTTCACAGAACACTGTCAGCCAGTGAATGTTGTCAAGTCTCTGCTTCCTTGCTGGAACTCTCTGGTGTTTTTTGAAGTGTCCCCCGTCTCCTTCCATCAGGTAATCAGTTTTTTTGTTATACTATTATAGTATTTATTAATATTTTGATTAATTGTCCATTCATTAATGATTTACATTGGTTTTAATGAAATGATCTGCAAGCTTAGGTGGCAGAGGTTCTTTCTGAGGAGAAGTGCCGTTTATCTCTGAGTGGATGGTTTCATGGTCCTTCCCTTCCAAGGCCCTCACGCTACATTGAACCCCCAGTTCCCCGTCACACTCATATCCCCAGAGATGTAAGTCAAGTTAGCGTGACCGTGTGTTTTTGTTGTGTGACATGGCCAAATGACCAAGACTCACTCACTCAACTTATATTTCCTCTGTCTGAAGCTCATTGTGTTTATGTGTTATAGGAGAGTTTACTATTTGAGTGGGTGAATGAGATGTACCTGGATCCACGCTATCAGGCTCGGGTACAGCAGGAATTCGAAGATAATTCAGAGATTTGCTTGCCTAGTTTCTTACAGGTTAGTCATCATCATAATTATTAATTACACAAAAATGTTCAATTATATTTAATGAACAGTAGTACACATACAAATGTACATCAGTGAATGGCTATGCACTGGTACATGGTTAGGAATTGTGTGTTTGTGTGTGTGTGTATGTATGTATGTATATATATATATATATATATATATATATATATACACACTTTCAAATAAACTCTGACAGAAGAGGCTTTTATAAGACCATTTTTGTCTGTGCTGTTGTGGAGATCTATGTATAATTGATGGAAATGAGAAATTCCTGTAGATGTGAATTTTAGTGACATCCCACTAGAGGCATGTAGGCAAGTAAGTTTTAAATAATTAAGTGTTTAAGTTATTTATTTATAATTTTGCACATGTAAGAGTCACATTTGCAGACACTGCACTGAAGAATATTCCTATATTGTGCCATATGGACAATACCAAGAGAGATGGATCTAAATTACAATGAAGATGCCACTATTTTTCATATCCGTTAATGGTAACACTTTACAATTCGAGTTCAAGTTGTTAACATTAGCATTTTTTTAAATTTAAGTTAATGTTAAACAATTTTTCATCTACTAATTCTTTTTAGTCAACATGAAATGGAAATTCATCTATTTTCTAAATGCATGTTATTGATCTTACGGTGAGTTATTCATCCATACATCCGTTTAATTTTTAAAACATTTTTTGACCTCATAATTTTTAATAAAAATGTCTAAATTCCACGTATATGCCGAGGTTTCCATCATTTAGTCCAAAATAAATTTGCCTCTTTCTTACGACTGACTGCAAACTTGCATTTAGAGCTGCCTCCTTCCAATCAACAACCAGTGGGTTGAACCCAAGACCCCGCCCTTCATTTTTTCCCCCTATAATTGTTCACTCTGATGTACGTCACAATACAGAGGATCTGCCTCTACTTCTGTTACATTGCAACTTTAACATTTATTTATATAAATTATACAAGTATGAACATGAATCTAAATGTTGTTGTTTATTGTTAGTTTAAGACACTGAAGGCATCAACTAATGCAAGCAAATTGAATCTTATAGTAAAGTCTGTTCATATTAATGAATATCTGTCTTTATCGGAAACTGTTACATATTTCCACACACTTAGATGTATCTATAATGCTAATATCCTGAATTCTGCCTTTTAACTGTCAGGAGGAGAAACTGAGGCAGGTGCGCAGTGCATTGCAGTCGTCTGAAATCCAGTGGGAAAGGAGGGGGCGGCCCAATAAAAGGTGAGATCCAACCCACCCGTCTTTTGTGTGATAATATTTCAACTATTAATTTCTTCCTGTTTCTGCATGTTTTATTTTCTGGTGGTAAGTGTCATGTGATTTGTTTAGATGCCTGTGTACTAATGACTGTCACTGTGTTTAGGTGTTATGGCTGTGCTGATATGCAGAGCTTCCCAACTTGTGTACAGGAGTGCTGGGAACTCCTCTCCTCTGAGCCGTTCTTCATCCTCTTATCCAACCTGACCGGCCTCAGTCTACACTATCTGTGCATCAATGAGGATGAGAGCGAAGATGGAAAGAGGGAGACGGAAAACAGAGATGGAGAGGAAAATACACAAGCAGGGGGTTCCAGTGCTGATACCGATGCTTCGTCAGCTGAGAAGAAAGACAAAGGTGGTCAGCATGTGCATGTGTTGTTTCTGCAAAGATCAATTTTTACATCTACGGTGATTTACATGTGTTGTATTCATGCAGGACCGCCTACTTGTGTAGGAGAACTGCGTCGCTGGGCACATGGGGACTACACATTGTTACATGACTGTGTCAAAAGAGAGTATGCATTGGATCTGCAGCTTCACATGGGCTGTGCAGGTACGTAATCTTGACATGTATGTGCGTCTTTACTATTAGTTGATTAGTGTCTTCAGTATGATTCAGTTGTGATTGAGATCCGAATCATATAAAACTGACTGAAGTAAAAAACAAAATAATTTAAAAAAAGTGCAAGAGTCAGAAATCAGTCTGTTTTTTCAGGGTGGAAGTCGGAGTTTGGGGGATTTACATCCTATATTGCAAATGATGAAGATGAGGAGGTAAGTGATGTCACACAATATCAGTTTGTTTTCATTTGAGCAATTTGTTATAACTTATGCTGATCCAGCAGGACTAGTGGACACTATTTATTCTGTTGACACTGTTTTCTTTAGCTCCTCACAGTGTATCCTGAAGATAACTCCCTCGCTCTGGTATACAGAGACAAAGACACCCTCAAGTTCATCAAGCATATCAATAAAAACAGTTCCAGCCACCTTTCTTCCCAGAATACCACAGCTTTCTATGACTTCTCTTTTAACTACTATGAATGATGAGAGGAAATCGGATGTTTGACTGGCTGACTGATTGTATGTGAGTTGTGAAAGCAAAGTGCATTGGCTATACATTTCAGATCAATTTGAGTTCAATATACACACAGGCATGAGTTTGGTATTCAAGAGGCACATTCATTTTTGAATGTGCAAGTATTTCAATCCCAACAACAAAAATTCAGCTACATTTGATGCTCAAAATGAAATGTAATCATTTAGTTGTTAAAGGAGCAACTGTGCTTTAATGTCAATAAATTAATAATAAACATTTGAATAATGACATTTGCGTTCATTTGATTGTGTCCATTTTGTTTTACCATATAACCATAACGAGCTAGTTTCAAAAGTCTAAAAACATTAGTGACAGTTTCCTTTTCCAATTTAGAGATAGTTTACCAAAAAGAAAACTCACTCTCATTCCTCATGTATGACTGACTTACTTCTGCCCTCATTCTAAACCTGTATTCACTTCCTTTATTCTGTGGAACATAAAAGAAGATGTTTTGAGAAATGTCTCATTGTTTTTTGTCCATACAAGTGAAGTCAACAGGTTTCAATGTCAAAATATGATCTTTTGTGTTCCGCAGAAGAAAGTCGTACAAGTTTGGAATGACATGAGCGTGAGTAAATGATTACAGAATTATTATATTTTTGGGTGTAATACCAAAAACTTCAATACAAACAATTTCTGTTGATGACAAAAGAACCTTGTAAAAATCATACACAAGCCAGTAGAGTACATAGTGCTTAGTGTAGAATTACATTACATTACATTACATTACATTACATCATGTGCAAAGAGTGCTAGAGAGCATTACTTTAGTTTTGTACAGGTCCAGGGGTGAGCCTCTTTGTGTGTTTTAAGTGTGTATCTGTAGAGATTTGGACAGTTTGTGATGAACGCTGTTATCACTTCCTGTGAGACCACACAATAACAGTGAACCTCTTGGAGCTTGATGCATTGCTTTGCTAAAGCTATCAACACATAGTTTAGTTCAGAAGACGCAGTCGTCTGCAGCTCAAGAAACTCTAGCGTGGTTGCGTAGCTCTGCCCGACTATCCGAACCTCATTCAACAGCAATGTCCAAGTAAGCAGCCGAAGACACCGAACAGGGATGCTGGGCTGCAGTACCCCTGGGACGTGCAATTCAGGTAAGGTGTGGTCAAGCTCAAGTTCCACCCAGAGACGTGGGTGTCTCAGTTTTAACTCTAACCATATCTGGTCACAGAGAGGCACAGTGTATTTGAGTGAGCGTTCGCAACGGAGCTCTAGTTTCTTTAATGCTGGTCGTTCGGGCAGCATGAGATCTTTAAAGACGTCTTGTGATAGACTAGCCTGAAAAACTCCAAGAATATTGAGTGACCGGCAGGACTTCAGCACTTGCCTTAGAGTCTCCGCGTTGACGCCACACACCAGAGAATGATTGTTGACATAAAGACTTTGCAGAGCAGGGCAAAGCATGGCAACGCTCCTGACGAAGGAGTCGCTGAGGGTGAAGGGCACACCCTTTAGGTCAAGCAGGGTTAGGGACGACCCATTCGTCAGTATGTCCACTAAGCCTTGCTGCAGGTCCTGACCAGCATAAAAGAGGGGTGTGTTCCCCACACAACAGATGGAAAGTCCCTGCAGCCGTCCATCACCCATGGAGATCGCCTGCCGCAGCACCCACAGTGCTGTTTTGCGATTGGCTGGATCGGTCAGACTCATTATCAGTTTCAAATTTCTGACCAGTGACAGAAGAGCAGAATATCTTTCAGGGACACTGGTTCCTGACTCACACCTAAGACAAAGATAAAATATGTAAAACAAAGCAAGGCAGGTATCATTTCTTAATGCGGTTTATTTGTTGTTATTATTACAAGAAGTTTGTGTTGTTGCAATTCATGTGACAAAATTATATGACAATATAGTTGTGTATGGCACAAAGCCTTCACTAATAAGTTAACATACTATGCGGTAACACTTTACTTGAAGGGCTGTGCATAAGACTGACATGACACCTTCATAATCATGACATGACGCATGTCATGAATATGAAGGTTTTATGCATGTTTATGACAACTATCATTAAGTGCCATTCGCTCAATTATGACATTTTTAATGCAAATATGACATTTTTTGAGATGACTTTGACAACTTGACATAAACCAATACATCATAACCTGTCAGTGTCTTGGTAATGACAACTTGACATTATCAAGACAACATAAATTGTCATAAATATGTCATAAACATGACATAGCAGATTAATTACCAACCACATGACAGTTTAATGTAATGTTAACCCATAAAGCTAAGTAGTTTCTCTCAAGTTTGATAATTAATCTGCTATGTCATGTTTATAACATATTTATGACAGGTTGTGTTGTCTTAGTAATGTAAAGTTGTCATGACAAAGACACTGGGGATATTCAAATTAATTAACCAATCATACCATTGATCAACTCTACCAAACTTGGATGTCTGTTTTCCAGTAATAAACAAACATTGTTAAGTTGTTTTGATTGATACTGTGAAGCAGCTTTGATACAATCTGTATTGTGAAAAGCGCTATATAAATATATTTGACTTGACTTGACTCTGACAGGTGATGATGCATTGGTTTATGTCAAGGTGTCATAACAAAGACATCAAACAATGTAATATTTGCATTAAAAATGTCATAATTGAGCGAATGACACTTAATGACAGTTGTCATAAACAAGCATAAAACATATGAAGGTGTCATGTCAGTCTTGTGCACACCCCTTCAAGTAAAGTGTTACCTAATGTTTTTATCAGCACATAACCTTTGGTCAAATATGAGGGCATGGAGCATGAAAAAAAAAAAAATAACACACAAAAAAAGATATCTTTAATCACTAAATTGTTTCTCCTAGACAGCAAATGAGATTATTATGAGAAATTTAGACACCTGCTTCTCAAATGTTCTCACACCTCAGAAATCTCACATTAGTTTCTAACAATTTTAAAAGATCTCAACAATGTGCTCTGATTTGCCAAGATATCAGTCTGCAACCAAAAGTAAAAAAATATATATATAAATTTTAACATTTCTCATCAAATTAGATTTATAATTTAGGGTTGTGTTTCTAGTTAGAAAGTCAACTCTGTATGGGTCATTCCTGGTATGCGGTGACTTTTCCTGTCCCAATGATTTGTTTACTCATATTTTCTCTCAAATGAGTCACATATTTATAGTAAATGGCTTAAATTGTAGATTTAAGTATTCTTTACCATTTAAACAGAGATAATAGACATTAAAAATACTATTTTGTATTTTACACAATTTTAATTGATGTATGCATTTCATTATATCATGTCCTCAGTGCACAGTAACCAACTTCTGCAAGAAATATAAACCATGAAATGACAAAAACCTCAAAATATTTTTTTATTATGTTATAGACTAGGCTAAATTGCCTCTAGTCATACATATAAATCATGTGAAAATATAGGTCTTTTTCTTAAAATGTTCTTCAATTACTGCGTCCCTGAAGTAGTCTTCCACCCTGTTAGTATGTACTTTTTTGCCTTCCAAATCCGACTGCAATTTCATTGAGACCATTTTCAAGAAGTGACTTAATTTCTTTTACCTGCTGGAATTCAACTGTACAAACTGAAGTAAGCTTCAACTCTCACTCCTAACTTTTTTTTTTAGTTTTTGAAATGTTATCCTGCTTGTCCCACCCTTAAAGTTCCACCCTGTTAGGCTATGTTATGGAGAATGTTTGTCCTATAAAAAAAATGTAAAAACAAATCTGACATAGTTATAAAAGTTATATTTATCTGTAGAAGGTTAGCTAGCTAAATGTTGATCACTCAAAGAGCTATGGCTAATTTAGCTAAAAATGTGAAACATATTCTATTCATCAAAAATTGTTTTGCTTGTTTCAAGAAGAAAAAAAATCTAAGATGGCATAAGGGACATATACTATCAAAGAAAAGCTCATTATTGTTTAACATTTACATTATTAACATGTTGTGATAACTATGTATATGTCCCTAACAGGGTGGAATATTTTCATGGACAGTGTCTGAACAAACTACCCATAATTATTATTATTATAGAGTCCCTGAGCTTGACCAATATGTATTCCTTATAGTTAAACATGTCACTATTTTGATAGAATGCTAAAAACATGAAAATCATGTTCTTTTTTTTCCAACACTTATGAAGCCAAAATGTCACCGCATACCAGGAATGACCCGTATGTATCATTATTTCTCCTGAGAATTCTGAGACAAAGTTGATACTTGCAATTTAATTAAGATCTCCATTACGTTTCTCAAGATACAAAAGTGCAACATTTTGGTAATAAAATGTTTCTCTACGAGGGTTCCCTTGTATGTCATGGATTCTTACCTGACTTCAGTATCTCTCCATGAGCTTGGATGTGTCATGATATTAGACCAAGCCTTACAAACAGTAAATGCGTTGCATTTGTCCTGTAAAGGCAGGAAAGAAAAAATATGTGCAAGGATCTCTTCTGGCAGATCCATTCCATCACCAATCGAGCCCAGTCAGCCGCCAGTTAAAATACGCTAACAAAAAGGTTATCTGATATCATAACAAAAAACACCTCAGATGATTCTGCTGTCTGCATGCATGTCTGTCAGACTAAAAAAAAAACATATACGTTCTCAAACTTCTGTACTTCCTCCTGCGTCACGAGTTCCGTTGTTAAACACGGCGGTGAACACAGATGTCGAGCTTTTAGCCAATCACCATAGAATGTGCGAGACATTTAGCCAATCAGATCCTTGCATATCTTAGTGGGCGTGTCTTAGTAGCGGCCAAGACAGTGCATCGACACCTCGAAAGTTTCCTTCGTGTATGTTTACAGGCCTGTTTAGACTTCCTTGCCATTCAGACAAAGTTCACCAAATCGTTGTGTAAGTAACATGTAATGTATATAACAAAGCGCATGTTTTATATTCGCTATTATGTGAAGTGGAGGTAAGCAGGGTTGTGTTGTTAAACTTTTGTTCACGTGAACAGTAAAATTGATAGAAATAAAAGCCACGAGACGTGCGAGCGAGCTTTTGTATGTTTCATCCACTGACCTCTCAAAAATGTTAAAAATATGTTAAATAATAATTAAAAGTTTGTAATGTGACGCATCACATTACCTGTAAACATGTGCATCGCATATCTGTAGCAATCACCAACGCCTGACCCCATTTATTTAACAGGATCGACCATCAAACTCGCAACCTTATAAGGAAGTGGTTACATGCTGGAAACACAAAATAATGTTTATTTGTGCTAGTCTAATTAGATCTACAAGGAATTCTGCTTTGTTTTCACAATTTCTTTCTGTGTGTTCTACAAAGTAATTTGTTTGTTCACATTCACAGGACTTGAGACAAGAGTTTGACCACAAGATGGACAGTATAGACACCAAGGTACATTGTGTTTAATTTTGTGTCTGTCCAGTGGTTGTTGTTGTATGTGAATTAACAATGTGTGTGAATGATTTCATCTTCATCTGCAGAGGTTAAATGACAGCAACACCAATGATCGTGAATTTTCAGGGTGTGCTGTACTCTTCCTGGGGTGTAGCAGTCCAGAACACAACCTTCTATCACTTTACAAAAACGAACAAGGGAAATTCAGTGTGTTCAAGGTTATTAAACTCACCCTTACAGGTAAGAATTGATAGTACTTGCCACCAAGTGCGTATCAAGTTAATCAAATTATAGCGGAATTAAAAGAGTATGGGTTTTGTGTATACAGTAGATTTAACAACGTATTTGGGTTGCAAATTATGCAATTATAATTGTCTTTGATCCAGATTCTGTTGGTGGACTGGAGGGGTACGAAATCCTAAAACTGCACGATGCTGATCCCTTCCTTGGGGTGGAACTTAAATTCATGTCCGTGCCTCCCTGTCAGCGATTCCTGGAGAGCTATGCATGTGGTTCACTCGCTCAGTTTCTGTCCCAGCATGCCTCACGTCTTCTTACTCTTCTTGATGGGGTTGTCATGGAAACACAGCTCAAGGCAGGAATACATACACTGGACCAAAACCTTCAAGACCTAGAGCTCTGTCTGGATCACATACGCCAATCACAGGTACGTGTGTATGATTATGGTGATCTGATCGCCAGGCTTTGTACCGGTCTTTACTTTACGAGCAGCTAATTGCATCTTCCATTCTGCATCAAATATTCACAAAAATGTACTTTATTCTTCAGTGCAAACACTGACAATCTCCCTGATAAACCCAAAGAATAACACAGTTTTTAAGTGTGTGAATATTATGTATGTGCATTTATAAGTCTTGAGTGGGAATATCCTAAGATTCTTTTCTAAAAATAAAATTCAGGATGATTTATATTTAGTTAAAGTTCATATTTAGGCCAAAAGGTCATTAGTGTAAATGGTGCTGGGAATTCCCAGATTCAGGAGGGGCTTTATGGGCCTCTGATATTGCTATAATTCACAGCTTCAATCAGGACAGCACATAAGAAATTTTAATTGAGCATGTTCTTGACATTTTCAGCTCTGAGAAGAAACTACAGGTTCATAGAACGAAGATAAGTTGATTTGGTCATATAAGCATGTTTCAAACCACTGCCTCCATGTCACGTTTTCTATACTAAATAACATGTGAATGTTAAAACGTATGTACTGTTCTTAAACCAGTTTACTATGGTTGTGTGGTAAATGTGGTGGTGGAAACAACTGTGTAGTGTAAGCAAGTTAAACAATTTAAATTGACAGTATTGTAATATTATGTTTCAATGACAGTGAAAACAACTAAAAAGATTCATTTTGGTGCAATGATTCTCAGCTGTAGCTTCAGTACCTTGATTTCACTTTGGACATTTTAAGTGGAGATTTAACACAAAACCAGACTGACTTGCAATCAAACATTGAAATGTATTCTTAACATGAATACAACAAAAATATAGGTTGAAATGAATATACAATTTTTAAAATAGATTCAGTTGCCTTCTAAATTGATTGTTTTGAGGATAAGCGGATGTCACACAACTGTCAAGCCTAATTTGTGCTGTAGAGTTTAATTGGGTGGACTTGAAGTCATCAACAAAAGGCATGGGAAGCATTTTCTCCTTTTTAAATGTCGATAAGCACATTTATTTTTCTATACTGTCAATCTATCTACAATTATGTGGTTGCATTTTTATCATTTGCATTTAGCCTGTTTTTTCTCCTGCCTGCAACCCTGTCAGAACAGAACTATGATTCAGTTTTAGTATTTAAATTGTTGGAGATGTGAAGCTCTTTGATTTTATTTTTTCAGGCTCACCTGCAAGTAAACATTTGGTTAATTATTCACAAGGGTTTTGTCAAACCTTTTCATTCCCTATTTTACATTTCACTAATGTAAAATCAGAAATACTTTTTGTCAGATTGAGATTTCAGAGTTAGTTGCTGAAAAAACAAACAAATGACACTAAAATAAAACACACACCACTGAAATAAAGTCATTTTGGCTTTTGACAAAGTGACTTCTCATGAGCCATCTTATGCCCAAACTAGTCAGGTCTAACATCAGGGGTATAAGCAAAAGGCCTCTGACTGCTTGTATTGTCAAGTCACCTTTATTTATATAGCACATACAGTTTGTTTTCAAAGCAGCGTTACAGTGTTAAACAGGTAAATAATGATCAATGATGCAAACAGAATTCAGTTCTGCTGTAAAGCAGCTTAGAAAGACAATAGTTCCATTGTTCAGTTGAAATCAGTTCAGTGTTGATTCAGTTCAGTTCAATAACTGTGTTAAGTTCATCACTTATGGAATGAGTTCAGTTCCTCTATAAAGATATGATGTCATCATCCAGCTCAGTCCAGTTCTCATCCGATAGTGTCAGTGCAGTCAAATCGATAATATTGCAGAATATTAAATGTATTGCTCTATAAAGCCGTCCTTCTCTGTCCTGATATCATCATGGACGTTGTGCCTGCAAACATCTTTTTTCTTCAGTAGAAGTATGGTGGTATCTGAACCAGTCTGAAGTATCAGTCTTGCTCTGATGAAAACAGTGAGAGAATATCTTTATTGTAAAGCTCCCAGTGGAATTAAGTTAAATCTCTTTTCTTTGAACTAAACAGCTGCTGGTGGAGCCTTACCTTCTAAAAAATAATGGTTCAAACATGTTTTTGAATACTGTGCTTTTAGTTGAAATGACAGATGATGTTTTGTAGGCTGTGCGTTTGCGAGATGATGAGGTCACACAGTTGGAGCAGCAGCTGCAGAACAGCTACGGTCCTCCCAGTCAACCAACGCAGGAGCTCCCCAGGAACTGCTTTCTGTTTCAGAAAAGAGTTTTCGGTGAGTTTTAAGTATTTAAATGTATGTGATAATGCATTACTGAGTATATAGCTTTTGTTTAAAAATTTTACATTCGTATTTTCACGTTCAAAATGTTTGAAATATTTTTTTCTCCTCCGTCCCTATCTTAGATGATAGACCTTTGACTTCAGCAGACCAGCAACGGTTTGCTGCTCATGTGGGACGGGATTGGAAACGAGTGGGACGGGCTTTACAAAAGAACTGCCGTGCCTTAAAAGGCCCTGCTATCGACAATCTGGCCTATGAGTACGAGAGGGAAGGGCTTTATGAACAGGCCTATCAACTGCTTGGACGTTTCATCCAGTCAGAGGGCAGGAGTGCCAAACTGAGCCGTCTTATCAGTGCACTAGAGGAGACCAAATTGACCAGCATTGCAGAGATCATGTTGGGCATTCAGCCACGAGATTGAGACTGTAAGAGAATGAATGAATGGTGTGTGTGTGTGTGTTGTTTTTGTACGTGTGACTGTTACCAAGACATATAGCTACATTTGAAGAGTGTGCACTCTCATTTTTGTGAATTTTTTTTCATCATGAGCTTATAATTTCTATCGGTTTCCTACTTGAAATTGTTTCACAATCACCTGTCATCTGCCCAAAATGAAAAGCATTTTAAATAAAAGCTTTTTCAAGCAAATTTCATGCATGTTTCCAGATTTTTCCTCCACACTGTCCTGTCTGCATCTTTATCTTAGAGTCATTATGTGCATAAGAGCACCAAACAGAAGATGCTAAAAACAGCATCACTTTAACTTCAAGAACTTTGAATTGCCCTCAGCATTGAAGGAAGCAGTGTTTTTGTTAGAAGGCACTTAGTGTAGCAGGACCGTTGCTACAGCAGAGCTAATATGGATTGCCTTTTTATCGGTACAATACATGAAATCACTCATACATTAAAGACAACTGGAAACGCAGAGCTTGAAACCACTTTAAAAATTGAATTCTGAGGACCAAATTCCTGTTATGCATATTGAGGATATTACTGAACTATAGATTACTTTCATAATAATGTTTCTAAATCAACTGCTTTCTAGTCCAAAGGCATGCTTAATCTGATTATAAAACTGGTCCTCTGAGTATAGGTCAACTATATTGATCTGATTTTTTTAAAAAGACTAGGAAGGGTAAATATGAGATGAGGCATTATTAAAGAACCCTTGTGGAATGTATATTGCTTTTAGAAATTCAATCCTGAAATCAATATTCTGCAGTTCTATAAATAAACACCAACCTTACAATAGGGTATTACTACTTAGTCTTTTGCTGATAAGATTGAAGATTTCCGTGTTTTGTTTTCTGATCTGAGAAAAAGGTGTAGGTGTAATGAAGTTGTGTCATTAGGACGAAAATGAAAAAAGTCAACATCTGGATCTGATTGTGTTCTAATACGATATGAGATGCCATTATTCTTAGAAATTAATTTTAGCTTAATGGTATCTGTTGAGGGCAGTCAGATTAATGAAATGGATGAGGCCTTTCTCCATTAAAGCATTATGCAGACCTGCCATTAAAGTATTACATGGTTACGAGATCATATTCATTTTAGTTATGGGGATTTAGAAGCTTGTTTTCTAGAGTGAAATCTAACATTTTCATTTACGAAAAACCTGCTGATTAAATACCGGAGAAAAGTTCTGTTGTTACATGCCTGGTCGCGTTTTGTTAAATGTTTTATTTAGGATTTCATTTAGCAAAAATATAGAGATTTCCTTAGTTTATTTCACTCAAAATATAAACGCTACTCACATATGATTATGCAATGATATTTCAACGTACTTGTGACGTAATGGCTTATGGAGGAGGGTCTGTGATTTTGTCTCCACCCTGGTAATAAAGATAAAAGCATGTTAAGCAGGCTATGTGGCTCGATATTGCTCTTATATTAGTAAAGTAATCCATCAGAGTGACCTGTGTGTGTCACTGGTGTGTTCAGAGAGTGAACAGTCCTTTGCAGTTAGGACTGGGCTTGACATGAATTTAAAACTAAAGTTATGTATTCCATTCTCCCCTCCCCATGGGCACATTTCAAAGAATCAGTCAGATATTCATCAGAGGTCTATGCATTTTTCTGTTTTTCCGAATAAAATTTCAGAATATTAAAATGCACTTTATATTCTTCAGTGCAAATAGTGACAGTCTCCCCAACAAACCCAAATAATAATAGAGTTTCTAAGTGTGAAATGATTATGTATGTGCATGTAATTTTTCTAAAGTCATGAGAGAGGATATCCTAAGATTTCCAGAGATTTGCACTACAAGTAGATATTAAAAACTCACTGAGTGATCTCATCTTTCAAAGCATTTCACCCATATAACAGTTGCTGAAGCACAAACTCTTAAAGTATTATTATGTGTTGAAATCCAACATCAGAACATCTGGCTCATATGCCAGGGGTTAAGTATTAGAGAAATCCACAGGAAACTTTTAGAGCTGTAAGACTATGAGTGTGTGGGGAGGATTGGGTTAGGGATGAACATTTTTATTATATTTTTGAAAATCTGCGCTCCATTGTTGTGGATGCTTTTATATGAATAAAACTGGTAGAACCCATACAATACCAAGGTTATGGGTTAGGATCCTAGGGAAAATGTATACTTTTAAAATGTTTATCTTGAATGCACTTTAAGTTGTTTAAAGCATCTTCCAATTGCATAAATGTGAATGTAATAGTTAAAAGCATCACTGCACAAATAAGAGTTATTGAATGACTGATCAAACGGGTGAGGCATTAGAGAAGATCACATGGATCTTGAAGATAATGCAATTCTGCAAGAATAGTTTTTTGTGATATAGACATTTTTGAATGTCTCATATACACATGCTAAATATAATTATATATGATCTGTCCCATCATTGTGTTGGTGCATTTAAAGGGATAGTTCACCTAAATGAAAATTCTGTCATCATTTACTCCCCCTCAAGTTGTTCCAAACCTGTATTAATTGCTTTCTACTGCTGAACACAAAAGAAGATACTTTGAAGAATGTCGATAACCAAACAGTTGATGGGCCCCATTGACCTCCATAGAAAAAAGAAAACAAACAAACACAGAACTTCTTCAAAATATCTTCCTTTGTGTTCAGCAGAAGAAAGAAATTCATACAGGGTTAGAACAACTTTAAGGGGAGTAAATGATAACAGATTTTTCATTTTTGGGTGAGAGTCACATGCATTTATACAACAGTTATGTATTGATATTGACTAACTCATTATTTTTATTTTTATTTAAATTACCCAATTTGGTAGATTATTTCTGCCAAATGAAGAAAGTTCAGAACGAGTCTAAAGCATTTCGTTTTTGCATGTTTCAGAGTCCAAGTAATGCACAGACTAAATGCCGGTCTGGAATGGAAGCAACCCAGAAACCCAGCTCAAAGCCAATCAAATTAAAGGACGGGACCTTTTCCCAATCTGTGATAACTTAATAGACTGGGAAAAGAACATGATTGTTTTATTAACTATTTTAAATTAAAAGTAATACTAATTGTATTAAATAAATTATTGAACAAATTAACCCCCTAATAAGAAACACTTCACAAAATGATTAAAGACATAATTTGATTTAAAGATTTTTATTTTTATTGAAATACAAAATATTAGAAACATCCAAACATGGCACCCATATTACAATGCTGAAACAGCCACCCTGTGGAGGAAGGCTCTGCACAATGCACAATACATAAATAGGCCTGCATGGCTGCTGTAATAGCCTACCACAAAACATAAAAAGATAAGTAAAATAAATGTGCAAAAACGTGGGAAATATCCAATATGTTTACACATATATCAAGCAAGCTCAGTGCTTTTTATTTCGACTGCCACAAAACAGATGTGGCCGAGCCCTGCTCCTCCTGTGACGTCAGCGCGATGAGAGGGGTTTGCCCCTCGCGCATTAGGAGGGAACTACAGGATGAGATGAGCTCGTGCAGGCTGTCACTGCCGCCGCCCAATAGACACCCTCGATCCGGAGCGCGAGCAGGACGACCTCCTCCCAACCAAGAGGCCGGAGTGTGAGCCTGTTCCTGACCTCAATTCGGCTTGGATGCTTTAGCAACATTCAGCAGACTAAGCAAGCGAGAAAGGAGAGAGTGTGGGACAGAGACGGATATTTAGGATTCAGCTCTCGCGCGTCCCGACTCCCGGTCTTGCAATGGGATGCACGTTAAGTGCCGAGGAGCGCGCGGCTCTGGACCGGAGCAGAGCGATCGAGAAAAACCTGAAGGAAGACGGATTAAGCGCAGCCAGAGAAGTCAAATTACTGCTGCTGGGTAAGTCGTGAGGTTTCACTGGCCGATTTGCAATGAGTGCATTGAATAAGGATGCTGCCGGTAAGTGTGTGTGTGTGTGTGACAGCACTGACAAAGCCTGTGTCTCCGCAGGCGGAGGGGAGTCGGGGAAGAGCACCATCGTCAAACAGATGAAGTAAGTGCGTTTTTTTTAACATACTCAGTGATTTTTCGCCTTTTTTTGGGGCGGTTAAGGGTTAGGAATTGTTTGTCTCGCGCTGTTCATTGTGTGGTAGTGCTGAAACACAAGCTTACCCCCCCCCCCCCCCCCCCCCCCCCCCCAGAGACAGCGCTGTGAGTGAGGGAGTGAGTGTTAGTCTCATGTGTGCAGTGAAGCTTGAGAGTGCGCGTGTGCCTTGCCGTTGTTTTTGGCGTCCTGGGCTTCAAAGTTCCTTAATGTTTCACGTTTTTGTCATTGCATTCAATCTGGGACCGGTTTTCGTGTGTTATTCCATGTTATGCATTAGGGCCTTGTGTTCATTTTGCCCTCTGTGTGTGCTTGAGAGAGAGAGAGAGAGAGAGAGAGAGAGAGAGAGAGAGAGAGAGAGAGAGAGAGTGAGTTTGTGTGTGTGAGGCATTAGAATCTTTCTCTGCATTAATCTTAATGGGTGGCTTTTAGTGCTTGATCCCTGCAGTCTAGTTTAGCGTTATCCGCCCATTAAACGGATTTACCGGCACTATGCCACCTAACCTTCCATTTTCATAACTACAGATGCACATACATATACAATAATTGCATTTTTCACCAAATGCATTGTTTTATTAAATGCCCAGTTAAATAAAATACCATTTTACAGATCATTTTAAATGCACCAGCATCATTGCACAGTTTTTATTTCTAAGCACACACAACTATATCTTAGAGCTTCAATAGATTTTGAGGTTATAAATAAACTCTTACTAGTTGCATTTTAACTTTTTTATTACAGTTATACAGTTATTGCATAGTTACAGTTTAACTTGTGGTTTAAAATATTAAAGTGACCAACAATTTGTGCTACGCAACCTGTAAAACAGATTATTGCATAATCTCTAATCATACTTATTTTGCCACCACATCTCCCAGTCATACAGATATATGCGCATTATTGTGTCAGTTCTGTTGACCTGTCATGTTTGTATGGTGCGTGTGTGTCTATAATGGCTTTTCTCTGTTGTGTGTTTGCGTCAGGATTATCCATGAAGATGGGTTCTCTGGAGATGATGTAAAGCAGTTTAAACCTGTGGTCTTTAGCAACACACTTCAGAGCCTCGCCTCCATCTTGCGAGCCATGGAAACTCTTGGTATAGAGTACGCAGACAAGGACAGATATGTATGTATACACACATGCAGCACACACTCTTGTGAACTGACTTGAGAACTCATACACTACACAGAGATAATGGAGTGCAAGTGGTGTGATAGAAGAAGATTATCGTAAATATTCAGATGCAATAAATGTTTAATTGTTTTAACCTCAAACATTTTCAAAGCAATTACTGAATCTAAAAGTTGTTCTAACCTCTTTATTCTTCATAATATAATTGTATTGATGCAATAATACAAGCCTAACCCTAACCCTAACCCTAATGTACCTACTGTTAATGTAGCTGTGCACGCTTGTTTTGATTTGCAGTGTTCTTTAATGTTTGCATTAGATTTTCCTGGTGATTGACCTCACCTTGTATTACCCAAACCCTCCTTCTCACATGATGCACTGAGTTACAGTGACACCTAGTGCATGAAATTAGGAAAAATCATTGTGGTTGCCAAAGCAGTGCCCATTTAGTGCACATTATATGCATTAAACAGGATGTTTTTAACCTTTTGCATATGTTTATAGGCAGATGCTAAGATGGTATTTGATGTGGTCGGTCGAATGGAAGACACAGAGCCATACTCAACAGAACTGCTGGCTGCCATGATACATCTTTGGACTGATGCCGGAACTCAAGCTTGCTTTGGCCGTTCTCGAGAGTATCAGCTTAATGACTCCGCCCAATAGTGAGTCGCTCTGTTATACACACACAAATGTAATGAGATGGTGCAATGAGCTTGTCACTGTCAGGTGTAATGTTCAACACCCTATATATCATAATACGTTATTAAAGAATGCACATGGACGCTCTGTGTTTCAGTTACCTAGACAGTTTGCAGCGAATTGGCTCTCCAGATTACCTCCCCACTGAACAGGATATTCTCCGATCCAGAGTGAAAACTACTGGCATCGTTGAGACAAATTTTTCCTTCAAGAACCTTAACTTTAGGTATCTATTAAGTTATGCATTTCTTATGTGAATTACATGTATTATTTATTGTGAATTTAAAAATAAGATTTTATTTTCTGCACCTCCTAAAGGCATGTTTGTATTTTTTTGTTTTTTGTTTGTATCATGTTTGTATGATTGTATCTGTAACACTCTCAATATTAGCGATGTTACAATGTTATAGCACCTTATTAAACTCATAGCTGCATAATATTAGTAAATATATAGAGCTGAATCTCAGCTGGTTCATCAATATATATGTATTGTCATATCACCCAGCCCTAAACCCAGCCTTGCTTAGTAAATTATAAGACATTATAAACCTGTTAATATGAGTTTCTGCAAAGCTAATTTGAAACAGTTTATTGGAAAAAAGGTGCTATACAAATCTGACTTGACTCATATCTTTAAATTCTAAAAGTTTTTTTTTAAAACATTTTAATTATAAAAAAAAATAATGGTAATATTTTGTTGAATAAAAAATAGCACTCAGATGTTAAGTCTTTATAATTGTCCTCAAAGTCTATTTGTGAAAATGACATAAGGAATCGGAAAATTAAGATTTCTTTTCATTCTCTTTTAGATGGGACAAATCTAAAATCTTTGGTCGACCTATTTTGCATTATGAGTTTGGACTTGATTTGATAATGTTTTGTGTGTGTGCACACATGCGTGTACATGGCTTCACGTGTGTCCTGAAAGTGTGTGATGCTTCGTCCCCAGGCTGTTTGATGTGGGGGGACAGAGATCAGAGAGGAAAAAATGGATTCACTGCTTTGAGGATGTGACAGCCATTATCTTCTGTGTGGCAATGAGTGGATACGACCAAATGCTCCATGAAGACGAGACCACGGTGAACTACTACACTCAGATCATTTAGACAGCTTGCATACTCACATTATGACATTTGTCACATTATTATCACATTATGACATAAATTAACTTTATGCAGTAAGTTTAAGTTCTCTAAAACAATCCCTTGACGGTCAACCTAAAACTGATTTGAATCACCAAATTATTGAGGAATCCTACTGTTATTACCAACCATATATATGTTTTATAAAAAAAATATTTTTAATATAAAATGTATTGATTTATTTATGCTAATTATTCAGTTCCAAAAATGAAAATATGTTTGATTCAGTGTCTTCTCCCTCTTCTTTGCAGAACCGTATGCATGAGTCTCTTATGCTCTTTGACTCTATATGTAACAATAAGTTCTTTGTTGACACGTCCATCATCCTTTTCCTCAATAAGAAGGACCTTTTTGAAATAAAGATTGTAAAATCTCCCCTGAATATCTGCTTCCCAGAATACACAGGTACAACAACCTATCTATACAAGAAATTTACAAGTATGTAAAAGGTTTGAAAACTCAACATGAGTTTCTTCTCATCATGTCTTCATCTTTCCGACAGGCCCAAATACATATGAAGCCGCGGCTACGTATATACAAGGTCAGTTTGAAAGCAAGAATCGCTCTCCTAATAAAGAGATCTACTGTCATCTAACCTGCGCTACAGACACAGGAAACATCCAAGTGGTCTTTGATGCTGTTACTGACATCATCATCGCCGATAACCTGCGTGGCTGTGGCCTCTACTGAGCTTCGACTCCACTTGTTACCCTTCGAAATGGTAACAAGTGACTGAACTGACACCCCTGTGACTTCGGCCAAGGCACTCCCTTATTTCATTTCACTCTGTCAATTTTTGTCTTTTGTTCAGAACATGTATCCCTTATTTTCTTTTGTAGTTTGTCAGTCCATTGCTGGAGTAAATAACGTATGGGTGTGCATGTATAGTGTAAAATGAGTGTTTGGCCGGGCATAGATGCTTTAAGCATGAGTGCATGTGTGTGAGTGTCAGTCACAACGAGTGAGAGTGTTTGTCAGGTGGTAACACACAAAGGTTCTCTGCTGTGTAAGAGACTTCCAAGTGCTGGCATGATCCTAAACTAAACCCTGAAAGGATCTGTGGCTCTTGTAGGCTTTTCTTAAGATCCAGACATGTCTGTGACTGAGAGCAAGATATAAGGTGAATCATTTAGCAGAGCCGAATGTCATTTCAGAAACTGAATGTTGTCCAGGGGCAGCTCTTAAGCCAAAGTTGTTTGAGACCTGGCATCGCCCCTTATTGGGTCTGCTTACTGGCTTCAGGCTGTGATATAAAATGCCTTTCAGCAAATGAAGCCTCTTACAAAGTGTGATGTTGACAACATTCTCACTCAACATGAGCACAAATAGTTCAAAATCTGTTCATTTCTGTATAAATTATTCTGTAGTTTATTTATTTATATAATTATAAGCGCATGTATTTACATATTTTGTATCTCCCCACACTTTGTGCACCCTATCAATGTCGGGCTACAAATACAAACGAACTAGCTTGCTGCCTTTAGATTGAGAACAGCATAAATATTAAGACTGTAATTCAGACTCATATATAACTGAATTACTGAACGAATGAGCTATCGCTTCTTTTTATCTCTCTCTCTTCAACTGATGACGTAATGACGTGTGAGAGTGTGTACAGATGCGTGTGTGTGATGCATGCACACTCTATTCAACCATGACCTGTTACTTAACCCAGATTTCTTTTCCAGTTTCCCTCCTCTTTTTCTCCGCTGTGGATGATTTTTTTGTTTGGTGCACTGAATGTTCTCCTTTACTCCCTTGGGGTAATACTGCACTGTACTGCTGGGTTTAGTCTTCTGACCGACCAATGAAATGTTTACATTAAAAAAGAAAACACTTTAGCACCAACTACTGGCTGTGCATTGATTTGTTTGTCCCTCCCTTGACATGGTTAGTGTATTTTAACCTGCAGTTATCAATAATTATAATTACAGTACAGTAGTAACATAAACAGATCAAATAACACCAGTGTGAAAGAGAAGAATATTATAATATCTCAGCAAATACAGAACGCTCCCCTAAAGTATACAATATGGTTCCCATTTAGTTACTTTTGGGAACCAAATATGAACATCCTGGGGACATTTTTTAGGCTCTTTTTGTAACCAAAACCAAGCTTCCCGGAACTTTACAGGGAGGCTTATTTTACCTAAAAACTAACGTTCCCAGAACGTTCTGGTAATCTAAATTGTTTGCTGGGATGCCTGGCTTTCCTTTTATATTTGTCTTATGCCCACATGACTACAGAATGAGATCCCAAGTTAATCCATCAGCGCGCTCACACTCTTCATATGACGTTCACACGTGATTGTGACGCACGAACGAGCGATTCCATTTCCAGACAGATTTTTCCAAGAATACGTTCGTTGAAATTAAGGTGGGAAATGGACCCGTGTGACTGTTCTAAAAGTAAGTACATCATCCAAATATAAATATGTATCCCTTTTAAGTAATGACAGCAAGAAATGCGGTGGTGCGCACGCATCTTCTGGAAATGTAAAGACCTCTGTCTTTTGTAGATGGATCTTGTAACTGCGGGCAAAACTGCAAATGCACCAACTGCGCGTGCGCACATAGCAAGAAAAGTGAGTCGAATAACTAACGCTTTGGATAATTAAACATCACTTCACCCAGAGAGAGTTCTGCAGAATTAAATCAATTTTGCCCTTTTCGACCCGGTAGGTTGCGGAACGTGTCCATCAGAATGCAGTAATAAGGGCACGAAGGGCTGCGAGAGCGCGCGCAAGGACAAGGAGAAATCGTGCGACACAAGCTGCTGCAAATGAAAGGCTGTGATATGCGCTGTGACACTGTGCTCCTTTAACAATAAAAGCAATTCTATCGTGTACTCATGCATTTGTTGTGCCTATTTGAGCTAAAATTATGTATTTTGAGTCGTTTCTGATCCACACAGGATGCACTCATGAACACTATACACAAGATAGGAAATAATAGCAGGGCTAAATGGTAAGAACAGAGCAGCTTGTTGTAAACCTCAGAGAACGAATTTGAAAAATTCTTACACAGTTCCTTTCTCTTGCATGGTGCTATGCTGCTTACCAACATTTGAAAGGTGTGTGCTTTCTGGTTTAGTAACCTAGACCAAGGCGGTTCAAACATTTGATGTCAAGGGCCTCCAAAAATGACGAGGGTCCCCATTCCTAAAATTTAAATGCAGTTTTGTATGTATACACTTTCTATTTGACACTGTTTGACAAGACAAAAGTAAAAATACAACCTGACATTTTTTCCCAGGGACATCAACCTTAGATATGTATTAATTATCAATTATTTAAAATTAATTTAATAATACATCCAAATGAGGATGTTTTGTTGTAGCACATTATCGAACTCATGAGTTTTCTAACCTTAAAAATAAATAGCTTCAAAATGTAAATGTAAGAATACTGGAATATTTGGTGGATAGTAATTGGAGTGACAGTTGGAAATAAAGGTAGGCTACAATAAAAAAAACATTCTTCGGTGATAACGTAAGTAAGATGCTGAAAAAAAGTATAAACTGAGACAGGAAATGGTGTTTTAATGTAAAAACTTAACAGGCCTACGTTACTCATGTTGTCAGTTAATATAACAGTTCGTTTCCAATCAGGATTAAGAGCGTCACATTAGCCACGCCTCTGTAATGTGACGAGCCAATGATATTACCGCACACACTTGTCACGCAGAAGAGCTTGAAGAGACCCTGTCAAATGACTGGCGTGTTTATATTTCATTTGTTTACAAGATCACGAATTATATTATGGACGCTTTTGTAGTTTGAGTGCGTAGCAAATGTCTATATGACCTTTCTAGTCGGAAACCACAACAGTATTTTTCATGTTGTCATCATAGCGGCCATCACACGTCTTTGTCTGCGGAAGTAGTTTTGTTCTCCAGTGTCCCATACGACAATAACGTTTGTTTTTACTTGAATGGACCGTGAATTGAAAGGTATGACGAACTGTTTTATCATTATTATACGTTATAGCGTGCCAAGAATGAATGCACCATATTTGTAATAGACTGTCCCAGGGTCAGTGACCGAGCACATGCCGGTCAGTATGTTTGGATTTGGACGCCTCTCAGCAGAGGGGAAAATCGGAATCGCGTCGGGAGTTGTTTTTTTCTCAATGCTAATGTCCAGAACATTAATCTCGGAACGGGTTGACATAGGCACGCGCGCTTCGCTGTTTCGTGTTCAGTTTCTCCTCTTCATCAACTCCCTGCTACTCCTCGGCTCGCTCTACATCTGGAAACGCGTGGGGAGGCGGCTGTGCGGAACCAGAGGTGCTCCTTCTGTCCCGCAGAGATGCTGGCGTCTTCTTGTCCTGCTCTTTCTCACTCTCGTGCACGGGAGCTACCTATGCATGTTTTTCCTCGTGGATACTGAGCCACACTGGTTTTCAATTTTAAGTTTTTCCTGTTTGGGGATTTATGTCATTCTACTGTTCTTCCTGTTTGTTTTTGGCTGCCTAAACCGCCTTCGCAGGCTTCTCTCCCGCAGGCGAGGTGAAGAGGATCAGCCGAGCGCATCAGCCAGCCAGACAGTGTTGGCATTGATAGTAACAGCAATACTGGCAGTGTATGGGTTGGTAAATGCAGCCCAACCTCCACTAGTAATTGAGGTGGAGATACCAGTAGAGAAGCTGCCCGAGTCTTTGAACGGGCTCAGGTTGGTGCTTCTGTCCGACATACATCTTGGACCTACAGTAGGCCGCTCTAAACTGCAGCGCATTGTGACTATGGTGAATGAGCTGAACCCAGGTAATTACATCTTGAATCAGATTAATGTTTGAAATATTAAAAGGAGAGCTCACCCTAAAATAAAATAAAAACTATATCATCAGTTACTCATCCTCATGTTATTCCCACCACATATGATTTTCATTCTTCTGTGGAACATAAAAGAAGATATTTTGAAGAACGTTGGTAAACAGTTTTGGTTCCTATTGTCTTCCATTGTTTTTTGTTTTTTTTTGGTTTATTGATCCATACAATGAAAGTAAATGGGAACCAAAACTATTTGGTTACCAGCATTCTTCAAAATATCTTCATGTTCAACAGAAGACAGATTAGGAATCGGAATGAGGGTGAGCAAATTATGACAGAATTATTCATTTTTGGGTGGATTATCCCTTTAACATGTACCTGAAATTTATTTGTACTCTTTGTTGCTGTAGATGTAGTGGTGATTGTCGGTGATCTGACTGACTCTCAGGTAACTCGATTAAGGAGCGCTGCAGAACCACTGGGACAGATGAGAGCTCGGCTGGGCTCCTATTTTGCTACAGGTCAGTCCTTGTGGCTGAATGACATAAAGGGAAATTATCGTTTATGTAAATAAACGTTTTTGTGCACATTTTCGCATGCATTTCTGTGTGACTTTCAGGCAATCATGACTATTACACTGCTGATGTTGAAGGCTGGTTTGAGCTCTTGCGCTCAATGGGGATTGAGTCTCTTCACAACAGCAATGTGAAAGTGTTCCGCCCAGAACGGACTCAAGACTGGATTTGCCTTGCCGGCATTGATGACCTCGAGGCCCGCATGTTACGGTCAGTCCACAGTGATATAATCTCAGGCTCATTTGAATGTATGCAAATCTTGTGCATATGCTTTGCACTGGGCTCATGTCAGTAGTGTTGTTTTGGTTAAAGATACCCAGGCCATGGCATGGATATTGAGAAAGCTCTTAGTGGCTGCAGTGCAGAGAGCCCTATTATTCTTCTTGCACATCAGCCTCATGCTGCCAAACAGGCCCTCCAGCAACGGCCAGACATCAGCCTGGTACTCTCAGGTATGTAAATATCAGCTAAAATATTGTGGTAAACAAAATGCCTTTGTTTTTTTGTTAGTGAACATTTAGGAGCATACTGCTTATGTCCTCTACTGACCAATAAAATGCAATTTTGCGTTTGTGTAGGTCACACACACGCTGGTCAGCTGTTCCCCCTCACCATCCTGGCATTCCTGATGAATCCATTTTTCTGTGGACTCTACCGTGTCTCTGAACACACCATGGTCTACGTGACCTCTGGAACCGGTTATTATGGCATTCCAATGAGAATTGCAAGCCGTTCAGAAATCACAAACATCATACTGAAACGTGCTTGAGAGCACTCACACAGTGCAGGGATCAAACACATTCTCAACCATACATATTCATTACCTCATCACCCTGCATGCTGTCACACAATTAAACATGCATTGCAATGTATGTTTAATTCTGAGATACATTAGTCACATATACAAGTCTGTTCAAGTTTGCGCTGATTTGCTTGAGCACAATCTTATTTACTATTCAATTGACACACTTAGCATGAGGTTTTAGTTGTTCGTAATTTTTTAATGGGTGTGGTATTGTAATTTGTTTGCCAAAACATGCTAAAAATTCAAGAACTTTATCATGAGAATATTCACGTTCCAAAGTGCCAGTTTATTTAATTACTTTATGTATTTGTACCGTTTCACCCTTTTAATTAGACCATTTCACACACTGCAGCGAAGTATTAGCCTCAGAATTGATCTTTTCTACTTCTTTTATCCAGTAAAAAAGCCTTCATATTACAAACATGTTTTTATATATGTGCAAATGTACTTACTGAATACAAAACCATCAACACTTGTGCAATGGAAAAATAAAATAAAAGATAAGAAAATATATTTGCAACTGAAGATACTGTATTTAATTGGTACTAGCCTACATTGTAACAAGTGTAGACATTTTGATAAGCAGTGCATGCACAAACAATACATTCACTTTTAGTTTTACAATTTTATTTTCCTCAAAACAAATACTTTAAGATCCTGGCAAACAAGTCTATTTCTCAGGTGGAGGAGCTTTTCTCTTCACAGACCTCGTCAGCGCTTGCTGTACCACCGGATAGAGTTTGTGACAGCCGTCCAGGCAGGTTCTCACAGCATCAGTAAGTGTGTCTTCCCGCATCTCCCCGTCCGCATTCAGACCAGACACTTGATTCAGATTGGGAAGCAGAGCCACGGTGACACATCCCCGATTCTCCCCGTATCCATCCTGCCAGCTCCCACACTCCTCTGGGTGTGATGGGTCAACGAGGCACGTGTTTCCATTCTGCCTCAGCGCACAACCTAACACCACATCATACATTTCAATACCGCCATCCGCCAGGGCCATAGAGGCGCAGGTCATCGCATGTGCAAGAATCGAGCCGTCATTCTCCAGAACGATGACATTAACCTCAATCTGCGAGCGTGGGTATCTGTGGAGGCAAACTCCTGGCTGCAGACTCTCGAGCAGAGTCGCGGACAGATCTCGTTCCTCGCTGCCTTGGATCCAGGCACCCCGTTTCATACAGGAAAACGGCGCGAGCCTGAAGTCGCAAACAAGGCGACCGGTTTTCATGTCTGTTTCGTCCTTACGTTCAATTTCTCTCGGGCCGTACACCGAGCATATGATCTTGGTGTTTCCAGCCTCGAGGTACGCAGAGCCCTTCGCCTGGCTGACCAGCCCGCAGCGCGCAAACACTGGCCGCACATCTCCATTCCCTCGGACGCCCTGCCTGCTGCTGGCCTCGGGAACTTTGTCTGGGGAAAGAAAGAGCAGCGGGGACTGCGACTCCTCCGGTCCACGGATACGTCTTGAGTCAAACGGCATTTTCAATAAACCCACGTGTTTATTGAAACAACTTTTCAGGAGCGAAACCGTTCAGTTCTTGTTCTATGAATCAAATGTATGGGACAGGACACTGCTGGTTTTGCTCTACCGCCATCTGTCGCATAGGCGTGACATGATAGGGCAGTGTGGGTTGTTATATTTTGTTGCACATAATTCACATTTTCAAAAACCACCTCACACACATATGTAACAACACTGAGTTTGTTTGTGAATTTCTATTTCATTGATTTGTTTAAATGGGCTTTGTAGAGCCCCACATCAATTTCTATTGATAGCTTCATATTTTTAGATTTTTAAAATCCGAATTATAGTAAGCTATGCAGTGAATAAGTGTTATTTAATTTCTTTAAAAAAGAAAGAAGTGTAAATAACGCGAAAAAGTATAAGGTCACACAAACGAACTCTGATTGACCCTTCCCTTACAAAAAAATACTGCAGTTTTTTTGAAGTAATACTGCAGTTTTTGCTACATGTAGAAAAATGCAGTTTTTTTGGACAAGAAAAAAACTGCAATATTGCAGTATAGCTGGAGTACAACTGCAGCTACGGCAATACAACTGAAGTAGTACTACATATCAGAAATACTGCAGTATTATTGAAGTAGTACTACAATAACACTGCAATATAACTGCGGTATTACTACACTGAATACTACAATAATACTGCAATATAACTGCGGTATTACTGCACTGAATACTACAATAATACTGCAATATAACTGCAGTAGTACTGCAATACATAATACAGCTAAAGTATAATTACAATACTACTACAATACTACTGAAATGCAATACTAATAAAATGCTGTACAATACAATTGAAATACAACCAGAATATCCTAAATAAGTTTTATTTTCACACATCTGCAATATAATGAATTAAGATACAAAACAGTGAATGTCTCAAACTGCAATGCAACAAATAATGTGATTTTATTTTATTTTTTTAACTTCAAATAACAGGTTGAGAGTTAGACAATGTATTTAAAGTGTTTATTTACAAATCATGCATATATCTTCCTCCACATTATTCAGAGAAGTTGTGTTTTTTTGAAGAGCTTATTCTCATTATTCCACTTTGTTCTTTTAACTGCCTTCATCTCAGATGTGGAAACACGATTGTGGATGTAGTCTGTAAAAAACAAACAAACAAAAAGAATCAGAGACACTCTTTTCAGTTAGGCCGGCGACACACTGGCTGCGTGGCGTGCGCGTCTCAGCTGCGTGGCGTGTCCGTGTTTATTTCAGCTCCCATGTTAACAGGTTAGAGCTTGCAGACTGCCTGCATGACACGCATGTCTCAGGCACGCGGAAAACGCGTGCATGCTAGAAATAGAACCGATGCCTATTTTTCACGCGACACGCAAGCGCATTGGAAGCGTTTCCAGGCAAAATAGAATAGAAAAAGATGTTTATATGTTATTTTGTACACGAATACATATTAATAAATTACATTTCGATGGTTGAAAGTCTAGGTATTGACAAATTCAGATATAACTATAATTTGAAAATAAATAAATAGTTATGAATTTTCAAATATTGCACCTGTCAATACAGAATGAAATATTCTGTAGTCTATTTTGCTGTCAATGCTGCTGACAGTGTCTTTATCAGTAGGCTTTATATTTATGCTTAACATGAAGTATAGTCACCAGGCAGCAGCGCCGCGTCAGACACGTTTCTGGTGTGCAAAGACACAGAAAACGCGACACAGCCGCCACGCAACAGAAACGCCACGCTCACGCCACGCAGCCAGTGTGTCACCGGCCTTACACTCTTCCCCACAGGCATATATTATGCTTAAAATGAATCTGCAAGTTAATCTCTTAAATTTAAAGGAACACGCCACCGTTTTTTGAAATAGGGGTTATTCTATAGAAAGCAATAGACTGTTCAGTAAATGTAACGTTTACAAAAATTAAAAAATGCAACATATGATGGCAGAGCTTTCAGCTTATTCCTCTATCCTAGAGAGAGTGAAGTGCTACTAAGTGCTAAATGTGGATTTCTGTCTAGATATGTAATAACATTTTGCAAAAGAAAACCTCAAAAAGGTTCATTATAGATACAGTAAACACATCTGTTCACCGCTCATTTTCCACAGCTGTATGCAAAGGCAAGCACGCGTTTCAAATCAGTGCTTCTCCTGGGAGACTAGCGCTAAATGAATCCCCTATATTAGCGCCATCTACTGTTTTAGAAGAGGAAGTCGCTCAACTGCATTTGTGAGAAAATCTAGCCGAGAGATCTCACAAAAAGCCAAGTGTCTCACACAATCATAACAGACAGATGTGCATTTGTATGCACTAGATTTGGTATTTGTTCAAAGGTTACAAGCAATTTGTAGGATGGTTTGTATTTATTTGTGAAATATTACCTAGGCTCATTTATTTATATTTGCAAAACACAATGCATGTGTTACTCCACTACATTTTCGCTCAAATTGACCTTTGTACTTGCACATTGCTTTCTGTTTGTTTGCGAGTCGAGTTTTCCTTTGCAAAGCAGATCGACTTTGTTTGCAAAATGCTGGATTTGTTTGTTTAATTATGACACAATATTAACTACATATTATTCACCATCTCCCCTACATTCAGATTGGTGGACAAACGCATTTTTGTCTCAGTGCGTGCATTGTCTTAGTCTGGCAGAGTCGCCGGCAGTTTAGCTTAGCATAATGGATGGAATCCTTTGTCGCCGGATAGCATGTTGTGAGTAAAAGTTATCCAAAAAAAAAAAAAAACCCTAATTACTCATTGTGGCCTGCGTATTCACAACGAGTACAAATAGCAATGCAGATTAAGACTAGGCGATTTCCTAGGCAGATATTGACTTATTGACTATATTGAGGTGAAGCACAGGCGAAGCACAGATATCACGCAACATACTTTCATCAACATACAGGCCTGACCTGCACTGAGTATCTTTGCTTTTGGATTGTGTTGAGTTTGAAAAGTTTCAGCTTTCAGGTGTTGAGTGATATCTCTGCGCCAGAGTAGCCGTGCTTAATCTGGTCTTAATCTACATTGCTATTTGTACTCGTTGTGAATACGCAGGCCAGCGTAGTATTTAGTTGCTGTTTTTTTATCACTTTTACTCACAACATGCTATCCGGCAACAAATGATTCCATTCATTATGCTAAGCTAAGCTAGCGGCGGCGCTGCCAGACTAAGACAATACATGCATATAGACAAAAATGCATATGCCCACCTATCTAAATGTAGGTGAGACAGTGAATAACCCCTATTTCAAAAAAAGGTGGCGTGTTCCTTTAACTTGGTGTCTGCAAGTGTTTGTGGAAAGTATTCATACTATTTCCAGTTAATTTATGGTTTATTGTTCTACATTAATAATGAGTTTGAACACTCCAGATAAAAAGTTAAATTACTCACCCTCATGTCATTCCAACCCCGCAAGACTTTCGTTCATCTTCAGAACACAATTGAAGATCTTTTTGATGAAATCTGAGAGCTTTCTGTCACTCCATTGACAGTCTACGCAATTTGCCCAATAACATGCATTTCTGGAAAAAAGCAGAAAGACACAATTTTTAAATTGTGTGAGTGCATATTTGTTTCACAGCAGCCATTATCTTCTGTTCAATTACATTTTTGATCTTTAGTTGTTACCAGTGCATTTTCCTAAATAATCACACCATAAAAAGTATTTTTTTTATCCTTTTCTGCCCATTAATGTCAAACTATTAAACATAATTGCTTGTATTTTTGTGTATATCCAGTAAGTTAGTGTCCGATATTCCAAATATTCCTAATATTAAATTGAAACAATTTAAGTAAAGTCACCATTATGTATAGCGCTTTATACAATACAGATAGTTTATAAAAAATGCATTAAAAGTGATAAAGAAAATAATGCTGCAAACATGCACAATCTGCCGTGACCCAGCTCTAAAAAATAACGTAAACAGTGTAAAACTACGCTACAGTACGGAAGCGGCGTTTCCCCTTATTTGCTCACCGGTTTGAATAACATATAAAGTCTTTTTTACACTAATCTAAAATTAAAATAAACAGATATGAGGACATTATACGTTATACTCACCTCTAAACTGAATGACTTGACAAGGCCAACACTCCACCTCGCGTAGCTAATGAACTTCTTTTCTTCCAGAAAACGCTTCTCTTCCATCCCACTTGTGAATGACCGTCACCACGGGTTGTAATCAGGGCCTGAAATTAACACCCGACCACCTGCCAAATGCGGGTGAATTTTGCTATTGGCGGGTAACACTGTCAATCTACCTGCCACATTGGCAGGTAGCCAATGAGAATTGAGTGATTCATTAGGGTTTTTTTTTTACGTTTTCATTTTCATTGCGTTGGACCTTAGCTATAATGTGGCGGCACATTACTGGGGTAAAAAGGCCAGCTGAAACAAACAACCAACAAAAAGATGGGGATGAGTCAAAGAAAAGTAAAAGAAGTCATTTTAATACAAAGTGGGCAATTGGCGACAACGGCAAGGTTCGTGAGCGGCTGATTTATGGCAACGACTGTTGTTTTGTAACGTTCATGCGATCAGAAAGAAGATGAGGCCCTTTTCTGACTACGTTTGGATGTGCGAGTATTAAACTGTTGGTGAGATGGGATGAGATAATGTAACGCTGACGTAGGCTCCAGAACAATGACAGTTGCACAGATGTGTGCGTGTGCAACTGTAGTACATGTTGGGAGTTGGGAACCGGTGAGAAAATGTCCGGTACCCGGTAACTTTACCAGTAATAATATTAATTTAGTTCTGCTTAACGGTTCCTGAACGCTGTAACTAAAAGCTGTCAGGACCTTGCTGTCTACGTGACTAAATCAGCCATCAACACAGCCGCGGGTGATTTGTTTACATACGAGCTGCGGTAGGTCTATAGATCTGTTGTGCGTGTGTGTGTCAAAATCAATGAATAAAAATATTTTTTTAAATGTATATTCTAAGAGTTATTATTACTTATATTGATTTCGTTAATAACTTGACAGCACTTAAATGTGTACAAGTTAAAGAACAATATTGTGAAATTCCCGTTTTTTCACCTTTAGGCTATGAGGCAACAAAAAAAAAAAGGCTGGTAAAAAGTCTCTGTGGCAGGTGAATTTTGATATCCACCTGCCACAGTGGCTGGTGGCAAAAAAAGTTAACTTCAGGCCCTGGTTGTAATGCTGTAATGTCTTTGTGTTTTAATTGTGATAGTCCATAAATATGAACGTATATGAACGATATTTTCAGTAAGGAAATTAACCAAACCGTATTTTATGGAGCAGACACCACGGGAACAGACGCAGGCTGGCCGCAACGAGCATCAGCTGCTCTCGAGACTCGTTGTCAGGACAACGACCGCGGCGCGTTCGCCCGAAGGAAGCTCTGGTCACGTGGGCTATACGCGGGTGAAAAAGTTAGTGTCGCACAATACAGCATAACTGCAGTAGGCTACAGTGTAATATTAATGGTAGACCAAGACTTCGGATGCAAAAACCAAAAAGTTCATCTGATTTTTTTTTCATAAAGCTCCTTTATTTAGGTTCAATAATTTCACTTTTTAATGGCAACAAAAATGATCTCATTGCCATTAAAGTGAAATTACTGAGACCCTGACTTTGAGCTTTTTTTTTTTAAGTCTATCACTTTTTAAAGTGTATCACTGAACTGCAGTTATTGTATCTATAGGCTACTTCATTTTACTGCAAATCTACAGTTGTACTGCAGTTTTACTTCACTATTCTGAAGTTGTACTTTTTGTACTGCAGTTTTACTGCAGTTGTACTTCAATGTACTGCAGTTATATTGTATCTATACTTCGTTAATACTGCAAATCTACAGTTGTACTTCATTGTACTGCAGTTATACTGCGCAGTTGTACTTCATTGTACTGCAGTTATTTTTTGTAAGGGTTCAACCAGACACGTGCTTCAAGTGAGCGCTGCAAATGAATATTTGCTCAAAGGGTTCGAACAGGGTCGCTAAACGAGCACTAAATGAATTTAGCCGCAGTGTTTCTCGTTAGAAAATAACACCGCCCTGACGTGAATTCCCGCTTTTCTAGACTAAACGCAGCTCTCGTTTGATAAGGCAGTTGCTGTGGTCGCTCCTGTGTGAAATCAGAAGCACATTCCTCTTAACATGGGTCTGTAGAGGAGCCATCATTTAGACTCGGAACCCACCGTTTCAAACGCTAGCAAGGCTTTACAATATTTCTCACCTCGGGATGACATTTTTAAGGGGTCTTACTTGGGACAGCCTCACTCGCTATAGCCTACTAAACAGTGATTTTACCGCAGACAAGTGCGGATGCATGATTGGACTCATAACGCTCCATTATTACAGAGAGAAGCTTACTGAGCATGGAGGAACTGGCCCGGGAGAGTATTCGCAGCATCAGTCTGCTATCCAAACCTGCGCGGGGTTCGGACGTCCCGCGGCTGGGCTCATTTGGGGCCATTTTCATCATGCTTAAATCTGCCCTCGGCGCGGGACTCCTGAACTTTCCATGGGCTTTTGAAAAGGCCGGCGGCGTGAGCACAGCCATCAGTGTGGAGATGGTGCGTTGTAACATTCCGACAAATAAGACTTAGGCTACTTTAGGGCACTTGCACTGGTATAATACAAAAACAAAACAAAACTTGTAGCTAAACCAACTGAGTGACCAGCTAAGACCAACAAACAAGCTAAGGCTGGTTTTGTCATAGTTTTGTCCAGTAGAGAGCACAGTAGAATGTGTATTTTTATTGTTTCATCTTAATTTTAGATTAAGATTTAATATAAAGATTACTTTATATTAAAGCATGTTACATAATATCCTTAAATATTTTGAGATGTACAAATGCATAGTTTATATTCTGTGTATCTTTCACATTAGAGTGAGAATGTGATGCTGCTATTCACAATGTGCCACTAATGAAATGAAAGGTGGTAGGTATTTTAGAAAAAAACGGCCTTTAATGTTCATGCAACCCTTTAGCAAAGAAACAACCCACGTAAAGCCTTACACGGAAGTGCTAATGTGGATAAAGCTGAAAAAGAATGTGTAGATTGTGGGGTTTTAAGCAATTTAACATCTTTCTCCCTTTCTCAGGTGTCTCTGGTATTTCTGATAAGTGGGTTGGTCATTCTTGGCTATGCCTCATCAATCAGTCGGCAGAACACTTATCACGATGTGGTGCGAGAGGTGTGCGGACAGAGGATCGGCCATCTGTGCGAGATCTGCTTTGTTTTCAACCTCTTCATGATCTCTGTGGCCTTTTTGGTGGTTGTGCAGGATCAGCTGGATAAATGTAAGTTGTATGTGTGTGCTTCAGTATGAGTCATTGTGTTTCACAGTGAGGAACTGTAACAGACAAATGTGTATATATACACATGACAATGAAACAAAGAGATATTTTTCCCCTTGTTTGTGTTTCAGTGTGTCTGTCTCTGTATGAGACGGTGACGGGAAACACAGAAGGAGAGATGCCATATCATTGGTACACAGATCACCGTTTTGCACTCTTTCTCATGTGCTTCATTATCATTCTTCCACTCTCTATTCCCAAAGAGATCGGCATCCAGAAATACACCAGGTGCGTTGAATGCTGACACAAATCTGTGACTCCCTAAATATTTTTATACCATATTATAATACCATCATCAACCACTGGTCTGAGTGAGAAGGACTGCATAGTTCCTTTGCTCTTCCACTTCTGTCCCACTTAGTAGAGCTGCTGTATCTATCATTATCTCTGATCTCTTAACGTTTCTTTGTTTAATTGCCAGTGTATTGGGAACTCTGGCTGCTACATACCTGAGTGTAGCTGTAATTGCAAAGTATTATTTAAAAGATGAGGACACAGCAGACCTCACATCAGTGCACAGTCAAGGGTGAGTTTAGTTATATGTACATGTTTGCCGTAAAGTTGTGTGCGTGGCTGCGTGCATGCATACATTGTTCATATCAGTGGTTTATTTTGGTTCTTGTATTTGTAAGATTGGACTCATTGGCCTCCATGTTCAGTGTGGTTCCTACCATCTGTTTTGGTTTCCAGGTCAGATTCTATTTATTTATTTACATCACTGGTGCACTATTTGCAACTTTCTCTGTTATACTTTTGACCATTAGGATTGCTCAAAGCTCACACACTGTAAACATTATTTATATTACAGTGTCATGAAGCTTGTATTGCAATCTACAGCAGCATGGAAAACAAAAATATTACACATTGGATTTTCATCTCAGTCACATCTATGATTTTCTGCCTGCTTATTTATACTCTCACAGGTGAGTCAAATCACTATACTCTATGATATGCACATATTTGTTGAGCATTAGTTACCTGTATTATTATAATACATTTTTTTCCAGTGAGTTTTTGTCTTAAACTGAGAGACTGACACTTGGTTGCAATATGGCAGGTGTGTTTGGTTTTCTTACATTTGGACGGGAAGTAGCCTCAGATATCCTGATGTCATATCCTGGAAATGATGTAGTGATGATTATTGCTAGGCTGCTGTTTGGGATTTCGATCATCACCATCTATCCTATAATTTTGCTTTTGGGAAGGTACTGTAAACTACAAATAAATGTGCATATCTCACTGAACACACACACTGTGTACACACTCATGTGTCAATGTCTTGTTCACAGGTCAGTGATTCTAACACAAATATTGCGCTTTTGGGAAAGACGGGCCATAATGACGTCTGTGTTTGAGAGTCGGTGCCGTCTGATACTAACACTTGTCTGGATCATTGTGACTCTTCTCATCGCCATCTGTGTACCAGACATGAGTGAGGTCATCAGCGTAATCGGGGGAATTAGTGCCTTCTTTATATTTATCTTTCCTGGTGAGACCCTCAATGGAACAATCACAATCTCACCAACTCACAAGCATGCACACATACTCTACCATTCAAAAGTTTGGGGGTGGTAAGATTTCTTAATGTTTTTGAAATAATGCTCGCAAAAGCTGCATTTATTGGATATAAAATACAGTAAAAACTGTTATATTGTGAAATATTATTACAATTTAACCTTTCTATTTAAATGTATTTTAAAATGTAATGTACTCCTGTGATGGCAAAGCTGAATTTTCAGCATCATTACTCCAGTCTTCAGTGTCTTCATTCTGATACACTGATTTGTAGCTCAAAAAACATATCTTTATTCTTTATTATCCTCAATGTCAATAATATTGAGGTTATTGAATATTTTTAAGGAAACCACAGATTTTTAGATGAATTTAAAGCATGTATTTGAAATAGAAGTCACAAATAGACCATGAAATGGCATTGACCAAGCTGACTTTTTGCAGGACTGTGCCTAATTTTTGCCATGCAGACAGAACCTATAAATCCTAGGATGAGGTGCGTAACATCTATGTTGTCTTATGTGTAAAGAAACCAGAGGAAACAGCCAGGAAAATTAAATTGATGTCACTATGTTATTTTTCATCATATATTGATGGTACTTCTAAGCATTGATTTAAATCACTTTCTCTTTCTTATTCACACTTTCCTGCTATCATTTTGTTTGTTTCTTTCAGAATCTTCTTGACTGGTTGGGGTGTGGTGACAGTCATTACTGGAGCTTTTATCTTTGGCCAGAGCACAACTATAGCTGTTATGGAGTTGATGCACAAGTTTTAATCTTCTTCATCATCATCATCATCATCATAATTTGCAATATCATTGCCTCAGAAAAATGTCTATACATTTGATTGATGAATGATAAACATTATGATACTTCAAACTGAGGATGAGTGGCAACTACATATAGAAGAAAATGTCTCCACAGTAGTACTGTTACTCCTCAGTTTTATTTTTTTGTGGCTAAGTCAATGCATAGGATGATTTTTGCTTAATATACCGTATTATATTGTGTAGGTTTGGACAAGAATAATTTTTTTAATGCTTTATATGGAATAACTGTAAACTATTTGGATAATAATGGAGAGTATGAATGCAAATGTTCTACACAGTAATTATTTATATTTGTAATAACTTATTAAAGTGAATTAACCTTTTACCTAAATGTGAGTGAAATTGAATAAATTGACCAATTGTAGGCTACTGTAATCAAGAGTTTTAAAAAATAGGCTTTAAAAATAGGTTTAAATGTGTGTCAAGTTTCGTAGGACAAAGGGATGGTTAAATAATGGTGGTAAGAAAAGGAATTCAGTGGGTGCGGTAAGAAAACTGATATGAATCCGAAACACATGAGGTCACATGACTAGGAACCGGAAGTAACCTTAGCCGTTGTGGTGAACTGTTTCAAGCAAGCGCAGCGCTGAACCCTCTTAACCCATTTCGAAGAAAACGGGTACAATAAATGCTTCGATAATTGTTGATTTATGTTGCTTATACGAACCGATTGACAGCCGTATGACTCTCTCATGGATGACGTGTGTTGATAGCTTCTGAGGGTGAAGTGGTAGTTATTGATTGAATTAGCAGGTTAGCCGAGCTCCATCATGACAGTGGCGGTGTTTTTCGGCTGTACGTTCATCGCTTTCGGCCCGGCCATCAGTTTGTTTCTGTTTACAATCGCCCGGGACCCGCTGCGTGTGATCTTCCTCATAGCAGGGTGAGTATCAGGGCAGATGTGCGGCTTAGTGTGGCTGAAAGTCCCGTGATGTACAGCACTTCATCTGGGCTGAGAACTGCCCAATGCCCATCACTAGGATCTCAAGCTCATTTGGAATACTATTAAAACATGACAAACTCACGCAACTTTTAATGAACGAATGAAGAAGTTTTGAAATCTTAAGACATTTAAATGAATAGTTCACACTATTGTTCAAAAGTTTGGGGTTTAATTTTTATTGAAATTATTAATACTTTTATTCAGCATTACATTGATCCAAATATTTCACAGTTTACTGTATTTGTGATAGAATAAATTCATCCTTGTGTTGTGAGCATAAGATACTTCTTACAGAAACATCGTACCGACCCCAAACTTTTGAACGGTAGCATGGGTTCCGAACAACAGGGTGAGAAAATAATTATACAAATAATTTGTGGCTGTACTGCTCCTTCAAGAGCGCTAACAAGCAATGGAATGGTGAAGCCCAACAGTGTTTGAAAGATTAATGTGTTTGTTTTAGGGCGTTCTTCTGGTTGGTGTCTTTGCTGCTGTCCTCTCTTGTGTGGTTCATCACAGTTCAGATCAGTAACAAGAACAGTGCCACTCAGCAGAGAGGGCTGCTCATTTTTGGAGTCGTGCTCTCTGTTCTGCTTCAGGAGGCTTTCAGATATGGTTACTACAGATTGCTGAAGTAAGAATTAACCATCCATTTTCCTTGTTTGAAAGGAGATACATAACCAGTAAGCCTAAATATATTGTGTTCTTGAGCATTGACTGCATTGATATTACATTTAAGTGGCATGGCTGTTTTGTGTTTAAGTTTTGATGTAATTTATATGCTAAATACACATTTGAATGTACAGTCTTTCTCTTCTATGGGAATGGAAGCAAAAATATTGATGACTCCTGTTGCACTAGATAGATTTTTGTCCAATCAAATGCTCTCCAGAATGAAAGTGTCCCTCCCCTGCAACTGACCAAGAAGTAGTGAATCATGGTTCATGGCTATGATTTAACTAAACATAATTTCTTTTCTTTGGAAAAATCAAAACCTCCCAAAAAATTTAAATAAAAGACTACCATTCAAAAGTTTGGGGTCAGTAATAAAAAAAGTTTTTGAAAGAAGTCTCTTATGCTCACCAAGGCTTCATTTGGTTGATCAAAAATGCACTAAAAAGAGTGATATTGTGAAATATTAATATAATTTAAAATAACTTTTTGCATTTTTACCTGTAATGGCAAAGCTGAGTTTTCAGTAGTCATTACAGTGCGTGCAGAATTATTAGGCACGTTGATTTTCTGATCATATGTTTTTGCCAGTCACATTTTACTAATTTAAAACCACATTAATCTTAATAACTACTATTAAATTTGTATTTAATGATTTATAATTGTTCAGGAAGGCTAGAAATGAAAAATACCTTATATTCTGGTGTGCGTAATTAGGTGCGTTTTCTTTTACAGATGAAATAAGCCAAAAAAGAGATTTCACTCAGACTGAAAAGTCAAAAATTATTAAATGCCCATGAGAAGGATGCAATACCAATGCAATACTAGAAATTGCAGTTAAGGCATGACCATTGGACAGTGAAATGCTCATTGGTTCAGCAGAGTCAGACAAAAATAGGTGGAGAAGAAAAGACACATGTTAACTGCAAAAGAATCTTAAGTCTTAAGTGTCACATGATCCTTCAGAAATCATTTTAATATGCTGATTTGATGCTCAAGAAACATTTATTATTATTATCAATATTTTTGTTGAAACCATGATGCATGTTTTTAGGATAATTCGATTGATACAATTCAAAAGAACAGTGTTTATTTTGATTTATTAATGAAAGTATTAATTTCTCAAAAAAAGTCCGTCAGGTTTCATGGAGTCTTTAAATAGCTAAAAGATTACGCCAGTGATTCACATCGGCATTCAGTGTTGGTGTTGTGTAGGAGGGTGGTTGTTAACATCTGTTATTGTATCTCTCAGGAAAGCAAATGAAGGCCTGTTGGCGCTCAGTCAGGAGGACACAATGCCCATCTCCATGCGGCAGCTAGCTTATGGTAAACATCCATCACATGCTTCTCCTAGTAGTGCAATAAACAGCCGATGTTTGTTTAATTGTGTGTGTCACTGGTTTGCAGTATCAGGTCTGGGCTTTGGCTTCATGAGTGGTGCGTTCTCTGTGGTCAACATACTCTCGGACTCCTTGGGTCCAGGAACTGTCGGTATTCATGGTGACCCTCAGCATTACTTCATATCCTCAGGTAATGAGATGCCAGTTTGTGATTAAACCCATTAAATCATATCCAGTGTGACTCAGACGTTCATGGTGTGCTTTTCCTCCTCAGCCTTTATGACACTGGCCATTATCTTGCTGCATATGTTCTGGGGGGTTGTTTTCTTCGAGGCGTGTGAGCGACAGAGATGGTGGGCTCTTGGAGCTGTGGTCATCAGTCATCTTATAGTATCATGCCTGGTAAGTCAACACATACCATACAATAAACTTTGACAGCTGAACCCCTATGATGTTAAATATTTACTAGGAAGTATCCCCTGAGATTTTAAGCTAATATTTCAAAATAATTAACGTCACATTCGCATGTTCATTGTTTGTTTTCTGATGTTGGTTAATGGTCACATGGCATGCATGTAAACATAAGACTTTTTTAGTTGGTGTTGTGTGTGTTATTTTAGTTTTTTTATAGTTTAATAATTAATTGGCTTTAATTGTACTTTTCATGTTAATTTTAGTTACATTTTAGTTTATTTTCATTTATTTTTATATATTGCCATGTAGGTTCAGTTTTTGTTTATTTTAGTTTTAGTTACTTTTTAGTTTTTAATTATTTCCAGTTAATAATTTTAGTGCTTTAAACTTCAATGTTGCCTTGGCAATAAACTGAAATAAGTTTGGTTTAAGTTAACTAATATTTATATACATATATTTTTATTTCAATTAACAGAGATGTTTTTTAATAGTTTTAGTTAATGATAATAACCCTGGTTTGATTTGTTTAAAAAATATGTATTTATATATAGGGCTGCACATATATAAGGTTGTTTATTATTCAAATTATGAATATTATATTGTTCTAATTCTAACTATAAAAATGAAAATATAAATACATTACTGTTGTAAATTACAATTCAATTACAACATTTAATAATAATATATTTTTTAAATTGTGTGAATGTCTAAATAAAGTAGCACACATTGCATGCCCGAAATGCATGTTATTAAACTTACTGCACATACAGAGATGTAGTTCGTGAGAAGCAGCATGTACTGAAGCGGAAAACACTGTAAGCTGTACGTTTAACACGGCTCTTCACTCTGCAACATGTAGCGCAACAGACTATATACTTCTCTAAATCGCAGTCTTTGATTTAATACTTGCACCAAGCTATATCATGATTTCAGTGTATTTCAATTAGTAGTGCAAGTGCAGCCACATTTACTCTTTTTAATTTTACATTTGATTTAATTATTAGCTTTTCATCAACTTTAGTAACCCCATTTGGGAAACCCTGAACTAGTAATGCATTACTCAGTGTATAGCAACAAACACGACTAATACAGCTGACTATCTGATCACAAGTGCATCATGTAAGACATTGGTTCTTTTTTTTCACCCCCACAGACGTTTGTGAACCCACACTATCAAGGCAGTCTGATCCCGACCTACATCATACTGTCTGTCATGGCGGCCTGGGCGTACTTATGTGCTGGAGGATCTTTGAGGAACCTCAAACTCTGCCTTACCTGTAAAGATAAAGACTTCCTGCTGGCCAATCACAGGCCTAGATAACCCATCAACTACAAACAGGACTTTCTCCAAAGACCGGCTCACTGAGCCAGTTGGCCGACGACACGGCCAGCAGCCCTGGACTCTGGCTTTATGGTCTAGGTAGTCTGCGTAAGAATGGTTGCCGAGTAACAGGAATTTTATGTCTGCAGATCTTGCACTTTCTGTAATTACCTCCTCTTTTGTTTTCTGTTCTGTACCTCATGTTCTGTGTGCAGAACATGACACTGAAACCATGTAAAAGACACAGATTGTGTGTGTTTTATACTAAAGAATTATGTCTAGAGCTGCTTTCATATGTGATTCTTTCCTCTGTAGCAGATTTTAAATGAGGTCTTGTATAGGTTTGGCATTTAAATAGTTTACTTGTCAGGGTTTCTCCCTTGTATTTTATGTTTTACTGACCAATTAGGCTCAAATCATCTGCTAATATCACGTCATGAGTCTTAGAACAGATCTCGAATTCTCTGGAGTGTGGCGTTGTGCTGTCCTTTTAATTCTATAATCTTGTCTTTTAAAATATCCTCCTTAACCCTCCCTAGGGCAGCAGTTTAATTTTCCTGTGTATCGCCATCCCAGTGGTACTTAAATGCATTTAAACTGCTTGGGCTTGAATGAGCAATCCAGTGGCCACTCTTAAATGAAACCACTACCCTGAATCTACAGGAAGCTCGAAGGATTTTAAAACCTAAGTGGGGTCAGTGCAGTGGTTTCTGTTTAGATCACTTTTATTGGACTCATATGCTTTTAGTTTCCTTTGTAAGACGTATGACATTTTCATTCATAATAAAGTAGGTTGAGCTTGAATCCATTGTAATTGTATTATTTCTTTCATGTGCATTTTGTTCAGAATTTTTTCCCCCCCCATGCTGGACATATTTGTAAAGAAGCTGGGAAATCATTCCTGATATTCCAAATCATGATTTAACCCCCAATCTCACACAAAATTGAGTTCTAAAAAGGTTACAGTTTTTTTCAATTGCTTACACACTAAAATTAAAACTTTCCCACAATTAGCAAAACCTTACACTCAAGAAGCAAAACACTGGCCTAGATTTGCACAACTGTAAGCACAATGTCAGCTTCACACTTTTTGCAAAACATTACAGAGTGATTTGCAAAACACTAAACACATTTGTATGCATTTGACACAGAAATTTATCATGATGTAATTTCCTTGCAATTTCAAAGCAAAGGCTTTCAAATGAACACACCCATAAACCAATTGGTTAAAAACAGCCACTAAGTGGGCACACACACGCTCGTGCTTAATTGTAGACACACCAATCAGGTTTAAGCACTATAAAAAGGCAACAGGTAAGGTCACCTGTCTTCAACAAAAATGGACGGTGTTAGAGGAAGAGCGAGGGGTAGGACATGCACAAAGAAGACGACAACCAAATCTGTGTAATGAAATTCGTGCTACAATTGTGGACCATGTAATAAACCACAGACTAACACTGAGGGAGGCTGGACTGAGAGTACAGCTTAAACTAAACCGGTACGCCGTGGCATCAATAGTTCGGACATTTCGTCAAGAGCACAGGTGAGAAACCTATCTTCTGTCAACAGAAAATCCATAGCTACTGCATGTACTATATCAACAGTTTTGGTATCTATTCCTGTATCATTTTCCAGTAAGCTACATCTATTTTGTTTGGACAACATAGGATTGAACGTCGAGAACAGTAAGGAGGGAGGGGCTCCATATTCACACAGGAGCAAGAGAAAGAGATCATAAACCGGTTTGGCCAATAATGCAATCATACTTAGAGAAATTGAAGCCCATATTGTCAATGATCATCCAATTTTCAATAATGTCCAACAGGTCTCTCTGTCAACAATAGCCCGCCGTATCCTTAAAAAAAACATCAAGTTCTGATGAAACGACTGTATAAAGTCCCATTTGAAAGAAATTCAGACAGGGTGAAAGTCCTGCGGCGTAACTATGTGATGGTACGTTTTGTTCACTGACTGTAGTACTATTGTGTACTGCACACATGTACATGTAATTTTACTGTATAGCAGACCTACAGTATATTGATCTACACAATGTGATCTTTTGCTGTATTTCAGAGTTTTGGACATGGATGCGGAGGAAGTCCCGCATGAGTTTATATGCATTGATGAGGCTGGATTTAACCTGACAACAGTGAGAAGGGGAAGAAACATCATTGGCCACAGGGCTATTGTCAATGTACCAGGGGAACGTGGGGGGTAACATTACCCTTTGGCCTGCCATTACACAGAATAGGGTCCTCCACCGCCATGCCAACTTGGGTCCTTACAACACTGACCTCATTCTTACATTTTTAGACAGATTACACAATATTATCACAGCAGCAAACCAAAGGGACCAGATGGAATACATTGTCGTCTGGGACAATGTAGCTTTCCATCATTCTGCTCTGGCCCAAAACTGGTTTCATCAACACTGACAATTTACAGTTCAATATCTTCCACCATACTCCCCCTTCCTAAACCCCATCGAGGAGTTTTTCTCAGCATGGCGGTGGAAGGTTTATGATCTCCGGCTCTATGTCCAGATGCCCCCTTATTCAAGCTATGGAGGAAGCATGTGATCAAATTGAAGCAGCATCCATACAAGGGTGGATTCGTCTAGTTACAGTATTCGTGTAAGCTTAGTTCAGTAATACTGTATAAAAACTGGAAAATGTTTTATGAATGTTTTGTTGAAATGTTTGGGATTGACTGACTTGAGTACATGACAAGAAGTCTGAACAATTGGTGTCGTGGTGTTGGTGAATTTATTTTTACACTTGTGTAAATGCTAAAAGTGTTTTAGGCTGAGCACATGAGTGTTTAACTGATTCAAATAGAATCAGACCATATGATGGTTGTTTATGTTATGACAACAAAATAAGGGTTTTATAAGACATTGTATAGTTTTGACAAGAGTTCTATTTTGCAAATGATCTGAGGTTTTGTGCTACTTTGGTGTAGTGTTGTGCTAATTGTGTGAAGGGGATTGAAAAACCAAGCCCGATTTTTAAAATTGTGCTTAAGCAATTGAAAAAAACAACAACTGTAATTTGAGTGCTAAATGTCAATTTCTGAAATCTACTATTAAAACAAAATACATGAGCTAGAGCGTTTCTACCAAGACTACATTTATTTGAATGGGTAAAAACAGTAATATTGTGAAATATTACAATCTTAAATAACGGTTTTCTATTTTTATATATTTTAAAATGGTATTTATTCCTTGTGATGGCAAAGCTGAATCAACCATTACTCCAGTCGTCAATGTCACATGATCCTTCAGAAATCATTCTATGCATGCTGATTCGGCGCTCAAGAAACAGTTCTTATGTGTTGGAAATGGTTGTGCTGAATATTTGTGTGGAAATGACGAATTATTTTTTCCTGAATTTTTTCAAGATTCTTTGATAAATAGAACTCAAAAGAACAGCATTTAAATAATAATAATACTAATAATATATATATATATATATATATATATATATATATATATATATATATATATATATATATATATATATATATATATATATACACACGGGTTTCTTGTATACAAACAATACCGGATGCGCGCGCATCCAGGGGGCAAAAAACCGCTATCTGTTATGCCGAGTTCTGTAAAAGAACATTGAAATTGCAGTTTATTATTGAGTCAACAAGAAATTACAAATGATGCGAAATCTACGTTAATTACAGAGTTGGATCTGTTTGTTTGTGTTTCATATTAATATAACATTATGTAAAACGCCCAACTGTTTACGAATCAAAATCCGGACATACTGTGATGCATGTATGAATCATCATGTTAGACTAAGTTAGTAATGTAATTGCCTCTATAGAGCCCGAATTTGCTTTTATATAAGTTAACCTTGTTTACGTTACTTTCCGACCTGCAACATATCATGACTGCACACATATAACGTTACTTTACTGTAAATCAAAGATTTGACGATGGATTATGTGGGTAGCAGTAGGCTAACGTTACCTCCGACCGTGGCGATTATATTAAAAAAACTTACTCTCAGCAATGGTGAGATCTTGCTGGATCCCTACGCAATACCTGACGATATTTGGATTGTGGATGACAAGAAGTGGCCAGCAATTGTAGGCTATGGCCTGATATATATATATATAATTGTCTAATTCAGACACCAAGTGTGTATACAAGAGAAATGATTAGAGCGTACAAATCCCTTGATGCATACAACTACGTGCTATGTGGTCATGTGCAGCTCGTCACTTTGATGCTGCACCGGGTTTTTTACCGCGGTCACGCCACCTGTGCTTCGGAGAAGTGCGGTCGCGCCATCTACGCTTAAAAATATATTGCGCGTCTACACGAGGTTGCGTGGTAGACGAAAGGTTTATGCGCTTGGTGTCGGCAGACCTTTAAAAAATATATTAAAAAATAAATAATATCAAATTGTTTTCTGCAAACTCCACCAGATTCTTGTTCTACATCTCACTGACTACCAATGTTGGGATTTTCATGTTGTTCTACTGTTTTATTATTTAATAATTGCCTGCCAAAGTCATGAACATTTACATTGCAATACAGTCATATTTTATAAATTCATAAAAATGTGAAATCAAATTGTTTTCTGCAAATTCCACCAGATTATTGTTCTTCATCTCACTGTCTACCACTGTGGTGATTTTCATGTTGATTTACTGTTTTATTATTTAATAATTCCCTGCCAAAGTCATGAATATTTACATTGCTACACAGTCATATTTGATAAATTCATAAACAAATCAAATCAAATTGTTTTCTGCAAACTCCAACAGATTATTGTTCTTCATCTCACTGACTATCACTGTGGTGATTTTCATGTTGATTTACTGTTTTATTATTTAATAATTCCCTGCCAAAGTCATGAATATTTACATTGCTATACAGTAATATTTGATAAATTCATAAAAATGTGAAATCAAATTGTTTTCTGCAAACTCCAACAGATTATTGTTCTTCATCTCACCGTCTACCACTGTGGTGATTTTTATGTTGATTTACTGTTTTATTATTTAATAATTCCCTGCCAAAGTCATGAATATTTACATTGCTATACAGTAATATTTGATATTCATAAAAATGTGAAATCAAATTGTTTTCTGCAAACTCCAACAGATTATTGTTCTTCATCTCACTGACTACCACTGTGGTGATTTTCATGTTGATTTACTGTTTTATTATTTAATAATTCCCTGCCAAAGTCATGAATATTTACATTGCTATACAGTAATATTTTATAAATTCATAAAAATGTGAAATCAAATTGTTTTCTGCAAACTCCAACAGATTAATGTTCTTCATCTCACTGTCTACCACTGTGGTGATTTTTATGTTGATTTACTGTTTTATTATTTAATAATTCCCTGCCAAAGTCATGAACATTTATAATTGCAATACAGTAATATTTGAAAAATTCATAAAAAAATAAAATCAAATTGTTTTCTGCAAACTCCAACAGATTAATGTTCTTTATCTCACTGACTACCACTGTGGTGATTTTCATGTTGATTTACTGTTTTATTATTTAATAATTCCCTGCCAAAGTCATGAATATTTACATTGCTATACAGTCATATTTGATAAATTCATAAAAAAATCAAATCAAATTGTTTTCTGCAAACTCCAACAGATTATTGTTCTTCATCTCACTGTCTACCACTGTGGTGATTTTCATGTTGATTTACTATTTTATTCTTTAATAATTGCCTGCCAAAGTCATGAATATTTACATTGCTATACAGTCATATTTGAAAAATTCATAAAAAAATAAAATAAAATTGTTTTCTGAAAATCAACATGAAAATCACCACAGTGGTAGACAGTGAGATGAAGAACAATAATCTGGTGGAATTTGCAAAAAACAATTTGATTTCACATTTTTATGAATTTATAAAATATTAATGTATTGCAATGAAAATATTCATGACTTTGGCAGGGAATTATTAAATAATAAAACAGTAAATCAACATAAAAATCACCACAGTGGTAGACAGTGAGATGAAGAACAATAATCTGGTGGAATTTGCAGAAAACAATTTGATTTCACATTTTTATGAATTTATAAAATATTACTGTATTGCAAATGTAAATGTTCATGACTTTGGCAGGCAATTATTAAATAATAAAACAGTAGAACAACATGAAAATCCCAACATTGGTAGTCAGTGAGATGTAGAACAAGAATCTGTTGGAGTTGGCAGAAAACAATTTGATATTTATTTTTTAATATATTTTTTAAAGGTCTGCCGACACCAAGCGCATAAACCTTTAGTCTACCACGCAACCTCGTGTAGACGCGCAATATACTTTTAAGCGTAGATGGCGCGACCGCACTTCTCCGAAGCACAGATGGCGTGACCGCAGTGGATTACTGCGTGTTGAGGTCAGATGTGCTCCCTAGTCAAAGGCAAGGCATTAAAGCCGAGCCTTATGATGCCTGGGTGTATGTCCATAAGGGCCTTGGTTACATCATTACGGCTAACTGCAAATGCATGGCAGGGTACGTCTATCAAAATGTATCTGCCATCAGAAACCCTTTACTCCGGTACGAAGACCGCGGGTCTTTTGCCCCCTGGCTGCGTGCGCAAGCAGTGATGACGTCGCCGAGAAATCCATGTATATAACATGGGTGTAGGTTACAATGCTGCTTCCAATTCGCATACTATCCGTCCTAAATAGTATTCGAAAATAGAATTAGTACGTCCCAAATCGTAGTATGTTGAAATGAGTGTCCCAAAGAGACCCGGATGGTCTACTATATCCGGTCAGAATCCGAAGTGCAGATCGATGCGCACTCTAACTGTACGTTCACACCGCCGCCGACTTGAGCTTCGAAAGCGGCCGGAAGTCATTCATTTTCAATGGAAGCTGGCTTCTCTCAGCTGCAAGGAGCGTCAAATCCCTCAGCGTCGCGTTTTGGGCGTTTTGAGCGTCAATCAGAAAGTTGAAAGAAGCTCAACTTTATGGTAATGAGCTATGACGCGGTTCAGCGGCAAGCAGCAGCCAGAGCCATAGAGAGAAAGAGTTGCGACACTCCCATAGACCTCCGTTGTTAAAAAAATGGTGGCGCTTTTAACCGCCTACTTCCGGGATATGGAGCTCGGATTAGTTCCAAACACTGGCATTTGGCTGTTAGACCCCATTCACTTACATTGCTGCGCGTCGAGTTGTTCCAGAGGTAAGTTGCTGAAATATCGACTTCTTTTGAATTGTCAACTGTCTATATTGTATCAGAAGCCCTTTGCGATGCTTATACTGGTCTTCATTTGTATATGCACAGCGTAATTATTTATATTTTATCTTGGTTGTTCCAACCAATTTTCAAGCACTGCCTGATAGCTAGTTAGCTATCGCGACTTCACCAGTTGTGAAGGTATAGCATCTAATTAGTTCGGTAATGAATCACTACCACCTTTATAGCAAATTTTATTTAGTTGAATTTTTGGTATATACTAACTAACTTTTCATTATGTTACGTGTTGGCTGAGTTTTGAGTGGTGAATGCTGCGAAGGTAGGCTAATGGCTGAATTGTAATTTATAAGCAAAATCACGGGAATCAATGGCCTAATACAGCCCAGTTGTGCTAAAATAAATATCATGAGACTGACGTCCATCATCAGATGAATATGGAAAAGTTAAGTTAGAGCCGCTAAAGCTACCCATGCGAGCACTAAGCTTTTCCCTCCAAAAAAAATTGCCTAAAACTTATCTAAGTAATATACAGTATTTCGTTGTCACCCTGCCTCTCCAAATGCAAAACTGACATTAACAAAATGCAATAACAGCTGAAAAAGTGCTTGGTTGTGTGTTTTATTTTATATTTACCGTTCAAAAATGCAATCGCTGCTGTCTGTCCCATAGAAGAACATGACAGCCAGCGTACGTTTTGGAACTATTGGGGCTTACATGAACCACGTGACAGCCGTCGCGGCAACATCAAAGAGTGTCGCAACTCTTTCTCTCTATGGCTCTGACTTAAGCCCCGTTCACACCGCCAGCGATTTTGTCGCTACATGTCGCTAGTCTCTGTACTGAGAAGTCGCTTGTGGGCGTTCATAGTGCTGTCGCTCTAATGTTATTGGTAGACTGCACGTCTGGCCATATATCTATACAAAATACCATCACAAGTGACCTATATAATTTTAATTTGACTAGGAATTAGGCTCAAAAGAAACAGTAAGCTGTTGGGAGAGTGTTTTTTATATTACCACAGCAGTGTTCAGTGGATTAAATCATTTAGTAGATTAACGATCGATCAATCAACAAATTAAACTCACTCATTCTGTCATAAATTACTAAAACGTCATTCGAATTTGACAAATAATCAATTTTCTTGTCCCTAATAGTCAACATAATGCAGGGGAAACTGTCAAATGATCTGCAGCAGTTCTAAACTTGCATCATAAAATTACAACACTCGAACTATAAATGTATGAATTAAACTCACTGAGACTGTCGACAGTTTCTTTTCCATTCGTCATTTTATTGTATCCATGTATGTGGTTAGGTGACAGTCAAATCATATGAAACAGTGAAAATGCCCTCGAACTCTTCTGTCTTGCCTGCACTCGAGACGGTGACGTGAGCTCCACTGAAAGTCTTCTTTCCTATTGGTTGTCGCTCGCGAAAATCGCTTCTCATTTGCATAAAGTTGAAATTTCTCAACTTTTGTCGCTTGTCTCTTGTCGCTTGACACGCCCACATTCTGTCGCCAACGGTCACTGTCGCTCGTGTCGCCGGATGTCGCCAACGTTCCATTGAAATGAATGGGATCATGTCGCTTTGTCGCTGCGTGTCGCTGGCGGTGTGAACGAGGCTTTAGCCTGAAAATTTGAACAAGCACAACTTACAGGTCCCACCCCCTTGCTCTCTGCTGCGCTACAGCCCTCCCTCCACAGCTCGTCCTCCACAGCGGAGCCTGTCGTGAACGCGCAGGCTAGTAAACAGGGCCACCGATGCCCCTGTAAAGTTAAAAACCGATAAAAAGTTATATGGCACATTCACTAATAGGGACTAAACATCAATAATATGCTTTACATTGACTATGGCCTGCCCATACTTTGACTACAAACTTGGTCCTCAAATCATTATGTATTTTCCAATAGCCTACATGTAACTTTATAACGTTGCACTCTTTCTATAAGTTATAAATAGCTAGTAAGATAACGTTAATATAACGGTAACTAACGTTACAGCATGTAAGTAATTATTCTAGCGATATATAATGCTAGATAAGGTGTGCTAGTACATTATTTCAGCAACATGACAAGCCATTGAATTAGCAGGTTTCAATTGTTGCTTAGCAGAGTGCGTGACATTTTATCTACATGTTATGCGGCTAAAGTTTTGACACCGAGTCAATGGGCTCTGTGTAATTCTTTCTTTTTCGGTTGTTTATCGTCATCAGTCTTTTTCCTTTTACCTCTTTGTTTTATGAGCAGGTGTTACTCGAGAATTGGCAGTTTAGGTTGTTTCTCCGTCATAAGCACAGCTGCAGCACGCAGGCAATCTTGCAGGCAAGCAGGCAATCTTGAGTTTGAACAACGGCTCGCGCTCCGGCGCTCACGCTGTGCAAGAGAGGGGTGTGATCAGCGCGTACACGAGCGTGATTGACACTGCTAAGACATGCCTCCTGGCTCTCATTGGTTGTTTCTGACCGGGAGCGTGTATTTCTTGCAAATGGCAAAAGGACCACTGGGAGGAGCCAGAGAAGCTTGATTTTTACACAGATTATCTGTCTCATATTCTACTGTCAGGACATAATGACAGTTTTAGCAAATACATGTTTTCAAAAGTTACCTACTGGAGCTTTAAATGTACAAGGGAATTCTGTTTAATTTTTAATACTTGTACTATCCTGGTTAAGTACATTTATTGACTCCTCCCCTTTTGACGTGTCACTACGATGCGTGCATGCAGGTGTTGATAATGAGGTAGGATTGTTTGGCACAGACAGGTTAGAGTTTGGAGAGCAACAGTTTCTACAATCGCATGAAATGCATGTTACTGATAGTGTGATAGTGTTTTCTTGGATGTCAATTTTTGTTTTTTGTTTGGAAAGTAAACCAGAGATTGCGATCAATAAATACGGTTTTGTTATGACCGCTTCTCCGTGCGTGCTTAATGGACATGTAGATAAGAAGATACTCCTCATCTAACCTCAAGAGGCTAAAAGAATTAAGACATTAGGTATAGCCTCTACAATTATTGAATAAACTCGCACTTAAGATCGATCGACAAAGACACAAAGGATTGTACAATGAACTTTCTTCTCAAAGGATTGGAAACTCTGCTGTTCACGGCCAGGAAAAGAGCGCAATTCTATGAATGAACAACGCGTCAGCTGTGAGTACGAGAAATGCAAACAATACAACTGATCACTGAATGCGAGATTGAACGAATGCTTGAATAGCATAATCAAACAGACGAAATAATTGTCAGAGTTTGGAAATGTGTTTAAACGCTAAAGAAAGTTACTCGTTAATTGTGGCTTATATAAAATGACGGACGAAGAGATTCACACGGCCGCGGAGCCTGAAAGGATTTTAAATTCACGCATCGCAACGCGCAGAGGTAAATTGGGAGTATGCACGAGAAAAATGAACGAAATTAAAGCGCTACTTGATAAAGGTGGAAGTGTTGAACAAGTGGATGATTGCATGGCGATATTATTGTTTTTCATTCATGACTTCAAAAATGTGCATAGTGCAGTACAAGACCTTTTAGCAGAGGAAGAGAAGAAAAATGATCAAAGCAAACTGGTTTGAACCTAAAATGATGGATTTCGATTGCTTTATTAAAGAAGTTGAAATGTGGCAGAAAGAAAATTCAGATCAACTTACAACAGTCGAACCAAAAGATAGTATAGAACCAAAGGATAGTATATCAAACATCAGTAGTGTGGCTGTAAGATCAACCTCATCTAAGGCCTCTTCCGCAGCTAAAATAGCTGCTGCTGAAAAGGCTGCTTTAGAGGCACGCGCCAAAACTCTGCCAGATATACAAGCTTTACAGATGAAAGAAGCCATTATAAAATCAAAGATTGAAAGGGCAGAACTGCAAACACAAATAGCAGCAGCAGATGCAAAGATCAAAGTGCCTACAATTGATGCTGAATCAGGACCCGATGTTATGAACGACTATTATGATGCAAACAAAGATGATAATGTCGAACCTACTTTTACAGATACCTCTGCATTAGAATTCGTTCCTATGACCACAATACCTAAGACTCCACTCCAGAGAGTTGTCAGTCACGTGCAAAGAGACTCTCAAGCAGCCACAAGTTCAAGTCCACAGATGGAGGTTAGTAATGGCTCGCACAAAGGCTTAAGCTTGATTGTACAAAGGCAAAAGAAAATTACTGATCTTATGATTATGCAGCAAAATCATTCTCTACTGCCCAAGAGAGAAGTACCCGTTTTTGATGGAGATCCATTGTCCTACCAGTCTTTTATTCATGCTTTTAAATTTCTGATTGAAGACAAGACGAGCAACAGTCAGGACAGGCTCTATTTTCTTGAACAGTTCACTACGGGCCAGGCCAGAGCTCTAGTTCGTAGCTGTCTGCACATGGAAGCTCGCAGAGGATATACCGAAGCTCAGCAGCTCTTAAAGAAGCATTTTGGCAATGAGATGAAGATTGCGAATGCTTATATAGAAAAGGCATTGAACTGGTCAACCATTAAAGTTGATGATGGAAAATCACTTCATGCATTTGCTCTATACCTTATGGAATGTTGCAATGTGATGCAAAACCTACAATACATGGATGAACTGGACGTTGTATCAAATTTGAAATTGATTGTATCCAAACTCCCATACAAGCTCCGAGAAAGGTGGCGGACAGTAACTTTTGAGTCATTCCAAAGAACTAATACTCGTATTAGATTTCGAAACCTTGTCGAGTTCCTGGAAACTCAAGCTGAGATTTTACTTCATCCTGTCTTCGGAGATAAAGATCCTTCTCCTGTTAAAGGCACAGTTCTAAAACACAGAACCATCAGCTTGACGACAGCTAAAAGGGGCAGCAGCTTTGTTACTACGGTGACACGACCTGATGAGCAGACATGCAAAGAAGCATCTAAAGCGCAGCTGCAAACTACTACTCATGCTGCTATTCTGACCTCATGTTGTTACTGCCAAGGTAAACATGCATTAAATGACTGCATAAAATTGAAATCAGTGTCCCAAGATAAAAAGGTTGAATATCTCAAAAGGAATGGTCACTGTTTCGGATGCTTGAAAAAGGGTCACATGAGCAAAGATTGCAATAAGAAAATAGTTTGCCAGATATGTTAACGAAAACATCCTACACTGCTCCACATCGACAATTCAAAGAAACAGATTTTGCCTAAAATGAATCTCAGAACCGAAAGAAGAAACGCCGGTCAATAGTGCACTTGTGTCAGCTGATCATGCAACAGGGGCCAGTAAGGAATGCGCACTAGCAATCGTGCCAGTCCAAGTTAAAGTTGCTAAAGGCAATAAAACCATAAAAAACCTATGCCTTTCTTGATCCAGGCAGTTCGGCGACGTTCTGCACTGAGAACCTTATGAATCTGCTGAATGCCAAAGGACGCAGAACTGAAATTCTTCTGCGTACGATGGGGCAGGAAAGACCTGTTAAGAGCTATGAGCTCACAGGTCTGGAAGTAAGCAGTATAGATGGAGATTTATATATAGACCTTCCAAAAGTATATACCCAACCAAAGATTCCTGTGTCGAAAGAAAACCTACTCACTCACCATGATCTTGAAAAATGGCCTTATCTGAAAGAAGTCAAACTGAAGAGAATCAACGCTAACATTGAGATTTTGATTGGAATTAACGTTCCAAAGGCAATGGAACCGTGGAAAATAGTGAACAGTCAAGGAAATGGGCCATATGCGATCAAGACTGTGCAAGGATGGGTAGTCAACGGACCACTTCATTCCTTTTCTTCAAAGGATGAAACTGGATTAAGGTCAGTGATAGCAAATCGCATCTCTATGGAGAATCTTAAGGATCTGATTATCAGGCAATATCATCATGACTTTCCTGAAAAGGATTACGAGGAAAGTAGAGAAATGTCAGCCGAAGACAAAAGGTTCATGAACATAGTAACGACTTCAGTAGAACTTAAAAATGGGCATTACCACCTACCCCTGCCTTTTCGTGATAAAGATGTAACTTTGCCTAACAACTATGATCTGACAGCACAGCGTACACTAAACCTTGCTAAAAGATTCAAGAAGGATTCTGTTTATGCAAATGAGTACAGTGTGTTCATGGAGGACGTGCTAAGAAAAGGATATGCAGAAAAGGTGCCACAAGAACAACTCCAAAGGAACGATGGTTAGGTATGGTACATACCACATCATGGGGTGTACCACAAGAAGAAGGGGAAACTTCGAGTTGTTTTTGATTGTTCTTCTTCTAATTATCTTCATTCAAGGTAATTATCTTCATTCAAGGGCCATTCTCTTAATTCCAAACTTCTTCAAGGTCCTGATCTGATCAACCCTCTACTGGGTGTCTTGCTTAGATTCAGAAATGAAAAAAATTCAATAATGGCTGACATTGAAGCAATGTACTGTCAGGTACGAGTTCAAAATCATCATCATGACTTTCTTCGATTCCTGTGGTGGCCTAAAGGGGATGTTGACCAGCCACTAGAAGTCTACAGGATGAATGTTCATCTTTTTGGTGCGGTGTCATCTCCAAGCATTGCAAATTTTGCTTTAAAGCAAACAGGAATCGATAATTCTGAATGGTACAGCTCACAAGTAATTGACGCAATTAATCATAGTTTTTACGTCGATGATTGTCTCAAGTCTGTGGCTTCTGAGAAAGAAGCTATCAAGCTCATTGAGGACCTCAGGGAAGCATGCACCCTAGGAGGATTTACTTTACGTAAATGGGTGAGCAATAGCTCTGAAGTCCTTGAGACCATCCCAGAAAGTTACAGAGCCCCTCTTGTGAAACAGCTGGACTTGGACAGAGAAAAACTCCTCTTGAGAGGGCACTCGGAATCCAGTGGAATATCCAAAAGGACGTTTTTACCTTCCGGGTAACCATTAAGAACAGAACTCCCACTAGACGAACAATCCTTTCTATAGTTAATTCCATATATGACCCACTAGGTTTCATTTCCCCTTTTGTTCTCAAGACCAAGCAAATTCTGCAAAGACTCTGCCATGAGAAAATGGCTGGGATGAAATAATCCCAGATGGAATTATGAGGCCATGGCAAAGATGGCTCACAGAGTTAGACCAGCTGAGCAGATTTGAAGTGGACAGGTGCATGAAGCCCGAGAACTTTGGTGTTGTAAAAACTGCTTAACTACACCATTTTTGTGACGCAAGCGAGCTAGGATATGGGACAGTACATTACCTCAAACTTACAAATAGTGTCAAAAATGTTCATGTCACATTTGTACTGGGAAAAGCCAGAGTAGTCCCACTCAAACGGATAACGATTCCGAGACTTGAGCTTGCAGCCACAACCCTTGCTGTGAAGGTGGACAGAATGTTGCAAAAGGAACTTCATATGGAACTGGAAGATTCCACCTTCTGGACCGACAGTACGGTGGTACTGAAGTACATCCATAATCAGACAAAAAGATTTCATACTTATGTCGCAAATAGAATTGCAGTGATACATATCCTCTCGCAAGTACATCAGTGGAGGTATGTATGTTCTGGAGACAACCCGGCAGATGACAGCTCACGTGGCTTACAGATAGAATCCCTCCTGAATTCCACAAGATGGCTGAACGGTCCTCACTTCCTGTCAAAGGAGAAATCTGAATGGCCTGAAGTGCCAGAAGATCTCAGATACATCCCATCAAACGATATGGAAGTAAAAAGAACTCTATAGTAACTACTTGAACCTGCAGAACAACGCGGTTACAAGAATAATTTAGTATTATTCTTCATGGAGGAAACTATTGAGAGCTATTGCATGGTGGCTAAGGCTCAAAGGACTCTTGGTGCTTCAAAAGGACAAAGGTTTTACAATAAATTCACAATGCAAAATGAAGCAAAAAGGATTAACTCCAGAGGATTTGGACGAAGCTGAGAAGTCTGTCATTCGCTATGAACAACAGCGCTACTTCGACTCAGAGATAACACACTTGAGAGAAAACAAACTCATCAAATAGCTCCATATACAAACTGGATCCAATCATTGATGAGGGCATTTTAAGGATTGGAGGAAGACTAAGTAAAGCAGCCATGCCGGTGAGTCTAAAGAACCCAATTATCCTACCCAAAGACTCACATATATCCAAACTGATCCTGCGTGACATACATCAAAAAGTTGGACACTCAGGAAGAAATCACATGCTTTCAAGACTGGGTCAGAGGTTCTGGATACCATCAGCAAATTCATCTGCAAGAAAGATAATAAAGTCTTGTGTCTTTTGCAGACGAATGCAAGCTAAAGTTGGAGAACAAAAAATGGCTGACCTACCCGATGAACACGTCGCTCCTGATCTTCCACCTTTCTCACACGTGGGTATTGACTACTTTGGACCAATTGAAGTCAAACGAGGTCGTTCTCATGTAAAAAGATGGGGGGTGATATTTACCTGCCTGGCGAGCCGAGCAATACACCTCGAAGTGGCAAGCACGTTAGACACGAACTCTTGCATCAATGCTATACGACGGTTTTTATGTCGGAGAGGACCAGTACTGAACATCAGGACTGATCGTGGCACCAATTTTGTGTGTGCCCAGAAGGAATTAGAGGCCACCTTGAACCAGATGGACCATCACAAAATTCAAGAGACTTTGCTGAGCAGTCATGTCAAGTGGACCTTTAATCCACCATTTGCAGCCCACTTCGGAGGAGTGTGGGAGAGATTAATCAAACTAGTTAAAAAAATACTGCTTTCTGTCCTGAAACAACAGACACTGGACGATGATCTGTTACAAACAGCTTTGTGTGAAGTTGAGTGTATTCTCAATGACAGGCCCATCACAACTCTATCAGGTGACCCAAATGATCTTGAACCCCTAACACCAAATCACCTTCTGCAGTTGAAATCCAAACCCCTCTTGCCCCCTGGACTCTTCAATAGAGATGACTTGTACGCTAGAAAGCGATGGAAACAGGTGCAATACCTTGCAGACCTTTTCTGGCAATGATGGACAACTGAATATCTTTCATTTATGCAGCAACGACAAAAGTGGAACAATCCCAAGAGAAACTTCCAGGTAGATGACATAGTAGTCATTGTAGACCACACAGCACCAAGGAACTCGTGGCCCTTAGGTCGTGTGATGAAGACCCTGCCGGGGCCCAAAGGTCTTGTCCACAGTGTCTTGAAGACTAAGGGCCAATCTCATTTCTCTGTCTTACCCCTTCCCCTTCCCCTACCCCTTTGTCTGTGTCTGTGGTGAGAACGTTCCACTAAGAAATGAGACACCACTCGATAACTGTTTGCGTCATCTTCCCTTGCCGCTAGCTGGCTTCTACGTCAACAGAGGCGACAAGCGTTGACATAAACGAAGATGCCGTCGTCTCAGGTCGTGATCTCGATTGCCTGGGCTCTCTTTATCTTTGCACGCTTGGGTGCCATCAGTCGAAGACATATTAGAAGAAGATTGTTTCTCAGACGCATACGACTACTTACGGATCAAGTCATGGTACGTATGTTTTCATTGTATTTAACGGAGGCGCCGGCGGCGACACCATAGCTAAGCAAAACATTAGCAACCGGCTAACATTAGCAAACGTATGTTGTTGTAGCTACGATCTGAGGAAAACACATGCATTTTTATTTATCAACAATGGTTTGATTAGAATAATTTATTTTTTGTCCGTGCGGAGGCGATTCCATTTTATTTATCTATGGCACATGCATTTTTTTTTTTTTTATAAGCAGCCCAATGCTATCCAATGATTTGTTTGCATTATTTAGGTTTTCTATTTTTTGTTAGGCAATAGATTTTTTGATAACACTTCACAATAAGGTCTCATTTATTAATGAATGAACTAACATGAACTAACAGAGAGCAATAGCCTTTGTTATTGTTAGTTAATAAAATATGTGTGTTCATGTTAGTTCACAGTGCATTAAGTAATGTTAACATAACAACTTTGGATCTTAAAAATGTATATTGGTTATCGGCTTTCAAATGTAAAGAATTATTGGTATCAACCAAAATGTTCATATCGGTGCATCCCTAATTTTTATCCATGTATGTGTTAATTTTGTGATGTGGTTTCAATATCATACCCAATTGTTATGATTTTGACTTTGCTTCATAACTGAGGGTACAAGAGTAGTTATGTGTGCGGTTTAATGGGGAGGGTATATGTAACCTTTTTGACTTGGCCTATTAAAGGTTTGAACATGTTTTTTTTGTTCCTCCAGGCCGATCGTCCACCTATGTACTGCAGAGTTGATGCGACTGTGCCCATCTTGCGCTTATGGTTTGACGAAGAGGCTGAAATAAAGCAGGACCTACGCCTGACCAGGACAGCCATGAACAGCCTGCAGAGGCTTCTAGACAGGAATCAAGATCATGGCTGGGGAAATCAACTAGAGGTCCTCATATATACCTATTGGTTGGCACACGGACTCTCCTACCGGGTGGTGGCAAAAGTTTTCAATGTCCCCAGGGCAACAGTATATCGAGTAATACACAAGGTGGCACAGAATATTTGGAACAATTTAAACAAAGCTATCTCCTTCCCACAAAATGACCTGCAAGCTGTGGGTCAAGGATTTGTGGCTCTATCGGGCACCCCTGCATTCCACAACGTTGTAGGGGCGATAGATGGCACACACATTCGGATTAAACCACCAGAACTACATCGTCTAGACTACCTTAACTACAAAGGCTTTTACTCCATCAATATGCAGGCCATATGTGATGCAGATGGAAGGTTCCTGGATATCTTCGTGGGTTACCCAGGGTCAGTCCATGACACGCGTGTGATGAAAAACAGCTCCTTTTACACATCTGGACGTTACCCCCCGCCAGGATATATTATTCTGGGTGATGGTGGGTACCCCTGCCTCCAGACCCCAATATGCCTGCTCACACCATACAAAGAGCCAGTACGTGGACGAGTGCAGCAACGCTTCAATTATCGCCAATCAAAGGCACGCAGCATAATTGAGCGTGCCTTTGGAGTAATGAAAACAAGGTGGAGGTCAACTCTGTTCCGGGCACTGGAAGTCAAACCTACCTTTGCACCCCAGGTTATTGCTTCATGTGCATTCTTACACAATGTGTGCTTGGACAATGGAGACACACTGGATCCTGACGAGGATATTGCCAGGGACGATCTTGACCCCCATCCTCACCATGAACCAATGGCACTCAACCAATGCTGCACGCGACGCACTGGCTGGCCAAGTTTCCGGGGATGTGCAGGCCACATGAAGAGACATGTTGCACTGTTGATTTTCCTTAATTTTTATAGTTTTTTAATATTGTTCTTCTAATGTTTTGCCCAATTTCTAAACTGTTGCCATTCATGTGTTTGTATTGTATAAATGTTATTGTTACATATTTTCTTATTGCACTTTTTTTTTAAAACAATAGCCTGAGAACTAAGAACGGAAGTTTTTAATGATGAGTAGGCATGTTCTTACCTTGGTATTATTTTTTTGTTCCAGAAGTGGAGTGGGGTGAGGTGTAGTGGGATTTCTACAATTGTTTGCAATAAATCTTTTAAAACACACTATTATGGTGACTATGCTTCGTATTTCCGTAAAATTTATCCACGAAAAGCCTTTTTATAAGAACCACATTTATTGCTCAACAGCAGTAAATATTACAACATGTAAATATAACAATAATACATATTCAAATATAAATTATATAAACTCTTAAAACATTAATATATGAAATTAATAGGGCCTATGAAAACAGTTGTGCAATTGAACAGATAATTTTTAGAACAATAATACATATTCAAATGTAAACAATATAAACTCTTAAAACAAATATATTTAATTAATATGTAAACAGTTGTGCAATTGAACATGTAATTTTTGTAAATTATATAAATTCTTAAAAGAAATATATTTCATTAATGTGTAAACAGTTGTGCAATTGAACAGGTAATTATTTTCACATCTTTTCAATCATTCTTTCAAAGAGGTCTAAAAACCTCTGTGACTTCGCCTCACTCTCTTCATGGCGCCTTTGCTCCTGAAGGGCCTCCTCAATCAGGAACTCCATAATAGGATTGGACCTCCTCCTAGATGTGGTGGCACTTGTTGCTGCTGGGGTACTGGTTAGCATTCTACTGGTTCCTGTGTCAGGGGTCCAGGATGCTGCTGTGGTGGAGAGCTCTGAGGTAGAGGGCTCCACAATATCCTAAAGAAACAAGGCAAATCGTGTTACTTTTTAGAAATTTTCAGCAAATATCTCCTCATGAAATTTAAAGAGAAAGTTTATGAATCTGATGTTAGTGGAATTCACGAAAGTACTGAATTACATGGTAAATGATTAGCCTCACCATGAGGATTGTCATAGGATCCTCTGCTGGTTGGAATGATGCCACCACCACAGGGGGGTCCATCGCAGGCCGGGCACCCAAAACCTCGTGCATGTCTCCATAGTACTGCCATGTAGCAACACTGACCTCACCCTGGTCTGTCCCTGACCCGGTTTTTGGAGTCCTCAATTCCTAACACACACACACACACAATAAACAACCGGCTAGTTGATACATTCATTAGGAAATTGGAAATTATTTTAAACTTGACATCATATACCTTGTATTTTTGTTTTAAATTCTCCCATTTTTTGGAAGCCTGCTGTCCAGTCACCTTGCCCTCTAGGCCAATCTCTTTCACAAATTTCCTGCATCATAACCGACAGCTCAAACTTTCAGCATTTTAAGCACAACACAGAAATAAAAATTCAGAAAAACAGAACGCAAGAATATGATTGAACGATTAATTACTCACTCCCATTGTTGTTTGGCCATTGTTTTGGACTTCATGAAGTCTTTTTCATTATCTGCCCTGAAGCGGATGAGCCGCCGAGTCTCCTCAGGTGTCCCTGAGGGGGGAAAGGAAAATATACGTTACCGTTACCTTGCTAGGTGAATCACGTAGTTAAGCAAGCTCTACCAATATTAAATCAGTCCACCGATAAAATCAGTCAAGGAATAGTAATGTCAAGCAAATTCACTTCATACTAATTTCACCTAAAAACCATAATATGAAGTGTCATATAGATAGATCCTCAGCTCGACAAATAGCGCATAGCTGCTAGCTAGCGCGGTACCGATTCAAAACAAAACATTACAATTAAAACCACTTTAACATTTTATTAAAAGTATCATAAAACATGAGTGTCATAATTATAATATCAATTAAACTGCTGAAAATACTTACATTTGTGCGACTCCTTGACAGTTCGACGTTCAGCCATAAAAAAACTTGATGCCGGCACTTTTGAGAAATTTCTATGTTGTTACCCCTCTATTTCAAGTGTGGTCCTCCGCAAACTTCGTTTCAAGGGCTATGTAGCCCTACGCCTTGGCCCTAGCCCTTAATCAGAATGAGAATTGACACCACTTCCCCTCACATGAACGCGCAAAACCGAGGGGGAGGGGGAAGGGGAAGGGGTAAGACAGAGAAATGAGACGCAGCCTAAAACCACTGTTCTTCAAAGACCCATCACCAAACTCTGTTTGCTTCTGGAAGCTGACAAGTCAGCCTGAGCGATTCTGACAAAACAATGTCAGTTTTCTACAGTCTTATGTGCACGCTTTCATTTATCCTGACAAACCTACATATATCATTACGTGCTGTCACAACCTGGCTCAAGGGTCGTGACAAAAGAGGGAACGAGACAGCATAAATGGTCAAAAGTGATTTATTTAACAAAAGAGTAACTAAACATAAATACTTAAATGTGGAAAATATAGCCCGGTAACATAAATAAACTCAAAACAAGATGTGGCAGTCGGGATGATCAGGCAGTGGTCGACGTCTCGATGGCAGAGAAGGAAGAAGAGAGTGTAGTTTGACCAAGTGGAGCTTTATCTCCCCTGGCTCACAGGTTCCAGGTGCACCCAATCAGCAATCACCTCAATAGAACAAAGATGATTAACCACACAGGTATCACTCCCGCAAAGAGGCCTTACTGAATCACACAGGGTCCGTCACAGTGCTCACACACCAGTATATATCTTTACATACATGGACTTTTTAAATTCGCACCACATATACACTCAAAATCTGCACATACATGGACTTCTCATCTTTCGCACCACATTTACACCCATTGGACTTTTTGTATCCTTCCCTATGGAGTGTGCTTTAGACACATCTATGGTATGAACTTTGGGGGTGATTCATGGGAATTGTTAAAAAAGATAGATGAAGTAAGATATCACAATGTATTAACATTGATGAATGTAATGCAATATGATTAATGTGATAAATGCTATGTAAATTGACATTTGTTTTTGTATACTGTACATATGGCAATACTGTATCTAGTCATATGAGTTCTGACTCCATTAGATATCTTATATTTGGTATGTCACTGGCCTCACTGTTTTAATCAATCCAGCTATCCAGTCGCTAAACACTTCCACAGTAAACTCCAAGAAGGTGCAATTTATGTCGTTTAATCATGAAAAGTGTGAAACTACAAAGAAGAGAAAATACACAAACATGAATTTTCACAAAATAGATAAATCATCAAAATGAGCATAGTCAAACACAAGGCAAATAACCAACAACAATACAGTTGTATAATCAAAAGCATTAATACTTTGTAAACTTGAGTAATAAAAAGTAACAAACATGCTGAATTAAATGCTACATTACATAGCACAACAAAGTACACAATGCTCATTAACAAAATCAAACAGTCACTTACAGATATTGCATTGCAAAGGGCTTTGATAGACAAGATGAAGCTGGATGTCTGCAACCACATGGAGCACCTTACACAACTCAAGCACAGAAGAAATATGGCCTACTTCCTCTTTTAAACAGGAAGCCACAGGAAAACTAAGGAAAACTCAAAAATAAGTATCAAAATAAAAGTCCTTGTTTAAACCGAAGTTTTAAAGTCCAGCACACTCCCCGCCTGGGGTATGTAAATACCTCACTTTAGCTTTTATACTCCTAATATCTTAGGGGGAGTAAAGCAGAACCACTTCTGATATAGGGCGAATAAAGTTTTTCTGCACACCTTCTCTGATGAATTTCAACTCCACTTTCCTCACAAGACCATCTTTACTAGGTAGTGTTTTTGCAATGATAGCCATAGGCCACTGATTTCTCTTGACTTGGCTATCCTTCATCAACACAATGTCTCCTTCCTTGAGACAAGGCTTCTTGTCTTGCCACTTCTGCCTAGAGTGGCAAGATACTCACGGCGCCATCTTGTCCAAAATGTTTCTGCAAGATTTTGAACTCTTTTCCACTCAGCCTTGAAAAGATCTTTATCTGTAAACTCGCCAAGTGGCGGAGGGTTCGAACAGGTTTTCTTGGTCAACAGAATAGCAGGGGTGAGTATTAAAGGAACTTCAGGATCTGAAGATACTGGCACGAGAGGGCGTGCATTAATGATAGCAGACACTTCAGCCATGAGGGTTACAAGAACGTCGTGTGTGAGATGCAGGGACTTTCCTTCAAGCAACATACAGTCAAGAATACGTCGGGCTATACCCACCATCCTTTCCCAAGCACCTCCCATATGTGATGCATGGGGAGGGTTGAAAATCCATGTACAAGCATGTTCTTGTAGATACTTCTGAAGATCAGAGCCTGAAGTTTCCTTATTCATCTTGAGCTCCTGCACTGCCCCAATAAAGTTTGTACCACAATCAGAGCGTATCTGCTTAGCGGGTCCCCTTATTGCAAAAAAACGTCTCTGAGCTCAAGCGGATTCATTAATGCTCTATGTCTCTACAACTTCAATGTGCACTGCTCTTGTGCACATACATGAGAAGATGATTGCCCATCTTTTGGAATTGGAGCAGCCTCCTCTGGTGCGGCGAGAAACAACCTGCCATGGTCCAAATACATCGACTCCTACATATGTGAAAGGTGGAGCCACTTGAAGTCTTTCTGCGGGCAAATCGGCCATCAGTTGGAGCTCTGTAGGATGGCGAAGCTTTCTACATGTCACACACTTGTTAAGTAGACTTCCAATGCATCTTTTGGCACTCATCAGCCAATACCCTGCTGCTCGTATTGCTCCCTCAGTAAAATGTCTTCCTTGATGTTTGACTGCTTGATGGTAATGTCGAACAAGCAAGGTTGCAACGTGATGTTTACCAGGAATGATCACAGGATTGGATTCTTCCTTCTCAAGACCTGCCTGAGCAATACAGCCTCCAACGCGCAGAAGACCTTTGTCATCCAGAATAGGATTAAGTTTCCGTATACTACTTTTAGGTGAGAGATTGCATCTTGCTTTTATATCACTTAGCTCTTCAGGAAAGGCTACATTTTGAACGCTCTTTAGGATAACAATCCTGGCTTTTTCCAACTCCTCATTTGTGGGACTGTTACTACAGAGATGCCATCCACTACATCTTGGCTCTTTTGTTAAATGGGAGAATGACTGGGAGATGTGGCTTAAATGAGCGATCGCTCTGATTAGCTTATTCAAGCTGGAGAAGCGTTCAAAACGCTCAGGAGTCAGGAACTGAGTAGGCACTGTAGTTAAACATGAAATCACTTGTGGTCGGATTTCTGGATCTACTTCAAGATCAATAAGGTCATAGTTCTCTTGAAGCAAAGCATTTAAGGATGGAGTGTTCTGAAAGAAATCTGGCCCTGTAAGCCAAGTTGTACTACTGAGATAATCAGCTGATACAGATCTAGACCCATGATCTGCAGGATTGGCATCTGATGGAACATAGCTCCATTGACTAGGAGTAGATGACTGAAGAATTCGTTGGATTCTGTTGTGCACATACACATAAAAGCGTTTTGTTCGATTATGAATATACCCAAGAACAACTTTACTATCAGTGTAGAACTGGATCTTATTGAACTGCAAGCCTATTTCTTCTACAACCATGTCTGTGATCTCAACTGCTAGAACTGCTGCACAGAGTTCTAATCTTGGAACAGTCAGATCTGGCTGTGGTGCCAACTTTGTCTTTCCAAACACAAAACCAGTATCTACCAGTATTATGTCATCAGGTAATGGAGAATCCCAGTCTTCAGCCTGCTTTGAGAGTTCCCGAAGCAACAGCCTGCCTTTGATGGTAACAGGAGCAATGAAACCATAAGGATCATATAAGCTGTTTACGGTTGACAGTACACCTCGCCGGGTGAATGGCTTCTTATCGTCAATAGCTTGGAAAGTAAATGTGTCTGATGCTAAATTCCATGACACTCCTAGGCTACGCTGGACTGGAGTATCTTCAAAGAAGAGATCAACATCTTTGATATCCACAGCCCGATCTTGAGGGTGAAATGCCTCAATCACTGCAGGTCGATTGGAGATTATTTTATGTAGCCTAAGGTTTGCTACTGCAAGCATGTCTTGAGTTTGCTTCAGAGCACTAATTGCTGCGGTTTCATTTGGGAAGGATTTCAGAGCATCATCAACATAGAAATCATGTTCAACAAACTCTTTAATTTCACTGTCGAAGTTCTTTTCTTCCTCCTTGGCCGCTCTATGCAAACCATATATGGCAACAGCAGGAGAAGGACGATTGCCAAACACATGTACACACATTCTGTATTCCACTATTTCTTTACCAGGGTCATTGTCTTGATACCAGAGAAAGCGCAGGAAATCTCTGTGATCCTTTCTGACTAAAAAACAGTGGAACATATGCTGAATGTCAGCGGTGATCGCCACTGGCTCCCTACGAAATCTTAGCAACACTCCCAGGAGGGTATTGTTGAGATCTGGCCCCTTAAGTAGGATATCATTCAATGAGACTCCATCATAAGGTGCACTAGAATCGAAGACCACACGGATCTTGCTTGGCTTCTTCGGATGATAAACACCAAACAATGGCAGATACCAGCATTCTTGGTCTTTCTTGAGTGGGGGAGCAATTTCTGCATGTCCTTTAGAGAACATGTTCTCCATAAACTCAAGAAAATGAGCTTTCATTTGAGGACGTTTGTCCAAAGTATGACGAAGTGAGGAGAGACGGCTGTAAGCATACTTTCTATTATTTGGAAGCCTTCTTCTGGGAACTTGAAATGGCAAAGGAGCCACCCAGCCATTGGATTCATCTTGGTAGAACTCTTTGTCCATTATGCGTAGAAACCTGTCATAGTCCACTGACAGTGCAAGCTTGTGATCTCTGGATGTACGAACAAAGATTGATTGGCCTAGCTTCTCACTTGCACATGTTGCTAAAGCACTTACATTTTTTGATGTAAGATGATCTTGAAACTGAAACTTTGTGCCATACTGCTCTTTTACATGGAACTGACTTTCACAGGGCCAGAATAAACTGGGGCGACCACTTTCAAGTATGGAGGTCTTAAAAACATCTACATGAGCAGGTCGATGAGCACCTCCAAAACACACGTCTCCAATAACTACCCATCCAAGATCTAACTTTTGAGCAAATGAAGCGTTGGGTGGACCATCAATCTGCTGACGGACCTTGTGGACCCTAATGAGGTCCCTACCAAGGAGGAGAAGGATGTTAGCATCTGGGTCTAGGGACGGTATTTCATGCAATATCCCTCAGGTGACTGAAATGACGTGCTGCATCTGGGGTAGGAATTTCAGAACGAATGTTCAGAATCTGATTGCACTCTAGGAGTGTAGGAAGATGAAGGCTTACACTCTTATCCAATGATTCCACAATGTAGCCACTTGCTCTCCTTCCTGTTGTCTCTTTTAATCCAGCACATGTCTTGAGTGAATATGGAAAAGAAGATCCTTTGATTTGAAACTCTTCAAAGAATTCTGTTCTCGCTAATGAGCGGTTGCTCTGTTCATCAAGAATTGCATACATTCTTCTGGATTCGGTTTTGTTACCGACAGGATAGACATTAACCAAACAAATCTTGGAACATGCTCTGGCACTCTTTCCAGCTCCACACACTTCAGTACACTTTGAGGTTACCTCTTGGTTGGTTAATTCATTTTCCTCCCCGCCATCTTCTAAGACTGGAGAGATGGTTTTCCTCCAAGGTGCTGGACCAGGATGTAGAGCTGACACATGACGATCACTATCACATTCAGTGCAATGGATTTCAGCTTTGCTGTTTTTTGCCAAGTGATCTACAGAAGAGCAGCACCTGAAGCATACTGAATGTTCTTTAAGAAACTGTTTGCGATCCTCAAGACTTTTTGCTCTAAAGCCTCTGCATCTTATTAGTGGATGAGGCTTATCATGAATGAGACAATATCGTTGAGGATCAACAATCTGTATCCTGTCTGTAGCATCTCTTGTTTCAGACATGTTAACTTGGGTTTTATGAACAGCTATAGAAGCTTGCCTGAATTGATCTGATCTTTCTCTTTTTTTCTTGTGGCGGTGCTGAAGGAAAAATGGCAAAGCTGGGATCTGTTCTTGTTTTAGCTTCTGAACGAATAAAGTCAGCAAACACAGAAAATGGTGGGAAGGCCACATAATGTGAGAGATAAAGAGAGATCTTGTACTTCGATCCATACGATATCCATTTTTCTTGGATACCATAAGGAAGTTTTCCTACAATCGGGCTCACACCATGAGCAGTGTCAAGGTAAGACAACCCAGGAAGATAGCCATTGTAAGGACTGGGCGAGGGTGAATCTGAATAACTAAATACCTCCGTGCTAAAAGCCTTTAGCCCCAAAAGGCCTGGAACTTGAAAAACACACACAAACAAACACACACACACGAGCCCCTCCCTCCCCCAACACACGAGGGAAGCTCCTGTTACGAGACTTTATAACCCATCGGAATGTCGCAGAATGTCTCTGAACAAGGAGACGGACATTTCTGTTGGGTAAAGACATAAAAACCATTAAATATATTTTGTTAAATGTATGTGTTTTTCCCCATGTCACAGTGAAATATCTTTGTTTGGCCACGGCATAAATAGACATTAGAAATACCTTCTTTATGCATATTAAATACCTATGTATTTTTCCTTTGACTTTCATTTGATGTGTTTGACACCTCTAAAATGCTCATGGAACGGGCTATCTGAATATCCACAGAGATATAAAGTAAAGGGTATTTTTAATAGGTTTTACCGCCATTGAAGATTCAAACTGTTAAACTATACACCCTCCTTGAACACACCCCTGTACCACGAGGGGCACGTTCTCCCAAACAAAGGACAATAAACCCAGGGTTCCCGCGTGCAACATCCATTCCCCGATTGGCCCAGTGAACAGGAAGGGGATGGATTTCTCCGAGGTGATAAATGTAGGAGCGCGGCTCTGCCCAACTCTCTCTTGAACTTTCCAGCGCGTCAGAAACATGTAATTCACGCGGATGTCCCCTCAGGGGATCAGATCCTATCCTGGATCTTTTCTTTACTTTCTAGCCTAAGAACTGTTTTCTGTACTCAACTTGTTTCACTTCCACGAAGTGAAATGACCTGAGCCGAACTATTTCCGTTGGTAACGTGACCTAAAAGACTTCCGACCGCTGTTCAAAGACTCGCGCCGCATCACGTGACTCCACGGAACCAAGGATTCAGCTCACGCACGCAGCTAAACCATGCGGGCCGCACGCGCACGGAGAACAAAAGATCTGCCGTCCAAAACGCGGCTAGACCATGCAGGCCGCTCAAGGAACGCAACAACACATGAGAGAACCCTTCCACATGCAAGTAAATTTGGGTTACCCTGTTTTCAGAGCATTAAGAATGTGTTTTCGTGTTGTTTCAGGAAAGTTGACTGTCTAGGTGAACGTAACCCTCTCTCTCTTACTCGCTCTCACGCGTGTAATTTAATTTATCCATATCTCTATCTCACACACTTTCTCGTTCATTTATGTCTTATTGTGTTGTTTATGTCTTTTTTTTGTTTGTAAATATATATATATTACTGTACCGTAGTGAATATATAAGTAGACATGCCTTTATTAAATCCATTATATTCATTTTGATTGATGTGCTGTCTCTTTGCTCAATTTCAAGTCCCTTTAAGTGCCAAAGGTCTAACTTATGCTACAAGCTTTACGAATTAAAGATACTTTAAAGAGTATGTGTTGAGAGGGCGGGAAACCCAATTCTTCTGGCCAGAGAATTGCGTTTCCTGAAATCCTATAAAGTAAGATGATATTGTGGATCCCACAAATATTATCCTGACAATTGAGCTAATTCATTTTACCTGTTTGTGAAACATGGTCCGTGTAATTAACTGCAATCAACTTGTGGTTAATTTCAGGGATTCACATGCACGCATGCAGGTAGAATGACAGATCCTCCCTTATCGGGAGATTTATTAACATGTAAGACTGATCTAATCCAAACATGTATGAATAATTATTAATTACCAATTATTAATTATGATATGCAAATTCCCCACGGATTAGATCCGCCCTGAATCCTTACACCATCCAGCTTGGCTGCCTCTAGCTCTGCAAGCAGGTCTCCAAGATCACGCAGCCTATAGAGATCTTTACCTGATATTTTAGGGAAGCTTTCTAATTTGGAGAAGAGAGCCCTTTCAATTACCTCTGCTGAACCATACATTTCCTCTAACCTCTCCCAAGCCATTTGTAGACCTTCAAAAGGGTGCCTAATATTAACTGATTTTATTCTTCGTACATGTTCAGATGATTCTCTTCCGAGATATTTGATGAGCAAATCCATCTCTTCCTCTGGCTTAAGGTCGAGGTCTGCAATGGTACTTTTAAAAGATGATCGCCAAGCCCAATAATTTACAGATTTATCATCAAAAGAATTCAGTCCAGAAGTTACCAACTGACTGCGTGCAATGTATTTGGCCAGGCTGTAAGTGTCTGACATGTGCTCAGGACTACATTGTAAATTACGGCTAGAAGCTTGCTGTCTCGCATAGTCTGCAGTGCGTTGGAGGCTGATCTCTTTGGAAAACTCTGATGCTGATACATGGTCTACTTCTGTGAAGGCTGCTGCTAGAATTTCTGCTTCTGCTATGGCCGCATCTCTCTCTTTCTCTTCCTGCAGTGCCTCTAGTGTTGCTTGAAGTCGGGCTTGTTCCACTTTAATCTCAATTTCTTTCTTTGCATGAGCCGCTCTTGCCTTGGCTGCCTCTGCTCTTGCACGAGCTTTCGTGACGACTAAACTGGCCGTAGAACTTCTTGATGAGATAGAAGCTTGAGAACTTGAGCAAGCATCATCACTTTCTTTATGCATGCGATGGCGCAGTGATGATTTAGATTCTCTTGAAGACATGATCTTTGTGCAGGCTTACAAACAGAGATATCTCTCTGATAGATGCAGTTGTGAGACAGGCAATCCATCCATCTCGCAATCAATCCAATTCGCTGCTTATCTTTTCACTGTCACTGGCCTCACTGTTTTAATCAATCCAGCTATCCAGTCACTAAACACTTCCACAGTAAACTCCAAGAAGGTGCAATTTATGTCATTTAATCATGAAAAGTATGAAACTACAAAGAAGAGAAAATACAAAACATGAATTTTCACAAAATAGATAAATCATCAAAATGAGCATAGTCAAACACAAGGCAAATAACCAACAACAATACAGTTGTATAATCAACAGCATTACTACTTTGTAAGCTTGAGTAATAAAAAGTAACAAACATGCTGAATTAAATGCTACATTACATAGCACAACAAAGTACACAATGCTCATTAACAAAATCAAACAGTCACTTACAGATATTGCATTGCAAAGGGCTTTGATAGACAAGATGAAGCTGGATGTCTGCAACCACATGGAGCACCTTACACAACTCAAGCACAGAAGAAATACGGCCTACTTTCTCTTTTAAACAGGAAGCCACAGGAAAACTAAGGAAAACTCAAAAATAAGTATCAAAATAAAAGTCCTTGTTTAAACCGAAGTTTAAAGTCCAGCACATGGTAATTGTTCTGCTTTGGCATTAACAATTAGGGGCCAGGATGTTGGAGCCATATTCAGAATGTTGTGCACTACCAGACTTATAATTGAGTAAAGATTAAATTTGATTTATTTATTTTGTAATACATAATATTATGCTTTAAATGTACAAGGGAATTCTGTTTAATTTTTAATACTTGTACTAACCTGTTACCTGGTTAAGTACATTTATTGACTCCTCCCCTTTTGACGTGTCACTACGATGCGTGCATGCAGGTGTTGATAATGAGGTAGGATTATTTGGCACAGACAGGTTAGAGTTTGGAGAGCAACAGTTTCTTCAATCGCATGTTACTGATAGTGTTTTCTTGGATGTCAATTTTTGTTTTTTGTTTGGAAAGTAAACCAGAGATTGCGATCAATAAATATGGTTTTGTTATGACCGCTTCTCCGTGCGTGCTTAATGGACATGTAGATAAGAAGATACTCCTCATCTAACCTCGAGAGGCTAAAAGAATTAAGACATTAGGTATAGGGCTTGGGCGCCGCGTTGCATTCTGGGACGTGGCGGCCATGTTGACAGCTTCGCGAATGTAAAAACACAGCAAGTCGAACAAGGAGAAGCAGCAGAGTTGGGAGAAAGTAAGTTAAAAATATGTTAAAATCCCTAAAAGGATGCTGAATTTACCGGCATACGTTTAATAGGGAAACCAGGGACCGGTATGTGGACAAAACCGGCACTTTTAACGGTTTGGATCCATTTGAAATTTCCAACAAACAGTGGGAGCACAGTAACTTAATCCGGACAAAGGTAAACTGCACTCCACCTAGCTGCTAGTTTAGTAACAGTTATAGTGCTAACAACCATTCACACATGTAACGTACTTTTAACTATGTGTTTCAAAAGTGTAGTTAGTAGCTGTTTTAAGCAAAACTTAAGTTAGTAAGCTAAACGATGCTTAAAGCAAGGGGGTAGCGACAGGACAACAGTACAGAGACTGACAGGTCCGATTGAAGGGCTAATGTTAATGTTATAAGAATATTAAAATACGTGATATTTTACAGGAAAATACTAAAACGGGAAGACAGCGGGAAAAGAGCTCAAATACATGAGAAACCCGGAAAAAACGGGAGGGTTGACAGCTAACGTTACTAACTACACTTTTGAAACAAATAGTTAAACGTACATGTGTGAATGATTGTTAGCACTAACAGTTACTAAACTAGCAGCTAGGTGGAGCGCATCTTAACGTTACCTTTGTCCGGATTACTGTGTTCCCACTGTTTGCCGACTCTTTGTTGGAAATTTCATATGGACCTTATGACCTCCTTTGAACTGCTATTTTGATATTTGCGCTGCATTTGGATCTTGCGCTGCTATTTGGATCGATTTCAACGGCCAGGACGACGACAGTAGGCCTACAAGACACGCCGTAATTTGATTGGCGGCGGGGTATCTGACAGGTAGGCTACACGCGCGGGCCGGGACTACTTTTTGTGCTTGCACTCACTAGCAGCGAGCGGGGTGGTGTGTATGTGTGTGCGCGTGACGACGCCGACGGTAAGTTACCAGGGCTGCCTCTCTGCCTGCCATATACAAAGGCCAGAGTAAAACATTTTAATATTCCGTTTTTTTGCCCCTTTTTGTATTTTGTAGATCAGCTATGTCACCCAAGCAGAATAACTAGCCACACAAATAACTAGCAGTAGTAGTGACTGACCAGGCTTTCAAATGGAGTTTATGCTGTGGAAAATAGTATTAACTGGTGATCCTGGTTACCCAGGATATTGTCCCCACCAAAGCGTCCCAATTTGCCTACTACGCCCTAAAAGTATGTACTCTTTTTGTGAAGAAAAAGTACATACTTTTGAGTGTGTAGCAAAAGACTAGGCAAGCTTTGGGACATACTACTTTGTCATCTTTAACGGACAGCTCTGTCGCGTGCATCCTGTCACCGATTCACCGTAAACTGCCGCCCTGTCAATCATCTCGTCACAGTTAAAGGGTTAGTTCACCCAAAAATGAAAATTAAGTCATTAATTACTCACCCCCATGCTGTACCAACCCCGTAAGACCTTCGTTCGTCTTCGGAACACAAATAAAGATATTTTTGATTAAATTTGAGAGCTGGATCACTGCTACATAGGCTGCCTAAGGGACTGACACTTGACGGTCCAGAAAGTCATTAAAGAAAATGTTTAAATATTCCATGTGCCTACAGTGGCTCAATTATAAGTTTATCAAGCGACGAGATTACTTTTTGTGCGGAAAAACAAACAAAAATAACGACTTTATTCGACTATTCCTTTTCTTCCTTGTGGGCCTGAAACGAGACTTCAAGAGATTTCCACGACGCATGCGCGAGAACTGAGATGAGGACGTTCTTCTTCGACTCCTTCTTGTTACCGGCTGCTCACCGCTTAGAAGTATTACCGCCACCTACCGTATAAGATGACGTGTTGGAAGCGCAAAACTTTCTGTTTACAAGCAGAGGAAGACGCGGGGGGTAAACGCGTATGTACAGCGCGCGTCTTCCTCTGCTTGTAAACAGAAAGTTTTGCGCTTCCAACACGTCATCTTATACGGTAGGTGGCGGTAATACTTCTAAGCGGTGAGCAGCCGGTAACAAGAAGGAGTCGAAGAAGAACGTCCTCATCTCAGTTCTCGCGCATGCGTCGTGGAAATCTCTTGAACTCTCGTCTAAGGCCCACAAGGAAGAAAAGGAATAGTCGAATAAAGTCGTTATTTTTGTTTGTTTTTCCGCACAAAAAGTAGTCTCGTCGCTTGATAAACTTATAATTGAGCCACTGTAGGCACATGGAATATTTAAACATTTTCTTTAATGACTTTCTGGACCGTCAAGTGTCAGTCCCTTAGGCAGCCTATGTAGCAGTGATCCAGCTCTCAGATTTAATCAAAAATATCTTCATTTGTGTTCCGAAGACGAACGAAGGTCTTACGGGGTTGGTACAGCATAGGGGTGAGTAATTAATGACTTAATTTTCATTTTTGGGTGAACTAACCCTTTAACTGTGACGAGATGATTGACAGGGCGGCAGTTTACGGTGAATCGGTGACAGGATGCACGCGACAGAGCTGTCCGTTAAAGATGACGAAGTAGTATGTCCCAAAGCTTGCCTAGTCTTTTGCTACACACTCAAAAGTATGTACTTTTTCTTCACAAAAAGAGTACATACTTTTAGGGCGTAGTAGGCAAATTGGGACGCTTTGGTGGGGACAATATCCTGGGTAACCAGGATCACCAGTTAATACTATTTTCCACAGCATAATCTCCATTTGAAAGCCTGGTCAGTCACTACTACTGCTAGTTATTTGTGTGGCTAGTTATTCTGCTTGGGTGACATAGCTGATCTACAAAATACAAAAAGGGGCAAAAAAACGGAATATTAAAATGTTTTACTCTGGCCTTTGTATATGGCAGGCAGAGAGGCAGCCCTGGTAACTTACCGTCGGCGTCGTCACGCGCACACACATACACACCACCCCGCTCGCTGCTAGTGAGTGCAAGCACAAAAAGTAGTCCCGGCCCGCGCGTGTAGCCTACCTGTCAGATACCCCGCCGCCAATCAAATTACGGCGTGTCTTGTAGGCCTACTGTCGTCGTCCTGGCCGTTGAAATCGATCCAAATAGCAGCGCAAGATCCAAATGCAGCGCAAATATCAAAATAGCAGTTCAAAGGAGCTTGCTAAATATTGGTGGGGACAAATTTGTCATATCAAAATATTGATTGGGACTAGTACCTAGCGTCCCCCCTAAACCTACGCCCTTGATAAAAAACATGTAACAGAAGATTTGTCATTTTTTATCAATTTAATGCATCCTTGTTGAATAAAAGTATCAAATAACAAAAAAAACCTTACTGACCTTAAATTTTTTCCCCCCTTATTGTTTTTTTTTTTAAATGTGTGACCAATAATATATCAAAAATCCAGTTTCAGATCAAACATTTATTGCATCTGACATAAGAAATCTGGTGTAGGCGATTCAAAAAAATTCAAATAAATACAGATACTCATGTAAAACAATTTCCTAATGAAGCATTATACACAATGTACAATATTTTTCTTTTTTGTCAATCTATACATTTTTTTTTTTTTAAATAAAAACACTTTCATGCAGAATATCCTGAAAAAAGGCAGAGCCAAAAAATGAATAGTGGCGAAAGACTGTGCTTTAAAGGAAAGAGAAAGAATATACAATCAACACACGTGCGCGTGTGTACATGTGTGTAAACAGATTGTGCGGCCCACCCAATCGTTGCTAAATTGCTAAGAAATAAAAGGTAAAATAAAACCACTTGATGTGTTTAAGATGTATATGTAATCATAAAAATCATAAAAGCCTGCACCGAATACTAAACTGAGTCCTAACAGTGTACACTGTGTATGTGTGCACACAAGGTCAGTAATCTGTGTCAGACCCCTCTGCATTGTCCACATTGCGGGACAGCATGTAGTTGTCCATGTCGATAGAACGGCAGTTATTAATAGCGTAACGCAGCCGCTCCGCCATGACGGGTTGGCTAGAGTAAGGTGGGAGACGGAGCTGGAAGAAGCACGTCTGAGAGGTCGGAAGACTGTCGTACGGCTGAAAGAGAGCAGAGATAAACATTAGTACATAAACGCAAATGCCTGTTCATCCATAAAAACACGGCAACATTCTTACCCGGTCCACCTTCATGATCTGGAACCTCTGGGATATATCAGCAGTGTTAGCTGGCAGACGGGAGCGTCCCGAGACAAAGCGCATGAAGAGCACTCTCTCCTCATTGGAGAACTCCTCAAGTGTCTGCCAGAACCACTGGACCAGCTGCTGCTGCTCATCCACCTCCCGGTACCGGACCACCTTCTTTAGAACCTCCACGCTGATCTCCGGCAGCCCGCAGACCATCTGCTCCAGCTGCCGCGCTGTTAGTAAGGAGAGCAAGGGGACAGGCACGATCCAGGACATGCCCTCTCGCACCGCCCCCACCTACCGCGCAAAACAAGAGATGAATAACAGGATCAGCTGACAAGACATGTTCTAGGTGTAGATACACATATATGAGGAAAGGATACACCCGTTTTGACTTTAACACACCTGGCGATCGATTTCATGCAGGCGATACTCAATGGCACGCTCTACATACTCCTTCCTATTAAAAAAGGTCAGTGGTATGCTGTTTCCTCCAGGGATGATGGGAACCATTTTCCCATCAGCACTTTGTCCAACAAATGAATCCAGTGGAATCATCTATTAAAAAAAGGGGGGGAAACGTTTAATTTATAGAAACTATAAATACTAATATAAATATTACAAACCAAATGTATAATAATAAAAATAATATTTGGTTAAAATTATTATCATTAGAATTATTCAATTCCATAATTTTTAACTAAATGTTCTAACTTTTTATTAAAGGGTTTAAACTTTTTATTACTGCGGAATTTGTGTGCCTTTTCTAGTCATTTGTGTTTAAAGGGTTTTAAAAATGTTTGCTAACAATTTCGTTCTATCTGATAAAATATATTACACCTTGAAATACTAGAAATATTTATATTCGTTGTAAATATTTCCATCTCTTTGTAAGATTTCAGATATTTTTTTAATGACTTTTCCAGGTCTAAAGATCAAACTTTTATCCAGGTTTTTCAAAGCTGTGTTAATTCTGGTTCTTAAATAAAATATTACATTTGTTGAGAGAACAAACTAAAATAAGAAATATGATTTCAGCTTACATATGGTTTAAAATAAACTAAATGAAATATAAATCAATATTTAGTAGTCATTTTCAGCCATCTTGTGGGGCCTTTCCCCCAGGTTGAGAACCACTGAGTTAGACTGAGCACATGTCCCCTATGAGAAACAAGACTGTAAAAACGAGTCTTTTGTGAGCGTCCACTCCACCTCATGGAAGTTCTGCTCTGTGATGCCGCTGTCCTCCAGGTGCAAGATGCTGTTGAGTGTCTGTACGTAGAGCAGATCCACTTCCTCTAGATCCTCAAGGGTGAGAGGAATACAACACAGCTGCTTCCACACCATTGGAGCGAGATGCAGGTCTAGAGGCTTCTTAGTGCGGATGGCCACTCCAATCATAATACCCAAAAACTTGAACTGCAGCAGGTGCTCTTCCAGACAGGCTGAGGGATTTAACAAGAACCTGAGGGCACACAAAGTTCAAGATGACCTGATCAGTTTATTAGTTTAGTGGAATACATTATTCAGACATTGGTCTATCGCCACTCACCGGTCTCGGTTGTAGCCCACCTCTGCTGAAGCGTTGGGAGAAGGGATAAGAAGGTCCACCACTCCTGTCTCCAGCTCCTATACAGAACAACATGCCACAATGAAACACTATTCAAAATGACAAGCATCATGAAAAATGAAAGAGTGCTGTTGATAGATGAAAATTAAATTATTGCACTTTTGTAATATTTTTTTTTATATTGTAGTACATGTTTTCACATTGACACACTTCAAATAATGTAGAAACACCAAAGATATTTTAAATAGTTAAATGATGCCATATTAAACAAATAAGTACTATGAATAAAGGCCAGTATCACTAATTCAGTATAATCACGTTTCCATTACCCTTCAAATTGCGCAAATTGAAAGTGTGAACTGAAAATACATCGTTTTCGCCAAACATCACATATATCGCAAAAAAGTTATGATGCTCGCATGAGGTGGTTTTACAGGCAATTCGAAAAAGGAATATTTCGAAAAACTGCAATGGAAACAGTTTTTCACATTTATAGGTCACATGGCATACGTAACAGTTGATCATTCTTTAAAGATGACACGTTATGTTTGGATAGAAGACGAGACAAGAGTTCTTTATTAAACTCACAAAAGATAAAAGTATTATGGGAATACTGGATTCTAAACAACAAAGAAATGCCACAATTTATCAAGACCTTGAAGCAGATAGGAGGGAGAAACACCCAGAAACACCTCATACAGCTGCTGCCAAGTATAAGGGACTTTTCTTGGAAAGGATAGTTGGATAATATGTCTACGTCTCCTTCGATTAAAAATAATGGCTAGTGCGGTGGCTGGGATATACGTAAAACTATCAAAATCCGTTGCCATGATTTTTGGAATGACTTATCACGAGAGAAAAAAAAAATGATGTTTTAGTTGCATAACATCGGTTAATGGAAACGCCTCAAAAATTGTGCGCAAATCTGTAATGGAAATGCAGCAACTGATACCAATATTGCTACTGATATCTCTATTAAATGGATTTTCTTTCTTTTTTTGTGGAGGAAATTAGTAATTATATCCATTCAACATTAAAATATAATTAACAATCATTATTTCTAACATTTAATAGGCTTACATTTACTTTACATTTAATTTAAGTGAACTTAAAACAATCATCAAATAAACCCATTGTAATTTCACATTTAGATGTGGCTTTAATATATTGTGTTTTATTTAGTGTATTTAGTCATTTTATGATGTTTCTGTCTTTGTCAATATCAGGTCCCTCTGTCTAAATTATTATTTTACATTGTGGACCCTACTCGGTCGGCCGCTCTCTTGATTTGTGGAGCTGTTGAGCAGAACCCAGATAGCGTGAACAAATACTATAACACAAGCCAAAGTGTGAGGAGACATTAGCATAGCTACTTCAGCAAGGGGAAAAAAAAGGATGCTGCATTTATTGCATTAAATATGAAATATTAATTAAAGAAATTAACGCATTCTTTTCGACAGCCCTAGTTATATAGCTCACAATCGGGATCACCCTACCTGGCACATCTCCGTGATGGTGTCATCAAACACCCCTCCAGCATCATCTGCACCCTCCCCCACCAACTTGACTTTCCAGGCTCGTGACGGCAGCCTCAGATCAGATGCATTCAATTTCACAACCTGCCTTGCGATCTGCACAAAGATGGGTTTACACTTCCTCCCTCTGACAAAAGAAAAAAATAACATGTTAAAATTAAGATGTTCTAATTAAGATTAGTAATTAAATGTACAGTGTTCTGGCTACAATTCTGTAGAAAACATGACTGACCGTGTAGATATTCTTTTGACTGTGATCTGTGGGCCGTAGTTCTTCCCCTGCACCATGGTTTTACCAATGGAGCGCACCATGGGCAGTGTGTAAACTCTAGGGGCCAGCAGGGGCCTCAGCTGACCCTGGACTATACCCCACGTACCAGCATTATAGCGTGACGTGCAGCTCTGAAATCGAAATGAGTCATGATGGCAACATCACAGACAGTGCTCATGGGGTTTTGTCCAACAGACTCAAAGTAATGCGATAAATTGATGCAAATATGATTTGTTTGTGAGTGTTTGAGTGCGTGTATACCTGGTTGTTGGGGCTGAGGTTTAGCAGTCTCCATGAGGAGTACATGAGGTCAGAGAAGTGGTAGAGAAGGCGCAGTCGGGCTCTCAGAGCCTCCATACTGACCTCTCTTAGGGCACTGTATTGAGGAGGCACACACACGGGCAAGCCCAGCTGCAGAGGCACTGATGAACCTGAACACACGAACCATTCATCTCAACAACTGATGATCACACCTATGCTTGTTTTATTACATAACCGGGTAAAACTGAATGAATTGTAATTATTCGGTCTAATTATGATTTTTGTATTATTGTACATTTAAATTGCCACCTAAAAGGATTTTTATGTGAATATACAGATAACAGGTCTGTCAAATTCATGTGAAACTAACAACATGTCACACAGAAAAGGAGTTTTAAATTTAGAATGTGGACATAAAAAAGGCATATAAAAAACAAAGGTTTTCATTTATGTTAAAGTCTCGATCGTTTAACTGGACAGGTTTACAATGCGTTTACATTTTATTATTGTTATGTTATTTCAGCCCTAATTCTGTGGTCAGAATTAATGGCACCCCTGGTAAATATGATCAAAAATGGCTGTAAAAAATAAATCTGTATTGTTTATCCTTTTGATCTTTCATTCAAAAAATTCGCAAAAAAATCTAACCATACATACCATACACACACTTAACCCCTTAAGTGTCCATAGCCATTACATATTTAAAACAGTAATATCCTATACTAAACCTAAACTAATATTGACAAACTACGTATATATCATTTGAAAGCTTACAATCTGTAGTTTTCATATTTGGTGATTGATTTTCAGAATGAATTACAGTAGAGCCATAATCTATCAATTTGCAACAAGAATATTTTCATACTCCTAAGGTGTGTTAAGACCTTTATTTTGAAATAGTGATGAACATGAAAATCATGAAAGAATGGTAGAAACCTCAGTTTGTTTTCAAGCCAATAGTTCAAAAGATAACATCCATTAAATTTTTTTTAGAAAAAAAGGTCTGAAAATGTTTTAAATATAAAGAAAAAATTATAGATTCACCATTTGTGATGTGGCAGCGAGCTATACCGCACATGCGTGTTATTTCTATGTGATTATTAGAGGTTGAATTCATTTCAAAATATGCCAAACTTCCCTTACTACTTCTGAATAGGATGCCTACTTCATAAATTGTATGAAAATTGTGGAAATAATGGTTCAGATCACTCAAAACACACATGGAAATGGAGGCACCCTTATATGGGCAGTAATGGAGTCTGGTTGTGAGCTAGTGAAAAAGTTTGGTACTGCGCCCAAACAAAATCTTACTGAAAGCTCATTTTTTTTACCTAAAATTTGAAACAACTTTTCAAGTCCACCAGGTTTCGAAAAAAATATATTTTTTTACATAAAATATGAATAATACAATTTTTACATTTTCATAAACTTAAACTTCTATAACTTTTTTTCTGTTTCACTTTCTTGCTTGGCTGCCAAACTTGAGAACAAGAGGGTAACCACCAACACCACGCCTCTAAATACCCAGACTACCATCCCACGGAGAACAACCTTCATGCGGGAAGGGGGAGAAACAGGGGATTAAGCCATCACTTCCAAACTCTGGCCCAATGAAAGCAGCCCAGGGATTGGGAAATGCGAGTAGACCTTAACCAGAGGCTCAACTTCCCACCCGAAATTGCAGCAACCAACCTGCGCCCAGACCTTGTCCTCTGGTCCAAGTCCTGCCGGCATGTCTTCATTGTTGAAATGACTGTCCCATGGGAGGATGCCATTGATGAGGCATTCGAACGGAAGAGGCTGCCATATGCCAACTTAGCAGCTGAAGCAGATGGGCGGGGCTGGAATGTGAAGGTGTGGCCAGTGGAGGTGGGATGCAGGGGTTTTGTAGCCAGCTCTACCACAAGGCTCTTAAAGGAAGTAGGGATCAGAGGGCAGCCCCAACGGAGGGCAATCAAAGAACTTGCCACTACAGCGGAACTGAGCAGTCACTGGCTGTGGCTGAAACGTAGGGACGCAACACGGGCTGCCAAATGATCGCATGGTGCCACCACCGTGCGACACACACCCGGGTCTGATCAACCCGTGGTGGGCCAACCCCGGCGGAGGGTGTCTTGTGATAAGTGGCCGAAACACCCAATGAGGTCGGGCACACAACTGAGGATGTGTCGCACTGGTGGCACCGTGAGTTCTGTGCCAAACTTCACCCCACCCAAGATGATATCTCCATTCAATTGTTGTGCTGAAAATTAGGGATCTTTAACAACCAGTCCTAGTAAGAATCTTAATTTATTTAACTTCTGCCAAATTTCTTCTATAAAACAAGACCAATCTTACATCTATATTCCAAAGCATTCTTGAATTACAACCATTTTAAGGCACACTATGCATGAATTGTACCTTAATATAACAGCTTCAAAGTAATTTCGGTGGTAAACAAACTCATATTAGGGCGAATCATCCTGGTAGTAAAGCTTGGGGGGGACGCCGCTGGAAAAACCAGCAATGCAAGTTTGAGAGGAGCGCCCCCGACAAATTTCGCGAGAATGACGACATGCTTTAAGGCAACGATGTCACACACATCAACAACATTTGAAGCACGAAGCCACTTGCGCGCATTTCAGACGTGATACTTGACGATGGAAAAAGCAAAGAAAACGCGGTCGGAAGAGACTAGGAAAAGGAAAAGAGAATCTGACCACGTGAGCAACCGGACAAGAGTGAGTCCCTCGGGCTTTCACTCGTTGGCGCGAGCTAAAAAGCAGCACTGGATGCAACAGTGGTGCTGACCTGGCGATCTTGTTGATGGCCTAGTAAGTAAATCTTTCTAAGTTTGTGTGCATTTTATTTTGTGATTTCACCGGAATAAATAGAGTCTCCGCAACGGCGATAGATTGAAGAGCGAGTCCGAGTGAAGACTGCGCGCGCGCCGCCACAAGAGACACAATGACTAACGTTATGTATCTATGACACTGATAGCAGCGGACACGAGCGCTCAGGTTGAGTTCAAAAACACATTTTAGCGCTAGATCTCTTATTTAAAGGCACACTATGCAAGATGTGTACCTTAAAATAACAGCTTCAAAGGAGTATCAGGCCGTGAGTGCAGAGACCAGTCTATGGCAGACGCTCTCCGTGAGTGGCATTTACGACAGTAACGTTAAATACAAGTTCTCCACAGCGACCCTAGATAGATCTATCTATCTATCTATCTATCTATCTATCTATCTATCTATCTTAAAATAAATACTCGACAAGCACGCAAAATTTCTATGAATCCTAAAAATGCATGACCTTTAACAAATGTGAACGATGCTCGGGACAGTTGACGAGCCAGCACTGCATAATCACGGAAGTTTAAGATCCTTACCAATTTAAATATTCAAGTGCAAGAGGATGCGAAAGGGAGCTCTTTCGTTACTCGCTGTGTGGAAAGTTTTGTGCGCGCACACACCTTCAGCACGTGCCCAGAAAGCTGTACACGCTCAGACAGCGTGCAAATACAAAAACTGAACTCTCTTTCACATCTTCTTGCACTTGAGTGGACAAATTCACAAAATAATGTAAAAAAAAATAGCGAGTATCCCAGTAAACAGTCAGTTATGTCTTAAGTGAACGTAAACAATTTAGAAACTAAACAAGTGTAAAGTATCAGTATATTTGATCTGTGCATTCGTTCTTAAAGTGACATCAGCTTATTTATAAAAAATAAGCCTAAGCAAGCCATTGTTTATGTGTCTGTACCTGGAGCACGTGGCGGTACAGGCGGTGCAGTCCATGCTGCACTGTGGCAGCGGCCTGCAGATATCTGCTGGATGTTTTTGCCTTGTAAAGCACTGAGGAGGGTCGGCTCTCTGACATGATTGGTGTGGCCCAAGCCCAGCTTTATATATATATAAAAAAAAAAAATTTGTTGTTGCAAACCATGTTGTTGTTCAGTTATTACATAACAAACTCGTAATCTTTCCCATTTTCCATTGTTTTTAAGTCCCCTAGTAAACACACACCTGTCCCTCTGAGTTGCTCCCCCAGGCGTAAACCTCTCCAGTTGAAGAGAGTGAAAGTGTGTGCTCGGCCCCAACAGCCACATCCTCTATAAACACGCCTGTTAAAGCTGGGACCTGCTGAGGCCGGTTATGATTTCGTGCTCGACCCTCCGGCAGACCAATCAAACGATCTGTTACATTAAAGCAAAAACATTAAGAAACCCAATGGATTGGATGCTTTGACAGTTTATTTATAGAACTGAGACAAGTATGCATCCATGTCTGGACATTGCTTACCCTGCCCAAACGTGTACACGTTTCCATCTTTGGTTAAAGCAACAGAGAACTGTGTGCCACATGCCACCATCTTTATTCCAATTCCACACAAAACATCCACTTTCTGTAAAATAACAAACACACAATTAATTTAGTAAAGACCAAGAGTTTATGACATGTAATATGCTTAACTGTGTATTCTTGTGAGGGTGTTGTCTCATAAATATGTCAGTAGTGGTACCTGTGGGGAAGATTTGGCTGTAGAGTTTCCCAATCCCAGTTTGCCATAGTCTCCATCTCCAAACGCCCAGACGGTCATTCCATCAGCCGATACTGCCAAAGTGTGATTCAGCCCACATGCAACCTACACACACCGCAATGTTAAAATGAACATCAGATAAAACTGTGTATATGTGAAGTGCCATTCAAAAGTTCACATTCTAGGATTCAAAGTCTAATTTAAACCTACAAATAAACAACGTTTCAGATTTTAATTGATTTAAAGCAAAAGAGGATAAACGAAATGACAATGAAATTAAATTCCATTAATAAATTATATGATTACTAATATATTACATTATATTTATAGAATGTATATATTTCTTAAATAAAAAAAAAAATGGAAGTATTTTCACAAGTGAACTCAGACTTTTGAACAGCACTATAAAGGATGTATGAAGTGTGTCTGTAGCTATTACTCAGTTTTACCTGGCCGACCTGGTGGCCCTCCAGCGCGCTGACTCTTTCTGGTAACTTTTTGTTAGAAGTGTTTCCAAGTCCCAGTCTGCCATAGTCTCCATTACCAAAGGAAAAGAGCTTTCCATCCGCAGTCACCACTGCTGAGTGCTTAAATCCACACGACATCTGCACAGGAACAAACACCATTATTAATCATAAAGACCTTAGGTGGGTGTATTAAAGAGTGAGGGTGAATGTGAGAGGTGTGTTTCCGACCTGGACCACCTCCTCTCCCTGCAACGCTTCTATCTGCCGCGGTCTGCGCTGTCTGTCGCTGTTGCCATGGCCCAGTTTTCCGTAATCTCCATCTCCCCAGCTGAACACCTCACCACTCTCAGTTAGAGCCATCGAATGGCCATCAGACCCACAGGACGTTACCAGCTGGGTCACCACAAACCCTTCACAAAAATGCATCAAATCACTGTTAAAGCTTCCAGGGTATTGTAAACATCTATAATGAAAGTCCTTCAGAGTTTGTGTATGATTGCATCATGCCTTGTAGGGCAGATATAACAGTGAGGACGTGCAGATCGTCTGAATTTCCTTGTCCGAGGCGGCCGTAACTACCCTCTCCACATGCAGACACTGTCCCGTTAGCTTGGATCACAAATGTGCAGTTCTGCCCACACACAACCTGACAATACAAAAATGAGAAATTACATGAATTAGTATTTATTTGATTTGTACGACAGAAAATTATAAATATCAAACTTTTGAAATTTGAAAAAGAAATTGGTGTACACAATCATACCAGTTGGGCCTGAGAAAAAGAGGGAGCAAGAGTTGGCACCATAATGTTTCGCCCAGCCTCTGCAAGCTGCCCATGCCTGCCAGCACCCCATAAAAACACGTCACACTTCCCTCCGAGGTGCCAGTCCTTAAAATTTACAAGAGATATTCAAAGGTTTAGATTTTTTTTGCGATTTTAATAATAATAATAACAACATTATATACATGTTGATAAAAAATTAGCAATAAATCAGCATATTAGAATGACCACGTGTCACTAAAAAATTAAGTAATCCGCTTTGCCATCACAAGCAGAATTTACATTTTAAAATATAAATTATAAAATTTTATTTTAAATTGTAATATTTCACAATATTATTGTTTTTACTGTATTTTTGATCAAACAAATGCAGCCTTGGTGATATATGTAAATCGATTGACATAAATATATATAAATATATTTTTATTTCTATCCCTTTTATTTGCTTTCACCTCTGGTCTGGAAGTGGCCCAAGACATGATCTGCTCATCTATCCCAGAAAGCCACTTGCTGTTGTCCTGTGTGTGATGAAAAGACTGTCCATCATCAACAATAGGGCTGTAACGATACACCAAACCTACGATTCGATTCGTATCACGATTTTTGACCCACGATTCGATTCGTATCGCGATTCTATCACGGGGGCGGGGCTTGAGGGGGCGGGGCTTGTGGTGAAAAAAAGAGATTTTGAGAGAAGAAAATTTTTTCCATACAAAATTATTACATTTATCTTGCCTAAATGTTTACGCTCATTGCATTTTTACAATGGGGTAATATTGTTGTTAAGAATTTACACATCACAAGGAAGCTTGATTTAAATTGTTTAATTAAATTGAAAAAAGTAGCCAAATAAATACAATAGAATAAAGATACAAATAAAGACAATTAAAGAGAAAAGTTTTTGAATAGGTCTAACACTAGTATTCACATACAGAAACTGAATAAAGTAATCAAATGGAAAATAACACTGGGTAGTATTTTAGTCCTGAATAAATTAAATGCATAGGCTATTAATCCTGATTCCTTTAACTTAAAGCCGTCTTTTGTTTTTTTGACAACAAAATTAATGACAGACACATATGGCTTCCGTCACTTTAAGAGCTAGTGCACGGATCCTGTGTTCATTATACTGGCATGCGTTTTATGCCTATTAAAGACAAAACCGACTATGTTTAGAGTATAGCCTACTCACAAAGACCGAAATTGACAATTTTGCGTGTTAAAGCAATATAATCCGCGAAAAATAGTTACTGGCCAGCTGTTTTTGAGGCGGATTTTCTATGAATGTGCGCATAGAAAATAATCTCTCAGAGAGCGCGCGAGCACTGATTAGTGTAAAATTGCTTGAATGTTTAAACTGGTAAGACTTAAAAAGACTTTTACAGTCTATGGTCCCGACTCCAAAAGGCGAGTGTGTATTATCGCCGCATGCAGCGCCTGCCTTGCACAACACATTATGAGAGAAGAGATAGAAGACGCGCGCGGCACCGCTGACCACTCACGCTGTTTGTGAAATTGCGTCTGGCAGATAGTTGTTAAAAGAATGATTTGATTTTATTATCTGTGTGGATTACGATTGCGGGAATTTCCCGCATTATAAATGGGAGACCTGCGGGAATGATTAGAATTATGCGCAATACCCGCGCCGAAATTCGAGCCCTGGTTCTGGACAGGAAGGATAACTCTGGGAGTTGGAAGGGGTGTGATCGCGATTCTGCCTTCTCACATCGCGATACAGGATCGTGGACCTGAGTATCGCGATTTCGATTTTATATCGCGTATCGTTACAGCCCTAATCAACAACAGTTTATTTTTCACCATCAAATCATTAAATATGGCAGTCTCACAGGACAAGTGTATGTTTAATCGCCCTCACCATAAGCAATGCCAATTTGTCCTTAGCCACGGGCTCCAGGTCTGGGACAATGAAAGACTCAGGAAAGGTGTGTCCGCGCACAAGGGCCTCGGCCGTTTTGACGGTGGTGGAGAAGCAGTGAAGCCACGCCCACTCACTGCTGGCCCAGGAGCCGAGGAAGGGGGCGGGAGAGGAGCCAGGCTCAGGTGAGCAGTGGGCCAGATGAGGTGGGACAGGAGGATGACACAGTAGAGCGTCCAGCTGCAGACCCACCGCCAGAGACGCCAGACACTGCATGTAAGGACTGTGGACGAGCTGCTCCCCACACACCACATGAGGCTGAAACACACCAAAATAAACCAGGTATAAGAAACAGAAATGACCTCAACAACATCTCTACATTTTGCATTTTCCCATGAATAGTATTTGCTAAAATTATATCAGTTTTGTGTACCTTCTCATATGCATACTGCTCCAGAAGCATGATGGGAAGTCTCTCCAGGAAGGCTCTCATGCATGGAGCCATATTCAGTCCCACAACACCCTGCTTCTTCAGTGCCGTGCGGCAGGTTGCCAATACGTGATTGGTTACCATAAACTCCGATGAGCTATTAATGACCAGCACATCCTGCAGAACAAACACGGACTCCAATAGGCAACATCTTTTCTAGATATTTGATTAAAAAAAATAAAAAAACCTCCTCAAAATGAACGAAAATCAACTAAAATTCAGGAATCTTTTACCTTTGAGCGATTGGAGCAGACAGCTACACCCACGTCAGGGATCCAAACTGTGTTGTGAATCGCTCCAGATCCTGCAACTACTGTTTGCAGTACTGATCCATCCTACACATATAAACATACACACAAACGTATCGTCATGAAAACACTATATTGATACTTTCAAGTTTGTTTGTTAGTATTGTAAGTTTAGTCTGTATGCATGGCGGCGCTAGGGAGGAGCTAGCAGGTGCTTCAACACCCCCAAATAAAGACCAAAGCACCCCGATAGCACCCCCAAAAATAATTTCTGGAAGCAATTATATTCAGGCTGTATTCTATGGAAGCCCTGAACCGCATGGTGAAGAAAAAAAAACAACATATCTTGTCATTTCGACATAACTCGTTTTTTCGACATGATATCTGTTATTTCAACATAATAACTCGTTATTTCGACATGATATCTGTTATTTCGACATAATATCTGTTATTTCAACATAATAACTCATTATTAAGCGCATTTAGTTTCATATTTGTTAAAATATTATGTTATTTTTTTCCATCTATGTTGATTATGAAAAGTGAACAGCATGAGTAAGATAGGATGCGCAATATATCGGGAGACATGGAGTGGGTCAGACATGATTTTAACCACTTCATTCAGTTTTGTTTTGTAGAAAGCCTTTCTTTAAAGTGAGTTTCGTTTTGTATAAATTTTTGTAATCAATTTTTTCAACCAATTGCCTGGATTTAATAAATATAGTAGACAACATAATCATGACATGGAGGCGCCGGCGCGATCACTTGCATTGCACGTGAACTGGAGCACATCTCATCATAAATTAACCGAAATTCAGCGTATGCCTCACAGACATGAGAAATATATCTATAGAAAGCTTGAAATGTCTTTAAACGAAACAATTCAAAACAAAAAGAAATAGGCTAGTCTCTGATTCTGTAATCAGTAATATGTAATAATGTAATTATGTAATAATTAATTAATGCACGAGTGTCATTTATGCACATCTTGCTTGTTGCATGCACACATATGTGAAATAACGAGATAATGTTGAAATTACATTATTAATAATAATAAATCTTTAAGAATATTTGATTGAATGCTGAATGTTCTGCTTGTTCAATTTAATAAAATTAAACCTTCAATTGTGATCATTAAAATAATTTAATATTAAATATTGTTTTTATTAATAGTATTTATATATATAATAAAAAAAAATATATATATAAATATATATAAATATATATAAAATTGTGCAGCTCCCCCTGTCAATGATCTAGCACCCCCTCAGAACCTGCGTTAATAATTCTCTGGTGCCGCCCCTGCCTGTATGCGTTTATAAAGTGTACGTGTCCATGACAGACACTGACCCGTAATGACCAGATGTTCAAAAGTCCACCAACCCCTCCAGACACCAAAGCCAGCCCATCTGGACTGAATGCTACTGTCCGCACAGGACTCATGTGACCCCGGAGCTTGAACACACACACTGCTCCTTCACTCCGCTGAGGGTCTAGCTGGAGAGAGATCAGGGAAGTCACATTAAAAACACACAAATTTACATTCTAAACTGGATACGGAAGAACAGATAGCAAAGTATAATTCAGAATTCAGAGGTTTTTAAATTGCTTAGATGGACACATTACCATCAGTTTGGATTTGGATTCTGATTCCCACCATGCATCAGGGCAGGCAATGCTGGACTGAGAGTATGACGAAGGGTCCTGCGGTACAGTCCACACAGATACCAGGCCGTTCTGACAACATCTGTGAGACAGAGTACACGTTTTAATTACCATATTCTTACTTTTTTTATTTCATAAAAATGTGCGCATTGTGATTTATGTCCTAAATTGATCAAAAATATTACAGAAAAATATTATTACATGCTTGTGACTTAGAAGCCCTTAGAAACATTTCAATTTTGATTTCTGTAATTGGAAAAATAAATGTCCAAAAAATAAACCAATAACAGTAACGTTAATAATAATACAATTAAAAATAATGTTTATTTGCTATATGCTGAAATATCTACTGCTTATATACCAAGCAATGGCACTTTAAATAATAATAATAATAATAATAATTTTTATGCAAACTACCATTCAAAATTTGGGGGTCGGTAAGATTTCTTTTCAACATGCACACATTAAAATAATCAAAAGTAAAGTGAAAATTTTGCTCTGCCATAACACAAATAAATTACATTTTAAAATATATTAAAACAGAAAACAGCTATTTTTAATTATAATAATATTTCACAAAATTATTGTTTTTATGGTATTTTTAATAAAATAAATGCATTTATTTTATTAAAAATCCTTGTAAAAATGACAAAATCTTTTTTCATCAATAATCCAAAAGCCAGTGGAAAAATCCTACAGGGTTTTTGATGAGGGAACCAGGGTGATGCTAACTTCCGGGTTACCCTACAAAAATATGTCATTCCTGCACCACTCTATTGGATTTAGCACTCTTATGTATTAGCGTGCAGACTGTTTGTTTGGACATACGTGGCAAACATGTTGAGAGGTTTAGGTCCTAGACCAGACAGGCTGCACCAGGCAACAGCATTGACAACAGCAGGGTGGGCGATACTTTGCAGACATGTCCAGCTTTTGCCCAAACCTGTCCCCGACCCCATCCACAGACGCACAATCTCCTCTTTAGCACAGCTTATTAACACTTGCCCACCTGGAGCCCAGCGCAATGAACTGATGCTTTCCTACCGTCACAACACACAAAGAGAGAACAAAGATTTGACTGTCAGTGAATTGATAAAGGCGTGTTAAATTGCTTCTTCACACAAGGATTTTTACAGACAAGAATGTGTGAAAGTACTGTATGTGAATGCTCGTTTATATGTGTGTCAGTTTATGGTGAGTAATGATGACTCTAACCTTATGGGCATCAATAACCACCACAGATCCATTCTCTAAAGGCTCCTTAGAGCCAATCAGAAGCCTTCCATCAGCATATCCAACTGCAAAGGGCCGGTCCTCACTGTACCATGCGATTTGCATTACAACCACTGTAGAGATCAGCACCAAGCATGGATACACACATGAAAAAAGTGCCCTAAAGAAATCTTGTTTACAGTTTCACAAAGCTAGAACAAACTGGGTATAATCGCATGCATTAGTGTGGATTTTTAAAATGTCAGTACCGTCTTTCCTGAAGCAGTGTTGGAGTTCAGTTGTCTGCATATCAGAATCATCAAGAACCTCGAGAAGACCCAATGTCCCATCCATGCGACCCACCAATAGCAGCTCTCGAGGCTCCCCACCCCACAGAGACCCCGCCTCCTCCTCTGGCCAAGCTAACGATGATACCCAATGAGGCTGCAGGTCCAATGAGGCCTTCCCACCTTGTGCGCAAACACATCGTGATGCACTGATATTAAAATTCTGGGCAATTCTGATAAGCCAATTAATATTAAAATTATATTAAAATTAGACAAAATGGAACAAATTGTATATAATAAATGAAAAACAAAACACTGAAAACTACCACAAGTGAATTTAGCCATCACAACATTATAATACACAGTATGGAAAATAGATATTTTGCTAAACATTACATTTAACCGTGTTATTAAATAACTTAAAAAAAAAAAATGTAATCTAAATGTAAAAATAGAGCAAATGAGTAGCACAATTAAATATCCAATATCAACCAATACTGATAAATAAATAAAATCAAAAACTCAAATGTTGGCTGATAACAGGGCCGGGACTCGATTAAAAAAATTAATCTAATTAATTAGAGCCTTTGTAATTAATTAATCGAAATTAATCGCATTTTAATTGCATAAATATTTGACCTGAGAACAGTGAGAAGTAATTTTTTTCACATGGATTTTTAGTATACCATTGAATAATGACTGAATACATAAGCTTAAGCAACAAAATATTGTTTATTTTTGTTCAACCAAGTCCAGCAGACCAGTGTTTTTTGCCATTAAGTGTAGCAATAGCATATTGCTACACTACACTAATAGCAATAGCGCAATTCCTTGTTGCATAGCTTGCACACAACCATGCTCTTATCGACGCTTCCATCCGTTCGTTTTTGTAACAAAATTTCCCATTCACCGGCCAACCAAAGCGATCTCGTCAGCTTCTTCGTCATGAACGCTAGTTGGTGCGCCAGTATAATCGGTCCGCCGAAACTCATCCAGTGAGAAACGTTCCGCGGTGCAAAAATAAGTGCGATTAAAAATAAATTTTTGTGTAATTAATTAACGCGTTAAAGTCTGTAGTTAATTAATCTTAATTAACGCGTTAAAGTCCCGGCCCTAGTACCAATATAAAGTAAGATTTTTTTTTTTAAATCTCTTATTCAGCAAGGACACATTAAATTGATAAAAAGTGACATTTATAATGTTACACAAGATTTCTAATTTAAATAATTGAGGTTCTTTTGAACCTACCATTTATCAATGAATATAAAATGATATCACGGTTTCCACAAAAATATTAGACAGAGCAACAGTTTTAGACATGATAATAAGAAATGTTTCTTGAGCACCAAATCAGCCTTGGTGAGCATAAAACAAAAAAGTAAAAATCTTATGGGCCCCAAACTTGGTGGTGATGGTGAGCAACTTACCATTGACTTGCCAAATGTTCACTATTTTATCCATGGCAGCAGCCAAGTACTTCCCACTGACACTCCAGGCCACTGGAGCTAAGGTTGGATCACCTGGTGACCCCAGATTATTCATACACTCCTCCGAAGTATCATCTCTGAAGACAGACACAGAAGGCCATGAACATCACCTTTCAGACAGATGTTTCAGTGGGTGAAGAACAGGCCTAATTAGGAGAAAGAGAGGAACTCACACTTTGTTAAAAACACATGTCTGCTGCAGGGTGTACTGGGTTTTGGTCACGCTCCAAACGCGGACCGTCCCATCATTCCCACTTGTAGCCAGAAGTCCTTTTTTACTACACCACCCACATGTGATCACCTACAAGAGATCAAATGACCATCAAAAACCATCCAGTGCGGTTAAAAGCAGCAAACAGCGCTGTGGGAATCATACCCTGCTCTGGTGGGCCTCGAGTCTGAAAGTAGACCACTTTCGCAGGTCTCCTGCCACGTCGGCGAAGGTCTGCGGGCGGCTCTGATTGTCTCGGTCGTGAGCCGCCAATGTGCGTACCAGCTGCTGCGCGGCCCATTGGCGGTGCTGCGATGAGAGTCGAGACGAGAGGCAGCACGCCGCCAGCGCATTTGCCAGCTCCAATGGGCCTACAGCAAGGGGGGCACAGGAGAGGTGGGCATAGAGAGGCGACATTAGCCCTGTGACGACCGAGCAGAACAAAGCCAGGCCGCGAGTGAGAAAAACAAACACACGTGCACACAGACGGATACACACACACACACAATGAGAAAAAAAAGTGAGAAATTAAAATGGTGGTGATTGGCGGCAAAGGCTGTGGTTTTCGAACTGCAACACAACAAAGCTTCATCTAACAACCCCTCTGCTGCAAAAACAAACAAATAAAGCATCAGATTTACAAGATTTAACCAAAAACAAAAAAATGACTGGGAAAAACCTCAAACAACTAAATAATGTGGTGGCAGTCTCAAGCGGCTAGCAAGACGTTAACTAACCTCTCTTTTCCAGTTCAGCCTTGTCATAGCCGTGTCGAAGCCTGGCACCTTTATCGGCAAGCAGGGCAACTAGTGCCTGGGTCACCACAAAATTGGGTGATGTCACAAGCTTGTTCTCTTCTGCCACTCCCCTCAGGAAACTGGGCAGGAACTTCCTCTGGATTGGATCATCTACTGTGGTCAGATTCATCCCGGTGGCAGCTGATATCAGATTCTAGAGGAAAAGAGAGGCAGGATGAGACAAAAGATTTACAGTTTTTTGTCATCTCTTTGTTTAATAGATATTCATGAGAAGATCTGGCTACCTGTGTGCACAGCTGGACCAGAAGTTTGGCAGCGCTGGGGCTGTTTGATGCCAGACAGCCGACGGCGGTACTGAGGTATGCTAAACAAGAGATGGGTTTGGTAGGCTTACTAGCCCCTCGTGAGCGCTCAGGGGATCCAGGGCCTAATGCAAGGCCTGTGGACAGTCCAGCTCTACCTGCAGCAGCCAAACACATCAGACGCACCAGAGTCCTAATGTCTGTCAAGCCCAGAGACTCCAATCCTGCTGCTAAACTGCAACTAGATCCACTGAAGAGCAGAAATATGAGTTTAGACATTATATATATATATATATATATATATATATATATATATATATATATATAGAGACCTATATACATCAATTTTCTCCCTACCACTTTTATATATATGAACCACGATTCTATTTTCTACGGATTCGAATCGATTCACACATTTCAAAGATTGATTTTCTAAATGTTTGTTAATAATAACGTGATATTGTAGGAACAAATAAGGCGGCAGTCAACTGCAAGAGCAGTACAGAACCCGGACAGTTTAGAGAGTGCAACAGGGGATGGATTATGAATTAAGCTTACTTGACCATAACAGTTTCTATATCAACATCTTAACAATATCCGCGTTTCCATCGCAGGAATTTTCCCCAGGAACTAGGGACTTTGGGGTGGTACTCTATGCGTTTCCACCACAGGAATTAGGTTCTAAATGAAGTTCTGGGTAAAAATGTCTCCCTCAGAAAGTCCCTGCTTGCGAGGTAGTACTTTTTCAAAGTTCAGGAACTTTCGGGGGTGGGACTTGGGCGCTGAACATGCTGATTGTTTGAGTTCATGCCGCATTTTGATTTATTTCATCCACGATTTTTTTTTAAATCTGTTGCGTTGCGTGCAGTAAGAGTTGTTTGCTGTTCGAATCAACAATGGAGTTTAAAAAAAATACGACCGATGAAACGACGACGAGGTTCAGGCTTTATTACCGGTAAGCTTAAATTCAGAGGATGAAATCCAGCGGGAACTGTAAAGTAGCACGCAGTCCTACGTCACCGGACTAATTTGCCTAATCTTCACGGTACTTTAGACCTCGATGGAAACGCAGACACCAGTTCCTGAAAAATAGTTCCTGGGACAAATTGTTCCAGTTAATTTCGGTGGAAACGCGGCTTATATAAATGTATAGTTATTGGTACTTGTAAAGTTTTTATTGCGATCTTGGCGCCTCTTATGTGTACAGGTGCTTTTTACACACAAGAAATGGATGCAATGTGGAAACGAACAATACCTGCTTGTAAGAGTGAATGAACATATCATGTATCTGAGGCTAAATCACTAAATATTATGAATGCAAATTAAAGCAGCCACATCAACACTTACCTGACTGACAACAGGGACAGTGCTCTCATGACCATTGTTCTGGCCAACAGGACTTGTGCAGCTGCAGTGACTCTTTTCAGAGCCACCAGGCGATCAGCAGATGTCTGGAGACCTGATGCCTGCTCCCCCAAAGACAACCGACCTGATGAACTCTTATCCACTGAGCTCTGGCAACCTATAGACAGAGCATGTTTTACTTAGTCAAATCCATAGAGATACACATAAATACAAACATCTTAGACAATATCTGTAAAATTATAGGCATTTTACTCCATGAATCAATGAGATGCATTTAAGTAACTTAATTGCATTGGTGTTATTATTGTACCTATCTGCAAGAGAGTCTCCTCCATGCTGTTGGTGGCAGTGACCATGGCAACAGAGGCTCCGAGAGGGTCGGTGTCGGGAAAATGGACAGCCTCAGGAACAGGTCTGCGTTCACTAAGGCCCAGTGGAGCAGAGAGCAAATCGAACTCCTCCTCGCCTGTCAGACGCTCTGCATCGTCTACATCCAACATGTCCCAGTCCTCTGCAGGACAAAACCACATGTACTTAGAATTATTAAGAACCATTACTACTGATATGTGTCAGGGTAAATTTGTCTATCAAATTTATTTTAGTTTTTTTCTGGGTTTTGCTTGTAGACACTTTTAATACCTTCATACACACAGTCTTGCTTTCCCAACAGGTCTGGGGCTTGACCTTTATACCTGAAAATCCGAGATCAGTGAAATACGTCAGATTCTTGTGAATTCGGCTATGATAACGCATGCCTGCAAACACACTGCTCACCTCTCAGGCAGTGGTCCTTTGATCTTGCTCTTCATGTTGAGGTATTTCTCTCTGCAACTGCCACAGAGCAGGTAATAGGGATTCCCGCTTCCACACTCCCCTCCGAACCAGCCGTCAACATAGGATCCATTGCTGCGGTAACCCTGGCGATTGGCACTGCGACCGCAGCCCGGGTGGCTCTTCTTCATGTGCTGATTGAAGCTGGAAACGCTGACCCCACACAACTCACACACGACCACCTCATCGCGGTCCTCCGACTCGCACACATGCTAACACACAAGCAAAATGAACCAAAAAAACTGTGGTTAGATGGAAGAGTAAGTTGTGCAACAAACATTTGAAATGACATGTAAGCCAGTAGAACATGGATCAGGGCTGAAGCATCCCATTATGTATCTGCTGCTTTTGTACTGTGCCAGTAATGCATGCACCAGTGTTAGTGAGTGTGCGAAAGCTGCTGTGCTTCAGCAGAAGTTTGTCTGTGTCCAATATGAGGGCGTGAGTGAGCAAACTCTATGCAAGTACATTATGTGCATCTCTGAACAAATGTGTAGGGGAGTGTTTGTGTACAGCCGTGCAGGGGTTAAAGGTGAGTAGTAAAGCAGCGGCAGCCCCAGGCTGCTGTCACACACACCCATGTTGGCCAGTCCAGTACCTCCGGGATCCACATTCCCAGAATGTCGGAGTCGGATGCCAGCTCCTGGGTGAACATGGCCTCCATGGCTTCCTGATCCAATTCCAGCTCCAGCTCTTCATCTAGATTGAAGTCGTACAGCGCCCCGAGAGGCCCAGACTCCTGCTGCAGTCCAGAGCCTTCACGACGGGCTTGAGTTCGATGTGCCTGAACTGAGCGGTACAGTCCAGCTACACAACAAAACACAATATTAGTGTTGAGACAACTGTTATAACTTAATGTTGTAAAATTGTATTATACATACAACCACATATACAAATGCATCCATTTTCCAAACCGCTTGTCCTCAGTACGGTCAAGGTTATACAGATAATTCATACATTCAAGAAATTAACACATATTTTGTTCAGCAAGGATGCATTAAATTGATCAAAAGTTACAGTAAAGACATTTACATTAATACAAAATATTCCAATTTCAAATAAATGCGTTTTTTTTTTACTTTCTATTCATCAAATAATCTTAAAAATGTATACAGATTCAACAAAAATATTAAGCAGCGCAACTGTTTTCAACAACTGTTAATAATAAGAAATGTTTCGTGAGCACCAAATCGTCTGAAGGATCATGTGACACTGAAGACTGGAGTAATGGCTGCTGAAAATCAGCTGTACCATCACAGAAATAAATTACATTTAAAAATATACTAAAACTAAACTATATAAAAACTGCAGCCTTTGTTTGTGTCCCTCCTTTCAAAAACATTTAAAAAATCTTACCAACACCAGACTTTTGAACAGTATATATACACAAGTCCTTTCAGGGTCAGTTAAACCAGCCACATTACACAGGGCTTCATTGAGACGGATTAGACAAATAGTTGAAAACATGTATATTTGCAGATCCCTAGGATGTACCTGCACGAGCTAGTAAAGTGCGGGCAGCAAGGTCAAAGCGGTGTTTCCTGCTGGCTGCAGAGCGTCCTCTGGGAGTGGGGCCTGCAGAGGCAGAAGCCGAATCCTGATCAAGACCTTCAGGACTGTAGGAACAGAGAGGTCACAGTGTTCATGTTGTAATACATTGTAATAAAATAAAAAATTGGGGGACTTTAATTACTTATAACATTTACTTATTGGGTGCCTTTAATTACTGTCATTCATTCTGTAGGTATTGTACCTGTCACTGAATCCCTCCTCCATCTCTGCAGCGTCAGCATTGGGGATGTCTCCCGGTGAGCGCAGGTAACCCCTCTCTGTGCTCTTACCCCCTCCTGCTGCCCCGGAGCAGGGGTCAGAAGCCTCCTCAGAGTCTGCCGTGCCCGGATGGTCGATCATCCACATTGCAAGCACAGTTATGTTTTGAGCATCTGCCTCAGCACGTGCACCTACAGACCAATACAGAACATACTCTGAATGTCTGATATGATATATGAGAAGAAAGAAGAAATTCTGAATCAGACATGACATTTCTATGAGAGTATCTATAGGTATTTGTCTACCTGTTGCTTCCAAAGCTTTCATGATCTGTCTGAGTGAGAATCCCATTTCCAGCAGTGGAACCGCGATGGCAGGAGGAGGTGGAGATGTGGAGAGACGACTGCTGGGGTCTGATAATGCTTGGAGTGAATAAACATACATGGTAAGACAAAAAAACATGTTTTGGAAGAAGGATTGATGATATATTGTCTTGAACAATATAGTATTACATAACTGTAATTATGTACAATATTATTACAACTTTTACTGTATTTTTGATTAAATGAATGCAGCCTTGGTAAGCATAAGAGACTTCTTTCAAAAAACAATTTGAAAAACCAAATCCAAATTTTATAGTATATATAATTTAAATTTCATTTTAAATGCCATATTTTAGATGTGTTTTCAGACATTTGGACCCCATTTGACTAATTAAGAGAAACATATTGTGAGTGAGTGTATTTGTACCTGCCCTAGTGTTGGTCCTGGCAGGCTGAGACTCCGGTGATGTGAGGCTCTGTCTCCGGCCGTGCTCGTCCGATGGCGAGGTGGGCAGCGATGAGACGGGAGGGGTCTGAGCTCTACGTGCCGGCAACAGGGTGGTTGTCGGGTAGCTGGAGAACATCTGTCTGCTCAGATATACACATACAGATCAATTATGACACACAGGTTGAAAGATTCAATGTTCACATACTCTAAAAAAGCCATCCGTTGGGTGTGTACCTGAGCAGGCTGAGCGGCATCACTCCGGGTGATTCAGAAGCTGGTGCAGTCTCGGCATCTGTAACAGGTGTGGTTGCTGTGGTAACGGGTGTGGTTGCTGTGGTGGTGTCCTCCAGTGAGGAGCTCATGAAGGAGGTGCTGCTGGAAGCTGAGGGGGAGGTGGTGACCGGAGTCTGAAACTGTTGCTCTCCCTCTAACTCCTCACACTCTGTGTCCACTAAAAACACACACACACACACACACACACACATTCACATACTTTATACTTCACCAAAAATTCTCTACCCATTAGACTAAAAATAATGATAAATTCTATTAAATGTTATAAATCATAGTGCTTACATTTAAAGCCCAAAGTATACTTAATTTAAAGCCCAAAACCTTCTGGGTTTCGCCACGGTCCGCGGAGTGCACACACTACAGCATGACGGAATTTTAGTCATCCGCAGGGTCTACAGATGTCATCACATATTGTCCATGTGCAGCCCAATTTTTGTGCGAGTACAACAGCGCATATGCGAGTGACTTTAGGACTTGAAAACATGAGTATAATTATAAAATAATTATGAGTATAATTTAAAAGGCAGCGGAACGCAGAAAATTAGGTATGCCTGGGCCTTAACTTCCTTTAAATTATGTGACTTTACAATAATACAAGAATCGTTGTTTGTGCCCATCATGTGTACATTATGTAGAAATTTCTTAAGCACCAAATAAGCATATTAGAATGATCACACAATCATATAACAATGAAGACTAGAGTAATGATGCTGAAAATTCAGCCTTGCCATCAAAACAGAAAAATAAATAAATTAAAAAATTGTAATAATATTTCACTATATCACATAAACGTAGCTTTGGTGAACATAAGATTTCAAACTTTTGAAAAGTAGGGATATTAGAAAAGTTATTTATGTATATCAGATTTGTTTTACGTTTTCTGATGTACCTGGTTTGGAACTCTGGCCTTCCTGTTCTTCAAGCAGGCTATTGACCACTAGTTTGTAGATCATAGTCTGCGCCCGCTCCAGGTCTGCCAGCCCAAGCGCCCTTTTGATGGGTGACCTCATAACTGCCCGCTTCACCATGTGTCGCATCAGAAACTGCAGAGCTGATCGCAGCTCTGCCTCCTCCTGACACACGCTGACCCCAGGGCTTGCACAATCCGCATTATGGCCGCTATCAGGCATCACTTTGGGGATCAGCAGCAGTTCAGCGTATTTACTACAGCTAAGAAGTACACTCAGGGTCTTCATCGCTCCCAGATACAGATACGAGAGCTGTACTGCATGCACCTCCATCTGTGCAGCCGCCTCCTGTGAGCTTCCCCGTGTCACCACCATCTCCTGCAGTCTGCGGCGTCCCTCCGCTGGAGTCTGCTGTGTGGTGTCCTGTGTGTAGGCAGCCAACTCGCTCTCAGAGCAAGAGTTGGGCGGTGCGCGAGCTCGAACCTCGTCTAAGCTGTGAGATACACGCAGGTCTCCCGTCCCTTCTTTTGGTTTGGTGCGTGTCTCGTTCTCTCGTTCTTCCTGGGGTTCGTGCCGGTGTCTCCGTTCATGCCGCCGGTTAGAGACGGATTTGGAGCTGTCGTCCTGCAGGCTGGCAAGGGTGGTGAGGTCCAGAAGCAGAGCCGCAGTGAGTCCACGGAAACGAGAAACGTCAAAGGGAAGAGGCTCTATCGGCTCCAAGTTGTACAACGGCGTGTCACTGGGCGACCAAAAAGTGGGGAAGCTTCAATAAAAAAAGAGTGACAAACCAAACAGAGACAGAGAGAGAAAGAGACAGAGAAAGAAAGTGAGGGAGCAGGGAGGAGGGCCAGGGAACATGCAACATCATGGAACTAAAGCAAAGGAATAAGTCAAAGAAATGATTAGGGAGGATGAAAATTGGGAAAAGAGTCTAGGAATGACGGAGACTTGTCGACTAAACAATACTGCTGAAACTTACTTGACGACAAAAGATCTTATAACAATATCCTAACATATAGAATACCCTTAAATAATGTATAGTTGCCAGTACATGTCAAGCTTTTCTTGCGATTTTGCCATCTCTCATGTGAACAGGTACTTTTCATACACGTTTAAGCACGGATGTGCAAGCGGTGGCCGTGGTAACAAACAACAATACTTTGTCAAGTCAAGTCAAGTCATCTTCATTTATATAGCGCTTTTAACAATGGATTGTTTCAAAGCAGCTTTACAGAGACAAACATATAATTTAAAGTAACAGATTGTTTTGGCATTATAGCGGTTCTTGAATAATGTTATTTCCAGCTAAAGTTAACTTTGATTGATTCACCTCCGTCGAAATGATCAGACTTTTAAACGCGAACCTGTGATTAACGCTGACGGCGTTCACATGCTCATTCAGAATTGATTCTATAGTTATGTGCTTTTTAAAATATGTGCGCAGGTTTATAATTCATACAACCCAGCCTAAACAAACTACTTTTCTTGCCTATTCTTGCCTATTGACTTGCTGATTTATGTTAACTAATTTTGATTTGAGGAATTCGTTTTTTAAAATTCAGTTCGTTCTTATTGGTCCTGCAATGCCTATTGATTCAGTTGATTTAATAAATATGTCTATAATTGGCTAACCTTGAGTGAATGCTTAAAAGGTTAGTTCACCCAAAAATGAAAATTCTGTCATTAATTCCTTACCCTCATGTCGCTCCAAACCCATATTAACATTGATCAGCGAACATATCAGAAGCTCAACCGAACCTGCTTGACGTGTGAGAACAAACCTCATTGGTTCTTGCTGAAACTCAAACGTGCTGCGTAACCCATGAGAAAGAACCTTATTGGTTCTCGCACATCAAGCAAATATGCTTGAGCTTCCGTTTACCACAACTGATGTGTGCGTTGATGAATGTTTATATTTGAAAAAGCCTAAATTAAATCTGTTCATCATCAAAGCGATCGTGTCTCTTCGAAAATTTGGACTAAACCGCTCAATTAATGTGGTTTAGTTTTATGATCTCTTTATGAACTTTTTGAAGCATCAAAGTAGTAATTGCATAGACTGTCAATGGAGAGACAGAAAGCTCTCAGATTTCATCAGAAATATCTTCATTTGTGTTCCGAAGATGAACCAAAGTTTTCGAAAAACGACAAGGTTTAATGACAGAATTTTCATTTTTGAGTGAACTATCCCTTTAAATTTAATGTACAATGATCAAAATGTATGCTTTTTCAACTGCGTTCAGTATGGGATTCGACTGTTCGATTCATAAATTAAGTAGGCTATTTTAAATGGATCACTAATACAGTCTTCTGGGTGTTTGTTAGACTGGTAGGTTACAAAATGTCCATTTAATCGTTAATGAAATTAGTTGTGGCACACATCCCTTAAAGAAACCAAGAGAGCCCCAGATAGAAAGAAAGAAAAGTTGGAGACCTCTGGGAAGCAGGAAAAAGCCTCAAAATTAAATTCAGAGATCAATAAACCATGTAAACAGATACCCATCTCTCACCTGATGGTAATCTCCGCCTCATCCCACTGCACCTTAGCTGATGTGCTTCCCTCCTTCACCACACCCAGCAGAGTGGCGTGTCTCCCCGTCTGCTTGTGCACACACCGTCCCCCCATCCTCAACCCACCATCTACTCCCCCTATCACAGCTAACACCGGCCACACCTGCTGGCACAGTGTCCGCAGGTGCGCCTCCGACAGCTCTGCTGCAGTGTGCCGTCCACTTCTTCCTCTCTCCTCCTCCCGCTCCTCCTCCTTCTCATCCTGCTCCTCTCGGCTCTGTGCCGAGCGGCTCTTGCGCAGTCTGGTGGCCCCTGCTGGAGGAGCTCCTTCTCGCAGACAGCCCCTGATCTGCTGGAGGCGTTGGAGGATGCTATGGTTGATGGTTTGGGTCCAGCACTCCGAGCGGTGTAAGATCCGGACCAGCTGGGTAGTGGCTTCCGCAAGAACGGTTGCTACAGGGCTACAGATTGGGTCGCCAGGTAACAGGTCACGTGGTGTGCCCCTCATCTGCATGTCACAGATTTTTACCTGCAGGGTAGGGGACCAGTTAAAACAATAGAGAAAACAGTAGAGAAAAGTGTAGCAATTTGCCAACCAGTATACATTTTTATTGCAGTCAACATTATGGTAGTGCTACATCACTTTCTACAGCGCCACAGCAAAAGAAATCAATCATAGTTTAGTTTGGAATGTGACTTTACAGTCTGAACTGAATATAAGATAAGACAATGTAGTACAAAATAATGGCAAGAAAACTTTTCTATTAAGCTTTGCAGGCTAAATCAAACATCCAATGTGAACGATGTTTTGATTTAAAAACAAATGACTGATGAATTGTTTTTTTTTTATTTAAAGGAATAATTTAAAAAGACTCAAATTTATCAGGGTTATTATCATTATTTAAAACTAATTCGCATAATTTTGTTACTTAAAATAAAATGGAAGTTTTACTTAAAAATTAGAAATGTTGCCTAAGCAACTAAATGAAATAAATTGAAGCGCTAAAATTATTAACTGAAAATAAACAAACTAAAAGGTTACTAACAATAAAACTGAAATAAAAATAAATTCAATGTAATATAAAAAAGACTAAAATGACAAAAGCACATAGCAAAATTACAACAAAAAAATTCAAAAAAATAAATAATAATATATATTTTTTGTTTCATTTGTTTCATTGCAATGTATGCCTGTTCAAAAAACATTTTCTACTTTTATATTACGAATATCGTTTCTCTAAGGTTAAGAAATCGAAGCTTAGACTGACCTTCAAACAATAATTGTAATGCAGTCTGAACAGTTGAAAATTGAAAACCAGTTGAAAACCATTCATTGCGAAAACACTTGAACGGGTTGCTTTTAACCAAGTATCATCTTTCCTGTCTCTGAACAACCAGCTGGATGTCAACCAATCTGGCTTCAAGAAAGGACATTCAACTGAGACTGCATTGCTGTCAGTCACGGAAGCCCTGCGGATCGCAAAAGCTGCTTCCAAATCATCAGTTCTCATTCTACTGGACCTGTCTGCTGCTTTCGACACTGTGAACCATCAGATCCTCTTGTCCGCCCTCTCATCACTGGGCATCACTGGAACCTCCCTCAACTGGTTTGAGTCCTATCTCACAGGTAGGTCCTTCAAGGTCGCATGGAGAGGTGAGGTATCCAAAGCACATCAGCTGACCACAGGGGTTCCCCAGGGTTCAGTTCTTGGACCGCTCCTCTTCTCCATCTACACCACATCACTGGGACCCATCATACAGGCACATGGTTTCTCTTACCATTGCTATGCTGATGACACCCAACTCTACCTCTCATTTCAACCAGATGATCCCACAGTAGCTGTACGGATCTCAAGCTGTCTGGCGGACATCTCGGCGTGGATGAAGGAACATCACCTGCAGCTCAACCTGGCAAAGACTGAGCTTCTCGTCCTCCCTGCCAATCCGTCTCTACAGCACGACCTCACTATCCAGCTAGATTCATCCTCAATCACCCCATCAAGGTCGGTCAGAAATCTTGGAGTAATCTTTGATGATCAGCTGACCTTCACTGACCACATTACAAAGACAACTCGATCATGCAGGTTTGCTATGCACAACATCAGGAAGATCAGACCTTTCCTAACTGAGCATGCAACACAACTTCTCGTCCAGGCCCTGGTCATTTCTAGGCTGGATTACTGCAATGCTCTTCTGGCTGGACTTCCATCATGTGCAACTAAACCTCTACAAATGATCCAGAATGCTGCTGCTCGTCTCGTCTTCAACGAGCCCAAAAGGGCCCAGGTCACTCCTCTGTTCATCTCTCTGCACTGGCTACCACTCTCTGCTCGCATCAAGTTCAAGGCTTTGACGCTTGCTTACAGATTGACCACAGGTTCAGCCCCCTCCTACTTCCACTCACTACTACAAGTGTACATCCCTACCAGAAGCCTACGATCGGTCAATGAGCGACGGCTCGTGGTACCATCACAGCGGGGCACAAAATCACTCTCCAGGACATTCTCATTCACAGTTCCATGCTGGTGGAATGATCTCCCCACCGTCATCCGGAATGCAGAATCCCTGACAACATTCAAAAGGCAACTGAAAACTCATCTCTTCCGGGAGCACTTAACATAAAAAAAAAAAAAAAAAAAAAATAAAAATAAAAAATCCTTTCCTTTAAATCCTCGCTTGCCTGGCTTATGCTACTCCGAGCAATGCCTGAACTTTGTATTTTGAACACTTCTTGCGTTGTTTTTGCCTCTTCACGATGACTCGCTTGGTTTAGTCCTCAATTGTAAGTCGCTTTGGATAAAAGCGTCTGCTAAATGACTAAATGTAAATGTAAATGTGAAAATGGTGTGTCTATCAGTGTCATTTTAAACATACAAAAAAAGACCAGGTACTGAAATCAACATCAGCATCTCTGCATGTTACCTTCTCCCCTGGGTTGCTGCTGTAGAACATGACACAAGGGTAGAGCTCTGTAGCATCAACATCTTCAAAGGCCAATTTGGGTTCCTGACACATGGTTTAGCAAAAAAATATTATAAAAGAGAGAGAAATAATGAGTGTTATGGCTCAGTTTTGACATGAGAGTCGGTAAAATGGTTAAATATTTGTCTTCATGACAGGGCTGCACCGCACCTCTCCATTCTTGCCAAAGGACACAGTCCTCGCCTCCATGTCCAGCACACAAATTATGTAGTCTCCCTGTGTGTAGCTGGACAGCGTGAGGGTCTGTTCTCCATTATGGTAGAGGTTGCCACTGTATGCACGGTAGAGCCACATGTCTGCTGTTGTGCGGTGGTTAAAATCATGAACGGGCCAGCGTGAAACACCCACGCACGTTCCCTCGTTTCCACGATTCTCCTTCAAGATATAGAACTGGAAAAAAAATGATGTGCACTTATACTCACATAGCCTGACAGAACGTCCATATTACGCTATCAGCTTGCATGGACGTGTGTGTGTGTATACATAGACTTCCGTTCAAAAGTTTGGCCTAGTTACGTGTTTTTTTTTTAATGAAATTAATACTTTTATTTTGCAAGCACGCATTAAAATGATCAAAAGGGACAGTAAAAGACATTTATAATGTTACAAACGATTTCTATTTCAAATAAATGCTGCTCTTTTGAACTTTCTAATCGTTAAACAATCCTGAAAAAAAGTATGACGATTTCCACAAAAATATTAAGAAGCACAATGGTCAACTGTGATGATAATAATAAGTTTTTTTTTCTTGAGCACCAAATGAGCATATTAGAATGATTTTTGAAGGATCATGTGACAGAAATGACGCTGAAAATTCAGCTTTCCATCACAGGAATAAATTACCATTTAAAATACACAAAAATAGAAATCAGTTATTTAAAAATCTTACAGATTTGGAGATTTTCTTGTTATCTTTCATACTTATAAAATAAAGATATAGTTAAAAAAAATCTGAACCCCAAACTTTCGAACAGTACTGTAAAAGAAAGTGTGTAGAACCTTCCACTGGTAACAGCCAGAGGAAATACCAGTGGAGGCCAGGCCATAACCTTTGCCCCCACTGCCATGTGTCAGTCCCTGTCCGCTTTCCACCACACAGCACTGAGCCTTCTCAGGGTCAAAGGTCACTTCCTGGATAGGCAAATTTTCTTCTTCCTCCTCTGTCTCACCCTAAAACAACCAGTAAGGAAATTGAATGGCATCTCAGAAATGTGAAGTTGAGTATGAGCAAATTTTGAAGCAGCAAAACCTTTACAAAAACCCTTGACTGACTGCATCTCCCTTACCTGTAGTTTGAGTTCCTGCTCTCTTTCTTTTAGCTGGATGGCATGTTTTGCTTGAGCAACAGGTGCCTCCCACATACAGTCCGAGAGCAGCGAGAACAACCTCTCCACCACCTACCACACAAATGATCAATTTATCACACAAATTGTCAAATTAATTTTGCTCTGCAAACACATTCAATAAAAAAAAGCACAATACAGGTGTGTGGAGTCAGACCTGGGTCATCTGATGGTCCTCCACACTGCTCTCACAGGCAGGAAGTACAGCTTCCAGAACATGAAGGGCTAACAGCCGTGTCCTCAAATTACCAACCAATGGAATGCCTGAAAAACACACACATTCAACTAATCTAACAACTAGCACAGAAGCAAGATGATGTTGATGATGATCGAAGACGAAGATGATGATCAGGACATTGCTGTATTACCTGAACAGCATTTCTGAGCAGCAATGTTGAGAAGGACTTCAGTCCATTTAGGAGATGCCATCTTGGACTGGATCGCTTTGGAAGAGACGACGCGCCGTAGAAACACCAAGAAGTCTCCGAGGTGCAGCTCTGCAGTGTGTGTCTTGCGTAACAATGCTACACCAAAATAAAAGTAATATATAAAACCACAAAATCAATTCACTTAGTGAGCATGTGGCTTTGAGCTCTTAGGTGTCCTACCTCGAAAATCTTTTTTCTGAGCATCTGCACAGTCGTCAGTCTTCTCCTGCAGTTCTGTACTTGCACTGAGTGTGCTTCCAGCAGCCTGAGCCAGCAGAGTCTTCAGCTGACTACACAAAAGATCCAACAGGGACTGGACCACCTTAGGACTCAACCTGTCCGCATATGTCCTGATGGAAAGATAGGGGAAAGCAACATTTTGAATTTTGGCACTTTGTTTACATACCAGGTCTGAAGTTCCCTAAAGAACATTCAGGCACTAGCATCATCATTTAAATCATACAGCATTGAAGGTTCAGATTGACTATGAAAAAACAGGTGTTAAAATGTGGTGAGTGAACTGTTTTGTACCCGGTGCTGATGGCTAGTATCTGTAGCAATCTGGTGCTGGCCACTTTGAGGGCAGTGCTGAGCTGAGAGCCTGCCGGCTTGTGCAGGAGTTGCAGTGTCTGTCCAAGCAGGGTTTCCGTTCCACAAAGCTGTGAGAGAACGTCCAAAAGGCCACTGGAGATAGCTAATGATACATCGACAGGCTGGTATCGCACGCTTAAAGCGAAGACTGTCACCAAAAGAAGCCTCTGCTGGGCCTCTGGAAACACACACAGCATTGTGAATTTATGTTCAGTTTAATAAAATATGCCACATACAATCACTATAGTGTATACATTACCTATGTGGTGCTTGTTAGCTTGCAGGGCTCTCTCTAATGTGACTGACAGCTGCTGATATATCTTATGCACAGCTGTCTGAATGTCCATCTGTAAACTTTTCTTGGCTGCTCTGACTCCATCCTACAAGGAAAGACAAAGAACGTGCAGATAATAGCATAAATGATAACATACCTTTTTTAGCATGTTATGAGAAGTAATTTCAGTTCTTTCATACCCAGTTTATAGGACAAAAAATGTGTTAAAGCAAGAAGACCGAACTGCTCACATCCATTCTGATCTTCTCTTTTTTTTTCTCAATAAGGCCTTATGCTTACATACCCCAGTCTAAAACTATGTTTAGAATCCGTTGCTTGTTATTCACTGATGATGCCATACATTCAAAAAATATTTTACCAGTACCTGTAAATCTGAAACAAGTCAAAGTTTAGATCCATGTCACAGTTACCTGGTAATGGTGTAGTTGGACATTCTCCCCCTTTGGCCCCCCATTACAGACTGCACCCAGGCCGAAACATCCCGACAGGAACTGCAGTCTGACTGATGTTAGCAGAGAGGCAGAGTGAAAACTGAGGCTTGTGCGTCCAGCTCCACCTCCGCCTCCAGAGCCTACTTGACTGCTTTTCTCCTCCATCCCAGAAATCAAAACCACAATCTGATGAACGGCCTCCAGACGCAACTATAGAAACAAAAAATAAACATAAAAGCATAAGATGTGTAGGTGGAAGGCATCTGTAGTGACAAAGACAAATAAAAATGCTGAATGCACGTACCTCTGCTCGGCTCTGCTGCTGCTCCATGGCAATAATAATGGCCTGTGGGCTGGTGGACACACTCTCTTCTGGTTCCTTAAAAGCAGGAGCATTCCCAACATCTCCACTGATGAAGTTCACAATGTTCTCGATGAGTGCATGGAGCCTGAGTGATTGGCTCAGATCGATGTCTGACTCCTCGTAGGACTGCGGAGAGCTGTACAAACACTCACGGGCCGAGCGTCCCCCAAACCAATCAGCAGAAGAGTCTGGAGAACTGTAGAGAAAACCTTGAAAACACAACACAAAATCTGTTGAACAAATTTATAATAATGGGCAAATAAGTATAATTTAAATACATGTATATTTCTATTTAATTTATATATATACTAATTTAAATATGTATAATGTATATTTAAATAATAGTTTATAAATATAGTTAAATTCAAATGATTAAATAAATGATACTTTCAACAGAAAACATTGAGTTTCAAATTCTCAAGACATTCCACAAGTCATCATCCTTTTTTCACATTTCAGTCCTGATTTTAAGAGAAAATCTGGGCAAAGAATTATATAGTAAAATCTGCTTAATGGATCTAATAAGCCATTTATTAGTAGCCAATAGCGTCATAAAATTCCCAGGCATAGAGGCAACAGTCGACCAAAAAGATGTGTCCCAGGTGCGGATTACTGTATTATAAAAAAATGCCAATTAATGTCTCATTTATTTAGCTATGACTGTTAACACATACAGAAAAAAATATATAATGCATAAGCAGCTTAAATGGCATCCTTTAATCTATATAGTATGATTTTTGCAGGAAGGGTATGTGCAAAACAAGTGGACAGGAAAGACAGGTAAATGAATTTTACCATAAACTGTGCTTTTCTGCAGCCACAGACAGCAGGTCTGAACATGAATTATGAGTATTATGTTCAATTACTATTTTATAGAAGAAATTTGTGTGGCATGTTTTGAATTTTGGAAGAACATGAAAATGCTTTAAATGTATGGACTCATTTAGCCAAGTAGAAGAAAACAGACTGACACAGAGCTGTCAGAGCCACATTACATGTGTACACAGATAGACTTTAGCACAAATATACAGACACCAATACAGTGTGTCCCACTACTGGAGGGTCAAAGTGTTGGGGGAGGGGCTGTTACCTCTTTTTTTAGGAGTGAAAGCTAAATCCAGATCCACATTCCTCCTTGCATTCTGAAAATGGTCACACCGACAGGTTACATAACTGCAATTTAAAAGCAAGAAAAGCAAATAAGGCATGTGTCACAGATCTCACCAGTGAGTATCCCTCCTCATCAGACTCTGGCTGGGAGAGATCTGACTCACTCCTGGATTTTGTGAGTCTATAGCTGGGACTGCTCTGGATAGACCGACTCTCTGCTGATAAGCTCTCACTCCTAAACACAAAATAAAAATGGGAAATAAATGTTACATTTCCTGTGAGTGGGCAGAACACAATCATGTCAATAAAAATGTGACCTAAATTTCATATTAATAACACTAATGAATTGTGACTCAGGTAACTGCTGCTTTTAAGCTAATTGCAATTGGGTTAGCTTATAAAGGTGCTTCAAAAGTAGGGCAGCACACAAGGTCTCTTGCAACTGGATAATATGAAATCTTAAAAAGTAGGTCAGGGATTCCTGGACCACACGAGAGCGCTGGAGAGGTAAACAAGTTCAGTGAGACCTTCAGACTCCAAGGATAAGGGTTACCAATGAAAGTTAAGACATGCTTACGCTTGTTTAACCTGTACTTGTACCTGTACTTTATAACGATGACATCACTCACCTCGGCATGAACCCGCCTCCATCCTGGTTGACCCCACCTGTCAGGGGTTGCTGATTGCTGAGTTGAGAGAGCGGCGTGCTGACAGCCAGCAGGAGCATTGCACAGCGGTGGATGACGGCATTGCATGCGGTGGTGTAAAGATCCTGTGCTTCCTGAGCAGTTGTGCTGCTTCTGCGCTCAGGACCGGGCTGAGCCGGCTCTTCCTGGATGCTCATGCTTCCGGTTCGATCTCGGTCCCTTCCTCGCGCTGCCTCCCGTGCTGATAGGAAACATTGAAAGATTTCTGTGTCCGCCAAGACATAAGACACAGAGTAGCCGGGTTAGGGAAGCAGCCAAGAAGCATGAGGCTGTTAAAAAAGGCCTATGGCTGGATATTACACAATGTCATGTGTAACAAATGTGTAACAAACAACCATGGATAACAATTTTGGGGGTTTTATTAGTATACATTACTGCTCAAAAGTGTAAGGGTAAGATCATTTTTTTTTCAAAGAAATCAATAAGGATGCATTAAATTGATCTAAAGTGGAAGTAAAAGACTTTTACATTGTTGCAAACAAAAAAATCTATTTTAAATAACATGTTTTTTTTGCACAACTATTTATCATTAGCACCAAATCATCAAGACGAGTAATGATGCTTAAAATTCAGCTATGCCATCACAGGAATACATTACATTTTAAAATATATTCAAATAGAAAACAATTATTTTCACATATTTAATAATATTTCACAATATTGCCGTTTTCACTGTATTTTTGATCAAATAAATGCAGCCTTGGTGAGCTTTTTTTTTTTAAATATAGCAACCCTAAACTTTTGAACGATAGTGTATATTGTGTGGTCTATTCGAATACAGTGCAATTTACACTGTCAATCTAATTACTAAATATATATTTAGAGTAATACATTTAAATGTCATTATTTATTCACCCTCATGTCAATCAAAACCTGTATGCTGTTCATTTTTGAACGAGGAGGTAATTTGTGAATAATAACTTAAATTTTGGTCTGGTCCTATCAGTCGATAGTTGTGTAAAAAATTGTCTGTTTATTCCTCTTAAAATAGCGGCATATTGTTCAGGAATGATAAGAGGGTAAATAAACAATTACAGAACATTTATTTTTAGGTGTAATTACTAAGTTGTCAGACAGGAAAATGTAAAAGTACACAAAGTGTGTGAATGTGTGACAACTTTCACCATGCCACACAAAGCATCAGCCAACATCAGCAGCACACACACATGCCCTTCAAATGTGTCTGAACTCACTTCCTGCGGTCATGACTTCATGCTCTCTTTCCTCCTCCTCATCTTCCTGCTCCTGGTGTCCTTCCTCCCTTTCCCTCTCTCGGTCTCTCTCCTCCAGTTCAGCCTCCTCATCTATAGTTCGGGTGAAGGAGTGTTCCTGAGGGTCCATCTCCACTGAGTCCACGTTATCAGAGATCTGCACATAGGAGGAGAAATGGCTTTACATATAGTGGGATACAAAAGTCTGGAAACAGAAACAGAATATATATATTTTTTTTTTTTCTCCTTCGTTATTCTTTTATTTTTGTTTTCATAACTTTTTTTTGTTTAAAAGTGTTTAAAAAGAGTCATTTAGACTGCTTTTCCTTCAGTGCACTTCTTTTCTACTTTTGTGTTCACAGAAGAAAGACATTTTTGGGGGTGTAGAACAACATGATTGTGGTTAAGCTGAGTAAATATCCTTTTAAAACAAAGTCTGTTCCAGTTCGCATGGTTGTCGTTATTAAAGCAAACGGGGTACACGGCAGATGCTAAAAAAAGTTTTTAATCAAACTGCTGATGCTGATAATTTGAAATAAAAACATACTCTGCGTTCTCGTGATGATGAGCGGGTCTGGATGAGCTCCATGTTCTTACAAGCCAAGAGGCGATTCCGCACTTTATACACACTGCGATACACCTCTGCCAACAGTTTACATGGCTGATATCTGTAGGAAGACGGAAAACGAGAGAGAAATGCTTTAGTAGTGTCCACAGTGTAGCATTCTCCATAGTCATGTAGGATATGATGTCATACCTCCCCTCTCCACATGCCTGTCCCAGCAGTCCAGTGTGTTTCAGCAGGACAGCAAGTACAAAGCGCGACACTGTGTCTAACAGAGCCTCATTCAGCAGTGACGAACTGTCCCAATCTACACAAACACACACACACAAAAAACTAAAGAAACATGTAACAACATCAAAGATGTTCGCTTGCACAAATGCAAGTTGATAATGCTAATGCCAAAAATCAGGATTGTTTTAACCAATAACTTTATACAAAATCCAATAACTTCATAGTCAAGAAGCCAGTGGAAAAAAGTGTCAATTGCTTTTTTTTTTATTGTACTGTAACCTCTAGTAATACATGTGGGAAAATACTGCACCTCATAACAGCAATGTACACTCAAATATTACTTCAATTCTACATTTAGATCTTGACTTCTTTCAGAAACACAAATGTATTTAAAAGAAATGACAACTGACACAAAGTTCAAATCAGATGCAAGTGTAGTGAGATTTTGGACCAATGAGATTTCACTGTGGGTGGGTCTACCCAACACCACAGAAATAGAAGCCATTACAAGGTTTGCATAGGTTAATGTGTGACTTCTATGCAAGCACTTACGCAAGTAAGGGTAATCATCAGTGAATCATTTGTAGTAATCTTTCCATAATCCTCAATATATGTTCTGTGTTTGTGTCCTACCCTTGCTGATGGCATAGTCCTGCATGTTTGTCCACAGGCTGTATGTGGGCTCTTTAGTTGATCCAAGGGCCAAATCGACCAGCACACTCATGTCAGCATGCAACTGACAGTCAAACGGTCTTTGTTCCTCATTTCCACACAGAGCCACCTCCAGTAGAGAGCTGATACACGCATCTTAAAAACATATACACACGTTCAACATCAACATGAAATGGCATTCACAACTTTTATAAACTTCCAGAACAAGCCACATTTCAAAATAAAACAGGACATTTAATGATAAAAGGTAATTCAATGTGTGCGTGCGCACGTATGTGTGATCGTGCATACCAAGCTGGGGTATTTCAGTCTCTAAGCCGTTACTAAAAAGTGGTGTTTTGAGCCAGTGGGTAGTGTGCTGTTCCTCTGGCGAGGGTGGGGCTCCCTGAAGCATTCCTCCAAGACAACGTCCCACCAGCAGCGCAACGGTACGCTCCAGATCCACCAACCACACCCAGCACTGCGCCGGTCCTGACACGCACAACGGATCAACTAGATCTGGAGTGCCTACAGGAAAAAAGGAAAGGAAACATTTTCTCAATATAAGATTTGTGAGTGAAAGACAAATAGTCCTAATTCAAAACAATATCACAGATTTAAAGATAAAGAAGTTCAACACAAATGAGAGATGAGCGGCTCTTGAGTGATGAGTGGTTCTCAAAAACGGGGCCAGGGCCTACCAGGGGGCCTCAGTAAACTCCCAGGGGGCACACAAGACTGTTTAAAATTATTTAAATGTACATCCATACATATATATTAATAATTTAACCATCTATCAAGCTATTCTATCGATTTATGTATAGTAACAATGCATGCTATAATTAAAAATAGTTCATTAAAATGCTAACATGACGTACACCATAATTTAAACAAAATTATCTATGCATCATATCTGTACATACACATACATTTAATATCTACAGGTATTTTAATCTATCCATTAAAATCTTTCAAGTGTTTTGGACAAGTGGAGATTATCTCTGTGGGCGACCCATGTGGGATTTAAAGTCGGCATGAAACGGAAGTTGAGATTGTAATTTTTTCCTTGTTGTGACGTATATCCGAGTGAAACGGCTTCTGAAATTAGAAAAAAATGTAGGGCGGGGCTTGATTTCGTCCTTCGGGAATTGATTGGATCGTTGGAGGTTGGGCGTTGCAAAAAAAATGGAGGCAGATTTGAATGCCAGTTTAGAGTCAGTTGTGGAGGATTTCTCTCCACCGGACTCCCCACCGTTACCCTCCCATGAAGGATTTTTTATTGAGGAGCCCGGCGACGAGAACGAGGTCGAGCAGCTAAATTTTCAGGCAGGAATCAGCCCGTATTTATACGAGCCTCCCCGCGAACCAAGATGAGCAGGTTCTCTGAGAGGCGGTGCACCGATAGCCGCACCCTCATCGGCTCTGGCCGCACCCTTTCGCCATGGCACGTGACCGAAAGAGAAGAGAGGTCGTTTCGAGGGGGGAGGGAAGGGTAATGTATTTGATTAAAGATTATAAGGGTACATGAATTTTAAAAAAAATAATGAAGTGCACAGATAAATCATTTATAATAAACACTACAATATTACATATAAAAAGAAGATTTGTCAAATTTGATTTCATGCCGACTTTAAACCTCCAACCAGCTATCACTTTAAACTGATGCACACATTGATTATTGCTAACAAGACAGTGCTACAGTACTACTGATCTGAAGATGTGACAGTCTGACCATGTAGTGGCCACTGCAGCTCCTGTTCCTCAAGAAGTGTGGCGGCAGGCAGGAGTCTGTTGAGACGGTCCAGCGGGGGAAGCAGGTCTAAGAGGTAGCTGAGCAGTGGCCGTGCCACCCAAACAGGCAACAACAGCAAGGATGTCACAATCTGACACAGCATACTGCCCGCTGCAGACATGTAGATCACATCTACCAAATACAAACATAGGCAAAATTAGGTCCATTTACATATAGTTATGAATAAGTTTAGCAAAAACATGTGTATATTGATATACCTCGTAGCTTCTCACGCACACTGCCGTTTCCAGAGCTTTCTCTCAGAAGAGTTGCAGAGCGATTATAGATATCTGTGGCGTGAGGCAATAATAACTGCAGATGTTTATGGAGGAGTGCAACACTACTGGAGCCCTGAAAAAACATAGATGATTCACATACTGAAGGTAATCAGACTACTCTGACCAAAAAAATACATGGCCCTTTTGAGATGATAATATCTCTCCCTATAATTTTTGTTTGTTCATGATATGCATTTAGTTGTGCAAGTACCTCTGTAACACAGTTGATATGGCAATAGGCCAGTAGTTGCTTCTGTAAAGAGCAGAGCAGTTCATGGAGGTGAGCTGGTTGGCTGCTATCAGATGAAGATGTTCCCTGCAAGATCTTATCACTGTTCTTCTCCAGCTCTCCAAACGCCTGGTCCTATGAGGTTAGAACACACACAAACACACACACAAACAAACACGAAAACAGGGTGTTGTTGAAAATCGTAGGAAAAAGCAGTTGGACCACAGTTGAGAAGATGATCATCAGTGAATATGAAAAGGTACAGTAGCACTGCAAGTGTAATACAAAGATACAATATTGACACACATCCAATTTATCTTCTTGAATCTTGTTTACATTCACTTAGGACAGTGTTTATATTTTTACCCAGTCAAGATGCACTAGGCTGACAAGAGTACTAGTTGAATTTCATCAAATATGATTTACAATTTTTTTGCATGCCCCTGTTCTCAAAAATATCCTAACGGGTTGACATTAACCACAGCAAAAGAAATATATTTTTTTCCCAAATATGAGTTCATCAGTATACAAATATGGTATATGTACTACAAAATAATGGCAAGAAAACGTGCATTTCTATTGAGTTTTTTGTAGGTTGTATGCAAAAACAGGGAAATGTATTGATTCAGGAACAAATGACTTACAGTACGAGTTGGTTCATTTAATGAATCATTAAAAAGACTAAAAATAATTACTGATTTGAATTAGTCTGGTGAATCCTTTACTGTATGAACTCACTGAATCCAAGAGAGTGGTCACTGAATCAACATCTCAATCACTTTTTGAACTTTCAGTGACGCCTGTCTCAAAATGAAGCAAGTTTTGCGTACAAAAAAAGTCACCATTATTACCTGCAAATTGTTCCTATAACAACATGCATTTATAGACACACATTTGAGATATTTTTAATGAATGATAATTTAATATAAACGTGAAAATCAAGACTAGAGCTAAAATATATACTAAAGACTGACCGTGTAAAATCCCAGGTTCCTGAGTAAAGTTTTCATGAGGATCTCTGCCAAGTGTGTGTCAGGATGTGTATCAGAGTGAGTGCCAGGCAGAGAGTCAGAGGGTGGAACGGAAGGCTCAGAGGTATCTGGGGGACAGCTGTACCCCAGCAGAGATGCCACATGGGTGTGATCCTGCAGACTAGTGAGTATTATATCCAGCTGCATCCTCTGAGACAGAGAAAGCACACACATTCATAGAAGCATGACTAACAGATGCTTCTTTAAGTTAAGCAACTTAAACTGCATTATATTTTCATACAGGCACACACATGTACCTGTCCTTTTGAGAGGCTCTCCCAGCGGTCTGGTCCTTGAGGAAGGAGCGAGTGCAGTAGCTCCATTCTCTCTCTCAGAGGAGGCAGCAGCATTGTGGCTCCCACGGAAAGAGTCTCAATGACAGCCTACAAAACGCAAATTATTTTCACTGATCAGAGAAAAACACAGGCCACAGTAAACCACCACAGCAACAAATATGTGGCAAAACGCATGTAAACACAGACCTCCTGGATTTCATCAGGTACTGATGCATCCATAAGTCTGAAAAGCAGATTGCGGAGTGGCCTCGCTTGCCGTCCCAAGATGCTGGTGGCCACGCCCCCCGCCAGCGCTAGAGCCAAGTGGTTGGACAAGAGCCGTAGACATAGTTTCAAGAAGTTGTGATGCTCCCTGTTGGCCCAAAACAAATTTGTGCAAGAAGACACACTCTCAATATTTAATAACCTTCAGGATGGTTTAGAAAATCAATTGAAACTTAATCTCAACTAAAATCACATTAGCAGCAGTAATCTTCCAATGATATTAATGCACTTAAAAACAAAGCAGGCTCCACTCGTCTATGGTGGTGGGAGAATACACACTTGGAAGATGGGAAAGGCAGCGGTGGGATCTCGTTGTTGATGCCGTCACAGTATCGTTCCAGAAACGAGCGGAGGTGAGAGAAAGTGCTTTCTTCCAGGTCCACACAGTATGGCCTATGCCAGGCCACCACCTGCCTGTATACATACACACAAGATTATTAGTATAGATATTATGCTTAGAAGAAAGAAGAAAAACAGAACACGACAAAAAGGCTTCAACAAACTAAGACCTAAAAGGTACAAATAAATTTGAAATATATTGTGTCTTCACATACAAGGTACAACAAATGCATTTCTTTTTTTAACAGAAGGTTATGAAAGGATTCAACAGGTTTGCTAACCTGTCTCTCGGGAGGGCAGTCCATGCCAGGCTGTGGGACGTGCCAGCAGAGATCTGCTGAATAGCCACTCCATCTAAACCAATCACCTTCTTGGGTTTGGTGATGGGACCGGTGGAATTCCCTTGACCGCACTGACCCATGGAGTTATTCCCCCAGGCATACACTTCATTGTCTTTATCAAAAACATGCACAGAAAAAAAATTACCTGACCATTTTCCCTAATACACGTGAACCGCACATGTGCTGTTCAAGTACACAGCGTCAAATTTTCTGTGACATCATGTGTGAGGACCCCATGCTTCACCTTATCTGAGTCTGAGTCAGCACATACCCTTCTGCTACTAATCTGACGACCCCCCCCCCCCCCCCCCATTCCCCTCCCCTCCTCCACTATCTCGAACTACAGTTCACACAACCCAGTACAGCCCTAAAAAAGAAGACTCACAAAACCGACATCACCTAACCACCAGCCACTGATTACTGAGTTTACAATACACTGAAAGTGAAAAGAATATTTGAAGAGGATCACAAACCTAACCAAACTCTAATGATAATTTACTGTAATTACAATATCAAATATGTATATATACACACACACACACACACAACTTAAAAAATGTGTAAAAAATTGGTTTTGAAATAATATAAAGTACGTCAAAATAAATAGGATATATAGTGTGCTATCACAACCTACTGAAAACTACCAAACATTTATTCAAAATTTAAAATTATAAATGAAAATAAATAAGACCAAAATAAATTAGATCAAATATGTTGCAAAAATGTTGTTGCGCAAAGGCTCTCTTTCCATCATCTTGACTCAAGCTGAACTAAACATTCCACAGCCTAGTGGGGAGTGAGTTTAGGGAGGGGCTAAAAGCACACCGTTGTAGGGGTGCATTGGTTTTATGACAATAATTTATAAACAAAAAAAGCGAATCATTGTAAAACAGAATGTGGCGCAACAATCGTATTTTTTCATAATTGTAGGGTTGCTGCACATTTTAAATCAAACCAGTTTTATGGTGCAAAACTTGTAAGAGAAGAAGCCTTTTTTGGACTTTTGTTTGTCGTCTTTTGAGATTCAACCACCTTCCCATAGTACCGAATGTCTTGCGGTATAAATTGCACTTTGCTACATTGCTGTCCGTAGCTGTTGCCAACCATCTTCAAGCCATTGAGTGTTACATTTTTGCTTCCCAATTTCCCTTGAATTTGCCTGCTGTCTTTTCCCAAGCAACTCCCGCTCCCCCACTCATCTCTGGTGAAGCCTGCACGGTCACGTACATAAAAAAGATGTACATAACAGTCAAGCTGCAACCTGGGTACTACCAAAGACTTGGTGTTACACCTCCTAAAAGCCTATATTTTTCGATCAGATTTAAGGCCTAATGCCTAGCAGAATTTTTTTTTAATAATAACAAATAATAATTTCAGACTTTTTAATGCCCCGCGGGAACCCTGACTGAAAATAAAAGTAAATTATTTGTCCAGCCCTATACGGAAACATCTCGTTCTCTTTAGGAATGTTGTTGCACTACCAACCACTTAAGCGTACCAGATAGGGCCATTTAAATCCAATGGGTTTGCAGTGATCCCTTACCATGTGATAAAGCAAGGCAGTGGCTGTCTCCAATGGAGATGTCTACAACTCTGGTTGTGGCAAGTTCCTCGATCAGCTTTGGCCTTAGAGCTGTGGCCTCGGATGAACCACAGCCAAGACACGCACCACAGCCCCAAGCATACACCTGCACATTACATATACATAATAACTCGTGTTTTTATAAGGAATATTCACTGCATTAGAGTCAATACAGTCAACATGAACTCAAATTGGCCATTAATTTGTGGCTTAGTAATGTGTCATACCTGACCAGTAGAGGTGAGAGCCAGAGATGACTGGCTGCCAGCACATACTTTGCGTAAGAACATTCCCTGGAGCGCCTCTATCACTTTGGGTTTATACACACGATTGGTGTCACCATGACCCAGTTTACCTGCAGATAAATGCCAGCAGTTAAGTTAACATTAAAGTTAGAGTTAACATTGTTAAAGTTAACATAAGTTAAAGTTAACATTGAGTACAATAATTATATGTTGACAAAGAAAAGAATTCAAGAATAAGACTGTCTCAAATAGAACAAGTGGCTGCAGAACAACAGCAGAACAAGTGGCACAGGCTAACTCAACTCACCATTGTCTCCGCCGCCAAAGGACCAGACTGTACGTCCATCTTTAGATAGCGCAATGGTGTGGGAGCTGCCACAGGACACCTCACCTACATTACTGATGTCTTTAACTAGCGTGGGAATGTTCCTACTGTTACTGTCACCATGACCTACAAGTGTAGACAAATGTAATCAATGATACAAACATACATTTAATTTATTTTCCTGCATTTATTTGACCAAAATACAGTAAAAACAGTAATATTGTAAAATAATATTACAATTCTAAATAACTTTTCCATTTATAAGATATGTTAAAATGTAATTTATTCCTGTCATGGTAAAGCTGAATTTTCAGCATCATTACTCCAGTCTTCAGTGTCACATGATCTATTGATCATTCTAATATGCTGATTTGCAGCTCAAGAAACATTTTTTATTATTATCAATGTTGAAAATAGTTTCTGTGAAAACTGTTTTTTAATATGTATAATAAATACTTATATACCTAATCTGCCAAAATCACCCTCTCCCCAGGTGTAGAGTTCTCCATCCTCACTGACTGCAGCACTGTGTCTATAGCCTGCTGAAACACAAACCACCACCTACAAACAAACACACACACAGAGAAAACATAAATCATTTAAACACTCAGGTCCATTTAGAGTGCCCAAATAGCTCAAGTGATGCATAACTGCATGAATTCAGTACCTTTCCTTGTAGAGGGCCCTGTATTAGTTTGGGGTATTTCTGGGTAGAGCTGTTGCCATGACCCAGTTTGCCATAGTCTCCATCACCCCAGCTGAACACCTCCCCCTCAACGGTGAAGGCTAACGTGTGGCCGTCTGAGCCTTTGGATGATGATACTTTCTTAATGGCACGGTGAGGTTCAAATGTCAGCTTTTTAAGAGTGGACTGGTTGTTTGAGTCGCCCAGTCCCAGGCGGCCATAGCTGCCCTTTCCACACGCTCGGACTGAACCATCAGAGGAGATGACGAATGTGCAGTACTGGCCAGCTTCAATCTAAAAGACAGGAGATGTGGTCATCAAATATCCACTGTGGGTAAAAATGAGGATACGAATAGTATGAATAGTTATTATGAAGATGCTTACTACCGTTTGTGCATCACTGAAGCTGGGAGCTAGTTTGGGCTGGAGGATTTTCTCTTGAGTGCCCTCTACAAGCTGGTGGCTGCTGTTGCTGCCCCACACATAGACCTCACAGGTCTCCGATACCATGGCCGCCTCACCTGCCTGGATGCTGTCTGGACTCGCACAAGTTCTTGAGTAGTCTGAAGCCATGCGACACACCTATAACAACGGGAAACCGATTTGAAACAAAACGAGAGTGACAAATTCCTAATATTCTATTTTTAGATACAGCAGGACAGATTTGTTGTGCAGCATGTTATAGATTGCAGCTTAAAGCAGCAGAAACTCTCTTTTAATTGTGCACTACGCCAGTTGAAACTGAATTTTTGGGTGACAAAATGTGAGAGCAAATCACTCACAGCAGTAAAGATATCATGGACAGGTATAAGGAAAATATTTATGTGGATTTCTTTTAAAAGTCTGCACTGAATATTTAACATATGCATTCATACATTCATTTACAGTATTTAATGTGTTTGACAGAGAAGCAGACCTATAATGAAAATTATGGAAATGTTTGGTTGTAAATGGCCTATTACAGCTAAAGTTGCCCTGCCAAGAGCAGTGAGTGCTTTCTCTTTTTCTTATCAGTGTTGTAATTTGATTTATATTACTTAATTACCACGTTTGGTATGTCAATATAACCTAAAGGACTCTGTAATTATTAATAGCCATTCACTTTAGTTTTTGTTTGTTTTGGTAGTTTGTGAAGTACTTTATGAGGTCAAGGAGCATGTTGTGCATGCTCTCTTCATTGATTCACCAAGATTTAACAAGTAAAAATCCTTGTGATGCTTAAGGTGATGTTTAATCCAATCCGAAAATGAGTTTGGCTTAGGGGGCGTCATAAAATCAATAATATATAAAAAAGGGCAGATTTAGCTTCAAAGCATTTATGTTAAAGTGATCCCACAACCCCCCATTTATATATTATTGTTTCATTGCTAGATATTAAAATGTATTTTGGTCCACATTTCCATGTATTGTTATGGTAGTACATTGAGCATTGGCAGCAGCTGCTACCTTTTAAGGATGAGAAAATTAACAGAAAACAACAAAGACTCTTTTGTGTTGATGAATTTCATCACCAAACATTACAACCATTTCACTCTATTCTAGGTCATAAACAATTGCTCAATTGGACTCTTGAGAACTTGAAATAAACTGAATGTGTAAAGTCCTTATGAAAGACGTCCAACAGAATAAGAGTGATAACATTCAAAAAGTTTTGTTTTCTTAACCCTATAAAGCCTATATATATACTTATTTTATACGCAAATCTAAGGCCTCTAAATTATCAACATAATAAGAATCAACATAAAAGTAACAACTATATTGTTAATAATATTTCAGGATGAACACTGAAGCAAAGTTAGGTTAGGTTAACTTGATCATCCATACATAATTTTTTAGAAAAATGTTCAAATGTGAGTATCAAATATGATGATCTCATTTAAGGAATGTTTATTTATGCATCTCACAATCACCACTGTATTGTATAAATTGCTCAGTTTAGGCTACAGAATAAAACTGGGTATTTTTGCTCCTTGAGTATGAGCTCCATATTCTCCGTAAAGACTAAAAAGCCTGATGTATCAAATATGATACTCAATTAAAAAAACAAAACATATGCAGTTTTTAAAAAAACGTTTTGCCTAAAGGTTCAATAAACTTCTATTTCGAAATATGTGATTTTTATATTTTCTGATTATTATTTATATGTCAGGCTTTACAGGGTTAAAAGACTATATCAAAATACCATTATTTCAATGAGTGATGTAAGAAAAAAAGAAAACCTCTCAAATGGCATGACCTCTTCTTGTCTATACTACAAATATATATAAATATATGAATGTGTATGTTACCTCCTCAAACAAACAGAGCGCAGCCTCATATAGGGAACAGAGTCCATCAGGCGTGCGTGTTGGTTCCCTCCACTGGCTACGATCAGCAGATGAACCCTACACCACCAGACATCCAGTCATTTCACAATATCCAAGACTATGAAAAACACTTGTGAAAACAGTTTGGTGTTAGTGTATGAGAGTTTTAGTGATGACGTACCAGTGAACGTCTCATCTGCATCAAAATGTCCATGAAGCAGTCATATCCCATCAGCCCCTCCTGGCTCTGCTCCAGGCTGCTGACACTGGCTGATGCTGCCAGGGCCATCTCAACCCATTCCAGCAGGTAGCGCAGTGACCCTCGTTGGGCTCCCAAGCCCAGGAGCAGCTCACATGCCAGCCTCCTCCCCACCACATCAGCCCCGGAGTTCCGCATGGTCACCCCTTTCAGAAACGTGGTGACTTGGGCCAGGCAGTCCAAACCCATTGGTGGAATCTTGCTCTCATTGGCCAAGGAGAGTGGTGGAAGAGAGCCCACCACTTCAATGGCTGTGGTGATGACATCGTTGCAGAGGTTGATCCCTGGACCGGCTGGAGGAAGCGTCCAGCTTTGCCTGAGCAAAGCGAACAGCAAGCTAAGACCAGTTCGCACGCCCATCTCGATGAGGGCGTCTGTACTAGAGCGTGGCCTCTCGTTAACAGCTTGTAAGTCTGCAGAACCCAGAGTATTTTCAGTCGAGTGCTGTTGCTGTTTGACCTTGCCCTTGTCATGGTATTTGTTGGAAAGTGCATAAAAAACCCGCTGCAGGACCAGCAGGCGTTTACGTAGGGCAGTGGCGAAGGGCGAGTCCGAGCACACTGTCTTGGCCAGAGCCAGCTGACTGGCCAGCAGCGCATCAAGATAATGCTCCTGTTCATCGCTGGACAGACACTCTCGCTCAAAGTCCGGCAGCTGAGGGCCCTTCAAACATAGCACCTGCTGAGGGAGAAGAACCACCTCCTTATTGGCCAGAAGCTTGCCATACAACAGAGCGACGCCTTCACGGGTGGAGATGGACTCGCTATCCTCAGCGATCCAGGAGCTGTTGAGATGCTCCAACCATTTTAGTTTTACAGGTGGTATCATCACAGCCATGGTGCCACCTTACACCCTCACATCTGAGAGATAAAGAGGTACAGTGACTTAAGTGACACAAAAACATCAATATTTATACAGATAAGTCAATAACTATTTATATCTTATAAATATATTAAAGATTAAGTGGGCGTTAGATGATGGAACAATAGGGGAAATGAGCATGCACAAAATTTTTGATTTTGATATTATATATTATTATATAAATGTTGACAGCTAAAAGGGGAAAGGATGCATTTAATTGATCAAAAGTAACAGTAAAGACGTTTATAATTTTACAAAATATTTCACCATATTACCGTTTTACTGTAGGCTATTTTGATCAAATAAATGTAGCCTTGCCTTGGTGAGCATAAGAGATTTTTTTAAAAGATTCAAAAATCATACCGACCCCAAATGTTTAATTGGTAGTGTATTAGCCTACAATATTATCTCTAACATTGGTTCAAAACTGATTTTTAACCTTAACTGTTACACACACATTACCAGAGAAACCAGTAACTGAAATAATTGTACCTCTATAAGTCTATCTCTCCACATTCTTGTATACCAAGGTCCATAACCAAAGATTAACAATACAAAGTTATGATGAAATATGCATTCATCCTAAAACCAGTTTGATTCTGAGAAATGGACTTCAGAACTAGAAAGTTCATCAACTGAAGATGATGCTTTGATGACACATACTTGTAATCTTTCCAATGTTCCTAACGATGCCTGGAATCCTTTCAGCAAGATGACAGCCTCTGCCTACTCAGCATGAACACATGTATAAATGTAGGTCTTGATGTGACCCATTGCTTATTAACTTATTTATCTAGTCAGCAAACTTTCATAAGCAGGTTGACGTTAGACTTTTTTGGGTCTGATCTTCTTTTAACTATGGTCTGTTGAAAACCTGACCAAAAGTATGACACTAATGAAAGAGACAGGCATATCTAATGTATGCATGGTTTACACCCCCTTTTATTTGGTGCTATATATACAGAATTTTGATTATTCTCCACACTTACCTGGGGAAATATAAGGAACCTAGGTGTACTGGTATATTCCAATCTGATCTACCCAGCAGATTGTCAGAAGGATAAAACAGTCGTGCGGGTTCTTACAGCCAGTTATAATATGACATACTTGACTCTATTAGTTACAGGTTGTCAGCTAGCATTAGTAAAACAGCAAAGGAGTTTATTTAAGCCATTCTTCAACTCCAAACATTATCATATCTTACTAATAACCACTTTGATTGTCTGTGAAAATTTGGGTGACATTTCAACCCAGCTGTTTTCGTTGCGATTAACGTAACGGTGTTGGGTTTTGACAACATTGTGGTTTGCTTATTCATTCAGCTGGCTAACCCATCTTATCACATAGCTTGCCTTGCATAGCCATCGTTACGTAAAACACATTCTCGAGGAACATCTGTCTACTTAAATCATTATACGACATCTGAAGCATATTTTATATGTATTCAAAAGCAGTGTAACGTTACTTCTATGCTAACGTCTGTAAGCGAAATGGAACTTATAGGCGTTAGCTTGTTAGCATGAGACCAGCTAACAGAACAGTAGAAGCCAACAAGCTAAGCTAATCCACTACACTGAAATTATTCCCTAACGTCACAATTTATGTTGTGGGCCTAGATTGAATTATAACATTGATAGAGCCTCAAGTCAAATAACCGACTGTCTTGTGAGTATAGAACTATATAGCACATGTAGCCCGACGCATTAGCCCGGCTGTAGAGCTGCTTGTCGGTGGTTGCCAGGCTGTGATCAACTCCCTCCGCCACTCACTTTATGAGTCAGCTCAGCTTCTGATATTTCACATTAAAATCATGCACCCAAACAAACATCTGCCCAATGTAAAAGGCATGCATTTTGCACAAATGCTGCTACAAAAACAGAGATGCCAATTCAGAAGATTAAACACAATGTCACATTTAAAATGGTTTGAACCTGTCGGCTGTTGTGGTAATAAAGACCTGAAAAGGTGAGGCTGGAGCTTACCATAAACTGCCAAAGGCCTATTCAGTGAATGAACGAAAGTGGCTTTCATGGTGATTAATGATCCCTCGGCACCGGCATGTGACCGTGCATGATAGAAAATACTCGTAATCGCTGGGTTGAGGATCTGGTAAGGCTGAATAATTGAGAGTTGGGAGTGTGCAGAGCAGTGCTCAATCCCTCTCGACTCAGCTACTGTGAAATAAGCAGCAGGCTCAGTGTTCAGTCCCTCCCTATCATTCATTACCCGCTGTACAGAAAAACAGCGCTCACAGCCCTGAGCGACAATAACATACCTGTCCTTTAGAATATTGTATAAACAATATGCTGTGTCCGTTATTTGAAATTCACACTACGCTACAGTGAACAATGTTATTTTAGTATGATTTACATACTATTATAGCATATGAATATTTAGAATTAGCCTTTATTTGTATATTTTCAGTATATACTTATATCTTCATTTAAATGTAGGTTTGGTATTGTCATTTCTATTTCTTTTCGTTTTTTTTTTATAGCATTTCTAGCTTTAACCCTCCTGTTACCCTCAAATCTGATAACATTTTTTACCTACTGGGGTCAATTTGAGTATTTTTTTTTTTTTTACAAAGGTTTGTCTCAGGTAATTTTTGTCTTTGTTGACTACTTAAGTAACCTTTTAAGTTGACATCTACCCACCACCATTCATTTGTTAAATAAGAGGCGATCTAGCGCTGAAATGTGTTGTCTTCACTCGGACGCGCGCTTCAATCCGTTGCGGAGATTCTATTCGTTCCGGTGAAATCACAAATCAAAATGCACACAAACGTGTCCGTTCTTCTCTGGGTTCTAATCCGCACTCGTATAGTTTTTTTTCCCTCATCAAAACCGATAATGTTTATCAGTGCTAAAGTATATAAACATTCTTGATATACAACCACTGATAAGCATTATCGTTTTTGATGAGGGAAAAAAAACTATAGAGGGTATGCGCATGACGTCACCGTCGGCCGGAGTGAATGCGGTCACGCCCACAAGTGGCAAAAAGACTGAGCGGCAGCATTTGTTTTCAGCGTGAATGCCGTGAAAATCACACAAAACACATCTAAAACGGGAAAGAGCTTTGCGATTGACTGTACAACTAGATTTGACCAGAAATCTGAGGTACTGTATATTTTTACAGACTGCAAAAAGCTACAGAACAGAATATATTCTGCATAATTGGATGTTTTTAAAACACTGACAAAAAACTATACAAGTTTTAGGGCTGGACGATATGATGATATACAGTATAACATTAATGTAAGTGATCACTCGGATTTAGACCTATCTATATTGTATTTATATAAAACGTTTACAGGCAAATTTTCTTCATTTATTTCCCCGGCGTCGAAATCAGGCACATATAAATGTCAGGAAACACGATTCCTGGCTGCATGTCAATATCCATGGATTACTGGATCTTTGATAAGTTGTAAGGAACACTATATCGAGTCCAACTTTTAGTTTAAACTGATAATAGTTTGTTTTACTCGCGTTAACGCAGTTTCCCCTATTAACTCCAGCCACGCAGCAGCTCTTCTGCCACTCAGTCCCGCTGAGGGGGGCGTGTTCCGGCGGGGAAGTGACGTTAATGCATTCCCTCTATACGAGTGCGGATTAGAACCCAGACCCTCCGACACGCGTGGCAAAAATTCTGCCACTGAACCATTACAATCCACACGCAATTTATGTATTTATTCACTTAAAAATTCACGATACTAACAACATATATTAGATCTCATTGTACAACCAATTAAACCCAAAGTACCATCACATTTTTGGTCGGACATCATCACATCTTTGTATACATTTTTACTTATTTACATCAGTAAGCTACAGGACATCGTCTTTCAAAACATGACCTGCGCGAAAGAGAAAAAGAATGAATGCGTCATTGTACCCAGCACTTTTGAAAATGCCCTTCCGAATGCGTCTCTGTCCCCAGCACATATCAAACCAAACTGACGCCCATGACCCCAAGGATAATAGGATAACATTTTTTCTTTCAGTTTCTGTAATTGAAGTAGGCCTACTTTAACTTGCAATAATTTCCCTTAGTTGTCAAGGCAGCATTTCTAATTTTAGTTGAAGTTTTTCCTTTATTTATATTTCCGTTCAAAATACATAGGCTAAATAATACTGGCTACATTCAACTAAACCTAAACAGACAATCAATGGTTTAAAAAAAATTGGTGGCTACTGCACACGTACAGATAAACATTGTCCAGAACTATCTGAGTAGGCCTACACACAGCAGTCTAATAAAAGGTGGATAATGTGGTTGTGTGACAGAATTGACACACGTTTGTTCTTTAATTGCAACAAAACGTTCGATCATCCCTGACCTGTCCAAACGTTATAAGGGACAGTAGCTAAACACCATTGGTCACTGCCCTCAGAGTTACCTAACAACAAACACATTATGAGGCCTTTAGATCAAACTAAACCTACTTTTCATGGACTTCATGTAATGTCTGTGGGTTCCAAAGGAAATAAGATGTAAACGCTGCCCCCTGTCGGACTAAAATAATAATGCAAAAACAAGTTTTTTCGTGCTGCTTTGTGGTATGCTGATAGAGAACTGGGGAGTGGTAACCACAAGCATTGTTGCAGCAGAATGTCTTGTGCTGATGTCTGTGGACACTGTACTTTATTACTTTGTCAACGCATTCTCTTGGAGCTGAAAATGACACACTTCCTAGGGTTCTGCCTTTCATGATAAAACCATTCACAAATTGTTATTGAGAGGGTTAACCGCTGCAGCATATGAATGAAAAGCTCTGTTGCTCAGGAGAAAAAACAAGTCAAAATACCATGACAATTTCATTTAAGGATCCTGGTCAGTGGTTTAGCTTTACAGTTGCACTTACACAACCGGGTTTGTGTCCTTTCTGTATGACAGCATGTGACAATGACACACGTGACAATAACACACAATGGGGAAAACCCAAATAAAAACAATGCAAAAACTTTTTATTAAAAGAAATTGAACATAAAGAAATACTGTGTATCCTACAACATGCATTTGAATTTACCAGAATATAGCAGTTAGTCCTTAAAAGGATCCTTTGAAGAAACCTTGCAAAGAATGAATGCAACATAACACTGAAAATGACAATGTATCTAACATACTTTAAGTATTAGAACAATTATAACAAGATAAGTGCTAACATAATGCTAAAGCTTAAATGCAACTCACCAGTAATGGACACAATGTAGCAGAGTGATCATATGGTTATGGAATAACCTCCTTTAGGAGTTAACAGCTTCTCTCAACAGTTCACTGAGAATCAACATCCCTTTCCAGTGGTTCCAATAGTGTAGTCAATTGTTTAAAAGAGTCTGCACTCTGATAGGTCAATGAGTACTTGCTGGAAGGGCATCATTCCACTAAGCATAGCAACTTATGTCATGCAGACATAACAATCAGTACTTTTTAAACACAATATAAAATCAAACACTCATTCCTCTAAAACGTTACAGTAGACGGCAATTGAAAAAAAGTAATAAAAATGTAATCTGAAACTGAGGCATATTCAATAAATTAGCAGGGTTTAATCAAATAAGCTTGTTTCACTTGCTATTTCAACCTTATTTCATCAGATCTGGTAAACAAATAGCCAAAGGTGGACCCCATGTTCTGTGTAAATACAGCCTGAACAAATTACAGCTGATCATTTACATAAAGAAAGGAAGAACCATGATTTTAAATACGCCTAATACATAACATAAAATCAAAACATAAAATCATAACATTTTGCTTTATGATTTTACAACTTACAAATCAAAAAGATCAGATCTATTTTCTATTTTTAATAGAGAAAAAAAAGACAAATTAATTTTGTGACACCATTTTCCCCCTGACTTAATAGCAGTAATCTTAAACTATATATCAGAATCATTATATGAATGGTGATTCTGATCATTATATACTATTATAGAGTCTTCAGGTTGAGAGTCTCCTCAGGGTCATTAACATCTGCCTGGCATCAGCTGGAGAAGGGCATAATCACTGGCTGTACAATCTCTGTGCCACTCTTCTCATTGGCCATGAACATGATTATCAAGTCAGCAGAGGTAGAATGTAGAGGTCCCATGTCTAGATATGATACTCGGCAGCCCCCATAAGAACATTCATGGACAACCTGATGGTGATGGCAACATCCATGCCTGGCAGTGGCGGAACTAGAGTTTTATTCATGGGGTGGCCACTGCTACTTTCAGGGGTACACAGTACACACACACAGTGGAAAAGCTTGTGGAAGGAATTGGGTCACTCTGTTTGTGTCTATAAGTGTTGAACATCCAAAATATTTGCAGAAAACAAAGCTGAAGCACCAAGTAGATAAGATACTGCATGTGTCTGTTATGAACTGCTGCATTTATTTACAAAAAAACTCACATTTACAAAAAAAAATATTTTATTTTTTTATTTGATCTTTTATTAGATACAGCAGGCATCAAGCAGACATGTCCTTGAAAAAGTTAAACAATTTTATTGCCCATCAATATAAAATCTTATCCTGGGAAGATTAAATACAACATAATTCTTTCTTTAAAATAATTTATAATAATTCTAATTCTAATTATTTAATTTATAAAAAAAAATGTTGTGTTCATTTTTGGGTGAACTATCCTTTTAATCTGGCAAAATCATCTCAACTTAAATTCCTGAATTGGGTATGTGATTGACTGCCTGTGTCTGGTAGATGCTCTGACCTGTTGCTGGTTCTGAAGTCGGACCACACTGACTCAGACTAGCCAGTGGTGATGCAAGGGCTGGGGGGTCTGTTTGCACCTGATCTGCCTGTTAGTCCAGTCATTTTAAGCCAAAATGGGGGTCAACCATGAACAAATTGCAACAAGCAAACTCATCTGATTTTGTATCCTCAAAATGTCCTGAGTAAGGAAAAAAAAGTCCCAAAGAATCCCATAAGGGAAAGTTTAGGAGAAAAAAAAACAAATATAGCCTATTCATTCATAATATAATTATGTATGTGTTAATTTGCATAAATACCACAACAGATCTAAACATTGGGTCTAGCCAGGTGAAAATTCTTGTTCTTGTTGAATCTTGTTGACACATAACAGTAAAATACTTAATGTTAAAGTCTGAATGGAACCCATTTAGGCTACCCATGAGCATTAATACATAGAGGCAGGAAGAAGTACTTTAGAAACCAGCCTTTTTTAATTATTTTAATTATTAAGAGATGGGGTTTGGGGCTGGGTCTGTGCGACTGTTTCTGGGGGACGAGTCTAAGGGAAGAACAGGAGACAAGGGTAAGGAGAATGCAGAAGACAAAAGGTAAGTAAAATAAAAAGTGAATCCCCAGAAACAGATTTCGAAACTTTCCCCAAATGGGATTCTTAGGGACTTTGTTTCCTTACTCAGGACATAATGAGGATACAAAATTATTTTGTTGAGTTTGCATCTGTTGCAATTTGTTCAACCTTTTTTTCATAAAATGACTGGACTATGTTTGTGCTTCTTTTAAAATAACTCTGATATCTGTCCCTTTCTTTTCATGTTTAATTGACCCTGTTCAAAAATATGACAAATTTAAAATATGATTCCAATCATATTCATATTCTAATCATCATCCAATTACCAACATTGAACTCTTTCTCGCCAGTATAAAAAAAATGTGGTTTTGGTCATTTTCACAATTTCATGGCATGGCACCCTAGAATATTTTGTTCTATGAATATCTGAACATACCAAAAGAAAGAACAAACCCTGTGCTTTTAAAACAAAAACAAAAAAATAATGTTGATCTAGCTTCGTGCGTCTTTTTTTTAATCTTTTTTTTTTAAATCTTTTGCTTTTGTTTTTGTAGTTTTGTTTGTATTGTTGTTTTGTTTTATGTTGTCTGTGTTGTATATTGCTTATGTTTTTAGGACCCCCTTGAAAATGAGATGTTACATCTCAAGGGGCTATCCTTTCAATAAATTCAAATATTTAATCAACACTTGAATGTTGGCAAGTTTCATAAAAAGCAACATGAGCAAAATGCTGAGAAAATCGCATTTTTATCAAAGACTACATCTAGATAAGATTCATAATGATGATCAAAACACAGTAGATCGAGTCCATCAACAACCTACACCTAAAGCTTCATAGTCCTATAGTGATCGCATTATGATATCGCTTGTTTCTGCTCTTCTTTGCCTGCGTTTTGATCTCCTATCCTCACATTAGCTAGAACATTTGTGTAACGTACTACACACGGCGAGGTACTGTATATGCGTGTATTAGGCCTAATGTAGGCTATTGGGAGCAAACCACCCTGATGCTAAACCTTAAAAGCTTACTTCAAATATGATGTTTTGCCTATTCTGTGAAGTTCGGTATCTTGCAACCATCTCTCGTCCTCTGCTCGTCCGTTTGAAAACTGCGCGCGCCGCGCTGCCGGCGAACGTAATTTAAAAAAAAAAATCAGCATCAGCAACTGCCAGTAGCAAATAAAATGTTGGGGTGGCACCCGGGGTGGCCAATCGCATGTCAGGGGTGTCCAGTGCCACCCCGGACCCCCCTCTCCGCCACTGGTGCCTGGGTTCTGATGGCTCCTCAGAGGGCTGGAAAAGTTCATCTCATGGGCAAGGGTGAGTTTTAAACCAGTCCAGATCTCTGGTCCTGAAGAAGGGAAGGGTGGCTGACCAGTTACTCTTTAAGCTGGGATGGACCCAGATTCCAACAGTGACAGGAAAAACCGGTCAAGAGCCTGGGCAAGATTTTTGACAGCTCCATAAAGGACACAGGTGATTCCAGCAAACCAAGAGCAACCTGACTGCCTGGCTTACAGCGATAGACAAATCGGGACTTCCAGGAAGTTCAAAGCCTGGATGTACCAACTTGCTGTCCTGCCAAGGCTACTCTGAAAAAAACACCAGTCAGTTTCTCTGGAGGTGGTTGGGGCATGGGGTATGGGCATTCCACCAAACTGCAGCTCCCCATCAGGAAGTTTAGGATGGTCCTAGCTACTTGGAATAAAACCTAATCTCTAGTGCATATTTTAAATTAACAATAAAAAACTGGTGGCTTTGCAATACCATTACATAAGAGGTAATCACAAAAAAAAATTAATGCAAATTTAAAATAGACAGGCAGTAAAATTTAAATTTTTGGAGCACTTGAGATGGAATGACCCTATTAATATATTTTTAAAAAACATTAATTAATGAATACAGGGTTCCTACACATTTTCGAATGAAAAATGTCATACTTTTCCAGACTCAAATTTCAAACCTCTCTAGATTTTTCAGACCATATTTAACATAAATTGTTCATACAGCATTATATTTGATATATACAAATATCTGAAAATACTTTCCACGTTTTTTTTTCATTGGTTTTCTCAAAGTGATAGCATGCACTTACATAATGACAAGAAACCTAAAACGCTTTATAACCTGCATATTTGTATTCACCTCTGACAAATCAGTTTGATACTGTAAATCTGGTTTGATGTTGCACGATCACGAAACAGCAAAGTACAGTCTGAATTAAACATTCAGTACAGTATGAATTAAATGATCATTTACTACTTTATCTGTTGCTGGTTTGAGTGGCACATGCACATTTGTTTACACATTCGTGTGCCTTTAATTCATTCAGTCGTGCTTGACAATCACCAAACGATCACTAAACTTTAGCCATGAAATCACTCTGCTTGTATGATACAATTATTTTAATAAATTATTCAATTTAAATTTTAGAAAACTGAATAAGGGAAATAATCAGGAAAAACACATATATTTTTCCATACTTTTCCAAACCTGGAAATTACTCAAATCAAATTTCATACTTTTCCAAACTGCATAGGAAACCTGTTAATATATTACTTTAGTTGAGATTATGTTCAGATGACTGTCTATATCTTTAAACTGTTAACCATAGCCTAAATAATCAGAACAGATGCAATAGTTTTATATTTAATGTATAGCTCTCTCTGACTGACCATACCTGCTTTTATTCAGATCTATATGTCCCAGCGCAGTATCTTCAGCATGTTTACCTCGCCAGTGTTTATATAACGATGTGTGATCAGTGGATGGTGGGTTATTAATATGTCATCTCTGCTGGTCCAGGTTGCTGCCGGTCAGCAGGTCTCCTCCACAGGATCTATTCAGCAACTCTTTCAGTGCTTCATTGACATCGGTATTAAACACGCTGCTAAAGCTACAGTTTGGGAAGGTAACCTGGAATGAACCCACCACTTCCTGTACCCACTGCAGCTCAGCACAGAGCTCCTTCTGCAGGGCCTCAAAATGTGTCTGCCTCTCCTTGTATCGCTCGCTCACTCGGCTAACGCTGCCATCCACGCTCCTCATGTCTTCGTGAACGCCCCGTCTCTGGGCTTCGACTTTACGAAACTCATAACGAAGCTGGGACAACTCGTGTCTGATGCTTTCGCTTTCTTCTTTGTACCACATCTCCTTCTCGTTGTAAATGGACACTAGTGCATCAATGTCCTCCTGCAAGGAGTCGTGGGCCGACGCCAGCTGGCAGAAAGTGCCCTCCATTGCTGACACGTCCTCCTCCACCTGTGCGAAGCGTTCAAAGTTGATGTAGGTGTTATTAGGAGGCATGCTGGAGTGGGACTTGATGGTGTACTCTTTAAGACGCTTCGTCTTCAGCTGCCTACGCTCTCTCTTCCTCTCTGGTGCTTTACTGCGCTCGTCCTTATGCTCATTAGACTGCCAATAGACAATGGAGTTAAGATTGAGAGAGATATTTAAAGATTAAGAGAGAGAAAGCATGAAATAGAGGGAATATCAAAATGCACAGTACTATAAAGCCTGTTCACACCAATAATAATAACTATAAAGATGACAATAATGATGACTATATTAGCAACCACACCAACGCACGATAACGTCTGCGAATTTAAATGCTCGAGCTCTTTAAAGCAGAATGGATTCTGATTGGCTGTCAAGGTTTTTATCGTTCATTAGTTGGAAAAAAAGTGATTCCAATGATATAATCCCTCTTTGTCGGAATTGTTATAGTTGTGATGTGAATGGCGTGAACTGTTATTTTACATTTAGAATTTTTTTTTTAAACTACATCTTTATTGTTATCTTTATAGTTATTGTCGTTGGTGTGAACGGCCCTTGAATGCCTTTTAGGTAAACGATCTCAAGCTGATAACACACCTTGATCCAAGGGTGGTTCAAGGCATCTTGAATTGTAAGTCTCTTTCTGAAATACATAATTGAGATGGTAATTTATGCCATTTTACTTTAAACAAGCATCATATTTTGCTCTCTGTCTCTGTCTCAAGCTCAAAGCTCACACTCAAATACACATGACTTCAGATGATCTCAGCTCACTCACTTGGTGTCTTTTTCCAGCAGTTGTCGTATAAAATTTTTGGCAAGCTCACTGGTGTGGCCAAAGAATTCATCATCAAACTCATAGTTCATGGCTGAGATGTTTCCCAGGGTGTCTTGCTTCGTTTCTCCTAGGAAAGGAGACGCCCCGCTCAACCTGCATTTAGAAAGCATATTAGCAGAACATCGCTAAAATTTTTATATTTATAGGCTTAAACAAATGGTGTACTTACAGAATATATGTAATAACACCAACACTCCTATAAAAGGAAAGCACTTAATTATTTGAAATAAAAAACAACAATATCAAATTATTGAGATATTTGATTTAATATACATAAAAAAATGATCTTACCACATATCTGCTTCCAGTCCCAGTGGTTCATAATTCACAATTTCTGGAGCTGAAAACAGCAAAAACGATATGTAGTATAAAGAGGAACAAAACAATAAGAATTTAAAAAAAGTGTGTTAGGGGTCGTTCACACAGAACGTGTTTTTGCATTCCACTGTGCTGCTTTTCCATTGTTTTTTCTATGTGAACATGAGCTAAACGGACGTGTTTGACCACTGCGCTGACGTCTACTGTCTTTTTCAGCGTCTTTCGCATTACACAGTGCTCTAAAAATGCAGAACTCAAGTTCATTCAACAAGCCTGCATCTCAAGTTTTTCAACGTGAAAACATTTTCTGTGTGAATGGCTTAGTGTGCACAGTTAAGGCTGCAGGCTTTAGGGTTTAAACAGAATATATATCATACCAACAAACTCTGGTGTTCCAAAGATGTTTTTAAATTCAACCCCTTCAGCGATCTTGTGGGCCAAGCCAAAATCAATGAGTTTGATCCGGGGAAGTGGGGCGTTCTTATCCAGAAGCATGATGTTTTCAGGCTGCGAACCGGAAAATAAATTACACACACAGGAGCACACCCACACTCATATGCACACAAACACACACTGTTCTACTGACAGTGAATTCCACATCTGTCAGCGCAAATATGCTTTATTATAAAAATCTGGGCAGTGTTATGAGACCAGTGTGTGTATTGTACCTTCAGGTCAAAATGAGCAATATTCCTTGTGTGTAAATAGTGAACGCCCTCTAGAATCTGCTTGATAAACTGTGTGGCTTCCTCCTCACTTAAAGACTCTTTCTGTGCCAGAAAGTCGAAAAGCTCTCCTCCAGACACCCTACGAAAATACATAATCTCTTCTCAATAAGGATAGGCAGGTGAACTAAAACTAAAATATGCACTTTAAAAAATGATGCAAGCACAAACTCATATAATAATGAAATCATTTGTATTAGCATTAATACAAGCTCTACTCACAGCTCCAAAATCAGCACCACATCTGTCTTGTTCTCAAACACATCATGTAGCATGACAATATTGGGATGCTGTATCTGCTGTAGGATGTTGACCTCTCGCTTAATCTCTTCTCGGAGCACACCTCGCCGGCTGGCATTACTCTGCCGTTTCTTTATGAACTTTGCTGCAAAATCCCGGCCTGAGCACTTTTCACGACACTGCTTAACAATTGCAAACTGCCCACTGAAAGACACATGAACTGTTATAAAACACACAGACAACAATTTCATATTATAAATATAAATAATAGGTATTTCTAGAAAAGATTTTCAGATTTGAAACTACACTGTGGAATCACAACAGTCTTAAATTGAAACTTATGGTGCGTTCACGTGCTATGGTAATTATGGTAAATACCAAAAGCCGACGTGGAAAAGGCACATGAACACCCCCTCATGTGGTATTTTCCACTGGGCAACTCGTAGAATATTTTGATGCACGAGTTGCCGAGATGAGATAACCTTTGACCTTTTCAAAATGGCGGAGAGCAACGCGAGAGTCGTGAATGGTAAAAATATGTACTAATTATGATCTAGAAAATATACAGCATATTGTTTTACCATTTGAGTTTTGATAGATAATTTTCTTGCTGTAGCAGATGACTTAAGCAATCTAAAATAGTTTTAGCTAAATAACAGGTCTGGATCTCCATCTTTTTACCACATTACGACAACAAAAGCACTTGAACGCAACACACTGGTAATTACCAGTTCACAAGTGGAAAATATCATATTTCCCATAGCACGTGAACGCACCATACAAGCAAGACACCATAATGCATCTTGCATCTTACATTTTAGCGGCATCTAGCAGTTCGGTTGCGAGTTGCACTAATGGCTCAGCCCACTGCTCACCCCTCCCTTTCGAAGAAGCTACGGTTGCTAAAACGGGACAAACATATCGTCGTCTGAGACAGCAGAGAATAGCCAGAGTAAGCCAAGTTTCTGTACCACAGTCCATTATAAACCACATCATGGATAAAGTTTACAAAGCCATAGTCAGGTGAGGATCAAGGGTTTAAATATATAATATAATAGTAATCAGCTGATTGTCTCACGAACGTAACCAGCACATTTCTCCCCACATAGCAAACCCATAATACAGCGAGGGAGAAGAACCACATGAAACTGCGCGACTCCACCGAGCAAGGACACCTGCAAGGCACTTAAGTATCTTCTTCACCCTTTCCTTTCCCACCTTTCTCCTATTTCCCTTAATCAACATGTGCTTTCAATACATTCCTGTTGTCTCTCGACAACGCTCTCTCATCATGCACAGAAGGCAGCACAATACTGCTAATCTGCGCCCTATTCCCTCATCCTCACACTCGCCTCTCACTCTTTCTATGGGTCTATGGAATTGTCAATCAGCAGTCAATAAAGCTGACTTCATTCCAGCCTTTGCATCTCATTCTACTCTTAATATCTTGGACTTGACTCTTATCTTGGGCTTGACTGAGACCTATTCTCTTTCTCTCACACCCCTCGCCAGTCGGGGAGGGGTGGGGGTACTGGTCTTCTCATTTCTAACAATTGGAAATACTCAACTCTCTCTTCTGCAATAACTACTCATTTGAATATCATGCTATTACACTTACAACTCCCATTAAGATCCATTTTGTAGTCATAAATCGCCCCCCAGGTCAACTGGGAAGCTTTGTAGAGGAGCTGGATGTGCTGCTTTCTTCTTTCCCTGAGGGGGGCATCCCACTTGTAGTCTTTGGCGACTTCAACATTCATCTAGAGAAGCCGTATGCAACAGACTTCATCGCTCTCCTAGCCTCTTTCGATCTCCAACGGCTTATCACCACAGCTACTCACAAGTAAGGCAACCAACTGGACCTGGTTTACAGACGCAACTGCATCACAGACAATATTTTGGTGAAATCTCTCAACGTGTCAGACCATTTCCTCATTACTTTCAATCTACAACTCACTAACCATGCACCACCAACTCCCCTACCAGTTACTTTCAGACGAAACCAGCGCTCACTTTCTCCGTCCCATCTTTACTCTGCTGTGTCATCTTCTCTTCCCTCACCCTCGCATTTCTCATCTCTGGATGTGAATACTGCAACGGATACTTTATGCTCCATTCTAACCTCTTCTTTAGACAACATCTGCCCTCTCTCCTCCAGGCCAGCACGCGCTACTCCCTCCAACCCCTGGTTATCTGAGGTTCTTCGTGAACACCGGACCGAACTCAGGACAGCGGAGAGGAAATGGCGCAAATCAAAAGACACATCTGACCTCAGTAGGTATCAATCTCTGCTCTCTGTCTTTTCTGCTGATATTCACGCTGTAAAATCTTCATATTTCCACAACAAGATCAACAGCACCTCTAACACACGTTCACTGCTCTCTGTCTTTTCTGCTGATATTCACGCTGTAAATCTTCATATTTCCACAACAAGATCAACAGCACCTCTAACACACGTTCACTGTTCAAGACATTCAACTCTCTCCTCTGTCCACCTCAACCACCACCCACCTCCTCGCTAACTGCTGATGATTTTGCTAACTTCTTCACTAACAAAACTACAACTATCAGCTGTCAGTTCTCAGCTTCACACACACAGGAACCCAGACTAACCTCTCCCACAGCCAACAACCTTCTCTCCTCCTTCACTCCACTAACCGAGGATGAAGTATCTAAACTTCTCCTCTCTAGTCATCCTACCACCTGTCCTCTGGACCCCATCCCCTCACACCTTCTACAAGCAATCTCTCCCACACTTTTTCCAGCTCTCACACACATCATCAACTCATCCCTCCACACTGGCATTTTCCCTACAGCATTCAAGCAGGCTCGGGTAACTCCACTGCTTAAAAAAACAACGTTAAACACATCACTTTTAGTGAATTACAGACCTGTCTCTCTCCTACCATTCATTGCGAAAACACTTGAACGAGTTGCTTTCAACCAAGTATCATCTTTCCTGTCTCTGAACAACCAGCTGGATGTCAACCAATCTGGCTTCAAGAAAGGGCATTCAACCGAGACTGCATTGCTGTCGGTCACCGAAGCCCTGCGGATCGCAAAAGCTGCCTCCAAATCATCAGTGCTCATCCTCCTGGATCTGTCTGCTGCCTTCGACACTGTGAACCATCAGATCCTTCTGTCCACCCTCTCATCACTGGGCATCACAGGTACTCCTCTCCACTGGTTTGAGTCCTATCTCACAGGTAGGTCCTTCAGGGTCACATGGAGAGGTGAGGTATCCAAAGCACATCAACTGACCACAGGGGTTCCCCAGGGTTCAGTTCTTGGACCGCTCTTGTTCTCCATTTACACCACATCACTGGGACCCATCATACAGGCACATGGTTTCTCTTACCATTGCTATGCTGATGACACCCAGCTCTACCTCTCATTTCAACCAGATGATCCCACAGTAGCTGTACGGATCTCAAGCTGTCTGGCGGACATCTCGGCATGGATGAAGGAACATCACCTACAGCTCAACCTGGCAAAGACTGAGCTTCTCATCCTCCCTGCCAATCCGTCTCTACAGCACGACTTCACTATCCAGCTAGATTCTTCCTCAATCACCCCATCAAGGTCAGTCAGAAATCTTGGAGTAATCTTTGATGATCAGCTGACCTTCACAGACCACATCATAAAGATAGCTCGATCATGCAGGTTTCCTATGCACAACATCAGGAAGATCAGGCCTTTCCTAACTGGGTGGGCGGTATGACCAAAATTCTATTTCACGGTATGACTAATTTTATTTCACGGTAATGATATATTTCACGATATAGTTATTTATATATGTAGTTATTCTCGAAAAATCAACAAAAAGGGCTTTGTATAATAAATAAACCCAAATACTTTAGAAATGAAAAGTACTTCACATTGTTTTCTGTTTCTCTTACTTGTTAAATTATTTCTTTGGTAAACTATTTAGATAGCTAAATATAAACAAAACACACCCATCAACTTTTAGATGAACTTCCCCCAACTGATTGATATTAAATACAACTCATAGGTGCAATTAAACTTTAAATAAAGTGTTTCTAAATAATTTTTCAATCTCATGTTATGCTTTACTTCATCAATCAGTTTGTAATATCTGAATATTTTATATTGAACTATTCTATTCATGATAAATTAGTTATTTCCTTTTAATTTTGTAGGATAGTAATACTAGTTATGTTTAAACGTGTTCCCCGGTACATTTTTGCCATGTCTGCTTAGGCTACACTGCGTTTTTAATTGTTTTGCTCTTTTTGTGATATCTGGCAACCCGTCACCTGCAGCTTTAATCAATAGAAGTTCAGAAGTGACTAGAAGGAGAGCAGCAGTTTGAAAACCGAACAGCAGCTACTGTTAGTGTTGACAAAGTAGGCTAGCCTAGTTTAAATTATACACACCTTGTAACTGCGTCATTATTTGACCATAGCCCGGTGAACACAAACCGCGCTCCCTCAGTGGGAGCGTGTCTTCTCCATCAGTAAAATGCGATCGGTTAATTTGAGTGTCAAGTTGTAATCACGTATCGAATCAAAGGAAGATTTTATCAGCTGGTTCGGTGGCCAATTGTTTGGAGTTAGAAATAAATAACTCGCGATGCATATTTACTAATTTTGCCTCAGATAGGCTTATTCACTTTAACAAGCAGGTTGTTCATTACCACGGGCGGCAAACTGTTTGCGTGTTTAAAAACTATACATAACAGACGGAAAGATGCAGATAACTATACATTATTTAAGGTTATTTCTATTCGTTACGATATTTATATATGAACTGTTGTTGTCCAGCTTTCCCCGTTGCGAGCGTGCACTCTAATCTGTAGCCTGCGTGCTGCACTGCTCTAGTTAACTGCTGCGCCTTTCCCCCCGAAAATATCACGTTAACAACAACAACAACCCTTTAGAAAATGAAATTCCTTTGTGGATCCTCTTGATCTGCTTTCTCCGTGTTTCTTTTTACAATTCGCTGTGTTTCAGTCTCACGCACGTTGCACGCGAGTTAACTACGCCCACTTATTTGCATGTCGCGGTATACACGGATTAAAAAAAATTGTTACGGTTGACATTTTCTACCGCGGTAACGATATACCATCATACCGCCCAGCCCTATAACTGAGCATGCAACACAACTTCTCGTCCAGGCCCTGGTCATTTCTAGGCTGGATTACTGCAATGCTCATCTGGCTGGACTTCCATCATGTGCAACTAAACCTCTACAAATGATCCAGAATGCTGCAGCTCGTCTGGTCTTCAACGAGCCCAAAAGGGCCCACGTCACTCCTCGGTTTATCTCTCTGCACTGGCTACCACTCGCTGCTCGCATCAAGTTCAAGGCGTTGACTTGCTTACAGATTGACCACAGGATCAGCTCCCTCCTCCTTCCACTCACTACTACAAGTCTACATCCCTACCAGAAGCCTACAATCGGTCAATGAGCGACGGCTCGTGGTACCATCACAGAGAGCCTGAAAATCACTCTCCAGAACATTCTCATTCACGGTACCATGCTGGTGGAATGATCTGCCCACCCTCATCAGTATCCCTGACAGCATTCAAAAGACAACTGAAAACTCATCTCTTCCGTGAGCACTTAACATAAAAAAATTAAAAAATTCTCTCCATTTCCTTTAAATCCCTGCTTATCTGGCTTATGCTACTCCGAGCAATGTCTGAACTTTGTATTTTGAGCACTTCTTGCGTTGTTTTTGTCTCTTCACGATGACTCGCTTGGTTTAGTCCTCAGTTGGAAGTCGCTTTGGATATAAGCGTCTGCTAAATGATTAAATGTAAATGTAAACTATCCAACTACATATTTTTTCTAACAGGGCAGTAAAAGTTTAGCTGGCTAATATGAGCTGTGTTACTGTGGCTGAGCTGGTTAAAGCGTAAAGCATTGTTTATACTCGACGCGTCCGCATGAGCGCAAAGGTGGGCGCGGCAAAAATGACGTGATTGTAACAGCACGCGCGCCTCCGCATCCCCTAGACACCTTTTACTACATACAAATTAATAAATAATAATGAATACAAATATTGTTTTTTTTCTCTGGTTTTGAAAACTCTTCGCGATCGACTTGAAATGCTTCCAAGATTGACTTGGAATAGGGGGAGTCAGGAGTCACCAACCCGTCAATCGACCGCGATTGACGGGTTGGTGACTCCTGTAACGTTACTGTTTTACGGTCAATAGTACTAATCAGCTGATTGTCAAAGCCATAACACAGCGAGGGAGAAGAACTAAGTTACATGAAACAATCCAACTACACCACTGAAAGGAAAACTCACTCACGGTGTCTATGGCTAGCTACTAGCTTTCTGCGGCTTCTCTTTCAAGGTAGTGATGAAACGCGCTCTGTAGCGCTGTTTGTTTTGCTGTCGGCTACGGTAGAAACATGACGTCACAATATGTCGACCTTCATAGAAGGGGGTTATGTAGATATAAATGTCTCATTCTAAGGTAATAAAAACATAACAGTTTTTATTATATAGTAAGGTCTTTATACACCACTGAACACATAGTTATGGATCTTAAATGGCATTTCTGTCAATAGATCCTTAGAAATATTACACATTGCACCTTAAAATATATTACCGTATTTATTATCTATATAATAATTCTTATGAATATTTTATTAAATAGTGTTAACATAATGTAAGGATCCACTGGAGGCAAGTTGTAGCGAGAGAACCCAAGTGCAGTTTTATTCAAAATAACACATAACAAGATAAAACATAAAACAAAAGCATGACGTGGCATGAAACAAAAACAATAGGTTACTGTCGTAACCCCGGTTCTCTGAAACATCGAGTGGAGAGATCCACCTATGGGAAGGGCATCCGTACCTGACCTCTGCAGAAGCATCCAATTGCACCAAGTCTGGCTAACAGACAGAAGCGCGCACCCAATGCCAGGTGAGGCCACACCCCTTTACCTACGGGCATATCACAGCTGGGCGCGCTGCTATTCCTCGGTAAGTATATTCGCTTCTCGTGCGGCAAGCGGGGCATAGCTGGTGGATCTCTCCACTCAATGTTTCAGAGAACCGGGGTTACGACAGTAACCTATTGTTCTCTTTCATCATCTCGTTTCGAGATCCACCTATGGGAGAGACATGGACAGCTCCCCGATTGCCCAATACACTCACAGTGAGGTTCTGAAGGCCAGAGAAGGACGGTCACCTCAGAGAGGCGGTGCCTGACACGTCCCACAAACATGACCCTGCAAGTTTTCCGCCACGCTAACTGCTGTGTACAAGCAGGGCATGAAACATGCATGAGACACATACAGGATAATGGCCCCCGCACCACCAATGCACATAGCTAAACCCAAGAAGGAATGCGAATGCTTGGTGACAGGAATGAACATGGCCAGCCGGCCCATTCACTCCTCGTTGGTTAACCAAACGCGGCTGTGGGAAAGGGCTAAGAGGACCCTACCCCTAGGACCAAGTGTGCCACCGAAGTTCTGGTGACATCCAACCGGTAGTAACGCTCAAAGGTGTGAGGAGAGGCCCAGCTGGCCGCGGAGCAGATGTCCTGCAGTGGCACTCCCCTGAACAAAGCCCAAGAGGCGGCTAAGCCCCTTGTGGAATGAGCTTTTGATGCCCCTTGGGGCTGCACTCCCTTTGCTTCATAAGCCATAGTATAGCGTCCACGAGCCAATGTGAGAGGCATTGCTTTAAAATGGGACTCCCCTTGTGCAGAGGAGCCCTCGAAACAAAGAGCTGGTCGCTCTTGCGGAAAGCACTGGTCCTGGTCATATATGCTTGCAGAGCACGGACGGGACACAGAGCATTCAGCCCCTGATCCTCCGGGGAGGCAAAGGGTGGAGGGTGAAAAGCGGATAGCTCCAAAACCTCCGAAGTGAACGCAGGGAAGCATTTCGGCATGAAGGCCGGGTTAGGCTTAAGGAAAACCTTATCTCCACTTAGGGAGAATTTTGGCGCACGAGGGGTGAACCGCGAGTGCATGTAGCTCACTGACCCGTTTAGCAGATGCCGAGGCTGAGAGCAAAGCTGTCTTGAGGGACAGCAGCTTAAGGGAAATACTCCCCAGAGGCTCAAAAGGATACAGAGACCGCGCTTCCAGCACCATGGAGAGGTCCCACTCTGGAACAGATCTCCTGATGACCGGCAAAGAGCGGCGTGCACCCTCCATAAATCTGCGGGTTAGAGGGTGCTGCCTGACGGTGGAGCCCCGGTGAAAACACAGCCAGGTAGACCTTAATAGTGGAAAAGGACCTGCCTCTTTCCATGAGGTCTTGCAGGAAACACAGAATATCAGGCACCAAGCACTGATAAGATGTGAAACCACGCCCATCATGCCACCCTTTGAACACTTGCCACTAACAGCCATATAGGGATCGCGTGAAAACGGCCCTGGCATTCTGAGTAGTGGCGATTACACGCGGCGGGAGCCCCAGTGCATTTAGGTTCGTCCTCTCAAGGGCCAGGCCCAGAGAGCCACCCTGTCTGGGTGGGGGTGGTAAATCTCCCCGTTGGCTTGGGACAGTGTGTCCGTGCGAGGGGGGAGGCGCCATGGCTCGGCGTATAACAGAGGGGTTATCTCTGCCAGCCACGGGGCTTTGGGCCACCTGGGTGCTATCAGAATGAGAGACAGGCCGTGCTCTCTCACCCTGGCCAGTGGGAAAATTATCAGGCACAGGGGAGGAAAAGCATACAGCAGCACTTTGGGCCATGGGTGGGCCAGTGCGTCTGCCCCGAGGGGCGCGTCCACGTCCTTTAGCGATAAGAACATAGGACAATGGTGATTTTCGCGCGAGGCGAAAAGATCTACGGCTGCCTGTCCGAATCTCATCCATAACCTCTCCACTATCTGCTGGTGAAGACGCCAATCCCCGTAGATTGGGTTTCCCCTCGATAGCAGATCCGCGCCTCTGTTCCGAATGCCCGGGACATGAGTCACGCGTAATGACAGAAAAACCTGTCTGCTCCACACCAAAAGCCTGTAAGCTAGAGCGTGGAGTTTCGACGAGCGCATGCCGCCCTGACGGTTGATATAAGCCACTGCCGTGGTATTATTGCACCGTACTAGAAACGGGATGTCCCTGCAGGCAAGGCTGAAAATGATTCAGAGCTTTCCAAATAGTAAAAGCTCTAAATAGTTAATGTGCGCTGAACGTAGTCTGCTCAGCCACAGACCGTTCACTGTTCTGCCTTCCTGGGTGGTTCCCCAGCCTGTTAAGGACGCATCTGTCGTCAAAACTTTTCGCATCGTACCGTCCCGAGGGGGGTTCCCTGTGCGTAAAAGTTCTCGCTCTCCCAATGGCGCATGGCCGCCGAGCAGGCGCGCGTCATCGTTACCGAGCGGCAGCGATCGCGAATCGGGCTGAAATGTAGTGACAAAACCCATTTCGTGAACGCTCTCATTTTCAGGAGACCAATGGCACAACTTGGATAGATGAAGCCATGAGATCCTGCAGCCTGAGGCATGTGCGATATTGTACTCTCGCCCCTTCTCTGAACTGAGACAGACAGTCCATCAGCGAGCAAACGCGCTCTTGAGAGAGACGCGCTCGCATGGAGACTGAGTTCAATTCCAAGCCCAGGAAAATGACATTCTGACTGGGAGTCAGATTGTTTTTGCTCGCATTCACCTTGAACCCGAGGGATGTGATGTGCACGAGCACCCGGCCGGTGTCCAACGACACCTTCTCCTTTGATTTGGCTATGATGAGCCAGTAAGTCAGAATTCTCAGCCCTGATAGTCTCAGGGGCGCCACGCCCACCTCCGCACACAGACAAAAAGTTTGGGGACTCAAACTGCGCCCGAACGGAAGAACTGTGAATTCGTAACAAATGCCTTGGTAGGCGAAACGAAGATATTTCCTGTGTGGAGGGTAGATGCTTATGTGAAAGAAAGCATCTTTCAGATCGACTGATGTGAACCAGTCGTTCTGCTTTATGGCACAGGCGAGAGAGCCTTGTGTCACATTCTGAAATTGTATTTCCTCAAATGTTTGTTCAACACTCGAAGGTCCAATATAGGGCGGGGGGCGCCACGCCTTTTGGAACATGAAAATACCAGGAATAAAAACCATGGTTTATCAGATTGGGTGGCACCATCTGAATCGCTCCCTTGTTAGGAGGGAGGAAATTTCCTCTTTCAGAATGTGTGAGGCGTTTTCTTCTGTGTGAGAAGAGAGAACGCCGTTGAAAAGCGGAGGTTTAATTGCAAACTGCAGCTTGTAACCCTGGGTTACGGTACGCAAAAACCCACTCGGGCGCTGAAACAGCTTACCAAGCCGCTTTGTGACTCGCGAGCGCCCCCGCTCGGGCCGGAGTGGAGCTGTATGGGCCCAGCTGGTTCATTTGTGATGCAAAGGCGCCATCTAGTGGGCACACTAGAGGCGACATGCAGGGGTTCGGAGGGATTTCCTCTCTTTGCAGTGAGAAGTTTTCTCTGCGGAGAGAGGTTTTCTCTCCAAAACGAATTCATTTGATTTGTAGCTTTGTGTGTTTTGTGTTGGGCAAACACTGGGGCCGAAACCTTTATTGACAGAGTGAGGGGAACATAGTGTGGTGTCCACTGTGCTGAACTTTCCCTCACAAGGTGCCCCCAAAAGTGGGGAAAAACACATATCTCCTGAACACATGAACTGGGCAGTCACAAGTGCAGGCAGAAAAATAATATCCGCGGAGAGAGATGCTCTCTCTGTAACGGATTTATTTAATTCGTTGTTTTTTTGTTGTTGTTGTTATTTAGTGTTATTTAGTTATGTGTGTGTTTTGTGTTGGGGAACACAGGGGCCTTCCACACACAACGTCCACTAAAAACACATCGGCTGGACAGCCGCAACTGAGCTGTGTGAGCCCAGTTGGTTGATTTGTGAGGCAATGGCGCCCTCTTGTGGACGGACTCAGGGCGACATGCATGGGATCAAGAGAGATTTGCTCTTTATGTTGGCAGATATATAAATCTGAACGAATTCATTTGATTCGTTTATTAAATGTGTTGTTTAGTAATGTGTGTGTTTGTGTTGGGAAACACTGGGGCCGAAGCCTTTAATAACTGGGTGAGGGGAATCAAGTGTGTGCGGTGTGGTAACACTGCTATGTACTTTTCCTCACGACAGCCCCCCCCTGTAACTTGTTGTTGTGGGGGGAGGGGGACACACACACACAACGTCCACTAACACACGGGCTGGGCAGCCACGAGACGGGATTAACTGACCGTAGGTGGGAGACCCTGAGTTAACGTTAATCCCAATGGTCGAACAACAGGCAGGCCGCTTGCGTCCGGGACCGCCTTCCTAGGAAGGCATAAATTGAAAACCTCAACGCGTAATCGTAACACATCAAGGCCCGTGAGACCGTGTTAACAGTCTAGCGGGACGCTCCAGCCGTGCTTATGAGCTTCGCGAACGCCTTTTTTTTTTTTTTTTTTTTTTTTTTTTTGGAAAAAACGTTCTTAAGAGTTGTTTCCTCCGACTGGGCGGTGGTCCCAGCGTTTACACGTCGTAAATATTCCTAGCCTGGTCGGTGGCGCTCTGTGGAGCTGGCCACACAATGTTGAGACGAACGGCCGCTCGCTCACAAACTTCCAGGAGGATGGACTGAGGCAAAGCCGCGTGAGCGCTAGTCTAGGGAACGCTAAAAGGACCGCGTCATCCCCGTCGCCGGAACCGACCGGTTCGTCAACGAGAGTGAGGTTTTCCCGCGAAGATGTCCTCTTCAGGGAATGCGGATTGGGCTGATGTCAGCTCAAATATTTTAGAGAGGTGGCGCTCCGGGAGTCCCCCGGTAGCGCGTCATCATCACCGTGTCTCCCCTCCGAGTCAGAAAGGCCGAGCATGGCGCGTTGTGTCGTGCAACTAAAAGCCGGCTTTGTAAAAGCTACATGGGCAGCAATTACAATGACCGCAATCCTCCTGGTTCTCCAAAGCTTGAGCGTGTTAAGCCCAAGCAGACCGCGCAGAACGAGAGGGTCTTTAGCGGCGATGAGAGCACCACACGCGGCCGGGCAGGCTCGTCGTGATAGGCTGTTCCCCGGGGGAAGCGGCTGTTTAGACGGTCACATAGCCATGGGTGGGCCAGCGGTGAAGAACTCGGAAAAATCCGTGGCGGGCAGCCATGTAAAGGAGGAGCAGGTAAAGGACAGCGAGAGCTCGGGCGGCTCCGGATGCAAAAAAACACAGCGGATAGGCTGAAGAAACGACTGTCACTCACGTCTGGCGGAGGCTGATCTGGCGATATGTCCTCCTGAAGACTCGAAAGTGAGCAGCGTAACGTTAATCCAACCGAACTGTGTCAATGCAGAGTCGCGAGAAGCGAATGTCAACTGAGGAATAGCAGCGTGCCCAGCTGTGATATGCCCGTAGGTAAAGGGGTGTGGCCTCACCTGGCATTGGGTGCGCGCTTCTGTCTGTTAGCCAGACTTGGTGCAATTGGATGCTTCTGCAGAGGTCAGGTACGGATGCCCTTCCCATAGGTGGATCTCGAAACGAGATGATGAAAGAGAACTGTGGACATAGACTTCCAAACAGTGGTTCCAGGTAACATAACTTGACCAAGACACACGGCAAACATGAGGGCTTAAATACACAAGACTAATGACAAGACAAGGGACACCTGTGAACAATGAACAGACGATTAACCAATGACAAAACACATGGCAGGATCACATGACAAACAGGGAATCACATGACAGACATGGAACATAACATGAACAACCAAATCGTGACACATAACTTATTAATTAATATTATTAATAATAATATTATTTCATACTATTTTTTCACACAGATTGTTATTGTTGTTCTATTCAGTTCATATCAGGACTCAATTACATTGTTGATGTTTTCACACTGTTTAAGCAGTTTTAATCTCTGATTTTCACAAGCATTGTGCTGGGATGAAAGTTTTGGGTGGGGCGAATGACTCAATATGTCCCCCTATACATGGCACCTATGAATGCATCTGTGTAATGTGTATCATCACGTATTGCAGCAATCAGCAAAGTAAATCAATAAATCACTAAGTAAACAGAAAACTTCTTACCTTCCAAGTTCCTCTCCAATCTCATAGAAATTCTCAACCTGCTGCTGCTTGAACACAGCCATTGTGATCTTATTTAAAACGAAACAAAAGATCTTCTTAGATGTACTGGACTCATAACAAATAGTATAAGACTTACAATTGTTTAAATAATAATATATTATCTGTGCGTGTCAGTCAAAATGGCACTTTATTGCATACTATAGGCTACAATAAGCTGATCATACAGTATTAGTTTGTTGTGACCTAAATATTTCATTCATGATGGAGGGACAAATTTAGATCTTAAGTGTGCAAGATAACGACGAGGCCTCACCTATATTTAGCCTAAATTTATCCAAGGAAAGCGGGTGTCTAGAATGGAAAATGAAAAAAACAAACTCACAAAATGCAAATTGGAAAAATCTTGTTTGACAGGTATTTTCTGACTTTTCTGACAAGATGTGCTTCCCATGCTATTTGATGTAGGCTACATTTTGATGCTATGACAAATTGTTAAAGGTTCGTTTTTAATCGTTTTTACCTGACATGACAGCTTTATCTAGCCTACTAGCAGACCCTGTCTCTGTCTGTCACAACACCGGATTACCATATCTCAAAAAGACGGTGTAGGCTAATGCACTTCTTTATAGGCATTCGAAAAAATATTTAGAAATAGACTTCAAGGTGACACAAGCACGAGCAGACGTAACTGTAATAAAATAAAATAAAACATTTAAGGGCGTAACCAAAGAGTTTGTGGGAAAAAAATGCACATGTTTAAGATCAGTAGTACAAGCACAAGATATTTAGCCTACCTGTCATGACCAACAAATATGTTACGTTCGGAATCCCTTCATGCGTCTTTCATAGAGGAAAGCACACTAGTCGTGATCCCAGCAGCTTGTTTCTAAAAGTGGACACGCCACCTGTTGAACTCATGCCTGAGCGTAAAAACGACAACACACTGACAGGCTTGTCCCATGACTAAAAAAAATTACCCAACATAAAGGATTCTTCTGAATTATATGTCACCTGCCCGTTTAGTCGCAATGTCGCTGACTGCAGTCAGTTTCAGTCAGATTAATCAATGTTGTTCGTTGTCTCACTCCTCTGTTCTCTTTACTGCTGCTGACATGTGCTACAAATTATCACTTTTAACATATGGCAAATAGTTGATTTAGTTTTTGTTGAAGTAATGAAACACTTGCAAATAAGCTTACTTTTAAGTAGGCCTAAATAGGCTATAATAAGATCATGTCATACTTTTAACCAAGATTTATTTTAATAAGACTTTTGTAGCCTACAGTAGCCTAAAAACTATCAAAAATATTAAATTAATTCAATAATTTAAATGTTCTTCATATAAGAGGTGTATTCAAGTCATTGTTTGTATGATTGCTATAAATTCAGACTAGTTCCTGTCCTGACCATAACGTGTAGTTTTATGATCTCCTCCGTGTTGATTTTCATGTTTATAAAGACTGTTTATTTTGGATAGGCTACTCCTTTGTTTCGTTATGCAATTTACACAACCACCGTTACAGAAGAACAAACCTAGATTGGATTATTTATTTTTTTGTAGCCTTAGGCTATTCTTTCTTTTTTCCCTCTCCCCCCTCACAATGGACCGACCTGCCATAACTGCTATGCCTGGAGCAGAAAGACTGTTCAGTGGATGACCACACAAGGGACTTTTTAGATCTGGCGGGCCTAACTATCTGAACCGTTCGCTCTGCATTTTTTACCACAACAGTCCAAGGCACACCTGCCAATGAACGGTCCTCTGAATATTTCGCTGCGTATGTGGAGTGGGTGCTGGTGAATAAAGGATCAGCATTCACCAGCTGCCCCACTGAGGATGACATCACCAGCCCCACTTCAGCTCCAGAGCCCATCAGCCACCCTCCGCCTCCACCTTGGCTCCTCCCTCCCTCGGCTCTTGGGACTATCGCCCTTATTGCTCTAGCGGGCTCCCTCGTCCCTCCGGCTCCGTCTTGGTCAGACGTCACTCTGCCTACACTACGGACGTCCGGATCTCCGGCTGCGCTCTCTGGCTCTGCTTTGGTCCTCAGTCCCACTGGCTCCCCTCAGTCCTCTGGCACCCTGGCTCCCCCTCGGACGCTCGTTACTGCGGCGGCGCCTCTGTCGCCTGAGCCTTCACTGTGGACCTATCAGCTCTCCATCTCCGCCTGTGTCTTCACCTCTATCGACTCTGTCTCCATCTGATGTCCAACTGGTTAAACTGGCTCCTTCCTCCGTCGACTCCGCTGTGGGTCTTCATCCTGGCTGGTTAAAAATAGCATGTGCCCAAATAGTCTGGGTCCCCAAATGCCTTCCCCTGCTCCTGGCTCCTCCCTCTGTCATCTCCTCTCATCTCGTGTCCTACCCTTCGCCTGCTACACATGTCCTCCAGAGCTCCCTCCCTCCTCGATTGGACTGTTTACGGCATGGGGACGTGCCTTTCGGGAGGGGGGACTAATGTAACGTTTAGTTCTGTCTGTTTAGTTTCATTGCGTTTTGATTCTGTTTTCCCTAGTCTTGGATTCCTGAGTTCCTTATGCTTATTAGTTTCTATAGTTCCTAATTTACGCACCTGTTCTGTTTTCCGTTGAATACTTCGTCTGTGTATTTAGCTAAGCCTTCAGTTCATTCAGTTCTTTGTTCGGTTTCGTTTACGGTTAAGTGGTTTGTGGTTGATAGTTTTTCTCCTGTGATCTCCAGTATGTGGATTTCGATTTGTTAATACTGTTTATTTTGGACACTCCTTTGTTTCGTTGTGCTATTTACACAACCACTGTTACACTGTCATATTCTTTTTAAAATTTAATCTAAAACACTTAGTTAAAATTAATTGCAAATATAGAGTGAATAAATATTTGGTTGAAACGTCTTTATGCTTTGAGGCCAATAATCAATATTATCGAAATTTGCAAAACATGGCAAAATTGCAGTAAAGTGCACTATTAGTAAACTATTTCACATTGGTATTGTGAAACACAAATGAAACTTTTATTTTCCCAGTTGAGTATATTCACTTATGTATTAATACTGTATAGTCTATGAAAGTGCAGTGGTTGGCCTAGTTCCTGATCCAATCTAGATTTTTAATCTTTGATATTTATAAGGACGGCAACTCTGGCGGAAGAACCATCTAAAGATAATGCAATGAAATCACATTACCAGTTGTTATTGACTAGGCAGATAAACTCAAACAATAGAACCTTTTATACTCGCAAGATTTACATATGAGGAAACTAGGCAAATGAAGTGAGCCAGTCTTCCTGTCGCAGTGAATGAGTGATGAATTTTTAAAGATGGATTGTTGGGTTTATTGAATGTGAGCAGTGCACTTGTGAGAAGGTCACAATGGAGCAGATAGAGGCAGCTATGTACCAGAAGATGAAGATATCTGAGAGATTAAATGAAAAGCAGATGGAACAAATGGAGGGAGATCTCACCATGGAAAGAGAACAGAGGGAGCCCATCCTTAAGTGGTTTGTGGAGACTCAGGCTGTGCTCATCCTGTGTGACGGACGATTTCCACCCTGGTTCCAGGGCTTCATCTCCAGGCAGTAAGAACTAATGAGAGATAAGAAGTTTGGTAACAGTAACTGTTTCACCATGATCTGTAAAACCACCTGAACGTATACTGTTCAGGTGCAGGCGACTGAGATCCAAATGTTTATGATTGTGTATTGAGGCAGTTGCACTGGTGCACTGTAGTAACTGTTGCTGTTTGCAGTGAAGCAGAAGATCAGCTCCGAGACAAGAATGTTGGTTGCTTCCTTATCAGACTCAGTGAAAAAGCCAGTGGGTATATTCTTTCATACAAGTAAGAATAAAGATTTCTCTGTAACACTTTACCATAAGATCTAATTTGTTAACATTATTTATGCATTAGCTAACATGAACAGCAGAATATCATTTTACTGTTATTAATCTTTTTTTAATGTTAGTTCACAGTGCAATAACAAGTGTTAGCAGATACAACTTTTGGTTTTAAAATGTAAATGTCAAGTTAATAAATTCTGTAGAAGCGTTGTTCTTTCTTAGATCATGGTAACTAATGTAGTTTACAAACGAGATTTTGTCATTTTTAGTAAATCCTAAGTATATTATGGCAACAAAAAAAACCCACAATGTACATATTGAAGCTGCTGTGCTTTGAGTCGTTTCATTTCTCTAATGCCTTATGTTCACAGAGGACAGGATCGTTGTCGCCATTTTGTCATAAATCAAACCAAGACTGGCATGTTCATAATTTCTGGTGATTCCACCACTCACAACAGTCTCACAGAGCTGATCAATCACTTTAAAACCACACCAATCCAGCCTTTTGGAGAGAACCTGACTTCAGACAACACAGAGATGGATTCTGTAGGAGAGGTAAAGTATTTTTGCATTATTTGTAAAGGTGCACTCAGTAATTATTCCTTATATAAAAAAAAAACACTTTTAAAAACTGTTTAAAGTCAAGTTGATGCAAATTAGATGAAAATTACATTTAATCAATTGCCTATTATAAGCTGTTTTATTTGACATGCAGCCACAGCTCCATATTAAGATCACTAGCCAAATACAATCTTGGTAATCTTTTGTTATTGGACAGTTTTGCTTGTGGAAAAACTAAATCATTGCTAACTGTAAATAAAGCACTATAAAGGCATCAGAAAGGAAAATGTTGGCTTTAACATCGTGTTGGGCATATTGACCAGCACAATATAAACGAAAAATTACTAAGTGCACCTTTAAATAGGCCTACATAACAAATAGAATACTAGCATGTTAAGAATTGTTTTACAATGTATGTACTTTTGTGTTTCTTTCTTCTAGGATGCCACAAATGAGCTTTATGATGTGGTTAAAAATAAGCCCTGGGTTAATTCAGGAGTGAGCGTTAAGGCTCTAAGAAGTTTATGGGAACAAACTAACAATGTCCCGCATTGCACGCCTCTCGTTCTGTCTTCTAAAAGTGGACGGAAACTCACTACCTCCACCTCTATTGACAGGAACAGCCTGTCACAGGTAACCATATCAGCTGCTTCCTTGGTTACTATCTCTCTGGTAACAACGGCTAATTTTGTGGCGTACATTTTTTTTTAATACATGTCTGTTAAAATTCATGTATGTACTGTATGACTTCAATCATTAGGGTATGAAAATTCCACCTGTGCCAAAGAAAAGTGCACCACTTCGGAATTCCTTAAGTGCTGGTTTTCCAGGTAAAAATCCTTCACATGAACAACCCAGCTTTTCAGAATCAAGGACATCTGGAAGGACAGGTGGAGACGAAAGAGTAAACAGCAGAAGTGATATCATAGACACTGAGGGCTACAACCCTCAGTTAAAGTGGCCTCTCCACCATGAAAACGATCAGTCTCTAACCTCTAACTCTTGTAATCTTATGCCCTCCACCCCTCAACAACCTCCCTTACTTCCATCCAAAACAGCCTCCTGCTCTTACGCTGTCCTCGAACACCATACTGGAGCTGGCCGAGTGCCACAAACTAACAAAGTAGCCCTACAGCCCAATCCACTCTACCAGGCCTCGTCCGTGGTTAACTCGGGGCAGAAGGAACAGCCAGGGCTAGTGTATGACAACCGTGCAAAGCCCATCGACAACATCCTTTTAGCAGAAAACCACTATCAAGACATACTTGAACAATGTGACAACAAACACATGCCTGAGAGCAACACCTATGAGGACATACGAGTGACGGACAGCAATACATATGCAAGTTTGGATGAGATGCAGCCACACACACAAAACATCCTGGGGAAGAAGGTGAGATGAGACCTGACATAATTACAAACAAATATACATAATATCTCCATTCATTTATCTTGTGAAAAAATGCTGAAACTGTTGTTTTTAACAGAATCATAAGTGGTGGAAACTTCGTCTGGAGAACAAGAAGTTATAGTCATCATATTATTTTGAAGAAACACCACATAGGTGAATGCAAAAGCTACACATTTAAGTTTAGAATTATAAAGTCATAATTTTCATGTTAGTGTGTGCAGTATATGCGTAACTTCATTACAGTATGGCTTCCAGTTACAAAATGCTAAACATTGTTAATGCAAATACAGTGGTACCGTGATATTATTACGATAAAACATATTTTGAAAATGTATTTGAATACCTGCTCTGATTATATATATAGTTATTGTTGCACTCCTGCTGTTTTCTGTTTTCCCAGGACTTTATCTTTCAGTGGTAGATTATGTGTGCACAGCCTGTCACATTTAAACCAAGAGTTTCTGTAAACCCAATCCAGCAACTCCACACAATAGTTGTCTGATACAATAGTCTTTGTCTACACATTTGAACCCATAACACTACACAGCATAACTCAATAAAGCACTGAGATAATATTACAGTAAGTGCTCTGTATGAGGTTAGTATTGAGTAGATTGATTGCATTGTGCTTGGATGTGTTCCCCCATTTTATATTCATGCATGGAATAAGCTGTAGAAGTAGAAGCAGTATAGAATATAGACCTATACAAAACCATGCCTTTCTGGCATGCCTATTTTGTGCCCTCCATTATACACCATCCACTGCAATTCGGTTGAAGCTTGTCTAATAGCTGATTTATTGGATATCTTTGAGCCACTGAGCCATTTCCACTGGGTTTGGACTCTAAATACTGATACACTTACAACCTCATGATGGATTGGTGAGCTACAGAACAACCTATTATGCTATTTAATAAACTATGCTTGCATTGTTTTAGCCATCAAAATGACCTGCCCTGGGCTTCACTGGCTGTAATAGGTTCATGTTTCATGTTTAAAGAGATTTGATGATTAATTTGTATGATAATTACGCTTATATTTTAAATTGTAGGCCTACCGTTACCATGATGAAATAATTTTACTTGAGGATCATGTTCTCAAAGTCAAGAAGTGAATAGCTTCTCATCTCTCTATCCAATCCTGCCTCCTTTATTACTGGGCAACCAAGTATCCTCTTCATTGAACTGAGAATCGAGAACATGTACACAGATCATTCAAGATAGAATCAAAATAATCACCCCTTTAGAAAGTGATGGTTAAAAGCAAATTTATACCTTGAGCTCTGGCATGATGGCAATGCGACATGATACAAAATTGGCCATAAAAATGACCTTTACTTCAAGATTTGAACTATACAGAGACTGAGAAATTGTAATGTATACAAATATCTCAGCCTAAAACAGGACTTTTGAGAATAGGAACAAGCATTTGTTGAATAAAATATTAGGTTCACACAATAAAATCCTGCTGGTGAAAAAGTACTAACCTGTAAAAAGAGAATCATTAGAGAAATTATCAAGTGATTTAATGTCAGTTATCTGGTTACACACACCAACCTCACTTTCTGAACCAGTGAAACAAACTATAAGTAGGCCTAGGCTAAAGGCCTATTTTAAAAATCACTTTGTTCAATCAAATTGTTCATCTTTAAAAGTTAATTGTTGTCACCAGACAGGCCCATTCCAGATTTTCAAATCTGCTGCTAAAACTTTTTTACATTTCAGGGTAAATGCAAACACGTCCAAAGCACGGACGCAATTCGAGATTGTTTATCATTAGTCCCGTTGTTGCTCCAGAGAAGCGGACTATCTCAGGGACTCTACGGCGGTGAAGTACCGGTCTCCTCAAGCAGGCGGTGACACAACAACAATTCACACTTTATTATTTACAAACTTTTCAGAATTTTTTTTCCCCAGTATCCTAGTTTATCAGTGACAATAAACTTGGAAGCCATTGTCATTAAAACGTTTTTAAATAAAAGGATAATAATGTAGGCCTATTCATTTTTTTTTTTTTTTTTTTTTTTTTTTTTTTTTTTACAATACAATAGTAAGCTAGGCTAGGCTGAAATATGCTTCATTTGGTGGAGAATGTTAGCATATGGAGGATTCAAATAAGGGAAATTCGGGATAAACAAATGGTTTGTACCTAACGATATCATAGCTAAATTTCAGAAACCATGTGGTTATTACGACAAAGTAAAATTACACCACAGAATAATTTGAATCAGAAAGAGGTATTTCCCCAAATGTAGCCTACGTAAAAGTAAAGACTGTCTGTCTGCGTAAATTGACGCTGCTTCATCCTATCTAGTTCGTACAGCCCGTGGCGTGGCCCCGGAAATCGATCAAAGAGCTGCACAACGTGAACAGAGGAAATTCCCAAAGTATTTAAAAGTATTTAGGAAAAGGAAGAATATACGGTTGCATCCCATGCGGAAGTCTTTTTTGCCGAAATACCTGACGCACGCATAAATTCACCACCTTTAAATCTGGGACAACCATGGGCACAACAGCTTGCAGTTATAGCCTAACTCTGAGTCTGCACACATTTCACGTGTCTACTTAAGCGGCGCAGTGCACCGTTTAATTAAACATAAAAAATGTATCACTGAACAAATCAGTGAATTGATCATAATGGACGAGTCACGAGTTTAACATCCCCACTAGGCAACAGCTTTTTAGCCAATCAAATAGCCTAAACATGATCATCACTTACATATCAAAATACAAAACTTTGTTGAAAGAAAAGAAAAAATGGTACAAGATATGAACGAGCTTCACCAAAAGTAGCCTACAGTAGCCTACGTTTTGTTTTACTATTTTTCAAACCAAGAAGTACCTAACTCAATAATAAGGCTAAATTCATATAAATTTAAACATATTTAATTTTTTTTTAATGAATACGAATCACATAGGCCTACTAAACGGTCCATTACTTTGTTCCATTAAGATTTATACAAAATTTTTACTCATTTAGAATTATCATTAAATTATTCGTTCAGTTTATTCAACTCAGTTTGATGGAATTTTACTATAGCCTCCTATTGAAATTCTTAAATGTAATAAAAAATTCACATAAGGAAAGAAATCGTAGGGTAAGCTACTAGGAGAGGCTAAATAGGAAATAATAATTATTGTTATTTCAAGTATAAACTTTGATGAACAAAATAATCATAATAATGACAACAAACGCAGTAGCCTATATTATGACTTTTTATGTCATAAGTGTGACTTTTTATCTCATAATTTATATTTCTTTATGGCCATTCACTTCATGGTCGCAGGGACTTTTAAAGTCATCATTATGATGTAAAAAAGCATGACTTTTTTCTTATGTGGGGGAAAGGGACTTCCACACTAGTAGGCTACCTTCTGTCGCTCTTGAAGTCCATGGCTTTGCGATGGCGTCACGACAGACACGCCCAGTCTTTTCCTCACTGCTGTGTGCAGAAAGTCAGGAAACACAAGTTCAACCGTATCTTTTATGTACCGTTAGCCGAATACCGTTATTCTGCTACCGATCTAAAGCAAGGTAGCCAGGCAGGAGAAACAGGAAACATGGCGAAAACGTACGACTATTTGTTCAAATTGCTGCTCATCGGAGACAGCGGAGTGGGGAAGACGTGTCTGCTGTTTCGATTCAGTGAGGACGCGTTTAACACCACTTTCATCTCCACTATAGGTCAGTTCAACACTATGACTATTTTAATTGTATGTATACATTACATGAATGTTTACTGTGTAGTCCTGCGGGAGGAGAAATAAGCTGTTATAGAGATACATGGAGGTTTACATGCGTGACTGTCTGTTGGAGTGACAGGAAGAGGCCGTGAATGTGACAGCCCGTTTACTGAGCTAACGTTATTCATCGACTTGTTTTTATTAGCATTTAAAATGACAGACAACCGATTTTCCCTGTCAGGATCAGTTGGCATATACTCTTTTATATGTAATTTGAATAAAACGTGAGAGTATGCTGTGTTTATATAGCTAGCATGATGGCAGCCTGATTAACTTAGCTGTTCGCCAGCAGTGTGGGCTGGACTGCACTTTCGTTTCTGTGGTGAGACGTTTAGGTGTTTAGATTCACATTTCACCACTAAACAAAATGTCAAGGGGGCCAGAGCGAGCACTTTAACTTACTTGGATAAGATTAAAAAGGGGATTTGTGTGCAGTCACAAGTGGCTCATCTCATATATTTGATTTTTGAGTTCTTAATTTCACTTTAACCTTAAAGTTGGCATGAAAATAATTCATGCCAACTTAACGTTTTCTAAACTCATGTTATTTATTGTACTGTGAACAATTCATCTGTGCATGTTTCATTTAAAAAAAAAAAGTTTTGACCTCAGAATGTCATAAATGGACCTTCCTGTGAAATGACAGACTTTTCTCTGGTGACGTATACACTACTTCTCCAAAAATCATGAAGTCTGCTTAAACTTCGCCCCAGCAGACTGGTGTTCATCTGCCTCCACTATTGACTGCAATGCACACATATCAAAATTCAATCTGCAACCGGTGAATTAAACCAAGACCCCGCCCTGCATATTTTCTTTTTTTTTTTGGGTGATAATCTGATTAGTCATAATACAGGAGGATGTGTCACTACTTCCGATTCATTGCAACTTTAACACTATTATTATATTACCTTGAAGCAGTAAAATGTTCAGCTGACCTATATTGTTATTCCCGGATAGGAACCTCTCAAAATAAGAATGTGCAAAATCATATGTCACTAGCAATTGTACACATACATGGACTAGGTCACCAGGCTTATAGTTCTTGAACACGTTATTTGTTGTGATATTTTTGACACAACTTTGGGAAGGCTCGTCTCTACCGTGGAGCAATATGTCATTTCCTGTGTGAAACCCGTGCGAGAGTTCCTTGACCTTTTGTCATTGTTATGCCACAGACTTCCCCTATTGCCATGGACAATACTGCTGTGTCACATCCCATCCCATGTCCTGTCCGAGCTTTCACTGGTGGCAGGATTGTATGCCTCAATACACACACTGTCAAGTTTTCTCATAATTGCCATAAGCAGAGGATCACAATCTATTGCTACCAAATTCAACAGTTTTACATGCATCGTGTGTAAAGCCTTTTGAAACACCGTAGTAAATTAGTTGGTCAGGCATATGTTAAACCATTCTGACCTTTCTACACATTCCATATCCATGGTTACACCATGAAAACGTGCTAATGGGCCGATTCCCTTTTCAGCGGAAAGAGTTGTGATGTGTTCTGAGATGAGTCAGTTTCATAACGTGTCATCATAGGACTCCAATGTGCGAATACAAGGTATTGAGATACAGTGTTTCACTTATTTCTAAACATTATTATTGCAGGAATTGACTTTAAAATCAGAACAATTGAGCTGGATGGGAAGAAGATCAAGCTTCAGATCTGGTGAGAGTACAAGTCTGCATTATACATTATAAAGCAGCGATGCCCAAACCTGTGGAAAGATTTGGCCTGTCGTGGCGTGGGGAAAAACATGCCATTGAAGCATATCTTCATTTGCTGGATTCATCTACTGGCTTCCTATTATTGTTTGAATGTGGAGAATTTAAGTAAATTTGATAAAAATAAAAACATTTTATAATACAATATTGTTGGAAATTATGCAACATTTTTCGTCCCACAGCCCTCAATCAAGTTTTGATTTATGGCCAATACTGGTATATAAAGTATCATTGTATGCACATACAATATTTAAAATGTGTGTTTTAAATTTGCCTTAAAGGGATACAGCCGGACAGGAGAGGTTTAGAACCATCACCACTGCATATTATAGAGGAGCAATGGTAAGCTATAATGCCTTATTCTTTTGAGTAAATAATGTGGTTACTATTCATAAGCTATGTGTTTTTTTTCTTTCACTTTCACAGGGAATTATGCTGGTGTATGATATCACAAATGAGAAATCATTTGACAACATCAGGAACTGGATCAGGAACATTGAGGAGGTGAGAAACTGAGCTAATGTTGGAGAAAATAAGCATGAAGTTTTCATTTCATTTAATGAGTCTGTCATATGGATTCACTTCTGTCTGTTTTATCAGCACGCATCATCGGATGTGGAACGGATGGTATTGGGTAACAAATGTGACATGAATGACAAGAGACAAGTTTCAAAAGAAAAAGGGGAAAAGGTATGTACAATTAAAAAATAATTTATAAATGATTGAGATTACTGAAAAATCTATTTTATAAAACAAATCTTGATCAAAGGAACTGCTTGAACAAGCTGTATGCAAAATGCTGATGTGGTTATTTAAACAGTTCCTTTTTTTGTTGTTGCTACAGCTAGCTATTGATTATGGAATCAAGTTCTTGGAAACCAGTGCAAAATCTAGCACAAACGTTGAAGAGGTGGGGGAAAATTGTCTAATGTTGATCTAATTTGATTCATTTGAATGAGCAAGATTTGCATATTTTACAAGGTGTCATACCATCTGATCTACAGTAGTGTCATATCTCTGTTTTCTTCAATTCTAGGCCTTTGTCACTCTTGCTAGGGACATCATGACCAGACTAAACAGAAAAATGGTGAGAATGCTGATGTAGAAAATGTTTATAATCTTATCTAAGAAAATTGATACGCTTAGTACTTCTCCCTGACTCAAACACAGTAGTATGTTAATATTATTGAAATGTTCGCAATATATGCAATGTCTTTATTGTGTCAATTCAAGTAATGAAAAAAACAACTTTTAAATGTGGCTTTATCTCGGACACTAATGCTGAATGGATTCTTGTTTGCTTGCATCTTTGTGTTTAGAATGAGAATAACCCTTCGGGTGGAGGAGGAGCAGTGAAAATCACAGAGAGTCGGTCTAAGAAGCCAAGCTTCTTCCGCTGCACTCTGCTCTAACACAGCAACTCCTGCAGCCTCAGTGTGTGAATGACTTCAATCATTTCTCTATGTGTGTTTGAGCTCAGTGTGTGTGTGTTTATGCGAGAGTTTACAGTACTGGACTTTCAGCTGTTAGCTGCTGCTGAGAGCTCTGGACTTTAGTCTGCCTCATCTAAGGCCTGAAGAAAGTATGCTAGATAAAAGACTCTTGAGCTGTTCCCAAAACATTTCTTTTAAACCAAAATATCCATCAACTTTAACCCTCCCTGGGCCAATCATAATTTAGTGTTGCCTGATTTGAATAAAAAAAAAAAAAAAAATCCCCCTTTAAAATGTCAGTAATTAATTATATATATAGACAATTTATATAGTTACATTGATTTTAAAGTGCTTTGTTAAAGCACAGTTTAATGAAGGAAAGAATATGAAGAGATTACAGATATCAAACATCTGCCATTATGCAGTTTTTGGCAATAAAGACTGGACCTAAAGTAGCAACTGAAGAACCTGATGGTTTGACAGCTAAATATTGGTCAAACTGAAAGACATATATATATATATATATATATATATATATATAATTTTTGTTGTCGTTGTATGTTTTTTATCTTCTTAAATTTGTTTTTAGTTACTGTTCCAAAGCAGCAATAAACTGTGGAATATAAAGCGGCGTTCCACAGGTTGTAGACTTTACGTTATTAACCTTAATTGTAACAGAGACCAAAGTAAAAAGAAATCAAAACTGTGATTAATATTAACAGTCAAAATTTCTCTTTCTTTTATGGTTGTAATTTCTCATATATTAGATATTGAGCATGAAAAGAGAGCGAAAGAATGAAAAGAGAGTGCTTGGACACTTTTCCTAATGCTTGTTGAAGCAGCAGCCAGCTAGGCCTTGCATATTAGTATATACAGTATTACATTTACTAATGGTATTATATTTTTATACGTAAGCATCTCCACTTCATATAAAACATGTTAACCCGTGCTTATGTGAGATTTTTTTGTTAATACTTATTTTTTAAATGTATTAACTGTTGTCACCGTATTCTGTACATTGTCTTTTTTAATTCCCTCTTTTATAAGACTCTTATGAGTGTGAAGTCATGTAGTGTTTACAGTAACAACACTGCAACAATATCTTTTTTTAAGTCGTGCACTGTTATCTGTGTGTGTGGGTCTCTCGTAGAGCCTCCTCACTTCATAAACCACTTAAAGTCCTGCTTGTGAAGTCAGCCACTCAAAAAAGAGTGCAAGATTGCACTAGCTTGATTGTGTTCAAGTGTCCTCTGAGCTTATCGGGCTTTTAACAGGCCCAAATGGAACCTGCAGACTCTTATCGCAGATTTTTTGCGGGGAAATCCATTGAAATTCTGCTGAATGGTTTTAAACATGGTCAAATTTGTTAACCAGAGCTGAGAATACTAAACTCTTATCACCTTTGAGCATATCAGACGTTTAATTTCTGCGTAAATCTGCTCATTTTTCCATGTACAGATTCCATGTGAGCCTGTTACAAATTCAAACACAAAATTCATACTGAAACGCTGAGAATCTACAAATTTCTGAATTCACAGTCACTTAAGTTACTCAGAATGAATGAATGATTGATTCTACTGTTAATGTTTAAGGGTGTACAATTGCTCGAGTTCCATTGGCTGTTTTGTATCTGTTTGATAGAACCGCTGCTCGGAGGTGTGCCATATCCACTTAAAAGGATAGTCCACCCAAAAATGAATATTTGGTCATCATTTACTCACCCTCATGTCATTCTAAACCTGTGTGTCTTTCTTTGTTCTGTGGAACACAAAAGAAAATATTTTTGGAGCAAGAAATGTGGTGTTGTTTTTTGTCCATACAATGGAAGTAAGTGGTAACCAAAGCTTTCGTGTTCCACAGAAGAAAGTCATACAGGTTTGGAATAACGTGAGCATAAGTAAATGATGATATATTTTTCATTTTTGGGTGAGTTATCCCTTTAATGGCCCTGTAGTCATGTTTTGAATATGCATGCAGGGACATTTGCATATTTTTCAATGAAACAGTGACAGCACTCAACCTCCCATATGAGCATAGTCTTACTGACTATTCAATGCAAGCTTTAATGTCCTATTTTATAACGTCTTCCTTGATTTTCTTGTCTGTTCTATAATATGTCAGAGTGTCTGTTCTATAATATGTCAGAGTTAACTGATTATGTAAAAAAGATTAAAATATCTTTTCTAAGTTATTTACATCTAAGCCCGATTTATTTGTTTTATGGTGCTTTACCATATAAGATAATATATCATTTATATGATATTTTAATATTTTTCTGCTTTATTTGGAATAGGAATTTGGAAAGTTGTTGAATAATAAACAGCATCACTGAAAGTTAAAGTTCCCTTTATTTTGAAAAATGGGATATTTAATATCTACAGCACAGAGGTAGACCCTTATTTCCCTTTTTATTACCAGGTTTTATTACGTACCTCATAAATATGTATGAAGTATGCCGTTTATGTCAGTGCATGAGCATAACCAGTGTTAGTTAAGTGTATTCCATACTGGGGAAAAAACAAAAAACAAAAAAAAACCCACTTTATCCACTTCTTTAAGCTTGCACTCCTGCGATTATCTTACTAAAATTATGTCTCTCTGGAGGGTCTGTAGTCATTGGTGTTGACTTCAAAGGCCCCAGCCAGGTCTTTCACACTACTGGCTGCTCGAGGTTTATCCAGGATGTCCCCTGCGGCCTTCACCTTTCGTGGATTAGTGTTCAGACTCTTAGATCTGAGTGAGGGGTACATCCTGTCCTCTGCTACATACAAGTGATCTGAGTCTGTCAGCTCTTCTCTCTTCTCTTCTCCCCCCTCTGTTTTGATGCTTTCGCTATTTGCCTCCGTCTCATTCTCGTCATTCTTCTCCTCACTTTCCTCTTGTTGGGTTTTTGTCCTCTTGCTCTCCTTAGAAGCTCCTTCCTTATCTTGGTCCTCTATCTGTCTTGATTTCTCTGAAGATGTCTTGGGTGAAAGGCCGAACGGGGAGGGATGAACTTTGTAATCGAAACGTGGAGGCCAGCGACCTAGCGTTGGCGATCTGCTTGCTTGATATTGTAGGCCGTGAGGCTCCGAAGCCCATGTGTTTTCCGAATTGCCCAACCTCGACTGGGCCACAGAGACATACAATGTGCTGCTTTGGGACCTGTTCCCGCACGAAAGTGAGTTACTTTGAGTTTCAGTTGGGTGCTGCCTCAGGGACTGCGCCCTTTCCAGAGGATGTGACATTGCTGCGTCGATCCTAGCTTCTAGAAGAACCTGTGGGTCTTTAGGGAGATGAGCGGAGGTGAGTTTTGGGGATTGAGAACTCTGGCCTCCGCCTTGTGACTCACAGGGAGAGATGAGGATGTCCACACTGGAGCTGGAGCGTGACCTCTGCCGAAGGGGGACCACTTCCAATGTGGGACCGTAGGATGAAACATGTTGAGGATTTAGAAGGAGCTCGCCGCAGCCAATACTGCCACGATTCTCTGTTTGGCCCTTCCTGTCCCCTGACATCTCATCACCACGGTCCTCAGCATCCAAGTGCCAGCGGTACAAACTGTAGCCGTCAGCACTATTGACACTACCGCGACGAAGCAGGCCGGATTGGTCGACGGCCACTGTGCTCCCGGATCGAGAGCGGATCAGCTCGCAGCGGTCGATGCCAGCCAGCCGCTCCAGCGCGTGCATCATGCGGCCAGAGAACTCCTCTAGCTGAGCCAAGCGCAAGTCTATTGTCTGAAGAGAGGCTTTCATGGAGTGCTCTCGTTCATTCACTTCCTCCAGGCGCATGGACATGTTCTCGACCCTGCAACAGCAAGAGTTTCAAATGGTTGTTGTCGTTTTAAACTCAATTGTTAACTGCATTATTCTAAATGCAGGGCTCAACAATAAGAAGGGCCTGCTTGCCGAAAGCCAGTGTGCGAGAGTTTTGGGCCAGCTGACGGAACTGTCACTGGATCTTTTGGGCCAGTGCTACACTAACGGTGAACATTTTACATTCATTAATTTAGTACATCCATTTTTTATGCTTTTTAAACTGAAATGTTTGGATTTCTGTGATATATTCTACATTGTTTTTGCTAATTCTGCTTATTTGTCACCAAAAAAAAAAAGATATCAATCTGGCTAGATGGCAAATCCTGGATTTGGTGAAATTTCAAAAATAATAGTCTTGAAAGCATTAGTATGGGTCTAATGCACAGAATGCATTTTTGCACTCCATTGCATTCTTCTAAAGCGTCTTGTGCATGATGCCGCTCAAGTTAAAACCTGTTCATGTTTTTAAAAAACACATCTCAGGACCGTGCTTTTTTTTTTCCTTTCCACTATTCGCGTCTAGAGTTTTTCAACAGCCCAAATAGAAAAAAAAATTGCAGGGTCTTTTTTTTTTTTTTTTACTTGAACATCTATATTTACCACATATTTACCTCATACAATGAGAAAGCAGTGGAGTGCAAAAACACATTCTGTTAAAACTACATACCAGCCAGTAATGTTTTACATTGTATGCCATAGTTAAAAAAACAACAACAATATTAATTAAATGTTTATGAATATATGGAGTTGCATTTTATCTGTATGATTTCCAGATTTGATTTTTTTTTTTTTAAATTAAAAATTTTTTTTAAAGAAAAATTAACATTTAAGAACAATGCTAAACAATAAAAATAGATCATTCTGAACAGCAGAAAAAACTTGTTGAGCCCTGCAATTACATTTGCAGGTGCAGTTGTTTTCCATCCAGTACCTCTGGGAAGTGATTCGGATTCGCTCATCATTGGAAGAATGCGTTTCGTCCTCCTTCTCTCTAAAGTACTCCTCCACACACTGTTCCTCAAACTCATACAGACCCTTCAGTTCCTCCAGACTCAGAGTCAACTCTGGAAAAAAAAGGAAAAAAGATGAGAATAGCCAGTTTTAAAATAAGTTGCTATAACATTGATAGACTGAAGCAGTAAAGGAGTAACAGGAGTAATAACTCAGCCCGCGGTCTCTCTCGTCCAGCTCCCCTTCTTGTTTCTTTCTGCAGCGGCAGCACAGGCGCTTCAACACAATGTACATGTGGCTAAAGATAATGAGAGGAGGAGGAAGCACTGGTCTGTCATGGAACGTCATGATTAGCTGGTAGCGCTGGAACTTCCATATTTGGTTGGAGATGGATTTCACTTCAAAGAACGTGTTACTGTGAAGGGAATTAGTTCTCTTGATGAATAAATGAGAACATAATACAGTGCTATGGCTCACATCACTGCTTTATGTTACAGGGTAAGCGTTATATTTAGTCTTTGACTCACTTGAATACAGCAATGAGCAGGTTGACCAGTAGGATGTTGGCTACCAGTAGGTAACAGGCCATGATGGCAGGTGTGAGCCAGGCCCCAGGTATACATGGAGGGAGCTTTTTTCCATCTTCATCATACAAATTTTCACCACAGGGTGCTGTCATAAATAACAGAGGTTAAGATGCAACCATGACGGGATTCTACAGTGTTTGATAATTTGATCAAAATACACTGAATTGTGGGTATAGTGGAAGAATTTTACACTCACGATTAATCTCCATCGCATAGACTAAGAGTATGTAGAAAAGAAAGAGAGAGCACAGATAAAAACTTTTTTATAATTTCACAATCAGCCAACTATATGTTGGCAATATCTTATAGTGCATTATGAAGATTAGTTAAATCAATTTTCAAGTGAAGATAGAAAAGATACACCACTGTTCAAAAGTTTTTGGCCAACAAGATTTTTTTAAATAAATGGATACTTTTATTAAGCAAAGGATGCATTAAACTGATCAAAAGATTTCTATTTCAAATAAATACTGTCATTTTGAACCTTCTATTCATCAGAGATTCAGGGAAAAAAATTATCACAAAAGTATTACGCAGCACAATCATTTTCAGCATTGATAATAATAAGAAATGTTTCTTGAGCACCGAATCAGCATATTAGGATGATCATGTGAAACATAATTCAGCTTTGCTATCACAGGAATAAATTACGTTTTAAAATATGTAAAAATTTAAAAAATATTTCACTGTTTTTACTGAATTTGTGATCAAATAAATGCAGCCTTGGTGAGCATATGAGACTTCTTTCAAAAAAGTTTGGACTGACCCCACATTTTTGAACGGCAGTGTACTCCATGGCATTCGCACAATAATTTATGTTTGAAATTATTTCATAACAATACTTTCACATATTACTGTACAACTACCATTTTGTACCAAATATGATTTTTTTAAAACATTTATTCATTTAGCAACTTGCAAATGAGAATATACAAGCAGAAGAAATGTAACCAAAGGGATACAACAATTAGTGCTACCACACATAAATACCAGAGTAGCAGAATGTAAATGTAAGTAGTAGAAATGTAAAAGTGAAAAAAAAAAGATCAGTCAACAACTATGAACAATTAGAATACACATCTACAAACCTAAAACTCACAAGCAGGGTAGGTAAAGACCAGCACTGTCACACACTCAGTCCATCACACATGATTCAGTAGAGGGCGAAAGCCACAGCAGTGTGAATGGTCACATGATCAGGAGATGAGACACAAATCTTTCTGCAGAGTTCACAGATACAGAAAGGGTGGAATGGAGACTAGACGTATCATCCACACATGAATCAGGAAACAGAATCTTACTATGAACTCTAGTCTTACGGTCTATCGAGTCAGCAAACACTTCTCCATAGATCATCCAGTAGGGCATGTAGAAGATATTCCTCGCCAGACGCCACGTCGGCTCCTCGTCCGGGTGCAGGATGGCCTGACGTGCCACGCCGAAGCTCATGAGAACCACCAGCATGATCACCACAAAGTACAGCATGTCAATCATCTGCACACACACACACATAAAAAAACACCATTATTGTTAGGAAAACAAACAAACAAAAAGTCATTCATTTTCAAGTTTTCATGTAAGTTCTCACCATTTTACCAATCATCATGACATACGGTCCCAAATACTTGTTAACTCCAAAGATGTCGAGGACACGAATGTACCAGAAGATGATGTCCACGCAGTAGATGACGCGTCCGTAGCCCAAGTAAGGCTCATTCTGCAAGCGCAGTAAAAGTCCCATAAGGAATGTGGTGATGGCAGCCAGGTCAGTGATATTCCAGTACTCTTCAAGCCATACGTTTATCTTCTGTTTCAGCTTTCCCGGCTCTGACATCAGGATCTACACACAAGCACATGCGTCCAATGAAGGAAACACAAAAATATAACGATTTAGCGACTTCACCTATACTAGTTATGGGCGTCTATCTGAAACTAATCCTTGAAGTAGACGCCGAGAGGCTGAATAGGGAAAAAGCTGTCTGCCAGACGCGCTGTTTGACCAATAATTTCAGGATTCCAATTGTTGCGTTAATGGTTTATTGCGTGTACAGGTGATCTGTTCCATACAACGAAATATCACTAAATATATCCAACAGTGTGAACCGCGGTCAGCAAAATTAGGCTTTCCTCTATCACCCCCTCTCTCTCCTCAAAACTGAAGAACAGGTGATATCCCAATCAACTATAAGCACCCACACCTTGTGACCAAAGCTTGTGAGCACCCAAAAGGGGCGTGTCCAAGAACCCAAAACCTGGCTCCCACATTCCGGCCCCTAATTATTACAATTAATAGAACAATAATTACATATTCAATACACATGCAGGCATATATATTGTGAGATTCGTAGTCCATTGCAATAAATGTTCATCTGTCAACCTTCTGATTATGTCCATTTGTAAGTCTCAAAGTTAGATTACAAATCTGATGACTCCTGAAGAAGACAGATCTTGGTGACAGGCCTACATACACAACTGGTTGGAGTTTTAATCCTGACTTGTCGCACAAGCCCCCTCCTATCGGGAACTGCTTCAGTGATTTTACCAATGATCCAGGAATTACGAGGTGCTGAATCATCCACTATGAGTACTATGTTTCCAGGGATGAAGTTGCGCTTGATTCTTGTCCATTTCTGACGTTCCTGTAGTTGTGGTAGGTACTCCTTGGTCCACCGTTTCCAAAACAGATCAGACATATACTGAACCTGCTTCCATCTCCGGCGTGCATAGACATCCTCCTTCTGAAACAGGCCTGGTGGTAAGCATGGTTTGGCTTTAAGAAGAAGAAGGTGGTTAGGTGTCAATGCTTCCAGGTCATTCGGATCTGTAGATTGCTTAGTAATAGGTCTACTATTGAGAATTGACTCCACTTTGCAAAGCACTGTGTGGAGACCTTCCTCATCCAGACTTTGTGTCCTCAAAGTGGAGTTGAGGATTTTCCTGATGGAGCGAATCAATCTCTCCCAGACTCCTCCGTGATGTGATCCCGTCGGAGGGTTGAAGATCCACTTGATCCCCTTTAAAGTCAAAGCATCATTGATCTTCTCTAGGTTCCATCCTTCAATGGCCTTTCTCAGCTCACGCTCTGCTCCGACAAAGTTGGTACCATTATCTGAGCGTAACTCTTGAACCTGTCCTCGTCTTGCTATGAAACGTCTCAAGGCATTAATAAATGAGTCTGTGTCCAATGATGAAGCCACTTCAATGACTCCATATCTCTTCACAAGGATTCTCCCACGCTTGACTTCAAATGGACCGAAATAGTCCAACAAAACTGAATGGAGGTTCTACCGAAGACTCTCTATCTTCAGGCAAATCTGCCATTTGTTGTTGACCTGCAGATCCATGTAGCCGACGACAGACTACACACTTTGTTAACAACAAACATTGTTAAGTTGTTTTGATTGATACTGTGAAGCAGCTTTGATACAATCTGTATTGTGAAAAGCGCTATATAAATATATTTGACTTGACTTGACTTGACACTTTGACAAGATCTTCCTTATGGAAACACTAGCACCAGGGATCCAGTATCTCTGATGTAATCTGGACAACATGTGATTCCTGCCTCCATGACCAATCTCTTGATGAATGTGTCGCAGAATGAGGTCAGCAATATGAAGATCTTTAGCTAGTATGGCCGGATGCTTGGACTCTTCGGACATAACAGCATTGCTAAGTCGTCCTCCTACTCTCAATACACCATTATCCAGTACCGGATTCAGTTTATATATGTGACTGTCTTTTTTCACACACTCTCCCCTTTGGAGACTTGAGATCTCTTCTGAGAACCTTCTTCTCTGACAGAATTTTATTACCTGCATCTCAGCTTCCTTAATCTCTCCCATTGAGAGATAACCTCGTGGATTGGATTTTAAGTTTCGCAGCTCATTGTGGACCGCACCTTCCTTTCGAATTGCATCTGACGCAGAAGGAGCAGGACATGCAATGTTTTCTTTCTTCTTCCTGAGACTCACAATCAAACACTTGAGCCTTAGGATCCAACCCATCACTCTTGTGAGACGTGTCCAAGATGAGGTGCGATTGATCAAACATGTCACGGCATTGTCTTCACCCTGGTCTGCACATACCTCAATAGCAGCTGATACCTTGACCTCAGGATCTACCTCCAGCAATTCCTGCAAGTTGTCTGGGTTGACAGGCCAATCCTCTTCTGGCTGCATAAGAAATGAAGGACCAGATGTCCACATTTCATTCCTTAGAAATGGCTCGGCCCTCATCCCTCTAGAGGCCACGTCCGCTGGATTGTGTGCAGTATTAACAAATCTCCATTGAGATGCGTCAGAAACTTTGAGAATTTTTGAAACTCTGTTTGCAACAAATGTACGAAACCTTGAAGTTTCATTCTTGATGTATTCCAGTACCGAAGTACTGTCCGTCCAAAATACAGAGTGTTGAAGTTGCAGTCTTAACTCTTTTCTCCACAGATTATCCATTCGAGCTGCTACAACAGCTGCTGTCAGTTCCATGCGAGGGATCGTAATAGGTCTTAAAGGTGCCACTCTTGATTTTCCCATTATGAATGCGCTGTGTGTCTGAGAGTAATTATTCTGCAACAACAGATACGTAACAGTACCATATCCCTTCTCACTTGCGTCCGCAAAATGATGTAATCGAGCAGTAGTTGCTTCTTCAAAGTTGAAAGGTTTTAAACAGCGTCTGATGCTGAATCCATCCAACAGGTGTAACTCCTTTACCCAGTCTGTCCACTCCTCAGCAACCGGTGCTGGAATAGAGTCATCCCATCCTAGCCCCTTCTGACACAGATCCTGAAGGATCCGTTTAGCTGTAAAAACAACAGGAGATAGGATTCCAAGAGGGTCATAAAATAAGCTAACTGTGGAAAGGATACCTCTACGGGTCAATGGTCTGTCTCGAATGGTTATACTGAACTTAAAGGCATCAGATTGAACACACCACCGCACCCCCAGTGCTCTTTCCACAGGTAGTGTGTCTTGATCCAAATCCAGGTCCTTAATTTCCTTTGATTTCTCCTCCTCACTTATAGCTGCCAGCACCTTGCGACTGTTACTTATCCACTTTGTTAAATGGAAGCCACCCTTTGCACAGATGTTTCCAAGGTCATGGTAGAGGGCTATAGCTTCCTGTTCGGAAGCAACAGAAGCAAGACAGTCGTCCACATAGAAATTGTGCATCATGGTCTCAATCACCTGCTGGCTGAAGAGTTCTCTGTTGTCTTCTGCACACCTCCGTAGAGCAAAGTTAGCACAGCTTGGAGATGATGTTGCCCCAAACAAATGAACAACCATCCTGTACTCCTCCAAACACTGACTGAAGTCTCCACTGGGCCACCAGAGAAATCTCAACAGGTCTGCATCTTCCTCTGGCACTCGTACCTGATGGAACATAGCTTCAATGTCAGCCATCAGTACAATGGGCCCTTTCCTGAACCTGGTAAGGACACCAACCAAAGTACTTGTTAGATCAGGGCCATGTAGGAGCTGTTCGTTGAGTGATGCACCTTGAAATGAGGTTCCACAATCAAAGACAACTCTGATTTTTCCTTTCTTAGGATGGTAGACTCCATGGTGTGGAATATACCAAACCTTACCATCACTACGCTCCAGATCCATAACAGGCACTCTTTCTGCATATCCCTTTAATATGAGGTTGTTCATGAAGACTGTATAGTCTTAGTAAAATGCAGCATCCCTAATGCACCTCCTCTTCAGGTTAAGGGCACATTGTTCTGCAATCCTGCGATTGTTAGGCATGCTCAGGCTTATGTTCTTCAACGGTAAAGCAATGCTGTAATGACCATTGACAAGCTTCACAGTCTTATTAGCCATTTCTAGAAACTTACAGTCTTCTCTTGACAGCCCTGTCTGTTCATCCTGACTGCATTCTGGAAAGTCTACCTTGAATTCATGTTTCCAGAGCTCTTCTAATGTAACAGCAAATATTCTGTTTATGGTAACGAACTGACATTCGGGTTCATCACAATATTCTCCACCGAGTGGCCCATTAACAGTCCAGCCAAGCATGGTCTTGATGGCATATGGTCCCTCATCCACACTCCGGATGACTTCCAGTGGTTCTAATGCTCTTGGAACATTCATGCCTATTAACATTTCCACCTCCCCGTTTATCTTAGGCAGATAGACATGTTTCAAATGAGGCCATTTATTTAGATCTTGCTGTCGTGGGATGTTACTCACGTTGACAGGCATCTTATGTTGTGTAAAAATGTCTGGCATTTCACAATACAAGTCACTTTCCAATCCAGCCACTTCTAAGCCTGACACAATACAACTGTCTACAATTTTTTCTTGGCCCATGGTGCGCAAAAGAATCTTTGTTTTTCTTCCAGAGAGATTCAGTCTGTCCATCAGACCCATTGTGCAGAAGGATGCTGAACTTCCCTGGTCCAAAAAGGCATAGGTCTCCACTGACCTTTGACCTTTCATTGCTTTAACTTTCGCTGGTACAATGGCAAGTTTGCATTCTTGGTCACCGGCCCCAGTGAGACCACTAGTTTGAACCGCAACCAGAGCACTGTCCAGTACAGTGTCTGAGTTCCTCTTGCTCTTCTCTGCATCTGCTCTCCTGGCGCTAGGGTAGATGTGAAGCATGCTAGGGTGTTTCAAGCCACAGGTTTTGCAAGAGAGACGATTCCTACACTCCTTACTGATGTGTCCAGTACACAAGCAGCCAAAACAAACTCCATTCTTTTTTAGGAAATAAATCTTCTCGCTATGAGCCTTCTTCTCCAATAGAATACACAACTCCAATGTATGTCCACCTTTGCAGCAGTGGCGGCTGGTGATGGAAAAAGTAGGGTGGGCTGAGGTGCAATGTGGTTTTAAAATTTTTATTTTAACAATTAAACAATTGCTGCCGTTTATTTATTACATTAACACCAAAGTAACGGCTCAAAAACAAATAGCATCTAATGTAATTATTAAAGTATGAATTTAGAACGTCCTTGTAGATTTCAAATATTGTTCTTTCAAAGACGTGCCAATTTGAGATTCATTTGGAAACCAAGTCATACAAGGTGAACTAATTGCTATAATTTGCATGAATTACAGTAAGTGCACAGAGTCAATATTCAATAAACACAAAGAGTTAAATAATCGCTGTTATTATATGGAGTAACCACTAGATGGAGAAGACTGTACATTAATTGGAATGAGGAGCAAGTCAATAAAAAATGCTATACATTGTCTCCAGTGTTCACATGAGTCAATCATGAATCTTATCCTTCAGCAAACCACCTCTAAGGCAGACACACACAAAAAATAAAATCAAAATCCTTCAAGCACTCAACATCTCCTCTGCTCCTCCAAGCACTCAGCATCTCCTCTGCTCCTCCAAGCACTCAGCATCTCCTCTGCTCCTCCAAGCACTCAGCATCTCCTCTGCTCCTCCAAGCACTCAGCATCTCCTCTGCTCCTCCAAGCACTCAGCATCTCCTCTGCTCCTCCAAGCACTCAGCATCTCCTCTGCTCCTCCAGAGACACAACAGCATCTCCACTACTCCTCCAAGCACAACAGCATCTCCTCTGCTCCTCCAAGCACAACAGCATCTCCTCTGCTCCTCCAAGCACAACAGCATCTCCTCTGCTCCTCCAAGCACTCAGCATCTCCACTACTCCTCCAAGCACAACAGCATCTCCTCTGCTCCTCCAAGCACTCAGCATCTCCACTACTCCTCCAAGCACAACAGCATCTCCTCTGCTCCTCCAAGCACAACAGCATCTCCACTACTCCTCCAAGCACAACAGCATCTCCTCTGCTCCTCCAAGCACAACAGCATCTCCTCTGCTCCTCCAAGCACAACAGCATCTCCTTACATCATCAAGCACGCTGGTCCGTTTGGGCGACCTTGAAAAAAATGCACAAAATCCACCTAGCTCCGAAAAAAATGTGGAGACCTTGGGTATCTTTGAGGTGGCTTGCTGCATTACCAGATTGAGCTGATGTGCGTAACAATGTACGTAGTGTGCGTTTTCATACACATCCATCACTTTACGCTGAACTCCTCCAGTGGCACCCCGCATAACGCTCGCTCCGTCATAAGCTTGAGCTATTAATTTTGTCTTGTCTTTGGGTGGGATCAATGCACTCATCCTTTCCAAAAGTGCTTGAGCGATGTTTTCAGCATTCGCGTTTTCAATCGGTATGAACTCAAAAAAGCGCTCTTGAATGACATTGTAGCGATCGATGTAGCGAATTACAAGGGCAAGTTGGCACTGGACAGACACGTCAGATGTTTCATCGGCTTGAATGGCAATATAATCCGCCGCAGTCACCTCCTCGTGAATGTACTCCTTAACAACAGTCAGCATACAGTCCAGCAGCTCATTCTGAATCGTTTTGGACGTACCTCTGAACACAGTAGCTCCCTCCAGGTGCTCCTTCAGAGCAGCGTCCAATGACGAGGCGAAGTTAACAAGGCCCCTAAAAATGCCTGGGTTCTCAGAGGCTTCAGTCTCGTCGTGGCCACGCAAAGCCAATTCAAAGGCACCACAAAATTTTACACAGTCAATCAGTTTAGAAAGAATATATCGATTCTTGTCCACTTCCTCATTGTGCCTTCTTATACAAAGACGATGGCCATCATCCAACTGAGTAGCAATGTTAGCCTTCCCCAGCAACGCAAATTTCAGGCAGCTGTCAATATGAATCTTTGTGTGTTCATGTTTTTTTATTTTTTCCGAAAAATGTTTCATATCCTGAACACCGTTTTCACACCAGGCTCGATCGGTCGCTGCAGTTTTAAAAAGCAAACAAGGGAAGCAAAACAGCGAGTTAGCTACTCCGCAGCCGGTTAGCCACGGCTTCCTAGTGTACCATGTCCGCGAAAAGCCTCTAGTATAAGACGCTTCCTTGTCTTTCACCTGCTGTCTGATGCTAATTTGTGGCTGGTCCGGTCCCATTTCTTTTATTTTTATTTTTTCAGCCAGTGGTCGTCTTTCAAACGGAGTTTGAAGAAGAGATTGCACGGTCTCTTTCTCTCGTGCCGCCGGCGCCGCCATTGTCAACTTGTCAAGAAAGACTGACTGGCTGGCTCCGCCCGCCGAATCTCACTGCCACGTGACCACACCAAGTAGAGTAAAACTCCATGTTATTCTCCGATGGGCGCAGAGGCAAAGCGCCCATCGGAGAATTATTACTGCGCGTCACTGATTGGTTGAATTGATCATATTTAGTGACGTTTTAATAGCGTATCAGAGCTCCATTGGTTAGATAGCGAGGGCGCCCTTTCTCGGCGCCCCGAGCATAAAACTACACATTTATGATGTTATGCGGCACACGATGAAGCTGACAGACAAAAATATGTTTTTTGTCAAACTTAAACTTTTTTTTAATTTTATTTTTTGTTAAACTTGGTAGGAGGGGCGGCGCCCCAGCGCCCATAATAGACCAGCCGTCCCTGCTTTGCAGTACATGCAAGATCTTTCAAATACATGTCCGTGTTTAACCATGTTTTCTGTTTGAGTTCTTTTTTTAACAGCAGTGACAGTAGTGGCAAAGCTACTTCGCTGTGTCCTTGAGCAAGCTAGTTTTGCTCTACTATTTTCTTTGTTCATCACCAGCGCTGGAGCATCCTGTAAGTTTCCAAATACAGGATCAGTTGTAATTTTGACTTGACGTTCAATAAAATCCACAATACCGCTGAACATAACTCTTCGGCAGTATCTTTCCTGTATGTCACATGTCACTGTTCGCCATCTGTCTTTCAATTTGTAGGGCAGTTTCTTTATCACAGCAAGCATATTGGCAGGAGTATTTAGTTCACACAGACCCTTAACCTCGTCCATGGCATTGCAACATCCACGCAAGAAGAGACTGTATGCCTGTAAAGCCTTACCATCCTCAGATTTGATTATATGCCATGAAGTCATGGCACCTTTTCCAAGTATGCAGACGCTATCCTATACTCACTTCCAAAGTGTTCCAACAATGGGGTTTTAGCCTTAACATATCCAGTTCCATCAGTCCTATATTGACAACTTCTAATAAGTTCTCTTGGTTGCCCCCTGGTGTATTGACCCAGGAAATGCAAACAATCTTCAGCATTATCAGTTTTTCTCTCAATAACCTGTTCAAAGGATCGGATGAAAGCATGGTACTGTAGTGGGTCACCATCAAATATTTGAATGTCTCTCTTGGGTAATGATGAGAAGCCTTGTTGTTTCACCACCATTGAAGTTAGCTCATTTTGTTTCTCCATTATAGATAACAATGGATTGTGATCATTGTTGACGTCCACAGATGGAGATGTATGGACATGATTGTGATCAGATGCCTGAGGTGCTGCAGCTGGCTCTGAGCGCTGTGTTCTCATTAGCTCTGAGGCCCCCTGGTGGAGATGAAGGACCTGATCAAACCTTTCATGTTTGGGTGGTACAAAAGTCTCTGCATCAACATTAAGAGCTTCAGTTCTTCTTTTATTTCTTTCAATATAAGACTTCATTTCATCCGATCGCCGTGAAGCGACACTCCGTACACCAGATCCAGAGGCACCCAAGACAGCCACATTCGCCATTGATGCAGCTATATCGGCTTCAAGCTGAAGTTGTTCTTTCCTTTTTCTTATTTTTTCTCCTTGTTCCTCAAGAGCATGTTTTTCTTTGAGCAACCTTTGGCGTGCAAGCAAAGCAGCCATTTCAGCCTCCGCTCTGATACGTGCAGATGAAGTTGTGGAGATATTGGATTTTGAGTTTCTGCTGCCTTGATTTGATATACTGTCACTTGGTAATATTTCATCTTGACCGTCATGTTGAGAATCAGATTTGTGAATATTGTTAACTTCTCCTTTTTCCTCTGACAGAGCTTCCTGCGGCCTTTCTTCATTATGTGGCTCTGAAGGAGGTCTTTTTGGGTGCTGACTGATCTCTGAAAGCCACACTTTGCCATCTTTAATAAATCCTTGGTTTGTTTTATTGATGCTTGTGAACCATTTATTTTGTTTTTCTTGTTCAACAGATGGAATTAAAGGCATCAGACTCAGAGCTGTGTGTAATTCAATAGCATTTCCTGACAACTGCTCCAAAATATCCAACTGTTGCTTAACTTTTAAAGCATTTTCATCATCTTTCATGAGCTCCTTCAGAGACAGTATCACTGCCTTTATTTTATTAACTTCTTTTTGACGCTCCTTCTGGATCGTCTCAATTTTACTCAACAGACCCTTTTCTGTGAGATTAGTTTTTCTTTTATCCCTTTCAGATTTGTCATAATTTGCACCAGCATTTGATCCACTCATTTTTTTAACACATAAACCAATGAACGCCACAATACGTTTCCAATGTTAATCCATCAACATCCATAGCCACAACCGTAGCATGCCAAGCTCAATAGACATCCAACTTGATAAGCAACCACACACTTCCAACGCAACGCAACAGTGCGAGTAGTGGTCTCTCGACAAAAACAAAACAATCACTTCGCCTCGTGGCAGAGGCGATTCCAACCGCGTTCCTCCAAGCAATACACAGCAGCCAGCTATTCAAGCAGAGGTTACATACCGCAATTGCGAAGCGATTCTGTCGGGATGGCCGCTGTTGAAGCTGAAGCCGTGAAGATAGTGTGGCTCACGGACCGATTCCAATTTCTTCGTCTGATTAAAGTTGCTTGGACGTGGCTCCATTTCCTTGTTGCCGATTTTTGCTGACATTATGGGCGTCTATCTGAAACTAATCCTTGAAGTAGACGCCGAGAGGCTGAATAGGGAAAAAGCTGTCTGCCAGACGCGCTGTTTGATCAATAATTCCAGGATTCCAATTGTTGCGTTAATGGTTTATTGCGTGTACAGGTGATCTGTTCCATACAACGAAATATCACTAAATATATCCAACAGTGTGAACCGCGGTCAGCAAAATTAGGCTTTCCTCTATCACCCCCTCTCTCTCCTCAAAACTGAAGAACAGGTGATATCCCAATCAACTATAAGCACCCACACCTTGTGACCAAAGCTTGTGAGCACCCAAAAGGGGCGTGTCCAAGAACCCAAAACCTGGCTCCCACACTAGTACTTCACCTGTCTAACTTTCTCCAGTCCAAGAGTGATGATGTAGGAGATGACGATCCATTCCTGCAATGATGGCCATCTCTCCATTTTCACCAGGATGATGTAATTATACAGCATCAGGTATACCAGGTAGGCAGTCTGAGTAGATACATAATCATTATTTTTTTCCTGTTTATGATGTTATAAACGTGCTACAACAAAATTTTGTTTTGACTTCACATACCGTATTGAACCAGAACTTGGTATACGGAGCGTTAAAGAAGTAGTAAATCTTCTTCCCAACAGGCACTCGTTTCTGTCTCTTTTTACCATCTTCCTCATCACCTTTCTTAGATGCTGCATCCATGCTCACAGTGCCATCCTGGCAATAAACATCCATGATGAGTTTTGCTCACTTTCACCTCATAAAGGTCCATAAAAATATACAGATTATATATTATATATATATATTGTATACAGTTCAAAAGCTTGTGGTCGGTAAGGTTTTTTAAAATGTATTTGAAAGTCTCTTATGCTCATCAAGGCTGCATTACAGGGGTCATGACATGGTTTTTTGTTTTGTTTTATTATGTTCCCTTATGTGCAATTATAGTATTACTGTAGTTTTTTGTACAAAAAACTTTAAAAATGTAGTGATTTATGACCTTTTCCCACCCTGTTTCTCCCCCTCTGATTCAAACAGTCTGTTTTGGAGGTGTTTCCCCTTTAAGAGTTCAATGTTAACGCCCATTGTTATGATTGGCTAACGTCAGTGCTGCTTATGCATAAATTATTAACGTTAATCATTTTGTATCACATGTAGGCTACACAATTCTCCGCCACGTGAAACATCGGTCTTCCGATCTTTTACCATCGTGTCAATTCTCAATTGATTTTGATTCATATGCGCGAGGGAGAGAGAGAGGGAGAGCAAGACAGTTTGAAGGCGCGCGCGCGCGGCCGGGGCTCGCTCTCTCTCGCTCTCTCGCTCTCTCTCTCACTCTCTCTCTCTCGTCGTTCTTTCAGTAACATGCGCCCTGTCACACTCATCTACATCACTCACCGAACAAATAAGGCTTTGGGGGGCTGCATATGCTGCAAATAAACTGCATCCAACTGCTTTCCCTGACGTCTGGATCGTTCGGCACCATTCAAACATGTTGTTTGTCCACAGCCAGGAACAGCACATCTGCGTGGCGTAAACAGACCCCCTCGCTGCACGTCAACGCATGCGATGATGTCAAATGAGGCGTAGTTGTCTTGCGCTGGAGGCGGTCATATGCAAACGACTGGTACGTCACTTCGTACCGTGACGTCACTAAGTTCAAAGGATCTAGAACGAGCTGTATTTAGAGCTTGATTAAATAAATGGTTCGTTTATAATGGGGAGGACGTCTTAAGCTATGAAACTTGCTGGAGGTTTTAATGGTACAAAGACCTCTTAAATACCAAAAGATCAAGGCAAATTTGGTTTCTCATGTCATGACCCCTTTAACCAAAAGTAAAAAATACAGTTATAGTGAAACAGAAATATTGTAATATATATATATATATATATATATATATATATATATATATATATATATATATATATATATATATATATATATATTACAAATAAAAATAACTAATAACTTTTCTATTGTAATATATTTTAAAATGTAGCTAATTTATGCCTGTGATGTCAAAGCTGAATTTTTTAACATCATCACTCCAGTCTTCAGTGTCACATGATCCTTCAGAAATCATTCTAATATGATGATTTGCTCAAATACCTTTTTTTTATTATTATTAATGTTGAAAACAGTCATGCAACTTAATTTTTTTGTGATGCATTTTTTTCAGGATTCTTTGATAAATAGAAAGTTTAAAAAACAGCATTTATTTGAAATAGAAATCTTTTAAAATATCATAAATAGTTTTTTTATTTATCCTTGCCAGCATAAAAAAAGCATAATGGTAGTGTACATATATTTACCTTGCCAGATTTGTTATCATCCTCTTTGTCTTTGAGCTCTTCTTTGTCTTTGGAGTTTTGGTAAGACAGATCATCTCCAGTTCGGAAGTCAAGGAGAAGGATGGCTGGAGGAAAAATTATTCCAAGGATCACCTAGGAATGATATTGAATGATACATATGTTGATATATAATACTTAGAGTCTATGGCTTATAAATGTGGTGTGTTTATTTTTTATTGCAGACCTTGAGTCCATTGCTCTTGCCCACCCGCAAGCAGCCCATCCACATGTCCGTGAGCAGCATCTGGCTGCAGGTGTGGGCTATAAAGTCTCTGTGTTTGGCAGCCACAGCCAGTTTCAGACAGGTGGAGTTACTCCAGTTCTTCAACTCATATGTCAACAGCTTCATGGCCACCTGTTCATCATGTTTGTATGACTGATCTAGCAGCTCATAGGCTAACTGGCCAAATTCCCTGAGTGTGAGAAGAGACGTTTTATGTGAGAAGTGACTGTGTGACTGCTTGATTTAGAAATAATAGTGAAAAAAAAAAAAAGATTTAAAAATAGTTATATTGTATTGCATAGTATTGTATTGTATTGTATTCTGTCCCATGCAACCTAGTAGCTACTGTTTTGCCCTTCCTAAATTAAATTATACATATATATATATAACATCATATATATATATATATATACTATACGCAAGTTTTTCTTTTATAGAAATTGATACTTTTACTCAACAATGAAAGTGTCAGTAAAGACATTTAAAATGTTACAAAATATTTCCATTTCAAATAAATTCTGTTCTTTTGAACTTTCTATTCATCAAATAATAATGAAAACATTTATCATGGTTTCCACAAAAATATTAAGCAACAGTTTTCAACATAACAATAAATGGTTCTTAAACACAAAATCAGCATATAAGAATGACTTCTGAAAGATCATGTTACACTGAAGACTGGAGTAATTATGCTGAAAACTCAGCGTTGCCATTTTTTAAAATACATATATTTTTTTATTGTAATTATATTTCACAATATTACTGTTTTACTTTGTATCAAATAAATGTAGCCCTGGTGAGCATATAAGAGACTTATTTCTTTTACCAATCATTAAAAAAAAAAAAAAAAAATCTTACTGGCTCTAAACAATTAATAATATAATAAAATATAGCCTAATAATATTTCTCACTTTGAATTATTGTCCAGATCTTGTGAGATGTCGTCTACAAGTTCACTCCGTGAGGATTCGTGCGCCATTGCTTTATAGAGTTTACATGCCACCAGCGCTTTCGCCATGGCCTCCTCTCCCCTCTGCCAGAGAAACAGCGCCATCTTCTGGCGTTTCATCAGAACTGCCCACACCATCAGCTCATGGAAGGGGTACTGGAATCGACTGACCTCTGGGTCATCAACGTCAATATCGATTTCTTCCTCTTTCTTCTTCTTCATCTTTTTTTTGCCTTTAGGTCCTGTGTCATCGTCCTGTCCAAAACAGAAAGAATCGGTTGCAAATACAAGTTTTAGCTATCAGTCACATTTCTTTTGTGTGAGAACAGTACTTGCAAACATTCTGAATATATAAAGACAATCAAAAACATAAGTTTTCAGTTTTAATTTGTTTTAGTGGCTTACCTCCATACCCAGAAGTTTCAATGCTTTGGGCTACAAGAGAACAGAAAGTGGGAGTCAGTCAGCCACTTGTTTGAGCTTTTTTGAATATTTAAAGACATATTGGAAAATAACATTTTTAATTAGAAATACAAACAATAGAAAATCTTTATGCTAAAAAAAACTGCATAAGGATTATTTCATTTTTATGCTTCTGTTAATAATTTGTAATAGACCATAGCAAAGACAGTTAATTCGTACAGTAATCAAAAAGTTATTTGGACATTTTTCTGTTTGAATTTTGAGTAAATATTTTGTAAAATGATATTATTCCAGCACCCAGATCTAAAAATGTGAAAACCCATATTGGTTGCCCACTGTTGTATTATTACTAAACTAAGCTATTATATTATGTATAATGTGCTTGCAGGAAATTTTGATTGTGTGTTTTCAGATATACATGAATGTAAGGTATAAGGGGTTTGGTCATAACTCACTCTTTTCAGTCCATAGAGGTTATTATAGAGTGTGCGGAAACTTTTCCTAGTATAGTTACACCGATACGCCCCTCCCATGAGGTACTCCAGAACCAGGCCAATGTCAATCAGAGTGATCTGGTAATCTGGTGGAAGGTTTCCCTGGAAACATTAATGTCATAACGCCATAAAATAACTGGTCCTTCTATTGCTGCACTTCTGGCTTAGTTTATGCTGCTGAAACTACTGAGAGAAAAATAAAACTATTGATGCAATGCTCTCACAATTACACACACACAAACACAAATTCAAACGCACACTTGCATTCATTCACACACTGATTAAAATCTTATTCTTTAGAACAATAGGCAATAAAAGAAAGAAAAAACAATGTGTTTTAACTCATGATAATCTCAATGACAAGAATGATCATGGCACAAATTATGAATAATAAACATTACCTTTTTTACATCTCTGACAACAAAATGCAGTGTGTTGATGGGCCCTAACCTCTGAATGACAGAAAAAAAAATCATACATAGTTCACTGAAAAGCTCATCTTCTGTAAAACACACAGATGTTTGTGGGCTAAGTGCTTTGTCCTCAACAACAGATTACATAAAATGATATAATGGATAATACTGAACACACGACTGACATTTTCAAATCATATTGCTTAGAAAAAGAGGAGGGGACTGGTGAAATCTCTATGTGGTTTACATTCGTCAATGGTTGTATCATTAAAACATAGAATGCACTCTGTAAAATGGAGAGCACAGTAAAACGCAGCGGCTACGTGACCCTCTAATATTCCATTAATTGATGATTGTGTGCTAACTGTGTTATAGAGCTCTTCCAGCCGTGGGATTGTCAGGAAATGGTGGATGTTGACGCCATTTTCAATGAGGAGCTTCACAAAATCCACTCTGTCAAGCACGAGTGCGTCCATCATGGCCTGCTCCAGAGAATTAACCTATTTTACACATCAACACACACAGGAAAATATTACATTTAATTCACCAGAAAGAACATACACACATGTCAGAAAGAATTACTTCAATTAAACATAGCCTACACACACACATCCCTGTTTATTCTGCACTGAGTAAAGCACATGCTTATGGAAGCTTGTTTCCGCCACAGAATAAAAAAAAAAAAAAAAGGTAATTGCGACTTTTTAATCTCACATTTTATATATCGCAATTCTGACTTTATAACATGCAATTGTGAGTCTATATCTGGGTCATTCTGAAATGTGAATTTTTCTGTCCCTAGCCTTTACAGAAATATTACACTTGAAAAACACTTTAGGGTTACAATTTCTTTATATTTAAAAATAAAACAATATGTTATTTGAACAATTACACATTCTTGAGCCATCAATGTGTCAATATTTGTTTTTTAATTAATTACATAGAATTCCAAGCACCACAGAAGTGCTCGTTCCCACAGTCATGTGAGGCAAAATGCTTTATTTTGAGGTCAATTACAGGTTTTTCTACCATTTAAAATACAATAATGCCTACATAACTATCAAATAGATTATGTAAATGACATGCAAAAGCAAAATGCAGAATAAATATTATAAAATTTATAATGAAAGTAGTTGTCCCCTGGAGTTGTGTCACTGGTTTTACCCTTAAACAAAAATCTCTTATTTTGAAATAAAAATCACATGATGACATCACTTGACTTGCTTCTTCCCCTTTCAGTTATCCGAAATTTTCTCATTTATCTCATGATTTCATATAAAGCTTTTAGTTGAACTCACTGGTATGACATACTTTATTTTTAGGCAATTGTATAAAAAAAAAAAAAAAAAAAAAAAAAATGGTTTAAACTTAATTTAGTTAGTAAACCATGATTGACAACATGTGGTTTGATACCTTGCAGCAGCCATTTTGTCAAATAAATTTTTCATGAAAATTGTCACTGGTCTTACTGTCACTGGTGTCACCTTTTTTTATGGGTAAAACCAGTAAAAACAGTGACTCCCATAGATAAACTTTATTCAAATGTATTCATTTAGATTGTATGCCAAATGTAACAATTAGTCTAATCTTCTTAATTATAGTTCAAGAATATATTTGGTATTATGTATGTCATTGGTGATTCATTGTGTCACCTTTATTACTGTGTTTTTTTCTGTCACATTAAATAAAATGTCACACGTGCCAATAATTTTACATCCATTTTAATTCAGCTACTCTCAAAAGTTAATATTTAAAAGATTGCATCATTACTTGATTTTAACTGGTTTTCAAATATTTTCATTTTTATAGCAAACACATGGTTGCGCAAATGAAATAAAATTATTCAAGCACACTTTTAACAAACCTGATTAAATGAAACATAATCTCCTTATTTGTTGCATTACTTTTATTTTTCTGTAACTCTGACTACATGTGCTGAAAAAAATTTGAAATAATATTTCATAAAAAGTCAAACCTTTAATATTGCCAAATAAGTAAGGAAATGCTACAATAAATAAATCTTTAAATAAACGCACAAAATAATGTGGTCTAAGTTTAAATGTTAGAAAAATAAATAGATTTTCAGACATCTTGCCATACGAAAAGTGGACGTTTCTGTAGAATGACCCATTTCGCAATTCTGACTTTATAAAACACAATTCTAAGAAATAAAGTCAGGATTGCGAGAAAAGCGCAATTGTGAGATAAAAAGTCGCAATTATCTTTTAAAATGTTTTATTCTGTGGCGGAACAAGCTTCCATAGGCTAATATGCTCACTGACTCAACATTACTAAAAAATAAATTACCCAGTTAAGCAGCTCTAGTTTTCTGGGGTCTGTCTCCTCTGGAGGATCATTTTTGGATTTGGCACCTTTGCCCTTCTTGCCCCTGGCAGGTTTACCCTTGCTGGCACGGGTGGCGATGGGGCTCTTTGGTTTATCCTGCTGGCTTGTGGACGAGGTGGGCAGAGACCTAGCAGTCTGGCGAGGTAATATATGAATATGCATTGAAAAAGGCAAATGTATTTTTTTTTTATAATTTCATTTTTCTATACTTTTTATCGACGAGTTTACTGTAAGAAATCTGTGTGCTATGTGCTCCATAAAACTAGCTGTGCATAGCGACACCTACAGGCCAGTGTTGTCCGTGGACGAAGATCTGACTGCGAGCGATATCCACACGGTTCCAGGCCAAAGCCAAACTCAGCTGGTCTGGAGCTGAAGCATTTGTGCCTGATAAACCCAAAGAACAAAATTATCCAGAATTTTAAACCAGATGTTTAATAGAATAGAGCTTAATAGAATTAGAGAGAAAAGGCTAGAAGAAAATGATGTAAAAATTAATAATATTCTGATACAAAACAAAGTTCTTTTCAGGGATATTTCATGGCTATTTTAATGTTCAGGCTTAGTGCTATTGTAAACTGTGTGAATGTGGTCTGAACATGATTTCACCTTTCAGCAGAGCAGTTAAGATGGCCATCTCAATATCCTGCTGACCCTCTGAAGCCGTGCGGAAAACTGTGATCTGTTTCAGCACAAAATGTAAAAACTGTGTGGAATGTGTATATTAAAATAGTATATAGTATATAAATATAATTATATGCTACCATTCGACGTTTGGGGATGGTACGTTTTTTTTATGTTTTGAAAAAAGTTGATTATGTTCCCCAAGGCTGCATTTGATGAAAAATACAGTAAAAACTGTAATATTAAATAAACAAACAGTTTTTTATTTGAATGCATTTACAAATCTAATTCATTTCTGTGATGGTAAAGCTACTATTACTCCAGTCTCAGTGTCACATGTTGCATCAGAAATCATTCTAATCTGCTGATTTAGTGCTCAAGAAATTTTGTGTATAAATGTTGAGCTTCTTAATATTTATAGTACCGTGATACACATTTTTTTTTCAGGATTCTTTAATGAATAGGTTAAAAAGGACCAAATGAATAAAAAATGAATAAAAAAAATCTGGAACAAGCTTGCCTTTAAACCGTTTCCTTGCCATTCCATCTTTTTTTTCTCTCTTTTTTTTTACTCACCAGCTCTCTTTTCTTCATACACTCCATCACCATGAGATAAATCTGCTGTGCCTGATTGCGGTTGTAGTTGAATGTCTTCTGTATGGTTACTAGAAGCTGTTCTCTAACACTGTCATTAACCAACCTACACCAGAACATACATTTTTAGAAACCGTGAGACAGAGGAGGTTAATTGAAAATGGCATTTTAATGTTAAAGGTCACCAATATGTTCCTATTTTTTTTTTCAACAGCATAATAACCTCTCAGTAAAAACAAATCTTTTCTCCAGCTCTGTAGTGAATATACTTAAGGAAAAAAAAAAAACATTTACAGAACTGCACCTTCAAGATTCATTAATAGTCATTAAACTAAACCATCATCAATATTTTCTCACCCATCCTCCTCAGAGTACTTGTGAGCGAATGAAATGATATCTGATGCTCGGCCGCTGCCGTCGCACACCACCACGGGTACAGGAGGGTCCTCACGCAGACTCTCCAACACAATGGAGATTACATTCGGCCCGCCTTCAAGAATCAGACACACCAAAGGGACCCCCTGACCTAGACCTGTACAAACACACACATATAACATACTCATGTACAAATATGCACAAAATAAGCAGTGATTAGACATGAAAAGATGCTTTCGAGCATGATTGAGATGGTTGTTTTGACTGCAGTATGGGTCGACGTCTGGACCTCCCTTTGCTGTCCCAGCCTCATCAGGAACTCCAGGCATAGGATGACAAAGGGAAACCCAGGAGGTCACAGACTAGGCCTTTCATCACTAGACCAACATTCATGGACTCCAACAGGGTTTGATTCCCTTTTGACTTGGTGGATTCATTAATATTATTTTACTGTCTTCAAAAAGTTGACTTCACTTCTAGTTGTTGTCAGAAAGTTGTTTGAGTGACTTACGTGTGTTGATCTTCTGCAGAGAGATGTGTTTCTCCAGCTGCCTGCGCAGACGGACCTCCGCGCCATACTTTCCGTGAGTGCCGTTGTCAGCCAGAATGAAGTGGGAATGGCTGTTGTTAAGCACAGAAAGTTTGCTGAGGGGGTTGGACATGGTTTGGTAAGGTCGCGTCACCTGGTCAAAGCAAAAACGCATGATACATCACTCAAAAACCGAGTGCATGTATTCCTGTCAAATGACACGAATGGCTTACATCTCGTCCGATCAGATCCTCTTTATTTTCCACAATACCCCACGGTGCAATTCCGATGGCACACACCTTCCCACGGGACTTGGAGGAGTGATCTTTCAACGCATCTCCTACATGGCGAATCACTCCTGTGTAATGTGACAAAAGGGAAAAAACATTAAATCATTAGTGTGTCATGTGGTAGAGTCATTCGCAGTTTATTGCTCAACGGGAAAGTACATGATTTAGTATCTGAAACTATAACAGATGCCCATTTAAGTGAGGTCAGTTAGGTCTTGTTTTGGTGCCATTTTAATTGCAATTCTCAGTAGTCAAACACCCACCTGTACTAACTCCTCCAGTGAAGATCCAGGCCCCAGTGGTGACCGCTGCTTTTATCAGGCCCTTTCCGAACACTTGCTTGAGTTTGGGCTGCAAGTCAAAGTTCTGCAGGCCGCCATGCACAGAGATGAGCAGGGTGGGCAGCTCTAGCTGCCAGTCTTTCACCATCAGATGCAGAAGGCTATCAGGCTTAGTATCATAGGACACACGGACATACTGATGATGAACAAGGAAGAGGAGAGAAAATTATATGACTTAAGGGTATACAATGTTCAGGACAATTTCTTAGATGACTCCCAAAGTATATGAGCAGATTTTGCAATGAAAAAAAAAATACCATGGCCTTGTTGACATGACCTCCTCCCTGGAATTCAATGATGCCGTATGCGTCAGTGGGCGTGGCTTGTGTGTGCTTAGCAACTGACCATTTCTCTTGTGAAGGCTCATTCTGCACCCCCTGACTTTCATCTGCGCTCTTATAAGTGGAACCAGGAAGAATAGCCACATGTTGGTTTACCAGTTGACCACAACAGCATCTACAACAGTTAGCAAAAAGGGAAAACAGCCACATTTAACCACCATAGCACATCTCATTCATTTTAAAATTTTTAAATAACTGCTATTGAGTGCCGAATAAAGCATGTTTATCACGTTGCAATAAACATTTTTTTGTAGTAATTAGTTGGTCTAAAGTACTTTATAAATGTTACAAATAAAGCAAATTAGTTTTATTTTTATATTTTCAGTTTTCATTTGAATATTAGTCTAAGTTTTAGTATTTATGTTATCTTTAATATTTCTATTTTCTAATTTTACGTTTTTTAAGTTTAAGTTTTTCCATCTAATATTTTAATTTTATTTTTATACATATAATTTCAGTTTTAGTTAATAATAACACTGTTACTGACTTGTTGGGCTCTTTGCTGGGGAATATATGAATGCACTCCCTTTTTAGAAATGTCCTATCAATCCATGCCTTCTGAGCCTGCAAGACACAAAACAGGAGAATTCAGTAAACTCATACTCAGTCATTTCAGGTGCAATGTCATGTCTAAACATTTCCTAAATCACTTATGTAATTCGTTACTTTCTTTTTTCCCCCGGTAGCTACAAAAATGAACAATCTGTTCTGCAGCTTATCTGTTTATTAAATTATTTCTGACTAATGATGTGGAAAACAATAAAAACAGAACTTGTAAAAAGAATTGTGATTATATATAGGTTATCTGCGTATACAGTATATTTTCTAGTTTTCGTAAAAAAGCTGTAAACCACACTATTAAAATGATGAAATCAACTGAACTGTCACATACATACACAGAACTTTCCCCACTCTCAATTGTTTACTTTCTTTTCATATTTTTAAGAATTTAAATTTCACTAATGTGTAAGACAATGTGTGAAAAAATACACAAAAATATATTTAGCAAAATTACAGAAGACATAGCAGTGAAGAGATGGAACTTTAAATGTGATCAGCTTAATGTTGTTTGATATTTACAGAAATATGCCTGAACCTCAATACCACAAACCAAACAGAAAATGAAAATTTATGCTGTGGATACAAAAAATATGTCTTTAATGGAACAAGCTCTTAACAATGCCCAGACTGGGATGCAAACCGGTTACAGTGACTAACCAAAAGCTTGTAAACTCAAACTTTCCCTTTTAATTTATACCAGACAACATTCAACCAATAAATATGAGGTATCATCATTAACATTATATCTATTAAGCTCAAACTGACTAGACAGGCACTTACCCTTGAAGTTAGAGACAAAGGGCTTACATAATGGCAGGCTTGTTATGAAGTCTTCTTCCAGCTTGCCATGCATTCAACTGTCCGTGGCCTTCATTTATGGAGCAGTGGTCTTTATTTTGCCCTGGACCACGTGTTGCTGGACCTCAGTCTCAGAGTCTCATGACCACTGCTGAAGATAATCCTGCTGGGACCTCATGACCAATCCACTGGAACACCACAAACTAAAGCCCACTCTAAGGCTGTCTAATCTGCCTCATTGGTCAACATGCTAATCTCACTATTAGCCCCTCCATACCTCTTCTATTAATGCTGTTTGTTAAGGTAAACTGGGAAGGATAAGAATGATGTGAAAGACACCAATGCCTGGAGTCCTTAAAGTCCTGCCATTAATTTAGCATTTATATTGGAAACAGTAAGTTTTTACCAGCTTCAGAAAGGTAATATAAAACTGTTCAATGTTACTGTAGCAGCACCACATAAAAAAATAAATAAACCAATACAGAAATCAAAATAAGCACAAGCACTCTCATTCACAAAGAGCAGTCTCACTGAAATACAATCTGGCTCTTTCCCAAGTACATGTGAGATTTGTGTTTAGACATCTGTCGACAGCTTTTGACATCTTTGGATTTGGGTATTTTAGAGCTTCATTTTTCTCAAATCCTAAATGGTTTAGTCATAGAAACACACATGTGGAATTTCCCAGAGATGAAGCTGGACAGTCACACAAACCATTCTCTCAACCTACTTTGTTATGGGAATTGTCTTTTAGGCAAAATCTTTTTTCATATATATTTATATGATATACTTTAGTTGAGTAAAACAAAATGTAAAATTATTATTTGATTTTTTTTAAATTGGAGGAGAAATTACCTTATACCTGTGACGTGTATATGCTCTGTTTTGGTTTAGTTAGTTCCCGTTGCTCTCTTTTTCCTGCCATAGTTTGTATCTATGGTTACTGATGAGTTACACACCTGTTTCTGTTAGTTAGTATTTAAGCCCTCAGTTTCCAGTGTTTAATTTTTGCGTCTCGTCTGTGTATTGTGTGGTTATGTTATGTTATTCTCCTGCTATTCTTGTGTTTATTTTGGATTTATTAAAGACTGTTTTTGTTCTTACTCCTTTGTCGTGTGCGTACTACTACAGCCACAGCCGATTGTGACAATGCCTTATAAGAAAGAGCTTTAATGACACTATTCTATTATTTCTATAGATTATATTTTCCTTGTTTTATCTACGCTACCATCCAAAGACACATAGAAAATATTGTCCTAGTCCACAAGCTTCCTGAAACAGATTGACTAAATTAACCAGAAAGAGAAAACCAGAAAAATCTGCTCCCGCTGATCCATAATTATAATTTAGTCCCTCAAAGCTCTCACATTAACACATGTCTACCCCGTGAGCAGCTACATAAAGGAGCTCTATGAGAAGCTCAACTCAGATAATCCTCATCTAAGCAAATCAAGCAAAAAGCAAATCAACTCTGTCTGCCAATAGGAAACAAAGACTTGCATTTCCACAATGTTTACAAGAAAGATAATTTCACAGAAAAATACAATGTATGCTCATTGTGAGTCCCCAAAAACATTTGATTCTGGGAGTTAATATTAGTCCAACATTACAATGGACTATTGTTGATCGTGGCGATTTTTTATTGTGACTACTATTTTATAATCCTAAAATCTTTAACATTACATTTTAAAATAGCTTTTTCGTGAACACTGAATTAATAAACATTCTGTTACAAAACATGTTCAGTTGCAAATGATAACTTAAAAGCATGTATTCATTTGATAAGAGAAAATGGTGTTGGTCAGTAGGCTACCTAGTTTACAGAGTTGGAAGGTCATTTGAAAATGACAGTGCTGGAAACTTGAATGCAACCTTGAATTTTCATGAACTTAGTACCCAGTTTTCCATTCCAGTGCAAACAGAACACAAGCTGATTTGCAATGATTTCATGTGCATTGTAAGCCCATTAAGTTTGTTTCTGTCCACTTGTGTTTGGATTTATTCCACAGAACTCTGCATTAATCACATAAGATTGAGAATTACAGAGAACAGGGGTTTAAGCTACCCGGGCCAGTGCTCTTTACTGGGCCATTATCAGAGATTACAGGACAATGCTGAAAACAGGTTTTGTTCTGTATGTATGCGTGCACCCTCAGAGATCATCAAGAGCACCATTGGGAATCAGTGCATTCACCAAATGAGTTTACACATGTATTTGACCATCCAAAATCACTGCCAATATAAAAATATAACAGAAATCCCATTTTTGTTAACATTATACAAACCTGCAATTTAAACTGCTTGATTTGACAGTCAAATCTTCAAAAATGTGGCGAATCCTAAACAAATTAAAAATTCATTGCATAAGACAATGTAACTTCGGTTAATTAACCATGCTCAAAGCAACCAAAGCTGGTCGGGTTAAAAGTGGGAACGATTCTACAAGCCCACAATTTAAATGGGACAGAGGGCCCAAAATTCCTAGCTACAGCTATGATCCCGAACATAATTCAATACATACATGTTTCTTAAACAACTCAAGATACCCAAATAAATTGCAGTAGGTGGAGAATAGGGGGAATTCAAAGTTTGTTGGGGTCTCTTACCTTCTGAGATCCAGAGGATGTGCGTTTAATAGATGCACGCTTAAAGGACCCCTCTTTGCCCCTTTTCCCTCCACATCCCCTGTTATCCATCTTTATAATGAGCTCCTAAAATCCAGCCATCCCAATGTTGCATCACAGTCTCTGTGACCAGAAGACAAAATGTTCAACAACTGAAAATAGTGATGTCCAGCATCCCCAGCCAGACTGGTTAATACAGACACAGCGAGATGCAAATAGTATGACGCTGACACAAAGAACCCCTTCCTCGGCTACTGTATATGTGTGTGTGTGTGTGTGTTTGTGTAATCAGGCTTAATGGAGTTGCCCTATGAGTGATGCTCTTTAATGCAGGAGATTTAATAAATGGTGATTGAAGGTAAATCTACTTTGGGTAAAAGTCAAATAAAAAATAGCTCTTATGCTAAATACAAAAATGCATAGTTAGGTCATGACATGGGAAGTATTAAGAAACCAAATTGTAGGGCTTAGCTGTGAATAGGACAGTGCAGCATAATCACTCATGTACCGATGTTCAGGTGATGAGATCAGACAGCACACATCTGCTATCAACACAATTTTTATCACCATTATCAGTTAAAAACTCAAGATTCTCAAATTATAAGAGTTCCCACATAGCTCAAAATAAAAATGCAGCCAACCCATACTTGTTCCCCTCCTATAAATGATACAGAGTAATGAATACGAGTCATTCATTCTACTGATTGATCATATTCATGCCTGATTTTAAGTCCAGAATCACTGAACTGTGAGTAGAAATCTTACATGGTTCAGCTAAACATCTTAATAGGCTTTATCCACAGCTTCACTTCCTGAACTTCAGCCAGCCCTTTGTTTCCTGTCTGCCATTATTGGACAAACTGATTAATCCAGGTGTGCCTGATTATTGTTACTGAGGCCAGGCACACCTGGATTAATCAGTTTGTCCAATAATAGCAGACAGGAAACAAAGGGCTGGCTGAAGTTCAGGAAGTAGTGAAGCTGTGCATAAAGCCAATTTGGTTTTGTTACGTTAGCCCCTGGTTTCACAGACAAGGCTTAAGCTAGTCCTAGACTAACATGCATTTTTGAGCTGTTTTAACTGAAAGCAGCTTGCACCGACCTATCTAAGGCATATTTAAACAAGCTACTTAAATGTTCTAATTGAACTATGGCCTAATCCTGGCTTAATCTTAGCACTGTCTGTGAAACCGGGCCTTAATGTTATTGGTCACAGATAATAATGATTAAACTGCTCAAAAACATTTGAGGACGTGGCCCTGCACATTCAGTGATGCGTATGCATGGGCAGCCAGAAATCGATTCAGATCATTTCGTGATACAGCTCTATTATCCTGTTCATTTGAAGGAAAAAAAGACCATAAGAAATAGTTAAAAAAAAAACATTCTCCACAACAAGAGAAACTAAACACTTTTAAAACAAGTTTATTAGAGAATAAGCTAAATAGTAACAAACTGAAAAGCATCGGCATTTCTATGAAAATTATATATATTTATTTATAAAAAGAAAAATTTTCTGTGACATCCAAGGCCTTTTGTGCTCCATACGTTTGTCAGTCCTCCACTGAACAGGTTGGTGTATGAAGGCTGGAGAACTGTTTCTTGTAATAAATAATATATACACAGTCCCCTCCGCTGTGTGCCTCGTCTTCAATTCTTGTCATCCTTCACCACGAGCCAGCAACTCAATTCACTCCATTTCTCTCTCTCCACCTTGATTTCACTCAGCTGCATTAGACCCAGTGTCTATAACAGAGAAACATTCAATTAGGAGGATTGCATCACACCATAAATTATGAAAATATAGCATATAACATCAGCACAGGCGTATCCAACTTGCATCTTACTTTTGCCATCACACGCTACAATTTTTACTTTGTCCACCTTGACCAGATCAGTCACCTCCCGGAACTCAACGTCATTTAAAACAAACGTCCAGACGTTATCACAGAATCTGTATGTGTTCAGAGATCCCTATGGATAAAACAAAGATCTGTTATTTTTAGTGTCACAACAGTGTCCAGTTAGCTAGTTATCAGTTTAGCTAGTTATCTAAAGATCTTGCACCAGCAGGCAAAACTCTGTAAATACTCTACAATAGCCGTAAGAAATAAGGCATTCACTTGACTTACCCTAAAATTGACCCTGTTGCGGACCCGGTTGGCCAGCGCTGTGTTGATAGCTTTATCAAATTGTAAAAGTACTTGGAGGGCTAATTGTGGTGTGATTTGTTGAGTCTATGAATGGAGGGAAAATATAGTTAAATATTTCCCATTACTGAGATATTTCATAACACACTATTGAGCTTCATTCAATAAGCTTGTAGTTTTATTTTAATTAAACACAACATTTTCAAAAAACTTTCTGGTTTCATGAGTGGACTAGTTAAAGTATTCATATTCATACAGAATGAAGTAATAATCAGCAAACTCTGCCTGTATGCTTGTTATTATTAAACACAGACAGGAATTTCTGTCATTTGAAAACAAAAAATTCTAAGAAACACTATAATAATTATTTATCCCTGACTAAAGCAGTTAACATGACTTTTTCTAATAAAGCAGCTAAATTACAAACACAGCTGGTGTTGGCTAACACTCATTTTCTAATAAACCAACACATTACTAACCACGATCAGAACAAATGATAGGCTTTAACATTAACATATGACATAATAAACCACTGAAGGTGGATGACTGGATGTGTAGTTATCGTCTTTATACCATTTTGTTTGTTTATCTATTTATCAAATCATTCTGCGCAGGCTAGCAATCAGCTACATAACTTCACTTTGATTTAATATATACCTGAATAAGCTCATCGAGACTCTCCTGTAGACTGTTTCCGAGTGTCGTGTTTCTGTAGAGTTGATATGCCATAGTGTATTTTCAGTGCGAACGCGAATGTACTGTTTAAAATAACCGTAGGATCTTCGCTGATGCTTTGTGATTTACCCGCTGGATGAGCACTTCCTCAATATCCAAATTTAGACCGATCGCGCTACGGAAACACGCGAGGGACATACATCTCCATCCGATCCTGAATCGTACGAGGATACAAAACATATATAAACAGGGGGTCGTACAATTTCTCTTTGGCAAGGAAAACGAAAATTATCATCCTAAAAAAAAACAATGAAGAGATATGAGCGATTGTTTAGGTCATATGAACACTATTATCCAGCCTTATTCTTACCACTCTTTGTTTGGTAGCCCAAGTAATGAGTTGGCAAAGACTTTTAGCAATTTCTTAAACGGACAGTAGAAGGCAGCAGATGACAAGTCCAATCATCGCAGGAACATCTCTCATTTGATTTCAGCTTTTCTTCTTTTTCTGTTTTAAAATAAAGAATAATAATACACAAAATATCACAAATAAATCTGTCCTGGAGCCATGAGCCTTGTTTTATGAGCCATTGCAATAAATGGGTACCATTTGCTTCACTGTAAAAAAAATGATATGATCAATAAATTATGACAACATACTGGTATGTTTTTATCATGTTTTTTACATTGCTTTAACTCATCAAAATAAGTTAAGAAATGTTCAACTTTTTTTGTAAGTTATACAAGATTCAAATATTTTTTTTAAGTCAGTTTAATGTAATTTAAGTTGAAATGACTTCCAACATCCAAGTTGATTGTACTTAATAATTTAAGGCAGCAATTCTTTCTTTACAGTGTTGTTGAAATGCTCTTTTTTCAACACTGAATCTGATAACACATTTTTTAACTATTTAAAATATGTATTGGTCAATTTCAGAGACTTTATTATTATTATTTTTTTACAAGGTTCTAAGCAGAAGATTGGTGATTTTTTTTCAGTCCCTGTTATCCTGTCTTTTAAAAAGCAAGTTTTGTTGCAAAAAAATGGTGGGGTACATGTTCAAATAACATGTCTTCATTATCTATTTCCAGCACAACTCTTGACTACTTGTTTAGCAAGAAAAGAAAGCCAGTGAAACGCATGCTTGAGATGAAACCTATAGACAATTTATTAAGCAATTTATGAATTACAATCAAGTTGTAATTTTGTCAATTTTGCAACAAAAGATTTTGACAATGTAATATTTATTTATTTATTTTTTTTAAATAAAATGTTAGCTTTATATAAGGGCGTCTTAGCAACACAAAGGAGTCACCCTTTTAATTGAAACAAATATTTAAAGTGTAATTTTAAAGTGTGAAAGATGTGGGAAATGTTCATGACTTCTGGAATTAAAAAAAAATTATTCCGTGTTATTCAAAAGATTCTCTAAACAGATAGCATGCTAGTCTTCTGAGCATCACGTGGGTGATCTACAAGTCATTAAATTAATTAAAATAAACTATGAAATTATACTTTGTGTGATGCCAGTTTTTTATGTTCTGCAACATTTAAAATAGATGCTATTTTATAGATGTTTCTCGTAATATCTGCACACTGTACATGTGTTTCAAGGTTGTATTTAAAATTGTATTTTTAAGTTTAAAGTTTTAATAAATCATATTTAGTTAGTGAACTAAATTCATTGAAGACTTTTCATTTTTGTAATAGCATAAATAAAGAATATGCTAAAGAGACCCAAGCAGAAGCTGAGACAAAATCCAGATCTTCATTAGTAACACTACACAGACAAATGAAGATGCCAGCAGATGCTCGAATAAGCATCTACACAGGGGAAACCACTGATAAATCATAGTTTGGAAGAAATTTGGTCAAATACTCACTGCGCTTTAGCTTCATAAATTGATGTTGATAATGAATGGAAGTGTTTATAGAGATATTTGAAACGACACATCCTTGTAATGATTTCATTTTTAAGAAAATGCAAATAAGGCACCTGGTAAATAGATGAAAAAATGGTAGGCAATTATTTGGATACAATGAGAGAATGTGGGCTCAACACAAACCGAACCATCAACATTGATCAATGGTTCTGTTCACTCTGTGTTGAAATAATGGCATTCGTTTAGCTTATTCATCTCCTCTTGAGCGTGTGTTTGTGTGCAGTGGAGGATGGTGCGGTTTAAACGATGATGGATACAGAGAGGCTGGCAGAAATGGGAGCTGCTTCCTTCATTTAATTACAGTGTCAAACTGAATTACCTTAGAAATCAGAAAACATGACCACTACACCAGAGATTTATTCATACTTCATTAATGCTGTGCTTTTGCTGTTTTTTACCTCAGTTTGATGCATTTGTTCAGTTTTTTGTTCTGCAAGGAGTATTTTAACATTTATTTAGTATCACTCACTTTTGCTGGATGATATTGTTTCAACAACTCTTGTTTTGCTGTGTAAAGACTCTCTTTAATGGAACTGCAGCAACATTGTTAAATAAGCAAGATTGCGTAAGGCAGATTTATACCTCTCAAGATATTGTTTTAGTAATTGTCTCAGTGGTCAGCAGAGGATACATTTATCAAATAACATTTTAAAAATATTTTCATATTTCTTTCAGGAAAATCAGAAAAGATTTTCTTTCAGAAATCTTTGCAATGTTTTCAGATTTGGATCTGAACAAACTGAGAATTAATAAATATGTTAAATGAAGATAGACGGACAGACAGACAGACAGACAGACAGACAGACAGACAGACGGACGGACGGACGGACGGATGGATGGATGGATGGATGGATGGATGGATGGATGGATGGATGGATGGATGGATGGATGTATGGATGGACGGACGGACAGACATGTATAGATAGATAGATAGATAGATAGATAGATAGATAGATAGATAGATAGATAGATAGATAGCCTATAGATAGATAGATAGATAGATAGGTACAGACAGACAGATAGTGTCAACAATGTCCAGCCAGTGTACTGTGTTGAGTTAGGCCTACATCCCTATCACTGTTCATGAATCAAAGAGTTAAACTGATCTTCATTAAGAGTCTCTCTCTCATACATCTGATTGCATTTTACAGCACACAGGCTGTTACAGACAGCAGAGCTTATCACCGATCATTACACCATTCATCAGCAGGATTTTCAAGAGTATGCAAATGTGATCAGCAAACAAACAATTACACAAGTCAATGAGAACAATTAACACAACAATGCCCCAGAGACTGGGATAAGCCTAATTAATTTTTCCCATTGCCGTATAACAGCATGATAAAGCACAAACTGGATATTTTCTCAAACAGCTTCAGCATTATAAATGCAAAACGATTCTGAGGCCATTAATTCTAATTAACAAAAATATGTCAGGTGATGTAGAGCAAAATGAACACATACAATCACATTTCATTAAAATCAAAAAGGTAAAATGCTGTCAAACATGTACTGTAAATAAAAAGATAAAATAAGAACATTGTACTATAGCATCCTTTCAATGGCTGATGTAATATGGCATAGGCCGGGGAATACCAGGAGAAAGGCCTTTATTTTATTTGATCTTATCCTGTTCAGTTCAAATAGAAAGATGAATCAATATGACTCTTGACAGCTCATTGTCTTTGATGGACAACGTTTTCAGTTATATTTCCCCGTTTCGACCCACCAGACCAAAGCTCACCCTCAACAGCCACAAACACTGTGATGCTGGTTTTTCCCTAGTTAAACAGTGAAGACGCCTGCATCATCCTCCCCCACCGCGGGAGCAGGACAGATTAGCTCCTCTCATTCTGCTCCTCTGCCTTCATTCAGTGCCGTGGGTTCATTGTAACCCATTTTGCTATTGTGATGCCATGAGCTTCAAAATAATAGCCTGTTTAGTGACAATGGTTAAGAATTAATTTAGTAATGATAATAACAATTAAACTATCAAATATATAGAGATAATAATAATAAACAATGCATTGTTATTAAAAAATTGTTTATGGCACACGTTTGCAATAGTTATTTTGAAATGTTTGCACTACCGTTCAAAAGTTTGGGGTCAGTACCATTTTTTTTATGTCTTTTTAAATTTTAAATCTTTTGTTCTCATCAAGGATGTATGTATTTGATCAAAAATTAAACAAAACATTAAAAGCTACTTAAATGTCCTAATTGGACTAAGCCCATGCGTTGAGCTCATAATGATCAACCGGTTAGGCTGACCTGAGTGCTTGCATGCGGTACTCCCGATGTGAGGACCCTGCCATCAAGACCACCACCCACCCACCAATAAAGCAGCTGTCAACTCATACAGGAAATGAAATACTGCCTTCGCATGTTCATTTACACTTACACACCCTTAATCTGGAGGGAGGAGCAAAAATAATAATTTCCTGTGGGAATACTGCCCCCCAAATTAATTACTGCAATTCAGCATTTTTAAATGGACCACTTAATAAAGTGGCAGCATAATTAAATTTCCAGCCCTGTGACCTTGAGAGCACTTCCTAGATAATTAATGATACACGATAATCAATGCAGATAATCCATCTATGCACCAACTACACACACCGTATATACACCACACAATGAAATACTGGCCTACATGTATATACAAATAAATATGACATGTAAACAAACTAACACAAACAAAAGTGACATCAGAACACTCACATTCAAGGTCATGGAAGCTAATAAACATCTAAATACTTACGATTCACCCGACGGAAATACAACAGAAAGGCCTGCTACAACATATATATATATATATATATATATATATATATATATATATATATATATATATATATATATATATATATATATATATATATATATATATATATATATAAAAAACAGAAGCCAGTTCCAGAATACATTTATGACCAATCCAAAGACCAGTTTAAATCCAGAACCAAGAAAAACATTATTTATAAAAAGAAGATATATACACATAAAAGAATTTTAAAGTTCTGATAATGCCATGATAGTAAAAAAAAAAAAAAAAACCTCCACTACTTCCTACTACAATTTATCACTTTAACCATCACATTCGATTTTAAATTCCCATATCAGCTGTCCAAAAATACAAGTTGGAAAAGTTACTAATATCCATTTAATTTACAGTGTGCAGTGCTGTGCAGATCTTATTTTCATAAAGCATTCTGATTATCTCTTGATTCATGACTTGTTCAACCTCTGCTGAACAGAGAACACATTCCATTAGTGTCATTTGGATTATCATTCATCCTAACCCTGCAGAAACTACATTAATGTTTTAATTCACACTGATTATCAGATTAAGCAGAGCATAGACGAATGAAATCCAATATTTTTACAGAACTACACATCGTATGAAGTTGGAGGTACAGTTAAATCACGAGAAGTGGTGTTATTTTACTCATGAGAGATTTCAAATTAAGATTTCACACTTGTGTTCAACCTTGCACTTTAGCACATGAAATTAATTTAAACGCTGTTCAAATTTGACATGTTTGACATCTTAATGGCCTTTGGCACTACATAACTGGCCTTTGTAAAGAAATAACTTGAAAGAGAGCAACCTAAACCTTGTATGTGTGTGCGTTTAAGTGGCACTATACTGATTTATGGTGGGCACAACAGCAAACAATCCGTTTACTACACATTTATCCACTTAATCCTCAGCTTAACCGGAATGCCAATACTGTATCGACAAAATGTCAACACATTCGCACCAACAACACCGAATCCAACACAGTCTCATTCATCTCTCCTCAAACATGCAGGCAAGATTACACACACACACTCGCTTGCAAGTGCAAGCAGAGTTTTCGAATACGGAAGACTGCAACGCACTGCCGTTACAGAACACAGATGCCTGAGGAAACAAGGCTGAGGAAAAATGACTGCTGTCAGAGTGACTCATGATAAACCTTATCTGTACACTAGAAGAGTTATCGATCTCATGAAGATTCAAGACTAGCATCTATACACAAGCACACAATGAACATAGAAAACTCACACAACTTAAATGACAACACACACACACACAGACACACTTGGGAGGGACCCCCTTCCTAAATCATAAAAGCTATTTACACAGCTGTTCCTAAAATCAAATGGTTAGCTTTTCATGTGTCAGTGATAAACCCTAAATAAATAATCAAAAAATTACTTTATTGTAGAATTAAATTTCTTTGTATGAATTGAATGTAGTATCTTTTTGTACTTATTAATAGAAAATAAGAGAAACATTTTCAGTTCAAATTAATTTGTGTATTATATTGCATATTGTATATTTGTATTACAAACGTGATACAAATGTTGCAATATTTCCGATAATTTTTTTTTTAAATATTTTATGTACAAATATGCATAATGTTTTGTGAAATATTTAAAATATGTTTGTGTAAATGTGTATATAAGATTGTGCTTTTGAAAGAAATCTCTCACCAAGGCTTCACTTATTTAATGAAAAAATTAATAAAAACAGCAATATTGTGAAAAATTAGTACAATTTTACTTTTCTATTTTAATATGTTTTAAAATCTAATTAATTCCTGTGATGGTAAAGCTGAATTTTCAACATCATCACAGGATCCTTCAGAAATCATTCTAATATGCTGATTTGCTGCTTAAGAAACTTTTCTTATTATTGGCAATGTTGAAAACAGTTGTGTTGCTTAATATATTTGTGGATACATTTGATGAATCGAAAGTTTCAAAGAACAGCCTTTATTTGAAATATAGAGAAAGAAATATAGAGATAGAAGTATTTTGTAACACTATAAATGTCTTTCTGTCCAGTTTTTAAAATCAATTTAATGCATTCATGCTAAATAGAAGCTCTCAAATGTTACCATATTACCCCATTGTGGCCTCCTGAGGGTCCCTTTCAGGTAAGTGGCCCAGATAAGCCCCTCTGATTTATCATCTGACTGATTGGACTCTTCATGAGTGGATGTAAGGGTTCAGATATTATCCTAAAGGCCTGCTTTTAGGCCGGAAAATCACACACACCACAAAAGTACTGTCTGACTACCTCCACTAGACTCTGACAGTAGCGGAGGTGACAAATGGCCACGATTATTAAAAGAAGGTTACTTTTAAACACTGTTCTCTGGCAATGAGAGAGAATAGCAGCTGCTAAATCACTGTCAGGGGAACTAATGATAAGATATCATAAGACACGCAAGACACAAGACAAGATGGAGTGGAGCTTCTCCCTCCTTTAATCAGCTTCAGTCTCCACCTCTCGCCACTCTCACGTCTTTATCAAGCACACAAACGCACTTATTCCGTGTATCCATCACCTTGGCTCTGTGCCTCTCTCTCTATGGCTCGACTGTAGACTGGTTCTGTCGCTCAAGCAATTTCATGCAGACAGACAGCATGATTATGATAAAGAATGTGCTTATACTTGCTTTTGTAGCAGATGCAATGTGGTAACAGTTATTTCTGATGAATGTAAAGTTTACGTTGTAGGACAAAAAACGTGTTTTTTTGCTTAATGTTCTTCAGCTTCAGTTCTTTATCATGATATTTTCTTTCAAATCACTTCTATTTCATGATATTTTCTTTTAAAGAATCACTCTTTAAAAGGTCCAGGTTTGCATAATAAATAGGATGGGTATAGAGGTCATGCTGTGGCACTCATGTCAAAGCCTTAGCAAGGGGACAGATATGTTTCTCTGAGGCATGCAGGGTTAATCACACTCTGAGCAAGGGCCTCCAGATTAATCTAATTAATAAAAGTCATGGTCTGTCCCAGCATATCTAATACTTTAAGCTAATGATGTCATAAATCCACCCTGCTAATATGGCAGGTGGAGAGAGGGTGGTAGTAAGAATATGTGTGTGTGTGTGTGTGTGTGTGTGTGTGTGGTGATGATGGAGAGACAGCACAATGTATTTACGTGTGTACTTAAGAAAGTCTGGGTCATCAGTGGCGGGATAAGAATACACAACATCTTGTATTTATCCACTCACGGATGCTTGATCATTTAATTCAGATCAATGTATTTATTTATAATACGTATTTTCTGGCAGTTCACTTCAATTGCTAATAATAATAATAATTATTATTATTTATATTCAATTGTATTTATTTATTTTTATTTATTAATTTATTCATTTGAACCTTTAACTTAAGTCATTCAAATCAAACATGCATAATTGTGAGATTTGAACAAAGAAAAAAAGAAAAAAAGAAAAGAAAACAACATTCCTATTCAGTAATTATCATGATAACAAAAAGGAAAAAATACACATTGTTTTATTATTTGCAAGCATTGAGATTTATATTATCATTCAGAACATGGCATCTACTATTGGTCTAAACCAAAAACAGCATAAGCTTCAGAGTCTGACAATGACACAAATGCACATCAAGATAAGTGGTCTAGCTGAGACAGCCCCATAATTAGAGTGGTCCATTTTACAAGTCTTCTAATAAATCTGAAATCTGCTCTGATAAATTTGAATAAATTAACAGGGCATTACCACACCACCACATTCGATTTGCATAGTGCATTTACTGAAATGAATATGCAAGCGTAAGTGAAAGGGCTGCTGAATCCTCTTAATTAGAATAGCTCCTCCCAGTATGTTTTCTGAAAGACATATCTTGGCATATTTTTGAGCGAGCATACTCGCCTCCCGAGTAAGGCTCTCTGATCAGAGAGATATTGCTTTAACTCTCCTGACATCACAGAATATGGGTACCACCCATAATGTTGCTCATCATTTAATTCACAATGCAATTAGAGTTGTGATGACTCCTGAGGAAAAATCATGTTGCTAATTATTTATTAAATATTCACGATGCCCTCTGAGTGGAGAGGAAGGGTGACAATTAAAGAACTCAGAGCGTATGCTGCATTACTTTACTGCATTCATAACTGCTCGTCAGCAGATATGTTTTTTTTACTAGAAGTAAAAAGTCTGCTACTGCTAATGACCATCCAGACGCCGTCCACGGTGCAAAGAGAGACGTTTAGATGAATATGTAAATATGTGCTGCAGCACAACAAAAATGACAGCAGTAAGAAAGCAGCAGTTCAGAAAGCATCTGAACATGGCAATGTGCACAAGCTCTGCAATTCACCAGCGCACGAAATCATCACATCCGTTTGATTTTCCTGGGGAAAAAAAAGAAAAAAAGAAAGAAAATCTGATTACAGGCTTTCATAAACAACCTGAAGTCGGGGAAGGTCTCGTTTTTTTAAAGTCCCCATGAAATAACATTTTTAGTTTTTTGGCTTTTAGTATGAATGTTAGCCTTAATGTTATCTGAGCTCCAAAACAATGACAAAATTCACTCTGCATTTCAGCTTCTCATCAGCTTTTCTGTCCAATAAAATCTCTAGAATCTAAAGCGCCCGTCCCCTACTATAAATAGACGCTAAAGCTGGCAAAAATCGGTCACTTGTTCACATACCTTGTTCACACATTACAGGATAGGGAACGATTCAGACAGTGTAAATATGTCGAATAGGGCGAATGAAGTCTGGATTAATGCGAACTGCCGCAGCTCACACACAGCATACCAGAAAATTTATCGGATCGATTTGAATTCTGCACAGAATGCTATATTTAAAGCAATATGGAGGAAATTAGGAGGAAACTGCTGCTTCACAAAGGCTCTGGCTGAGCAGCCGCGCTGTGATATTAAACAAAACCCTATTGGCTATTTTTAAAAAGGGGAGGAGCTGTTCGATATATCCCTCCCTGTCTCCCCAATTCAGTGGAAATTACATCAACACATTGAATAATGCGTTAAGCTGTTCACACATTTAAAATAAAAAAGCGATTGATACATGAAAATTCATATATATATATATATATATATATATATATATATAGCCCCCCCTTTAAGTATCACACTTAATATTTTGATGAGCCTTTATTTATATATTTTCCGTTTTCATTTTAAATTTTGTTTCAGTTTTAGTAGTATCATGTGCTTTTGTCATTTTTATTATTTTTTTTTGTATTTATCATTTACTTATTTTTAATTTCAATTTTAGAACATAACGTATTTCAGTTAGTTGCCAAGAAAACATTTTTTCATTTAATTTGTCCTGAGTTTACATTTTGTTCATCTTATCATTATATTTGATTTTATCTTTATCTTTATTTAATTTCCAATTAATGAAAACAATCTTGAATAGTTTTAGTTAAATACAACAAGGGCATCTGCAACATCATTTTTAACCAAATGAAAGAACATCATATCAAGGCTATTTGTAATTAAATACCTTTGCATGATCACACCTTACCACTGCATTTGAGAGGGTTCCCACAGTGGCACAACACTTTCTCTGGTCTTATTACCATTAGAAAGATGTTTTTGCAGCAGGACCAGAGATGGACCACTTACAGCCAAGAGGAGGAAGAGCTGCATCCTTGCATTAAACATGCTCATCATAAACCATCGCACTTCAGAGCCACTCACAAACTTCTATCAGACAGCCTGTAGAGAGCATAATGTATGCGCATAGACACATTCATACATAAACACACACCTCAAGCAGACACGCTTCAGCATTAATAAAGAGGAGGGCAGAAACAAACATCACAGGGAGTGTTATGACTCTTGAGAACAACATAAATAAGAGGCTGAGAGGTCAATAATCCACTTTACAATCTAATACAATAATTTGGAGCTGCATTCGAAGGAACCTGACCACACTGTAAAAAAAAAAATTTTTTTCACAGAAATATACTGTATTATTTTACAGATATTTTCTGTTTTTTTAACATTACGTGTAAATGTCATTAAAATACAGAAAAAAACTTTTATTAAAAACATTAACCATAAAATAAAAGTAATAATCTGTAAATTCATATAAGGAGAAATTATATTTTTTTTACAGGATTATTCTTTTGTTTAATTGGCTTGAATGTTAAATTACATTAAATTCTATGTAAAAAGACAAAAAAAATCGCTTATTTAAAATTAAGACAACTATGTGTTTTTTTACTGTGAAACCTTAAATTTAAGGTAAATACATGTAAACAAACAATCGTAAAAAAACGGTAAAAAGTCTGGCAGCAAAGTTGCCAAACACTTACCGTCAAATTACAGTAAAAAAACTTAAGTTATTCTACGGAATAATTCTGTTTTTTAAAATACAGATATTTACTGTAAACATTTTCTGTATTTTTACAGTTCCACTGCTGTAGCAACATGACATCATGACTTTTGCGTAAACAGACACGCCACTTTCAAGTCAAGTGGCGTGTTATCTATACGCATTTTGAGATATCCGCGTGTATGCGTGTATGTCTACGCCATTAATGTCCAAGTGATTCCGCGTGTATGTACACGCCATTAAATTTCCGAGCGAAACGAAGCAAAATGTAGATCTACATCTAGGGAGCGATATTTTTTTTCCCTAGGATGGTAGGGGAAGACTCATAAATGCTATTAACCCCAGTGACGGGTAGGTTTAGGGACGGGGTGGAGGTAGGTCATATATTTATATATACAGTAATAACGTTAAGTCAACTGCGTTCATAAACACGCTGAAAAGCGATTGTGCGTGTTGATAGCACGCCAGAAATGGAAATACGAATTGGCGTGTCATACACACGCAATTTTATGAGATCAGTCTGGCTGTAGAATGAAAAGAAAATCTCATTAAAAAAATGTCTGTAGAACATTAAACAAATGAATAAATCTGCATATAAACTGGAAATTATTGCAGGAATACCTTACAATTATACAATTAAAGAAGTCTTCTGTTTTTACACAGTATTCTTTGGTAAATTCATAACATTATCAATTACATCCACAAGAACTCCCCGTCAAAGTACAGATTTTTAGATGTAAAACACATACTTTTCACATTAATGTATAGGTTTACTTTGAATAAACTTACTTTTATAGTAATTAAACGCAACTATCCAATATATCTACATACTTTTAATTCAAGGAGTTCACTTTATATAAACATTGTTTTATAGTAAATAAAAGCAACTATCCAATATATCTACATTACTTTACCATTAATGTATAGGGTTAGGGTTAGGTTAGCACCTCACACCTATCAAATACAGGGTAAATGTAAAACTTCCAAGTCCCCTGCCACCAATGCAGATATTTTTCAGAAGCAAAGATAAACTTTGCTGGCCACATCAGCTTAAGATTCAACAAGTGCAGATACAAGAGTGATAGATAAAAAATATATACATAAAATAAAAATAAAAAACAGCTATGTAGGCTATACCTTTCATGCAGATATGCTGTAAATAAAAATTGACCATAATAATTACTGTGTGTTATACTACAGACACAGATCTAAAAATATTGCCTTGAAAGATGGATGAATACAGTAGGAGATATTGTTGCACAGTGTAACTAAATATACAGTTATTGTACATGAAATAATTGAGCTTAAGTTTAATATAAAATTAAATCAAGAACAGTCAGTGATTGTTTATGCCTCCTATATCCAGTGTTTCTACTGTCAGGAACCACTGACTCAGTGTTTACAATTAGCAACAATTTCATAAGTGGCAGAGAAAATATTGAGTGGCAACATTTTCAGACCCCACCCCGTGCACTGTAGCTGCTGCTGTCTGGTGCTGCAGCCTCAAGTCTCGGATCATCATGCTTTGGGACAGTTTTTCCGCAAGACAACCAGGCTCAAGAATGCTGGACACTAACCTCCTAATGCCTGTCTGCCTGTTGGTTTGAAAGGACTCTTGAATCTTGTGTGCTGATATGTCCTCTTTTGGCTTGGCTTTTAAGGGTGACATTGTCCTTTTTGTCTGTTTGAAATGCTGCCCTGACAGTGATTTTCTGACCATATACTATATTGACACGTATCTCATATGCTTATTTGAGAAGAAAATATGTGATTCAATTTAAAAGTAAAGGCTGTAAATCCACTTTAAAAACGTTGAAGCATTAAGACACAAAGTCAATCTATATTCAACAAAATTCAAGGCCCTCGCTGCAGTGAAATCATTAGGCCACTCCACAATTTTCTCGGTTGATGGGAACAAACCGCCACACTATGAATAAAGCTTTACAATGGGGTGCTATATATTTTTAATTTACAATAGGCGAGCAATGTGTGAAAGACAAGGAATTTATTCTGGGGCTCGAGTTCAACCAAGGCTCTTGTAGCATAAACTTGAGCTTTGGTAAACTGGGGGTGAAGGAATTGAATATGAATATGACAAACTAAACGATGAGGCCATGTCACTTGGATCATATTTAACTTGATTTAAGCTATTGACATAGTTTTGTTGTCGACTAGCTATACTGTTGAAATAGTGGCAGGCTAGGACTAAAGTGGACTTGGCTGGTTTCTGCTTGTGTCTAGAAAGTGCTAGGACTTTGAAAGTTGTAAAAAGGTTTACAGTGTACGGCAAAATATGTATAGGACCTATGTATGTACGGAGCTATCAAATTGGATGTTGTGACATTACGCTATCCTATCTAGCCTAGAAGGCTTGATCTACTGCCGTTCGTGTTGTTACATTTAGCCCAGAGCAGTGCTCGTCGAAAAGTCATATAGGCCTAAAGCAATTTAGACACAAGCAGAAACCATTTTTGCTATCAAGAAACTTAGCAGATTTGGAGCGAGTTCTGTTCTCAGGGGAATCAGTTTGTTTTCCCCCAAAAGGGGGCGTTACCCTTTGACGACGCAAAAGTAGCGTTTGTCTATAAAGTATGGAACATTTTCACGATATCGGCATTCAGCTTTCACTAAAGGTAGATTAATATACCCAGCCGGCACTTGACCGACCTTCAACGTTGAAATATGATTGAAATAATGCCAGTCGTTGAAACAACGTTTAATGCTAAATGGTTGAAAAAGGTTAACAAAAACACTTTCTAAATCAACGTTTAATTTTTTACAAGATCTGTACGTTGAAACAACGTAATGTTTTCAACAACATACATAAATATCTGCCTTTTAACATATTATTATGATAATTCATTAGCATTTAATGATTTTTCTGATTTTCATAACAGTTCTTCAATGTATATGTTAAAATATAAGTATTATCATTAACAATAATAGTTTCACCCTCAACAGAGCAGTGCAGCAGAAACCTTTTGATTTATGTGATTTTGTGTGAATTTACAATTTTGTATGCTTGCCAATTTTGTCTGCTTGCCTAACAGTTTACATTGCATTATTACATATTCATACACTGTCATGTCATTTGACCAATTAATTAAATAATAATACAGACTGCAACTCGCGCAAACTATTGCTATTGTTATTGGTTGTTTCTCCGTTTTACTTTGAGCATGATTGGTTAATCTGTCTGTCTTCCAGGAAACTGTCCAATGAGAATGTGCGCGGCTCTGCGCGCCTATTTTAAGTTTGAAAATACGTCCGTTACTCTCGGTTGGTGTGAGCAGCTGCTGTTTGCGGTGATTATTACTCGGTCAGACCTGGATTATTTTTTATCTGCCAGTTGAATTCTTAAATTCTGAGCGAATTTTAGTTGCTATGTCAATGAAGAACAAAAGCTGGAATATGAACAGAGGAAGGGGTCGTTGGCGATATCAGGTAAGAAAACATTTTTCAGTCCTTAACAGTCTAACGTTTAGGGACACGGGTAATTTAACTGTCATAGGCTTACTGCAACCTCATAAGATAAATAAGTTATCTCTGTGTGTGTTTTTGTACTGCTTCACTATTAACGTAGCGATGTTAGCACGTATTTCAATGTGTTAGTACCATCTAACATTGCTGTGTTTTGTTGTTGGTAAGTTAACATGAGAGGTAAAAAAGCGTGGGAATGAGTAAAGTGATAAAACCGTCATTTATTCGTTAGAAGTATGTTTACATAACCTCTTCAAACACTGATAACATATTGAAAAGATATTTGTTTACTTTATTTTTTAGATCAAGCATTGGAATAAGATGTTTATCGGGGGAGAACACCCAACAGAAAGACCCATTCACCAACTAACGTTACAGTAAGTCAATTTTACCCACGTACTGTTCGAAAACCTACACTTAGATCGTATTAAGTGTGATTTTCATACTGTTACTGATGGAAAGTCTGAGTAACTTTCTGTCCTTTTGTCTTTCTTCTGCTGAAGTGGCGCCCTGAAAGGGGAGATTCGTGTCACCTTCATCAGTCCTTTCTTTAATCACTGGAAACCATTAAGGGAAAGACCCTCAGATGCAGGTAAAATTATTTGATGGGGTTAGGGTTATTTGATTTTGGTGTACCAACTGGCATTTTGTGTGTGTGTGTGTGCTTCCCTTTCTATGATACACATTTCTGACGGGATTGCCATGCTTTATGTGTATGTTTACATTTTTAATCATGTAACAACTAACAGTCTCAAAGATGACATTACTCAAAGATAACATTTTTACAATTTAAATAAATGTCATATACATAATAAATATATATATATATATATATATATATATATATATATATATATATATATATATGTTTCCTCACAATGTCAAATGTGCTTGTTAAGTGCGGCAGCTTTTATACATTTTACAATTTTAATATGCAAGTTAACATTATGTCGAGTCAGCAGGGCTAACGTTAACGTTAAAACTCGCCGTTTGTTACATTATGTATTAACCTTATAAAAGTCTGTCTAGCTTTAGCAAATGTAACATTATGCTGGTCCTAATAAAGTTAAACCGTTATTAACGTTAGCCCTGAATGTGAAACATGCATCAGCCATCATAACATTAACGTTAAATACCTTTGGTTGACTAACATAACGTTAGCTGTTAACTTAACGTTACATCTTACAAGTTACTGTTGCCTCTTGCAAACACGTACCAGTACGGGTGTGAAGGTTATTAGTTATATAACCGTGAGACCGACGGTTATAGTTGAACACCGTCATTAGAACTCTATAACCGCCAAAACCGTTATTCAAATATTTTTTTACAAACATTTTTTATCATAGAGAATGTTTAAATACTATTATCAGCTTACGAGGGAAACAGAGGTGGAGAGTTAGTGGTGCTTCGGAGGCTGAGTGCTGGAGATGATTCGGGAGAGGTCTGTGCAGCACCTTTACCGATCAGAGCGCGCTGACACGGAGTAAAGCCTTGTTTATACTCGACGCGTCCGTTTCTTTTACTGTCTATGGTCCGCGCGCACCTTGCAAAAATGACGCGTTGGGTGCGCAAGACCCCATTTTCCTTGGCTGTGTGCACAGGGTTTTTTTGTAACAGTGCGCACGGCGCCGCATCCGAGGATGAACGACTTCATTGCAAAGTTTTTTTTTTGTTAAGGTTTTGTTTACTGTGCAATGAACGGGCTTTGTTTTAAATAAATCACACAAAGTTATTTTTTTCTTAAGGATTTGTTTACTGTGTGTGATTCATTTAATGGAAAGCACATTCACTTCTAGTCGTCTTGCTGTTAATTTTAAATAAACGTAGAGCAAGTAGCTAATCAGTGTCTGCTCGTTTATTCAAACTAAGTTGTCCTATAACAGACGAACGTCGCAACGCATACAGTTAAATTTTCATTCAAGCTCCAAACTGCAATTATTGTTAAGGGGCAACCTAATGGCTCTGCTCTGGCGATTTTTACAAGCATGATACATCTTATCTATTTTTCAGGACAATGCCTGGTGAGAGCCACTACAGAGGATCATAGCCATCGTTGGAATTTTAAAAGGACGTGGGTGAATATCAATCTGCCAAATGAACTTTTTTAGCATGCACATTCACATCTGTATATTAATACTGATTATTAACTTTGTTTGTTACTGGAAAGAACTTAGCTTCTGAACTAAGAACAAATAACTTTTTGACTGAAGGACTTGACCGTATTTTATGTGCATTTTTGCCTATGTGCATTTTAAAGTAAACCCCATGCCGTAATGGAAAAAGTATGTACATATATTGGACAGTTGCTTGTAATTGCTATCAAATATTGTTTACATAAAATAAACATGTGTATTTTTACATATATTGGAGAAATGCTTGTAATTACTGTCTATTAATGTGTATATAAAGTGAACCCATACATTGAGTAAATGTCATGTTGATATATTGGAAAGTTGATTGTTAAAAAGTATATAGAAGGTAAAGCCCCATACATTAAAGGTACAAATATGTAGAAATATTGGAGAGTTGCCTGTAATTATTGTCAAATAATGTTTATATAAAGTGAACCCCCTTATTTAAATGGTACAAATATGAAGAAATATTGGAAAGTTGCTTGTTATTACTGTCAAATAATGTTTATATAAAGTAAATCTGCATACCTTAATGGTAAAAGCTTGTAAATTTATTGGAGATGTGTCTGTAATTACTGTCAAATAATGTTTTAATAAAGCAATAACTGTTAAAAATATGTTTCTGAAACTTAATATCACAAGATCTTGTTTTTTTGTACAGGATAAAACCAATATTTAACAGGAATTTACTGTAAATGGATTGAATAATGACATAAAATAAAAGTTTAAATCGATCAATATACTGGTATTAGGCTTCAAATTAGGGTATCTGAAGGTAATTATACAACATTTTCTGTGTTTTACATAGAAAAGTCTTTACTTTGACAAGGAGTTCTTGTAGATGGATTGGATTATCCTAAAAATATACCAAATAATACTGTATTAAAACAGAAGTCTTTGTTTTAATTATGTAATTTTAAGGTATTTCTGCAATATTTGTAAGTTTTTATACAGATTTATACATTCGTTTAACATTCAACAGACATTTTTTTATGAGATTTTTCTTTTCTTTCTACAGCAGTTTGACTGTAAAAATACAGAAAATGTTTACGGTAAATATCCGTTTTCAAAAAACAAAATTTTTCTGTAAAATAATTTAAGTTTTTTTACTGTAATTTGACGGTAAGTGGTTGGCAACTTTGCTGCCAGACTTTTTACCGTTATTTTACGGAAATTTTTTTTACAGTGCACTCAATGCTTTCAGTCTACAATTTCACTGACAGAGTGTTAGCAAACTTGAAATCTAACTATTTAATCAAAAATCCCATATTTTGGTCTACACAGTATGGTGTGTGCTATTCTGGTTATCTTAAATAAGAATGTATATTTGTCAAAAATAGAAACAAAACAGACAAAAGTAATAAACATTATGGCTTATTATCATATTTATACTGTACAAAATCAAGGAAGGGGATCTTCACATACACAACCATTAAAAAATATTTTTATTTTTATTTTGAACAGAAATTACTATTTTATTCAGCAAGGATGCATCAAATGAATCAAAATGGTTATTAATTTAAATGGTTCATTTCTATTTCAAATAAATTCAGCTGTGCCAACACAGCAATAATCTACATTTTAAAACATAATATAAAAGAGTAATTTTACATTGCAATAATATTCCATAAGTGTATTGTTTAAACAAATATTTGCAGCCTTGGTGAGCAAGAGACTTCTTTAAAGAACATAAAAAAATCTCACCAGCTCCAAATTATTTAGAAATGTAGTGTTACACCTCAGCTAATTATTACAGGAATATTTTGCCTATACAACACTGTCAGCGCTTTATCAGGACTGTTGTCATTCTTATACAAATTGTTGCCCTATGCTTACGTGAGGCCTGGTTGCTGTAATGCTGACAGCCACAGGCAGATCCTCGGGTATCTTCATCTTCATGACCTGTCATAGCTGCCATCAAGTTCTATAATACAAAAGTATTGATTCTGTAAGTTCTATTAGTATTGAAATTTAAGTTTCGATAACTTAACATTTACCCTGCATTCTTATTATTTTAAACACCTTTTAACATTACTTTCAGATTGAGGAATAAAAAATATAGCAAAAGACTAAATACAGTAAATAAAGAACATATTGTAGAAATAAAGAAATATTCAAAACAGAACACAAAAAGCCAGGCTCTGGGCTGGCTAAGGATGAGACATCATTGTGTCAAGGGCTGTATTTACAGGCCAGTATCATCTATCAGACACAGATGCGTCACGTGTTCTCAATTTGACTAAATATCATTCATCACGGAATACGGCATCAACCTGCTCCCAGTCTTACCCAGTGCTAGTGGTCAAGGGTTAACTTCAGCATCTCCACACACACACACACACACACACGGCAGTTAGGTCAGAGAATTTTGGTACGTTCGAGATAATTCATTGCTTCCTTCCTCCAGCTGTATGCAGGGCCGGCCCGAGGCATAAGCGAACTAAGTGGCTGCTTAGGGCCCCTTGGCCACAAGGGGGCCCCCCCAATCGAGTCGAAAAATCGAAAAATATTTTTTTAGATAACTTAAACAAGTGACATAAATGAATGAATTAATATGAATGAATGAATAATTAATGACAATAAAAGAAAATTCTGATTTCATGATCAATATACCTCCCTACAACTGCTGCTGTGTCTGCCAGCGTTTAAATCATGCGCATAATCTAGACACATCGCGCGTGCATAGACAATTCGTGCGCATAGTCGCGGACTCGCGGTAATGTTAAGCCATGTCACAAAAAAGGACGTATCCCCCTGATGCCGAAAATAGAACGAAGAAAATGACAGAGGAGTAGAAAAAAAGAGCAAGATAAAAGTATGTTTGCATGATTACTTACGGTATGTTTTGTGCAGCAATTGAACCATTCCTATCTACGGCAAGCCCAGAGGGGAAAAATAAGTTGCATACACACGCATATACAACGATCGCCAGTACATCATTACCGGTATTATAGTAATAGACTTTGTTGGATTCTGTCATGTACAATCTAACAAAGTCTGTTACAATAATACTAATAAAAAAGACTTTGTGGACAGTTACACTGTATTGAGACAGTTGAGAAATAATAATATTTTTACAGTTTTCAACAATAATTGTCATTGTTGAACCCTTGCTCTTATTATGTTTTTGATTTCTCAGTTGTCATTATTTTAGCAAATAATTTATATGATATGTTTTGAGACAGTTTGTTTTAAGAAGTTTCAAAGAGTTAGTAAATGAGAAAAGTAAAAAAAGAAAATATTTAAGTAGGCTATCTATTTTTTATTAAGTATTTATTTTGTATTTATACATAACCTCACTGTATTAATTTATAATGTATCATTGTTGCGTGATATTTGTGTCAATAAACGTCAAGCACAGGTGACTCCGCGTAGTGGGAGGGGCCCCCAAATCAAATTCTGCTTAGTGCCCCCAAAAGGCTCAGGCCGGCTCTGGCTGTATGCTTGTCCAAATGGAATGACAACAATAAATGACAATGTAATAATACAGATTAAATATTCACTTAACATCCCATAACAGACACACAACTAGAAAAAACGACAATATGGTGCTGACAAGCCTATATTACAGTAAAGCTATATAAAAAAAGCTATTGACCTCATTTTAACTAATGATGTTTCCTTTTTAATGCTATGTTAAAAAATTAATTAGAGATTATCGTATTTTAAGTTTATTGTTTTCTTCATATAAAAATTATATAAATGTATAAAACTATTTATTTTTGTTACTAAGACTGTGTATTAATATGTCTGCTGTTACAAGGTCTTCAGAAACCCCATATATGCCAAATAAAAAGGTCAAAGAACTTTGAGAGGTCTGTGATTTGGAAGTTCATCCTCCAATCAAAGGCCCTTGACGTCACCCCTCCTCAAAGACCAATTATGACAGTCCTCATCAGGATTGAGACATGCAGATTATTCTGTTGTAATGCAGCACTTCTCCACGACCCACGTTCTTTATTTTCACAGTGAAGCGGTTAATTATTTAAAAATTGACACTGATATTAAAATTGCTAACAACTCTCCATATATGCATGGCAATCAAACCATTTTTAACATACTTCTCTAAAATAGACTATAGGCTATTCTTCATTTTAACTGATGATCTGAACTTAGTCTCTTTTAACCTTAGGCATAAAACACATTTTCATCTTTTAAACGTCATTACATAAATGAATGTATTAATCACAAAAGATACTTAATTAACGATAAAACAGTTTGCAAAATATGATCCTCACGCTGATGCTCTAAATGCTAAAAAAAAAACGACTACAAAACCTCACTCTGAGAATCTTTGAGGCACTAGTGGATTTAACTCAAACTCATTTCGATAATAAACACGCCCCATTATTAGAAGGTATTCCATTGCAATTGCGCTTATATGCACATAAAATCCCTTCTTCTGCAGTGTGAATGGAAATCTGCCTGTGTGTGGTCCAGAGTGACTGCTAGCTTTACAAGAATAAGAACAAGTTAAGTATCGCACCTCCTGATAAAGACAGACATGCGGTTATATGATTAGGCTATATATAGCCTACAAAACATTACACTCATTAAACATTAAAATGAGCGCATTGTGTGAGTACTGTCTGAGTGTTTGAGTATTTTTTTATCTGTAGCCTACAGCACTTGTACCAACTTGTGTTGTTTAACAAATAAAAGTTGATTGATTAAATGAATGAAAAGAACATTTTTACAACAGAAACATTTTTTGTCAGTGTATAGGATAAAGTTAGTCTATGCAATTTTTAAAATGATTCATTTAGCCTATAACTAAATGAATAAATTATTAAATTAATTAGGAGCCCAATTGGGTGCCTAGAAGAAAAAACAATATTTTCAAATGACAAATTGCAAGAAATAAAAACAAAATTGGAAAAGATCCGCTTCAGAATTATTTCAAAAGGATTTTAATTAGTATGGTTGTGGTGCCAAAAAGTCAACCTCAACGTCAACCTGAGCTTAAACGAAAAGCTAAGGGTTTAAACTATACGCCAGAGCTACTGAGAATACATTAGGCTTCTCCTCATTAGTTTTCCCTACCTAAATGACTGCCAGTGTGCCATCATGCTGTATATATTTACAAAGAAAGTTCACGAACAAAATATCCAGGTGCATTTCACATCCAGCCGCCTCTTGCCGCGCTCTGTTCTCAGGCGGAGATGAATTGTATTGGTTCAGCGGGTCGCGTGAAAGAGGTGTAAATGAAAACTGTTTAGAAGACATTGCGCGCGCCCCTCCTTTGAGGAAGATTGCCATGTGACAACATAGAGAGCACTTGAAGAGACACAGAAAAAGGGGGACAGACTCTCCGAGACGCTCCGAGACTTTAGCACACACACAGAGAACTCCGAGTGAGGCCATGAGAGAAGACGTTGTGATTTTAATTTTTTTTTAATGGACAGCATTTCACAAAATCCTAAAACAAACGAATGAAACGAACTGCATAATTTGATCAAAACTTTTACAAGAATGGATAGCTAAGTGAGTGTCACCTGAAGCACCTGCATTTATTAAGATGTCTGACTTTTTACTTCGGATCAGTGTGACATTTTCAACAAACTCGGAGTGTTTTGAAGTTTTTCGTCATTGACTCTGTGAACTTAAGGTAGGCTAATTCACTTAGGAAAATGCCTCGTCCTGGAAGAAACACGTACAGCGACCAGAAGCCGCCGTATTCGTATATTTCGCTAACCGCTATGGCCATTCAGAGTTGCCCGGAGAAGATGCTCCCTCTCAGCGAAATTTACAAGTTCATCATGGACAGGTTTCCTTATTATCGAGATAACACGCAGCGCTGGCAGAACTCCCTGCGCCACAACCTTTCCTTCAACGACTGCTTCATTAAGATCCCGCGAAGACCGGACCAGCCGGGGAAAGGCAGCTTCTGGGCTCTCCATCCCAGCTGCGGTGACATGTTCGAAAACGGGAGCTTCTTGAGGCGCCGCAAGAGATTCAAAGTGATGATCACCTCCGAGCACCTGCAAAAACCATCAGACGCGGCGCATTACCTCCAGCAACAAGCCAAACTCAGAATGACAACTTTAGGGACACATCTACCTCAGATGACCAGCTACAACTTAAGTGTTTCACAACCCTCCACTTTCAAACACCCCTTTGCCATTGAAAATATAATTGCCAGAGATTACAAAATGCCAGGAAGTCTTGCTTTCTCTACCATGCAGTCCATGTCAACGGGTTATCAAATACACAATCAGTTGACCACTGCTTGGCCCCACATGTATAGCAGTAATGTGATAGACGCTGAGTATACTGCCTATGGAGTACCATTCAAATCCCTGAGTCATGGCGGGCAAAGTTTACCGGCGATCCCAGTGCCAATCAAACCCACCCCGGCTCCGGTTCCGTCCATCTCGACGCTGCAGGCGCGCCTTCCAGCCTTCCTCTCCGGCTCTCCACAGTCCCTGAGCCCGACGTCTCCCGGACAGAGCAGCCCTGCCACACCGAGCCCGACTTCGCTGCTCCATTCGGCCGCGGTGCATTGTCAAGAGGTCACTTAAAACTTTAAGTGGGACTTGAAACTTTACTTACACACCCACCCGACAAAAAGGCAAGACAAGAAAACTCGCTATATCTCTGAAATAAAAAAAAGTTGTTTCAATTTTCTCGAAATACCGTGAAATTAAATATTCTGTTAAGTTTGATTATTATCTAAATATTCCAGTGACATATGTCATTAGGCTACCTCATTATTAAAGTTTTTAAGAATCTTATTGGAAAATGCACAATGGACTATGAAAATGTTAGAACAGAGCGTAAAGAGTTTAGGAAAGTATGATTATGAATTACAATACATTCTCTAACTTGTAACTTATAATTTTGGGCTGCTTACCCATTAAAGCTCATCGACACCAAGTAACTGAAAAGGGATTTAGGATTGCATGTATAAGCACAGATGCTGCAGCTTTTCCGTGTAGCAGTGTAGAAAAATAAAAATGGAAACACTCCTACAATGCACTTTTGGTGTGACGTTACAAATATCGCAAGAGATATTGTTCCGTGAACAATGCTCAGTCTAATTTATCAGCTTCGTTGAAAATATAGTGAAAGCTGTTGTATATAAGTTTTCTGTATAATGTTGACATGGATATGTACTATAGCATGCTGCTTTTCACGTATATACACCTGAAATAAATTATAAACTTTGTCATCAAACCTTATTAAAATATCCTGAGACTTGTCATTTTAATTTGTGTAAACATACAGAGTAAGATATTTGAATCAGCAGCAACAACAATAAAATCATCGAACAGTTTTGTGAAAGTAAAAGAGACAAAATTCTGAGCTCATGGACCACTTGTTGTGGACAATTGGTTGTCGATTAAAGATGAAAGGGAGGGCTTGTTTAAATGCTTTGTAATACACAACTTTAGTAAGATCGGAGGAGAATTTATTCAATTAAAGAGTGTATAATAACTGAAATAAACGGGCCGGAATTGCTTATTTCCTCAATCGATGACTTGTCGCACAGCAATTTTGAATTCTATTTATTACTGACAGTCTTTATATAATAAATCTACACTACTGGACCCAAAAATATTTTAAAAATGATTTGTACCAACAACAACATAATAAGGCTAATCATTTAATTTAACTATTGGAACAGCCTGTGGTGAAGTTAAGGGGACTTATATTAATTTATATTTTTACAATTGAATAATTTTTACAATTAGATTCATTAGATTTATTTTACTTTATATTTCTAAGTGTGGCTAAATAATTTCATCCCACGTAAATAAATGTATCTATGAACTACAAAGTCAGAGACGTGCATGCTTTTTTAAACTTGTACTCAACTTAAATATATTTTTATCAGTCAAAATAAAAAGCAGCTGTTTTTTTTATATACATTAATATTAATATTTTAAATTACTGAAATGACTGAATAATATAATTGTTCTGCTGTCTTTCTGCTGCATTTGAATAAACCATTAACTTCAGCTGTAAAAATAATAGCACAACATACAATCATATTTGTGTATACAGACTGTAAAAAGCAAATGTATAACATGCCATAAATTATCTGTGGTCAGTTGCATAAACTGCTTAGACTTGTCTTAAAAGTTAATCATCTATTTTTTTCTGACTGGTCCTATATTTTTAAAGTCACATGTTACATAAAATGCTAGTTGGTCAAACACTTTAAGACAGTCTTAGTGGCTATCATGTATATTGACACAGATGAAGGTTAGTCTAGGTTGTTTGTTCGATACAGTATGTCACATTTCATACACTGGCATCCATTTAATTAATATAATGCATTATGGAGAAACATCCAAGGTAATTAGCATGTGTAATTTATCAATTTATTCATGTATGTGGCCAGTGGCCTGAATAATGAGCCAGCAGCCTTAACCCGGACACAGGAGATGGAATGGACAGGAACCTGTTATTTAAAATTACACTAGAAAAACTAATGTCATCAAGCTTGAAATCAACTCACAGAACTTATTTGGTGAGAATTTTTTTCCAGCAGTAAACTAAATAGACTTATTTATTTCTCACTGTGGCGTTAATAATTTGGGGCGTGCATATTTATGAGCAAAATACCTGAACATGCTCTGGCAAGGGATGGCAAGGATATTTATTTGGTCATAAATCAACAAGCTGTGAAGCCTGGAGACTGAAAATCAAACACACAAATGAACACACACACACACGCACACACACACACACACGTTGTATGTTCATAATTCTTCACTCTTCAATAACCAATTTTTTATTTATTTATTTTTTAAACTTTTGAAACTAATGTGAAATGAATACAAATTGATGTATGCTTTGCATATCTGATCTGGAAATTTTGTTTATTTTTAATATTTTTAATTTACTTTTAATTTGTTTATAATTAATAATTGAGGTAATATCAATAAATACCATGTTTATCCATATAGTTTCCAAGAATCTTTTAAAAAATATTATTATTATTTGAAAATTAATAGGCCTAAGTATTAAAAAGTACAGCACTTCAGTGAGAAAACAAGCAATGAAAGTTCAAACAGTGAGATAAGACAACTCTGCAGACAACACGAGGCGTTGTTGTTTGAACAGGAAAAGGTGTCTGATTTCTCTGGATTCTTGTACAGGATTCACAGTGCAAGGATATTTGAGCTAACCCGTAATAATCAGCATGGCTGTAGCTGAAAGCAGCAGCAGGTGCAAAGGGAGACTCTCTGCTCGACCCAGCCAAACGCCTGTGTGTGCATGAAATCACTGTGTCAACATTTAATTCATGCTTCTAAGCAGAGACTGTGAGACAAATTACACCACTGGGAGGGACTGCCAATATTAGCTCAAGCAACAAATGTCATCCACTGAGCATTGGGCTTCTGACGTAAAGAAAAATACTCAAAGTTAATACTGTCAAAACGATGTTAAATTATAGATGCCTTATAAAGTTTCTGGAATAAAATGGCATTTTTTAACTAAAATCGACTACCTTATTTCTTTGTCAGTTGAACAGATGACTGATCACAAAACGATTTAAAAGAAAGTGCTGTGAGTAAACATTCTCAAGTTTTTGGAGTAGAGCAAGAGTGGTAAGGACTGTTTGGTCAGCCATAAAACATCACCCAGCAAACACTGGCCAGGACTATTGTGTCCCGTCAATGCACTTCAGGCCTTTCAACATGTTGCCAGGCGACTGTGTCCGTTGACACAGCGATGCTGGTCTGAGTGATGAATCCCCTGCGTGTCTGTGTGTTTGGTGTTGTGAGTGGGCAAAAGCAGTTGCTTTGTCTCACTAAGAGACCTCCAGTGAGAAGAACAGCACGCTTTTGTGTGTGTAAGTTTTTGAGTTTACAACGCACAATGTAAAAGTGGCTGATGCCCAAGGCCAAAAACACTAAAAAAGTACAATAGTTAAGAGTTTCTGTCTCTTTCAGAGGAACAATCATTAATAGCACTATGGGCAAATGAACAATCACCTGAAATGATAGACCTTCTTAGCCATCATTTAACATTAAATCGGTTGTACTTTTTGTATCACTCAAAAGTTTGTGATCATTAAGATTTTTTGAAAGAAATTAACAAGGACAATTTATCCAGCCTGGTCTCATTGTTAATACGTAAGTATTATACGTTTTTTTCAAAGATAGAAAACGTACTTTTTAACGTTTAATAGATCCTGAAACGTATAATATGGACGTATCTGCAACATTTAAACGTAACATAATTACGTTTTTTCAGCTACAAAACGTTAACTGTTTACGTATATTTCATATCTGTATAATTTCCCTTTTACCATTTTATAGATAAATGTGAGATCCCTCAACCCTACTTCTAAACCTAAACATACCCATTTTATACAGAATATAAAAAGGATAAAACGTAATGCGCAGAGGTGTGTAGGGAAATTGCAGTTTTATTAACAATATAGCATTAAAATATATTTTGAGCCACTAATCCTACTCCTAATTTACCCCTAAACCTACCCATAACCATTCCTTAAAACTACGTAGGCTAACGTTACAATTATGAAGAAAAACATAACAGACAGACAATTAATCACAATAATTTATTTATTGCGAAAATGTCAAAACCGGTACCAAAAGTCGTTCATATCATGTGTTGCAGTCGTAGACGCAGTCCTCTCTGAGTAGAATTTAAATTATTAATCCATGAAAATGTTAATCCGGTTTCGGCTCGCACTGCGAAGGCGCGCGCGCTTCTTCATTTCAAATGTTGCACACCGACTGGAACACGGAATTTCGCAATCTGTGACGAAGCAGGCGAGAGGGCGAGAGCCAATGAGCGTTTGATATCCCTGCCGTAAAACATGTCGTAACGCTTCTTCAGGGCGCATTTTTTTAATTTGAATTCATCACGAGCGCGGGATTTGACGTTTACGGTCGGTGATGAGAATGGAGATGAAAATCGCTGGATAAAGGGCTGAATTTGGATCTGTTTCTTGCAAACGTATGGATTCTAAAGATTTGGATTACATCAAGCTAATAAAATGTATGTCTTTTGTGAATTTATGTTGTGTTTTGGTGTATTATGGTTCTATAGGAGAAAACGCATTTTGTGTCTCACGGTAAATAAACTATATTACAAAATGGTTAAAAAATTAAGAAGGTAATGTTATTTTAAAAGGTTTAAAGTGTAATCTTGTTTAACACAATGTAAGTTAACTTAGGCTAATCCTCTGAAACGAGTTTGCAGCAGAAGGCACGAACAGAGTGAAATATTATTTCTTAAATGAGTAAACTGCTTTTAATAAATGCGACTGAAAACGTAATTGATAAGACAGTTGAAAGCAATAGAGTCAAAACATTAATGCCACGATTTTAATAAGCATAAATAGGAACAGGTACAAATTTGTACGTCGGTAGAGTCCATACGTAAATAATTTACGTTTTTGTGCTGTCAATACGTAAATATTTTACGTTTTAGTGCTGTAAATACGTCAGTATTATACGTTTCTGAGTGTACAAAACGTAAGTAAATGTACGTGTGGTAGAACTACACTTAACGTAAAATACACACGTATTCTGATAAGATCACGTTGATTTATCAAAAGGACAGTAAAGACTTTTACATTGTTGCAAAAATTCTGTTTCAAATAAATGCTGTTCTTTTCTATTTTCCTTCTTTCTATTAATCAAAGAAACCTGAAAAATATATCATGATTTCTACAAAAATATTGAGCAGCACAACAGTTTTCAACATTCAAAATAATAAGAAATGTTTCTTGAGCACCAAATCAGAATGATTTCTGAAAGATCACATGATACTGAAGACTAGAATAATGGCTGCTGAAAATTCAGCTTTGCCACCACAGGAATAAATTACATTATAAAATATATATCAAAAGAGAAAACAGATATGTTCTATTTTAATATTATTTCTTCTTTAAAAAAAAATTATCATGACTCCAAACTTTCCTTGTTTTGTTGTAGGGCTTAATAAGAAGAAGCCCTGAAGGAGTTCAGTGTCTGAACACTCAATGCTACAAAGTCTGGTTCTGATCTGATAAAGTGGCGCCAATGACCCTCTACCTTCATACAGTAACAGCAGATGACTGACAGTTCCCTAAAGATGAGGCCTTAAGGTGCTACTCTTGTGTAATGACCCTGTAAGAAACACGCAACAATATCACTTACTGGGCTCCAGAGGCAACAGCATTAATTGTCAAGGACATTTTTTTTGTTGAATCAAGTTCAATTAGGGAAATATTGTCACATATTGGTCCAATTGGTAAAAAGTACAATTTTAGGCATGCAACTCAAACTGATAATCTGTTGTCCCTTGAAACTCTTACAGGAGCATAAAATCGCTTATCATCAGCTTTTGGCAAGTATAAACAGGTAGCTAAATATTTGACATAACTACACTTTTTACGACGTTACTTTTTCCTAACAACCCATTCACACAAATAACCATTTCACAATAACAATTAAATTATTAACACCCTACCTTAACTGAATCTCTGGGCCGTCTTCAGGTCTCAGGTGTTATGATGTTTGAAATGTGCGAGTAATGACAGGTTAAGCTCTGCTGTTTCCCCTGCAGCCGCTGACTGACAAGTTGATTTAGGCTGAGCAGGAATCTTCCTTGTTTCTCATAAACTAACACCTATATGACACTTCAAAGGGTCAGTCGCACCTGAGGTGACAGAGGGCAGCGGGTTTCTGTGCACAGAGATGGACAGATAAAGGGTTAGGGTTACGAATTGCTGGGGGTCAGGTGCTGCTTCCAGCTTTGAGTCACATTTTTGAGGAATCCCAGAAGAAACACAACCATATTGATGTTTTTTTTTTTTAAATATAAAAATCCTCTGTGGTCACTGAAATCTCTAACCTGTATCTCAGCTTCTAAACATAAATTTAGACTCAAATGATTGTAATACAACCTTGCAAGTAACAAACTACAGACTTAAATGAACTAACAAAGGCAGCAAATTACTTACAGCTTTGAAACATTTCCTAAAATACCTTCTCCCAATGTTGCATTAACAGGAAGGAAGAGTACATTTTCTGCTTGGCTCATAACAATGACCTGAGTTTCTTTGATCTGTGTTAAGTCCTTCCTAATGTCAGAAACTAATAACTGACCTTTTGTAATTGGGATTAACTTCTCTGTGCTTTGTTCATGTTAACTTTGTTCTATTGCCAATGTATTTACAAAGTCAATGAGAAGATAATTAGTAATGTAGTGTAGTTTGAACTACCATGAAATCACTTGCCTTTCAAATCTTTTGTTTTTTTTGGAACAAATCCAAGCAGAACTATATCTTCCATTTTTAAGCTGTGCTGAATGTTTGTTTAACATGATGCTGATGGTGTTTTACATAACATACTAAGGCCTGGTTTTACAAACAGGACTTAGATTAAGCCAGGATTAGACCTTAATTCAATTAGGATATTTAAAGGGATAGTTCACCCAAAAATGTAATTTACCCCATGATTTGCCAACCTCAAGCCATCGTGTATATTACTTTCTTTTTTCAGATGAATTCAATCAGAGTTATATTAAAAACATTTCCTGGCTCTTCCAAGCTTTCTAATGGCAGTGAATGGGGGTCGAGATTTTGAAGCTCAAAAAGTGCATCCCCCCATTATAAAGTGCTCCACATGGCTCCGGGATGGTTAATAAAGGCCTTATGAAGCGAAGCGATGTGTTTGTGTAAGAAACATATACCAATTTTAAACTTTATAAACTATTGTTTGAACCACGAGAGCCATTAAAGCTTACGCTACTCCTACGTCATACATCGTAACCCCCCTGGAGTTGTATGGATTACTTTTAGGATGGATGAATGCACTTTTTTGGGCTTCAAAACCAGGACCGCCATTCACTACCATTATAAAGCTTGGAAAAGCAATAATATTTTTTAATATAACTCTTTGTGTTTGTCTGAAAGAAGATAGTAATACACACCTATGGCTTGAGGGTGAGTAAATCATGGGATAATTTTTTGGGTGAACTATCCCTTTAAGTAGCTTTTATAAATGTACATTAGAAAAAAACATCACTGGAGTGCATCTTGAGACAAAACAATGGCACTGACATATTTTAAAACATATTTCAGTTAAAACAGCTCAAACATGCATTTTAGGGACTTAAGCCTTGTCTGTGAAACCAGGGGTAAATGTTGTGATGACTGGGAGAGTTAGGGATAGTTCACCCAAAAATTTTAATTCTGTCATTGAGAGATTTCTCTTCCCCCATTGAAAGTCTATTCAACAAAAACTCTGACACTTCAAAATGTTCATAAAGATCGAGAGGTTTAATCAAAGTATTCTGAAGAGATGTGGTCGCTTTATATAATGAACAGATTTCATTTAGGCTTTTATTCACATGTAAACATTGATCAGCGAACATACAGAGCACTCAAATATGGTGATCGTAAACTCGAGCATGCTTTCAATTGAGCAACAGAAATCTCTCAGATTTTATAAAAAACATCTTCATTTGCGTTTCGAACATGAAACTTATGTGTTTGGAGTGACATGAGAGTGTGTAACTGATGATGGCAGAATTGACATTTTGGGGGGAACTATTTCTTTAACTCTTAAAAACACTTCATGTCTCTGTAGATGTAGTCTGACTTTACATCACACATGTATTTGAGCACAGAACCATGTAGAGCATTATAATAGTGTGACTGACACCTGGATGGGCAGAGACTGGTGTTTCTATCTTCCACAGGTGCGTGGCCTCAAGAAAGAGGCGGGCTGAATGTACTGGAAGCAGTTAGTATTCTATGAGAGTAAATTATTCAAGCCTCCATAAAAGCACTCTTTTTTAAATAAGGGTCCATTTGATTGCTCCCCTTTACCCTTCAGCCAATTATCACACAATGCATGGAGGAAACTGACCTTGTCTTCATTCTGAAAAGTCCAATTCTCCCAGCTAGAGCAAAGAAGGATACAGAACTCGAATACAACTCACTGTGATATATATTGCAATATTAATTTTACAATTAAAAACCAGAATGCTTATTTCATTTAGCAGACATTATATGCAAAAGCAGCATATGCAAAAATAATATGAAATGCATTCATTTTCTAATAAGTTAAATCTGCTTGAATCAGTTTAGTGGGTACACAATTAAATAAACAAATTTCATATTTAAATAACATTCTGCAGATTTTTATTTAACTGTTTTATTTATTGTTCGCTGTTCTTGACTGCAGGATATACATTTGGAGTCTATAGATCTGATTATTTAGCTAAATGCAAACAGCAGGCTTCATTTTTCCAAGAAAGTCTGAGAGGTACAGATGGACACACAAAGGGCAACTGTACCTCGATGTGAGCTGTACTATTTAGGTCAAAGCAAATCAAACAGAACAAGCTGAAGCTGCATAGAATGATTTATTCAAGCAGTGGCAGCTGATTGCCGTGACAACAGATTGCCTCCTGGTAAAGTTCCATTACAACAAACAAAGCTCTCAGGAACTCATAAACCGTCTGATTCATGACGCCGTGTTTGAATAAAGTTCTGATGGTTTAATTACAGGCTCATTGTTAAAGTTTACATTTCAGATCATCAGTGGGAAGTTTGTCCATTGATCAATTCTCAGTTTAAAAGTAAATTGTTTATAAATAAAAACATTTTTTAACAGTATAGAATGTCATGAATTTCAGTGAAAAATGATGGAACAGTTTTCCCCATTCATTATCAAGAAGAAAAACATATTTGTATGAATATTTACTTTAAGGAGTCACAATGATGCATAAATATAATGGACACTTAAAAATGTTTGCATTAGATGAAATATTAAATCATATGACATGCAAAAAGTGATAAAGTGCCATTTTTTCCAATTACTTTCAAACAAACTGATCTCAAAAGTAATTTTTTGCGAAATCAGTTGACGTCAAGAGAAGAGTAACAGAATAAACACTGGGGAATTTGCATTAAAAGTGTGCTTGTGCTATTAAAATTTCTATAAAATAAACCACTTGATATTTTGTTATCTAATGCCCAACATTCAAAAAAATCTAAGCGTGGTTTATAGGTATCAAAATATCTTCTTTGTTTATTTAAATCATACAAAATGTACTCCCCAAAAAGGCCTTTTTGTCTAGTAAAAATTCTATAATTTCTGGTTCAAAATTAGAGCAAAATGACCATCATTTATATTGAAGGTAAGTATGTTGAAGTTTTACAGTATGTGCACTGTACTGTGGTCACCATCCTGAAATTACTGATTTTATATATCTGGGTCACGGTGCCCACTCCTGACTCATTAAAACACCCAGAAAGACCCCAACTCAGGACAACAAGAGACAGTTACAAGGGTAAAATAAGACTGGAGTAAAGCCTCTTACTGAAAAAGAGAAAGACTCCCACCCTAGAGCTCCACAGGACTGAAGAGGGGGCGGTGTCAACATCACATTGTTTATTGGAGTGGTAATTCAGAGCTTGGTGGTCTAATGCGCTTGTGAAGCACTTTTAATTTTACCAAGTTTGCGTTTGAAAGGAACAACGGGTAGCTTTCATTCACAGGTAGCTTTGAAGTCTCTACAAGAGGTTCTGACATAGTCAGTCCCTAAAAGTCTGAAACAGAGAACAAACCTCCCCAGCTTTCCTTGGAATTGCCACCAAGTCGAAAATCCCTATTACAATCTTTTTCCACATTGGAGTGTAAGAGTGGATCAAAAGCAGGGACAATGATAAAAAATTATACATTTTGAATATGATAAAGTGTTTAGTATACCATTTCACAAGCACCCATATATATAATGATCTTCTTTGGGCTCAGATTAGGACTATTTGAGCTTGTATTCACTGATAACTATGGTTTTTCTCTCCCTCTAGTGGACATAATCACTGCTCTTTCAAATTTGGTAATCCTATGGAAAAAAATTACATTAACCAAACAGTTGCTGACAGATGCAATGTTACTCCAAAGTAGGGTAGCATGACAGAGAAAGTAAACTATGACAACAGAACCATGTGACTGCAGATTCATATTTTCTAAAGCACTGATAAATATAAAATTCAAATACATTCTGTCAACGATACCGGATTTTCTGAGTATCGTTATTTTTCAATCTTATATGTTTTGATCCAGTTAAAAAAGAAATTAGGATATAAATGCCCTGAAATTAATTAAATAAGATCTACTTCTTAAATGAGCATTTAAGATTCAAAATCTGAAACTATTTCATTCCTCTATTTTTGTAGTAAAGAAAACCACTTTGTACTTTCGAGAATGCAGCCTCCAATTGAGGAGAAAATAAATGGGGTGTGTTCTTTACATGCCATAATTCTTTAAAGTTAAACAACCATAAAGGCTAAGAACTCTGACCTTCACCATCTAACTAAGCAAGAAAAGTCAATGATGTGTGAAGGCCCCACTCTCGTCATATACTGATTATGATAAAATATGTCTCAGCCTCACGAAAAATAACCGTATGTCATCCATGACAACACGGGGCCAGATTTCAACGAGACCCAAATTTCTTCACCACTAAAATGTTTTACTGTCGGCTGTAAAGCTCAAACTGATCTGGTCTGGGACTCTATTCATTGGACATTGTTAGACCCTCCATTCTACAACATTTCATGCTCTAAAAAAACATATATCTACATACTTTTAGTTTGTAGTCTGTACTACTTTTATCTTATCGCTTTTTCTCCGTCAGGTAACCTAAAAATTAAATGAAGTCAAATGAATAATTGTATAAAATTCAGAAATATTATTTAATATCACTAAATCAACTTGACTAGCTTAACAAATGCTGGTTACATTATCCACAGTGTAGATTATGCTAAATTACATTATTTAAAAATAAACAGAACAGAACATAAAGTGTACCAACAACTCACATTTCATGTTTAGATTCACTAATGAATCGATCACAAATAAAAAAAAAGAAGCTCAAGTTATAAAAAAAAGCTCAAATTCACCAATGTTTTGTTTTTTTTGCAAGATTAAACCTATTTTACATATTAACGTTTGAATATGTATCCAACATTTCTATTTTAGCACCTGCTTGGTTAACAAATAACTAACAGAAGGAAGAAGCCGATAGGTCTGTGGGGCGTCACTGACTGTCTTTGTAGAGGAGCCATGATGCAGAGGGTGCCATGCCTGCCGAGGGCTCCCTGAGGCCATGCCTCCCTCTCCATCACTGCCATATGTTTGCATACTTACACAAACATATGAGCTTTGCACCCTGTTTGGCTCGGTTAGCATGTATCATTACCCGTTTGGCAGGACAAAATATAGAGCGCATGGTGGCCTAATTTAACTGCTTGGTGGATTATGTTTAAATTTTAAGATGTTGCTTTAAAAACAAAACCAAGATTGCTTTTTATTGAGCTAACACTGGAGGTGATGGATGTTTTGTTTGTCGATATGACTCCCACAAAAGTGAAACAAGAAAAAAATCTTTTGTAATGAGAAGTCAAATTGCAATGAGCCATGCTCGAACAATAAACCTGGCTGTGAAGTGCCTGATGTTTTATTCACTCTTACTGCAGGAAACAAGAGGATCTTCTTTCATTATCAAGGGTCATTTACAATACCATAACGCATTCTGACGCTAAGGAAACCGTCCCATGATAAATTCTTTGCCGTGCCCTTCACAGTTGTCATAGCAGGACCATAAACAGCATTTATAATAATCTAGCAGGGCGGCGCACCCAGCTCGCTGATTAGCATGCAGAAGACGAGGGGATGGGAGAAGTGACAGAGGCCACGGAGCTCATTGATATATCCTCATTGTTCTTCATCAGAAACACCATGAGTGGAGCAGAAAAGAAAACACACATCAGACATTAATACTTTTGGGGATCACAGAGTCTCTTTGGAATTATTCCTCTAGTTTTTGTAGTGAAAAGGATGTAGGCTGTACCTGAATCTGAATTCAATAATTGTGAAATTATACAGAAAAACGTCTCAGGACTCATGATATGACTGCTTGAAAGAACAATTATGAACAGTTATGCTGTTAAATTGGGAATGTTTGAGGTAAAGAATTTATATCTAAAATCCCACATTTATCTTCAAAACTTTTGTCATACAGCATATAGAGTCATAACTCTCAAAGCCATCGTTCACCCCCAAAATTAAAATTTTCATAATTTACTCAACCTCATCTTGTTCCAATAATAACTCATAATTATATATCACATCATTTAAATATAATTAACATCCATACAACGGAATCAATGTAAATGAACGTCTCTTCAACACTTTCCTTTTCTTCAATTTCGGCTTCCTAATTTTAGTCACCCATTAGCCCACAAAGTATTAATAAACATGCTTCACCACATTATGCTATTATAATAGTTTTACATGATAATGGACTTCAATCTCTATCTGTTCAGACGATAACACTGACTTGCAGATTTTTTATTTTTTTTGTGCTTTAAGCATCTTAAATTCATTATGTAGGCTAATTCCTTTCATGAATGGTACAATGTTCACCTAAACATTTTCTGAGATGTTATTCTGTTTGTTGTGGCAAGACTGTTTCGTAAAGAAAACAAAGGACAAAAAAGTAATTAAGTTCTGTAATAAAATCTCAAGCATCATATCACGCAACATTAAATACCCATCCAACTCCATCAATTACTCCAAGAGCTTCCTCACACACACACACACACACACACACACATACACACACACACACACACACACACACCTCAGATCAGTGCATACTTCTGTATGGATGACAGTTCATCTCACTCACTCGCAGATTCAGCACTCTGTTTTAATAAACAATAACATTCAACAAAATTCAGTAAGCGGAACCACCCAAACCTTGAATTGCCACACTAGTTTTAAACATGTAGATGGAGAGCCTGAAAGCTAAACATGCTGAAAGCATTAAGACATGTCTGAATCCAAAGTTTCCTTTCCTTAAAAGTCAGTTAAGCCTTTGGTTTTGGAAATATACAAAAGTTATGTTAGTGAACACTTTTTTAAACTCTATATTTCCACTTTAGTGAGGGGCTTTTCACAATACTTTAGTATGGAGGCACAGACACAGACACAACTTAAAGAAGTATAAATCACATGTCTACAAAGAACAAAGTTTGAGGTAAGTAATATTTTTTTAAAATATTTTTATTCAGCAAGGATGCATTATTTACAAATTAATCAAAAGTGACAGTAAAGACATTTATAATGTTACAAAATATTTTTATTTCAAACAATTAAAAAATTATTTCTAAACTTTTTTTTTTACTTTTTATTCTTCAAATAATTTAGAAGAAATTGTATCATCACAACTGTTTTCAACATTGATAATACAGTTTTTTTCTATTGCTAAACGACAGTGAGCACAACTGGAGTTACATGTGCAAAACTCTAACTACAGTCTGCACTACCAACAGTTACCTGAGCTACACAGTTCACATCACCTGAAAAACTCATTCCAAGCAACACAACTCGTAACACATGGCTCAAAACAGGCTCATGCAGACAAACACTATGCACAACCCTCACTGAGATAACACACACTGCCACTCAGAACACACTGAGAGTAAAAACACTAGCATCAAACACCAATACAGAAAATACAAACTTTTCATCTTTACAGTTTGAACAATTTCAGTGACTTCATACAAAGTAATATTTTCCTCAAAAAGAGTGACATTCTTTCACATGATTTATTTAAACTTTTAGAACATAACAATTCTTTAAGGTAAATGAAAATTAGCAGTTTGCTTCAATAGTCTGTAATTTACGGAATTACAGTAATGAGAAAAAAAAGGTAGAAACTAAAAGTACATACTGTAATTCTAACAAATAATTGAGGGGCTAATCCTGCCTCTCTCCAGAATCAGCCACAGGTTTTCATCAACATCACATCTAATGTTCTCTCTTGCCATGCACCTGGAGAAGAACCTTCTGGAGTGCCTTATCCATCCCTGCCAGTCCTCTGGACTCGTGTCCTCACATCCGGCATACTGTACATACTATAAGGATGTAACTCTCACTTGTTTGTATGATGGAAAATTCGCATTACAGATGCCACTGTGGATCTTTGCAGATTGGGTTGCATCCTCAACCCTGCCTCTCTCAATGAGAGACCATGGTTCACGACATGGTCTATAAGTGTAGCCCTTATTTCATCTTGAAATAACAGCTCTTTGTCTTCCTCCACGCATCCGCCCTCTCCCTGCTACCCTTCTCCCTCCACCCGTCTTCCTTCCATTTCCAAAACTAGTCTTTCTGAGCTCTACCTATATATATAGTATACTGTGTGTGTATATATATATATATATATATATATATATATATGAAGAGTTCAGATGCAAAAGCCTCTAAGTGCCATTTGAAATTTTCTTCTAGAATGATAATTTTTATCAAGCTTGTATATTTAAGTTCAGTAATTTCACTTACAGTAAATGACAATTGCCATTTACGTAAGTGAAATTACTGAACTTACTTTAAAAATATACAAGCTTGATAAAAATTATCATTCTAGAAGAAAATTTCAAATGGCACTTAGAGACTTTTGCATCTGACACCTGCTTAGCCTTTCAGCTGAGAGTGCAGTCAGCAGTGTGTGAAAGGCACAAGGCTGAAATCTATTCTGTTCTGAATGTGTGGTTTTGACAGCAGTGTGTTAGCATTTGAACAAAGTGCTGTAAATCCACAGTGTTGTGCAGGTTGTGGTTAAAGTCATTGGATAAGTGTGTACAGTTTTGAAAACTGTGTTCAAGCTATGAAAAAACGAACTAGAGTTTGGTCCACATGAACTGCTGCTGTGCAGACTGTAGTTAGAGTTTTGCACATGGAGCTCCAGTCGTGCTCACTGTCGTTTAGCAAGCGAAAAAAACTGTAATAAGAAATTATTCTTGAGCTCCAAATCAGCATATTAGAATGATTTCTGAAGGATAATTTGACACTGAAGGCTGGAGTAATGATGCTGAAAATTCAGCTTTGGCAATAATTGCATTTAAATTAAACTTACATTGTTAATTAACAATTAACAGTTATTTAAATGCAGCCTTGGTGAGCATAAGAGATTTTTTTCCAAAATATTACCAACCCCAAACTTTTTAACGGTAGTGTGTTTACATTATTTTCTATTTGCCAATTATTTCTAATACTGCTTTAAAGTACTTCACCTGAAGCACAGGCATTCAAATGTGCAGATCACTGATAGAACTAGAATCAGTCTTTAAGTGGTGGGCTGACACACGAGAAGGACACTGTGCATGGCCTCTGCATAAGTTTACTTTGTTTTGGTTTTGGAAGGAAGCAGGATTGTTCACTGAGGCAGGGCATTTATCTTATATTCATCAAAGGCCGCCCACATAACAAACAGCCATACTTGTTTGATTTTATAAATAATTGAAGTCTACAGGGAGTCACATTGTTTTAGGCCTAAATCTGTTGTTTACTGATAGTGTGTATGTAACAGCACCATTGCAGTGAGTGTGTTTGGATAGAGAGAGTGAATGAGAGAGAGAGATAAAAAAAGGGAAACTCACCCAGGGCGGAAGCGCTTGGCGCGGAAATGAAAGCGTCTCTGTTTGCAGGCTGAGAGAGAGCAGTGCACTCTCTTCATGGCCACGGGGCAAACGCAAGTCCCCAACGAGCACTCAACACAACGTCTCCTCGTGACAGAGAGGCATCAAACAACCCATCTGAAATGAGAGAGTATATATAAATGAAACCAGAATGTTTTTTCTAAACATTCTGCATTTATAAATCTCTGTAAGGAGGGTGAAACATGATCTTAATTATTAGTTAGCAAGAAGCAAACTAATAATTGTGTCACTTTTGATACATAACCACCTTTTATGATGACAGCTGTGTGACTGAGTGACAGAGGCTTGAGGAGTTTCCTTCATTTGACATCCTCTCATTTTCATTCTGTCATCGTGTACACCTCAGTCAAAATAAGAAATCGAGATATGATAATAAGTTGATTCTGTATTCTTTTTGTTCCTTCAAGTGCAAGCTTTCATAAAGCTGCAGGGCAGAAATGGGGGAAATCATATATTCATCTCTAAGAGCTCTGTGAGTTAATGTTCTTGGCCAGAACAACCTGTGCAGAAGTTTCAGTCTCCAAATCAATTATTAGCACTGAGGTTTTGACACGCTCAAGAGGAATCAACAACTAGCATTAAGAAAACTACAAAGCTGATATAAACAACACCAAATGAACTCAAGGCACCCCATGTCTATAAATTATACATGCAATCTAGCAAAGGGCCGGTGTCACCAGAATAGGGGTCCATGACAGAATCACAGCATCTATATGTAAAACAGCAGAGGCCAACACAATGTTCTGGCTGCATTGCTTTAAAGTGCACATAATGAGATGCGTCTTCCCCCCAGTCTGTCTGCTTTTATTTAAGCAATATTTAATAGACTCCATATAGGTATAAATGCATGCTGCCTTTTATTGTTTGCCTATGGGATTACACTAACTTATTCATTTTTTTTTATCTCAGATGAATAGGACATTTTCACTGACCCCACCACAAATTATTTTTCTTTTCTTTTCTTTTTTGTTTCACGAAAAAAGTTTTTTTCTTTACAAAAAGAAAATTTGACGGTAACTGCTGAGTTCATGGTAAGAGTCAAGCTTTTTGTAACAATCAGTCAACTGAAGGCGAGTTAAAGGAACCAGTGTGCAGTTTATTTAAATCCAAAATTTATCCAAAACAAAACAATAACTTAAAACAAACATAGCTTGAAACAGACATGACATGACATGACATGGCATAGACATGACACAGATATGAAACGGACATGACATGACACCGGTACGGACACACCGACACAGACACTTCAATTATTCACAAGAATAAATAGCATCTATTTTCATTCAGTGTAATAGAACCTAGTTGCTACTTACACTTACACAAATAGCCGCTGCATGAAAAACAACAGAGAAGAAAGCTGCCTTATGAATGGCAATGGCGGGCCTGGACCAAGGAGCAGTGGCGGGCCTGGACCGTGGAGCAGTGGTGGGCCTGGACCATGGAGAAGTGGTGGGCCAGGACCGCGGAGCAGTGGTGGGCCTGGACCGTGGAGAAGTGGTGGGCCTGGACCATGGAGAAGTGGTGGGCCAGGACCGCGGAGCAGTGGTGGGCCTGGACCGTGGAGAAGTGGTGGGCCTGGACCGCGGAGCAGTGGTGGGCCTGGACCGTGGAGAAGTGGTGGGCCTGGACCGCGGAGCAGTGGTGGGCCTGGACCGTGGAGAAGTGGTGGGCCAGGACCGCGGAGCAGTGGTGGGCCTGGACCGTGGAGCAGTGGTGGGCCTGGACCATGGAGAAGTGGTGGGCCAGGACCGCGGAGCAGTGGTGGGCCTGGACCGTGGAGAAGTGGTGGGCCAGGACCGCGGAGCAGTGGTGGGCCTGGACCGTGGAGAAGTGGTGGGCCTGGACCGCGGAGCAGTGGTGGGCCTGGACCGTGGAGAAGTGGTGGGCCAGGACCGCGGAGCAGTGGTGGGCCTGGACCGTGGAGAAGTGGTGGGCCTGGACCGCGGAGCAGTGGTGGGCTTGGACCGGGGAGAAGTGGTGGGCCTGGACCGTGGAGCAGTGGTGGGCCTGGACCGTGGAGAAGTGGTGGGCCTGGACCGCGGAGCAGTGGTGGGCCTGGACCGTGGAGAAGTGGTGGGCCTGGACCATGGAGCAATGGCGAATGAGATGACCACCTCAGGACAGCAAATGGTGGACCAAAGACCTGGACAATCCTCCTGGCCGTGAAATACGGCACAATGAGTTAAAATACAGCCTCCGTGGCCATAAAGTGGGGCACAGTGAGTTCAGAAAAAGACACAGCTGCCTCAGGATGAACCGCCACTTTAGGAGAAGCTGTAGCGGTCGTCGCCGCTGCCACCTCCGGAGGAGTGTGTGTGGCTCAAACACACAGAATGGCGGTTGCCATGACAGGACACCGGCACAGACACCAAAACGGACACCGGATAGGACACCGGGACGACGCTGACACCGGCAAAGGCACGGACACAGACACCGGAACGGAAATGGACACCGACACGGACACCTGAACGGCACGGACACCGGAACGACACGGACACCAGCACAGACACTGGCAAACAGACATGGACACAGACATGAAAAACGGACACACCGGCACAGAGACCGGCACAGACACCGGAACGGACACCGGAATGGAAACACTGGCATGGACACCGGAATGGAAACACTGGCATGGACACCGGAACGCAAAAGGACACCGGCACGGACATGGACACCAGCACGGGCACGGGCACGGGCACCGGAACGAAAACAGACACCAGCCCAGACACCGGCCCTTACACCGGAACGGACAGACACCGGCATGGACACTGGCAGGGACACAGGCACGGACACCAGAATGGAAACAGACACCGGCACCAGCATGGACACCGGCACACAGACATGGACACAGACACGAAACACGGACACCAGCACAGACACCGGCATAGACACCGGCATGGACACCAGCAAGAAACACCGGCACTGGCACCGCACCGGCACGGACACCGGCACACAGACATGGACACAGGCATGAAACACAGACACCGCCACCAGAACAGACACTGGAATGGACACCGGCATGGACACAGGCATGGACACCGGAACGGAAACGGGCACTTGCACGGACACCAGCACACAGACATGGACACAGACACGAAACACGGACACCAGCACAGACACCGGCACGGACACTGGCAAGGACATCGCACTGGCACGGACACCGGCACGCAGACACATGAAACACGGACACCGCCACCGGAACGGACACTGGAACGGACACCGGCATAGACACGGACACCGGCGCGGACACGGCCAACGGACACCGGCGCGGACAACGGACACTGGCACGGACACCGGCACGGACACCAAAAAAAGACACGGACACTGGAACGGACAGCGGAATGGAAACGGACACCGGCAAGGAGACCAGCACGGACACCGGTATGGAAACGGACAGCGGCAGGGACACCGGCACAGACACCAAAACGGACACAGGCAGGGACACCGGAACGGAAACGGACACCGGCAGCGACACCGGCACGGAAACGGACACCAGCAGGGACACCGGCACGGACACCGGAACGGAAGCGGACACCGGCACAGACACTGGAACACAGACATGGATACAGACATGAAACACGGACACCAGCACAGACAACGGCACAGACACCGGAACGGAAACGGACACCAGCACGGGCACCGGCACGGACACCGACCTGACCCGACCTAACTATGACTTGGTTATATTTTCAACAGGATTCTTTGATGAATGTAAGTAAAAAAATATTAATTACTTTAAAAATATACATTTTTTTTTAACGGTGGTGTAGCTCTATAGATTTTTTTGTAGTTGTGTGTTTACAGTGCCTGTTTTTCTAAGGCAGAGAGGGATGCCATTCACTGGCTGTCTTCACCCTAATTACTCAGCTGAATAATTGAAATTAAAATAGCCACCGCATCCAGCACCACAAGGATGGGATCGCTCACCTCCGATAGCACCCGCACATCAATAATCAGATTATCAGTGGGCCATGGATAAACAGAAATAGCTGGCCTTAGCATATTTAAGAGCTACTTTAGCCGGCTGCTATTAACTCATCTCCCTGGTTATTTATGTCCTCTGCTTCTTAATAAGACTCTTGGCAATATTATTCTAATTATATTATAAGTCCAATCAGCAGTATTGCATGTCTGGCCTCATTTACATTTGCCAGCACTTTGTCTTTCACACTGTGATACTAATTCAATGAGACGTCTAATGTTTACGTTATATGTGGCCTGCAGAGTTTGGCCTCCTCTACTCTTCCAGTCCATTAGAATCTCTGTGTATGTGCAAATATGTTGTGCCTGTATGATTGGGTTTGTCTCTGAGCACATGACTGATTGATCAGGGTTGCTCTATGGCACAATTGAGTTTGCTTTGTAATACAAATATGTGTTTAGTTCTGTGAGGGTGTGCTGGCAGGCTTTTCTAGACGCCTGCCCATAGCAATTATAGCCTGTAGCTGTTGCAAACAAGTTTAATTTCACAAAAAATTCTCTTATCTTGCCTGTGGACAAAAAATATCAGATGAATGTGGTTTGAGATTTATTAAGTGATTACATGAAACTAAGCATCTAGATTGGTGATTAAATAAAATCAACTCACCCTATCCATGTTTAAACCAATATTCTTACAATGAACGAATGAATGAATGAATGAATGAATGAATGAATAGTTTTTATTATTGTGTCTTGCATACTACCACTACTGCATGCCCAGCCCAGTGGGCTTATAAGACACCAATACCGTCAACAAAAGACAAATTATCAGACAGTAGGCACAACATACATGAACTTATTTAAATTAATAAATCTGCCGTCTCATCCAGGCTTTGCAAACAAAAGCAGCCAATTTAAACACATTAAAATTAAACAACCATTTCAGCTTGTCGTCATCACTAATCCAGAACATTTCAGGCTTTTTAACAAACAATTCACCAAATAATACATTTCTATAATCATCATACCGTGGGCAATATAACACAAAATGAGTTTCATTTTCAACGTCTCCTAACTCACACAATCTACAGAGTCTGTCCTCTTCAGGAATTCGAGTGAACCTACCAGTTTCTAAGGCCAGGGGAAGGATGCCAGTTCGCAGCTGAGCCACCAAAAATCGTTGATTCCTTGTCAAATTTGCCTTTACATACAACTCTGTGTTTCATATATTTACATTACATTTACATTTAGTCATTTAGCAGACGCTTTTATCCAAAGCGACTTACAACTGAGGACTAAACCAAGCGAGTCATCGTGAATAGACAAAAACAACGCAAGAAGTGCTTTTAAAATACAAAGTTTAGACATTGCTCGGAGTAGCATAAGCCAGATAAGCAGGGATTGAAAGGAAAAGGAAAGAATTTAGTTTTTTTTTTTTTTACGTTAAGTGCTCACGGAAGAGATGAGTTTTCAGTTGTCTTTTGAATGCTGTCAGGAATACTGCATTCCGGATGAGGGTGGGCAGATCATTCCACCAGCATGAGAATGAGAATGTTCTGGAGAGTGATTTGAGGCTCTCTGTGATGGTACCACGAGCCGTCGCTCATTGACTGATGGTAGGCTTCTGGTAGGGATGTAGACTTGTAGTAGTGAGTGGAAGTAGATACATTTTTAATATACATTTTTAATTTGTAAGTAAGTCCTTAGCTTTGGCTTAGCCATAATCCCAGTCAGCCATTTATGTTCAAAATTTGACATCAGTTTGGATCTAATGGTATTGACGCTCCATGCAAATTATTACAGAATACATACTGGAGTTGTGCATCAGTAAAAACAGTCTGGAGCTCTGCAGCCCAGATGGACTTTTTCTTACTCTCCACAGAAAAACTTTTTTTGTTAATCTATTTTCAGGGAGATTAACAAGTCGATTCCACAGCCTAACCATTTCACATTTCCTTTGGACTGATCCAGGAACCCAGCCCATATCACCCATCGCTGCCAGCACTGGGACAAACTTATGAACCCCCAGGAAGCAACGAATTGCACGGTTTTCTACAGCGTTCAAGGCTGGGCTCAGCACGGCCCCCCAAACCCCAGCAGCGTAGTTTAACACAGGGGACACACAGGCAGCATACAACTGGGAGAATGCACCATAACCAAGATCTTTACAGATGTGATCTTACAACAGCTGATGCCATCACAAAATAGATAAGCATATAGATTTTTTTCATAATAAAGTGTAACATTTTTGGAGCTTTCAGGAAATGAAAGGAGAGAGGGAAACCAGAGAGAAGCAATGACAACATCCTCATTGCTCCATCCTCTGTGCTTCTGAGGAATGACATTAATCTGGAAGATTAAAAACTGTCACGTCTGATGATGTACTGCCATCCACCTTCAGAAAACACACAGCAGTGCACACTCTATTATTCATGCTCTTTCAGACTGTGATCATAACAATATAGTTGACCTGGAGGACTCAATTACAATAACCGAGGGTCAGAATGTCGACAAGGTGTGTGGCAGTGGACTGTAGGTCTACACAAGCTCAACAATGCATTATCAAGATACCAAATACCGTATGTTCAATTGACAAATACATACATCACATTCTTCTCTGCCATTCCTATCAGCATTCTTAGTTCCCCTGGTTCGAGCTGTAATTTTACCTCAATTTGAGATCATTAAGATTATGCACTGATAAAAATGATTTTGTGGTGAAGTAAATACTACAGAAAAAAACTATGTAATTTACATGAAAAAAGTTAGTTCAGGCAAGAATTAAAAAAATAAGTAAATTCTACAGTAGGCCTAGTACTCAATTCAATCGTGTAGAAATGAAAGCGTAAATATCAACATTATAAAATTAAGTAAAATTACTCAACCAACTTTTCTGATACTGGTGTTCCCATCATGCACTGGTCCATGAATAATTAATGAGGTTTATTTTTCATTGTTTTCCATATGTATTTAAACTATTTTATCATTGCTTTTGTTGTTAGGGTTAGTAACTTGCCATTTTGTGACATTTGGAGTTCATTTTCTACTTAAAATGACACATTCAAACACAAAAACGATCCATCAAATGTTACCGTCATTGTGTATTGTCTACCAAGTATTTAGGTCTGCGTTCACACAGTTATTAGAAGACATGTAGATACGGTGACAGACACTGTGTGTTGATTACTTAAACGTTTCTGAGTAAATTATATGCTTAAAAAGTGTGGTCTAATTCAATGTTATATTGTTTGAGTGAAATGTAGTACAAAGAAAATTTCAATTAAATAGATATTACTTAACCTTAAATTAGCTAAATAAAAATTACTTAATTTCTTATATTACTTTCACTTAACTTAGTGAAGTGTAGTTCACTTGATTCTATGTGTGAAATTTACTCAAAAAATATCAGTGCAAAAACTTGCCTTAAAAAAATTAAGTAAATTTTACTCATTTTTTTTTTTACAGCGTGGGCCTTTAATGACATTATATATTAGGCCTATATAATCTATATGTGAAAACATATTGAAAAAAAAACAAACATACAAATAAACAGGCCAGGACAAAACAGTTTATTTTGTACATTTTATTCAAATTAAACTTAAAGAGTATTATTCCTAGGAGCTGTTATAGCGATCCAATCTATGAATGTTAAAGTTTATTATGGCTTTGTTATAATTAAATCACCTGTTAAGTTTCAATAAAATGACAAAAAAATCAGTTTGTCTCTAGAGGATGTAAAGCAGCTTGGAAGATCTGTTCCGCACTTTAGAGTTGGAAGGGGCAATTCAGTAGTTCAAGTTAATCTACTGCCCTCTTGTGGCAGTAGCATATACAGCCTGTAAAGTGTTACACAGCAAATATGCGTATTCAGACTTTTCTTGAAAATGGCTAAAGATTTAACTCGGGTTCAGTTAGGCAGGTCATTCCATCAGCTTGGAACAGAGAAAGTAAAGGTCAGTGATGGTGATTTTGTGCCTCTTCTTGCTTTGCAACGCAAGCTTCTGGGGGGCACATAGGTCTGAAGTGGGCTAGTGAGTTTAGGAATAGGGGTGCACAGCCAGTTGTTGTGCTCAGTTAAATTGTTAAAAAACAATTTAACAAGTGATATAATAATGTATAATTACTGCTTATAAAGTAATCATTACAAAAATTGTAATCATTCAAAAAAAGTAACCATTTATATCAATGCGATTCAGAGATGAAGGCTATTATACTAATGTTGTCCACTAGAGGGAGCCACAGGATAGCAAATCCTTTTAAGAACTGAAACATGTTCAATAAATTGCCTTGTAGTGAAAACTCGCATATAAATTCATCATAGTTTCATAAAGTTGAATAAAGCCCAATACAATAAGTTTGCAAAAACTGTGATCTCCAAAATACTTACCAATACAGACCATTCATTTACATGGTATTGACAACATATTTGTCAAGTTGCAGGAATGATGGTAGGCCTACGTACAATTGAAGAAGAGAAACAATATTATTTGTCTATAGTAGCCTACTTATAATAATACTTCAATAAAGAGACACTTAAAGACTTATATTTTATTTGGAAAGAGACATATCCATTGAAAAGCCGAACTATCATCTACAGAAACCATTGTGCGTGGACGCCGATGATCGCCTCAAGTTAAAGGTACAATATGTAGGATTTTTGCTGTAAAATGTCCAAAAACCACTAGGCCGATGTTAAATATTTTGTTTAGTTGATTACTTACAATATCCCAAATGTTTCCAACTATTTGTAAATCGTGAGAAAATTGCGATTTTAACCAAGGAAACGGGGCGTGTGAGCAGGGGTGAGGGAGTCGCCAGTCAGTCATATCCGCGTTACCCTCGGTTTCCGCGCGTACTGCCATAGTAAACATGGCGATAGGGGGGGGGGGGAGCAAGATGGCGGACTAAGTAGTCAAGCTGTTTCGTGCTCTCACAAAATTTCCCAAGTTAGTTTAGTTTGACAAGTTTTTCCACCTCCAACTGCTGAATACGTTGTGGTGTCGATATGGATGACCATTGTTACGAAATGGAAATAGTAGGTTTGAGCAAAAGAGAGAGAGGAGCTGATTCCGATGATCCACCCACACCAAGTAAACCCCAAAAAGGGAAAAAGTCTAAAAAACCAACAGAGAGTGAGGAAAAAGAGGTGCCAAATTCAGGTATATTGGATGCGAGCGATTAAAGCCTTTGGAAGTAAGGTAGATTTACAGCACGAAGAATTAAGCACACAAATGAAGCAGCACAGTGCGATGATTGCAAGCGTTGCTAAGTCCGTCCAAATAAATGCGCAGGAGTTACGAGAATGCAAAGACAAAATTAAAATGATGGAGAAACAAATTGATAATCTATCCGAAGTCAACAATGATCTGAAAATTTGTGTGTTGGAAGAGGAAAGATACAAGAGAAGATGGTGTCTTCGCATAAAAGGTCTCAAGGAGAACTCTAACGAGTGCATACGAGAGGATGTGATTCAACTTTTGGGTAAGATCACGCCTGAGTTTGCTTCTACCATGGGGGAGGCTGTGGATGTCGTGCATCGGGTGGGAAGGAAGGAGACTGGTCGTTTGAGAGAGGTGATCATTCTCTTACCCGCAGATTGGTGCGGGATGAAGTATGGAAGAGAACCAAGACGTCATCGGTGGGCAAAGAAGCTGGCATCCGTTTTGCCGAAGACCTGACGAAAGAAGATAGACTATTGAGACGTGAATTGGCTTCAGCTGCACTACTTCCTGAACTTTAGCCAGCTCCTTTGTTTCCTGTCTGCCATTATTGTACAAACAATCCAGGTGTGCCTGGCCTCAGTAACAATAATCAGGCATACCTGGATTAATCACTTTGTCCAATAATGGCAGACAGGAAACAAAGGAGCTGGCTAAAGTTCTGAAGCTGTGCATAAAGCCTATTATGACCAAGAATCGAGCAAGCCAGAAAGGAAGGCAAGGCAGTTGGGTTAAGAGGTCCATTTGGATATATTGAGGGTAAACGTATCTCGTAAAAAATGTTTGTTTCAAATTTATTATTTTTTGTATTCAATTTGAAGTTCTGTTTAATCATTCATGTTCGCGTTAAAGTCTGATATCTCATTTTCTTCTTTAAATTGTAGGGGCTTAAAGGACTCTTTTTTTATTTTGTAAAAATAAAAAATCACATTGTTTTTTTCTTCAAGAAACACATTTAGAGTTGGCAGATGTTACCTTTTGGAAAAAGCAGTGGGGGGATGATATGATATTTAGTCATGGTTCAAATCGGTCTGCAGGGGTCACTATATGCTTGAATAAATGCCCAGGCAAGATCATTACTCACAAGGTTGATGTTAATGGCCATTGGCTTGCTGTGGTCCTACACTTAGACGAATTATGTTTCATTTTAATTAATGTCTATGGGTATAATGTACAAACCCAGAATAAAGATCTATTGGAGTCAATAACAAATGTCATAAGTGACCTAAAAACTAGTTATCCTACAGATCCTACAGATTATATTTTAATCGGTGGCGATTTCAACATAGCACCAGATGAATATATGGATAGACAACCTTATAAATTTGATATTTCTCATGTTAACAATATCATTCAAAATTTCTGCTTATCCAATGGATTAATTGATATTTGAAGAAACTTAAACCCCACTGCCAGACATTTTTCGTGGTTCAAACCGAATGCCACTTCAAGGTCGAGAATTGATTATTGGCTCGGTTCTGATACTCTTTCAAGTAATGCAACTAAATGCAATATTTCAGGTGTCCCTTTAACAGATCATTGTGTGATCAACTTAATCTTAGAACAAAGAAATAAATCTTGTAATACTAGAGGCTATTGGAAATTCAATGCAGACTTGCTGAATCATACTGACTTTTGTACATACCGTAAAACTTCAAATAATAGCCGAGTCCCAAATAGACGCCTGTCTCTTTTACACGCCTGGTGTGGCTGCAGGTTTGGGTAAATAAAGGCCGGTCTCAAATAGAGGCCGGGTCTGTTTTTTAGTTTCGGGTTGTATTTAATCCTCTAAAACCGTCAGATCGTCCGCTTTTTCGCGGCCGCCAAAGCAATTTTTTGTCCCTCCAAAGCTTTTTTTGATCGATGAGTGATGTAGAATAGAATGACTGCTGCGCTTGACAGGGCGCGTTACGAGCAGAGAGAGAGAGAGAGAGAGAGAGAGAGAGAGAGAGAGAGAGAGAGAGAGAGAGAGAGAGAGAGAGAGCGCCCCGGCCGCGCGCGCGCACTCTCACATCTTCAAACAACACGAGCGCTGTCTTGCTCTCTCTCCCTCGCGCATATTAATCAAAACCAATTGACGACGCGACAGTAAAAGGTTGGAAGACCGCAGTTTAACGTGGAGCATTTGGAGATTTTTATAGATTAGAGACATACACTCAATGACCAACATCTCAACACTAAATTATAAAGGCCTGACTCATATAGACGCCTGTCTCAAATACAAGCCGGTGCAATTCGACGGTTTGGGAAAATAAAAGCCCGGGCTACTATTTGAAGTTTTACGGTATATTAAAAAAATAATTGCTGAATTTATTGTAAAAAAGATGCCAAATGGTATTAAAAGGGAATATCTAAAACATAAATTAAGACAATATTCAATTACCTTTAGCAAAAATCTGATGGAAAAGAAACATGAAAAAGAAATCCAGTTAATTCAAGAGATCAATAAATGTTGTTGTCAACCTAACATGTCAGATGAAGATAAAAAAATACTTCATTCCATTCTAGACGAATTCTATATTAAAAAGGGAAAAGGGGCATACGTGAGATCCAGGGCTAAGTGGCTGGAAGAGGGGGAAAAAATAGCTCATACTTCATTAATTTGGAGAAAAGACAAGTAAAAAATTCGATTAATAGTATAATTGTGGACCAAGTAGAGCTATTAAATCATAACTTAATAGCTAAAGAGGTGTTTAAATTTTACTCTAAATTGTATTCCTCTCTTTTTCCTCTGTTAATTCTAATTCCTTTTTTCAGATGATAAAAAATAATATACCGTCTATTGATAATGTATTTAAAGAACTTTGTTAATCAGACATAACCATACAAGAGCTTGATGCGGCTATTAAACAGAGTAAACCTGGTAAATCACCGGGTCCTGATGGGTTAACCACAGATTTTTATACATTTTTTGGGGATGACCTAAAATATATATTTTTTGAAGCCTTACAAGATTGTATAAATAACAGTGAATTATTGCCAACTATGAAACAAGGGCTTATACTGTAATTTTGATACCAAAGCCAGGAAAAGATAAGAGGATTTACGCCCCATAACACTAAATACAGATTACAAATTGTTTACTAAAGCACTTGCTTCCAGACTAAAAACAGGAATATCACAAATTATTAGTGTTACCCAATCAGGATTCTTAAAGGATAGGTCAATTCATAATAATATCAGGTTAGTTTTTGATTTGATTGAATATGGTCATCTAATTGATGAAGATGGTTTCATTTTATTTTTGGATTTCTATAAGGCCTTTGATATGGTGGAGCATTCTTTTATTTTTCAAACTCTTAAACACTTTGGTTTTGGTCCTAAATTTAGTAGTATAGTTGGAATGCTTTATAAAGACATAAACAGTTCTGTAGCTCTTACTCAAGGTACATGTCCAAGATTTGAGGTTAGAAGAGGCATTAGGCAAGGATGTGGATGTTCACCTTTATTATTTATAATGGTAGCAGAAATGTTGTCTATTTTACTCAAAATGGGAACCATATCTGGCATTGATTTTGAGGGCAATAATTTTATTGTCATTCAATTTGCTGACCACACTACTCTTTTTTTAAGGAATGAACAGCAAATACCCTTAGCACTTCAGTCAATCAAGTTTTTTTCAGAAGCTTCAGGTCTACTGCGAAATATGTCAAAATGTATTGGCCATTCATGATCATCCTAATTTAACATTATACAATATCCCAGTTAAAAAAAAAGTCAAATATTTAGGTATCTGGTTATCTAAGATGATCAATAATTTAGAACATTTAAATTTTGATAAAACTTTGGAAAATTGTAAATTACAGTTTTTTTGGATTGCTTACACACTAAAATTAAAAGTAGTACACTATTAGCAAAACCTTACACTCAAGAAGCAAAAAATCAGCCCATATTTGCACAACTATAAGCACATTGTCAACCTCACACTTGTTGCAAAACTCTACACACAGTGATTTGCAAAACACTAAACACACTTAACATACATTACACACAAAAATCTATCATGAAGTCACTTCCTTGCAATACCAAAGCACTGACTGTCAAATTACCGCACCTTCCAACCAATTGATTCAACACAGTCATCAGGTGTGCAAACACTTGTTTGCTTACAGTAATTGTAGACACACCAATCAGGTGTATAAGCACTATAAAAAGCAGCAGGTGAGTTCATCGGTCTTCAAGCACAATGGAAAGTGTCAGAGAAAGAGTAAGACGAGGACGAGGAGGAGGAGGAGGAGGAGGAGGAGGAGGAGGAGGAGGAGGAGGAGGAGGACGAGGACGAGGAGGAGGACGACGACGAGGAGGAGGAGGCGGAGGAGGAGGAGGAGGAGGACAAGGAGAAAGAGGAGGACAAGGAGAAAGAGGAGGACAAGGAGGAAGGGGAGGAAGAGGAATCAACAGAAGAGGAATCAACAGAGGAAGAGATGGAGGAGGAGGAGGAGGAGGAGGAGGACAAGGAGAAAGAGGAGGACAAGGAGAAAGAGGAGGACAAGGAGGAAGGGGAGGAAGAGGAATCAACAGAAGAGGAATCAACAGAGGAAGAGATGGAGGCCATGCTGGAGGTAGAGGAAGAGGAAGAGGAAGACAAGAAGGTGCTCAAAGAGGACCGAATCTGACAAATGAGATCCGCGCAACACTGGTTGACCACGTTGTCAACCACGGCCTGACGCTGAGGGAGGCTGGACTGCGAGTACAGCCAAATCTAAGCCGATACACAGTGGCAAGTGTGATAAGAACATTTCGACTGGAAAATAGGTATTGTAAAAATATCATCATATCAAAAACATCTGCACGGTCTCAGCAACTGCTTACAGTACTGTATTCTATGCACTATCAGCACTTCTGTTACCTTTTCCTGTGAAATTACTGTACTATTGTATACTGTTTTTTTTTCTACATAGGATTGAGGGTCAGGAACGACAAGGGGGAAGGCCTCCTATGTTCACAGAACAGCAAGAGAGGGAGATAGTAAACATGGTTTTGGCCAACAATACTATAACACTCAATCAGCTCCAAGCTAACATTGTCAATAACCACGTCAGTTTCAACAATATCCATCAGGTCTCAACATCAACACTGGCACGCATCCTAAAAAAACATATTCAAATGAAGCAAATTTATCGAGTGCCTTTCGAGCGCAATTCCGAAAGGGTGAAACGACTGCGGCATGATTATGCAGAGGTATGTATTCACTTTAGCAGTGTGATCTTCCATACTGTCTCATAATCTTTTACTGTACTGTAATATCTATACTAGATCTACACTGAACTACACAATTTTGCCTGACACTGTTCTTCAGAGAGTATTACGAATGGATGGAGAGGAGATCCAGCATGAGTTCATTTACATAGATGAGGCTGGGTTCAACCTGACGAGAACACGAAGGAGGGGAAGAAACATCATTGGCCACAGGGCTATAGTCAATGTCCCAGGGCAACGTGGGGGTAATATAACACTCTGTGCAGCCATTACACAGAATGGGGTCCTCCACCGCCATGCCCATATGGCCCCTTACAACACAGCACTCATACTTACATTCTTGGACCAATTGCACAACATAACAGCAGCAAATCAAATCGATCATATGCAATACATTGTTGTCTGGGACAATGTGTCTTTCCACCGCTCTGCTCTGGTTCAGAACTGGTTTCAGCAACATCCACATTTCACCGTCCTATATCTTCCACCATACTCTCCATTCCTCAACCTTATAGAAGAGTTTTTCTCGGCATGGCGGTGGAAGGTGTATGATCTCCGTCTCCAGGCTGAGGTACCCCTCATCCAAGCCATGGAGGAGGCCTGTGACCAGATGGAGGTAGCAGCAATGCAAGAATGGATTAGTCATTCAAGACGTTTCTTTCCAAGGTGTCTTGCTAATGACAACATTGCCTGCGATGTTGATGAAATTCTCTGGCCAGATCCAGCTAGGCGAAGAGACAATGTCTAGTTTATTTGTTTTTTTTTACAGTAAACTTACAGTACAATACGTAAAGTGACATTTTGTTACAGTATTATGAATCTCCATGTCAACATTTTGGGCGTGTTGAGAAATAAATGAGTTTCTTCAGTCTGCAACATTGGTCTTGTGTAGTGTTTGGTGAATTTACATTGTATTTGTACTTTGTTGATGGTAGCCTACTCTAATCATAGGGAAGTAGAAGTGCTAAAAGTGTTTTAGGTTTATCACAGCAGAGTGTAACTCGTGCAAACAGAGTATAGTAATGTGAAACGTGTGTGGTTTTTAAACAGAAGTGTATAGTTTTTACAAGAGTGTTTAATTATGCAAAGGATCTGTAGTGTTTTGCTAATTGGGTGTGTGGTTGTAGTGTTTTGAAAACACGGGCCCTGTTTTGAAAATTGTGCTTAAGCAATCCAAAAAAACTGTAATAATGAATACTTGGCTGCAGAGAGACATAACAATTTTTGCAAGAATTTTACTGACAAAAGTAGAGAATCTTTCTAGATTCATCTATCCATGTTTCTCTTTAGCTGTTTCTGCAAAAAAGATAAAGGCAGTTAACAAATTAAACTTTGATTTTATATGGAAAATGAAGAGTCATTATATACGTAAAAGCGATATAATTAAAGATTATGAAGAAGGTGGTCTTAAAACGATTGACTTTGATATTATGAATGGGGTCATTAAATTTAGATGGTTGCAGTCTTTCATTAATGATAAGTCCTCTTTCTGGTTTGAGATTCCTACTATCGTATTCAATAAATGTGGTGGCATAAGTTTTTTGCTGCAATGTGACTTTGAACTTTCCAAACTCCCTGTAAAACTTTCTGCTTTTCATCAACAAGTTTTATTATACTGGAAATTGATTTTCAAGCACAATTTTAGCCCTCATAATTTGTCAATCTGGAACAACAGTATAACTGTGAACAGAAAATCTTTATTTATTGATGAGTGGTGGCAGAAAGGCATATGGTCACTAACACATGTAATGGACAATGTTGGAAATGGTAAATGTTACTTTATGTGGTAAATACAATTTAAGCTACTCCTCTAAAATGTATGAAAGAATTATTAAGAATATTCCATTACCGATGGTTAAATTAGTAAGTGAACATTTGAAATATTCAATGATAATACCTAAACTACAAGGACTTATTATAGAAAATGTAAGCTTTGTTGACAGAAATTGTTCTAACAAATTCTTAAGAGACTGTTTAGTACATCATTGTTTCCCAGGACCGGTATTGAGAAATAATATTTTTCGTCATTATAAGAAGGAAGAAGTGTGTAAAATTAGGACTAATTTTCTTTCATTTCCCGTTAATCCTAAATGTAAAGACTGAGGTGCACTTCAAAATTTTGAATCACATATATCCAACAAAAGAATTTTTAAGAATAAGATTTAATGTTGAGGATTCAAATTTCGGTCAAATATGCAAAGTAGAGATAGAAACAGTTGAACATTTGTTTTTTTCAGTGCATGTTGGTAAACAAATGTTCAGAGGTGGAAAGAGTAATAAAATATTCTACTCAAGTAAAAGTACTACTACTTCAATGAAATTTTACTCAAGTACAAGTAAAAGTACCGGTCAAAAAATCTACTCAAGTAAAAGTAAAAAGTAGCTTATTTAAAATGTACTCAGAGTAAAAGTTACTGAGTTACTTTTTTAACAGCGGGGGTGGGGGACTCTCCCGTGTATGGTGGTAATGGTAGGAGATTTTCACAGTATGATAACGTCTCAGAAAATATCACGGTTTACAGTATTAATCCATTATTAAATAAATAAATTGTATTAAATTATGGTTATTATTATAATTATTATTATTATTATCATCAGTTAAAATGACAGTTAAATTAATGAAAACAATTTTTTGTTTGTTTTTTGCTTTTATTATAACAAACTTGAAACCATTTGTTTGTTTTGTTAATTAAAAAATTTCAATTTCAATAAAACATGTCTAATCAATTAAATTTGATAATTGATAATGAATTAGATTAACAACTTATTTTTAACGTTAATAATTTATTAAAATGTTTAAGAATAATATTGTCCTATGTAATGTATTTATTAAGAAAATGAATGTTTCTTTTTATGATTTAATCCAAATATATTATCAAAAACGGTGGTAATCAAATTTAAATTTAAACTTGTGTCCTTTTGGGGAAGCGCTGCAAAAACGGATTTACTAAATTAAAACATGGACAAAAAATATATTTCTTTAATGTTTAAAGAAAATGTATTATTATTGTTGTTGTTATTATTATTATTTTGAGAAGTAGAATAGTAATATATTTCTGTCATAATTTCGCCTAGTAAAACCGAACTTTTATTTTGACGGGTTGTAGTGAAGACCAAAAATGTAGAAAGTATTTCAAAGTGTAGTTGACAATGGTTTTGTTTTTCTCAAATAAAATGATGAAAATGCTCATTAGGCGTTCTCTCAGAGCAGCTCTGGAAATTTTCATGTATTCATATCCTCAAATTGTTTGTGAGACGCTGAAAACACCATGAAACGTCACGCCTACTTGAGTATGTAAGTTAGTAGAAAAAGCGGCGCAGCTCAGCAGAACAAATAGGGATATATTTACATGCAGTATTTTTGTGCTTAAATATTCAAAGACCATGTCGCGATTGGATTTATTGCACAGTTCTACTTTCCATGTATTCATGCATCCATTATTTTGCGTGTTTTACGTGACATCTGCGTTATGTGAATTCCATTTTCATGACTGGATTCTGGGATTCCCTCTGCATCACGTAAATTATTCGGCCTTAAATTATAATCGGGACATACCTTTATGTCCCGATTATAATTTGGTGGGGATGGTGTGTTATATCAAATAAATGCAGAATGTTCATATAGAACAGCACAGTACCCAATCTACTCTGTACCTTTAAAACTGTATTATTGTAATGTTTGAAGAGGTATTGTGAATAAACTAAACTAAAACTGAAACTGAAAGTGACAGTGTTCATAGCGGATGAGACGTCGGAGGTTAGGAGATGCGCTACAGGATAAATTTGTAAACATCTTTTAGGCGACGTTTGGGGTCGATTAAGTGACATCCCATAAACCAAAGTCAGGTGCGTAGGGGACCTACCGCAATATTTAAATAAAGTTAATATATTAGAGCCCCTCCCTCTAGAATAGCTGTCAGCTGCGCCCCAATTCAGAGGCTGCACCCTTCAAAGGCCGATTGCATCACCGCGGTGCGACGAAGGCTGTCCCAATTCGAAGGCTTCTTCAAATGCGACCTCCAAATACGTCCTTCGTTTCCTGTGCAATGAAGAACAGAACAGATGGATCCTTCGCGGCTTTGCCTACCCCACCCCAGAATTAATTGCGCACCAGTGACGACAGGATTTTTGAGAGAAATTGCCTTATTTCATAAATCATATTGGGTTTAAACTTACTCAAATATCATTATGATAACATTTTTTAAATAAAAACAAAACTTTAAAGTGGTTCAAATGTTGACATATCTTATATTTTATATTTTACATCTTATATTGATCATATCTTATCTTTTTTTTTTGCATACAGAAATGGACCATGGTAAACATGTTTGTTTTGTAAACCCTGTTTTATTTTCAGACAGTTTAATATAACTTTAAAAAAAATTCAGTACAAACGTCACTCATCAACGGCAGCTGTCATAGTTGCTAGGCGAGAAGAATAATTCTCAGACTGTCCCATTAACAACACTCGTTCCGACCTTCTTGGCCTTCAAAGGCGTGTCCTTTCTGGACTGCATCCTTCGTGAAGTTTCAGCTCAAAATACCCCACAGATCATTTATTATAGCATGTCCAATTTGCCCCTATTTGGGTGTGAGCAAAAACACGCCATTTTCATGTGCATACCTTTAAACACAAAAGAGCTTCTGCTCCCCGTCCCCTATCCAGAAGAGGGTGGAGCTTTTACAGCACGTGCTTTGGATACTCTGGAGTTATGAATCAACTGGGTATTGTGTTTACTGGGGAACTGCGCATACAAGCAAATAATTTTACCTGACTTGGTTGGTGGTTGGGACGGGTTACTAGACCGTCAGCACCACCCTAACTTCAGGTCTGATGATGTTGGCCTGGTGCTGCTGTGTTGTTCTGCAGTTAAATATTTCTTGTTTTTATGCATGTTTGTCCTGAGTTTTTGTTGCATTTACATTGTTTTGACCAGCAGGCGTCATATGTCAGATGGGCGGTCAGAGTGGATGGCTGCAGGTCAGATTAACGGACGTGCCAAAAGGTGCGCCCCCCCCCCCCCCACCCCCCACCGACAGACCGTTTTCATTATATATATATATATATATATATATATATATATATTATATACACACATATATATATAAATGTCTGTCCACTGAATGTGACCCACAATCTTTGATTACCCTCCGTGGCCACGGGAAAGTGAACATTTTACACATTCAAAACCATGTGTACTTACAAGTGTTTTTATTCATTTAAACAACAATTAAAAAAAACTTTATTCTGTATTCTTTTGTCTGAGTGAAATGTGATCAGTTTAACTAATAGTAAACATCAGTCATACTGGCAAAAGAAAACACAAAGCATACTTATAATAATACTGCATTTTTGCTAATTGTTTCGAAAGATCACTGCTAGACATCTGCAGCAGAACATTATAGATTATGTTTAGTCATCTCCTCCACAGAGATTAAGGAGAGCTCTTTGGTAGTCACCCTTAGTGTGCTCCTGAAGAGAAAAAGACAATGAAAAGAGATTGATTAAAATGCTTCTTGAATAAAGGCAAACTAAGAGCAGAAAGAAAAGAGGGAGATAACAAAACAAATAAGAAAGATGTAAACAATTGAATACTTACTGAAATTGTCTGGTGCAGAGATTTTCCAAAATTCTTCTTAAACTCTGCGCGAACCTTCATTAGATCGACTTCACAGCGGGAGATGATGATGCGCGTTACTACCTTCTCTTTCACACTTTTACTCTGCAAACATCAAAATCGATAGAAGAAACTGACACACATAACTCAAATTTAACCAATGCCATCTCCTTACATGTCTAATGACACATTTAGATATTCAAATGTGACAATTTTCAAATGTGATATAGACAATTAGATACTCACCTTCATGGAGTCATTGAGTCTGCTGGCAAAATACAGATGTTTGTTCTCCAAGCACTCAACTGCAGAAAGACAGAAATCAATCGTAAGAAAGGGTTACAGGTTCTCTGACTTTGTTAGGAGACTCTCTTCAGTCCTCTTCTAGCTTCTTGCCTAATGTATTACCACAGGGCTTTCCACAAAATGTTACCTCACCAAACAGCTTGTGATTATGGTTAATAAGACATGATAAAGAGATTCCCAAGGCAGGAGTAAGAGTGTGAAAGTGTAATTGAGCCAGCAGGCATAACCATCATCAAAGCTGCCAAGCACATCTCAAGTGTTCTGACAGTTTGATGACAGCTTATATGAAGAACAGACAGCTGATAGATACCTAGTGTGAGGAAGGATTTTTCCAGATCTCCTTTCACCTCTTTTCGAATGCTCTCCTTTATGTCGTATGGGCTGTATCTCTTGTACCTTTCAAACACTGAGAAAAAGAGGCTTTGATTAGGTTGTTGCACAAAGGATGATCATGAGTTGACTTTAAATTCATCTCTGTTCGTTTGTCACCTTTCTGCAAGTGTGGGACACTCCTCTCAGAGAATATTGTAATCCAGGTGGTCACATCAGTTCCTTTTCGCTTCACTCCAGCATCATAAAGAGCCTAAAAATCACCATAATGGACACAGGATTACAAAAAGTTAACTTTTTGGTTATTCCAGTGGTCATCTGAATGTACAATGGTTTATCATAATATTATTTTAAGCATGTTGAATAAGAGTCAGTTGAATTTCTTAAGTTAAAAGGGCTCTTCTCACTCTTGCATCATTGTCAATCTTCTCATAGTCCACCACGTTACTTGGCTCATCTCTCTTGGCCTGTGGACATGAATGAATACAGTATGAGCATAGCAATACAGGATCTGCACTTTGCAGGCTATGTTGGCGGCAATGGAATTACCAGTTACTTATTGGGAAATAAAGTGGAATTTGATCATAATTACCGCAAATAACTTTTATACTTTGAAAAATTATTGGTTAATCTATGATAGCCTACCTGTACAAGGGCCAGAAGCAGCTTAGCAACATCACCAGATGTGTCTCCAGAAATATCTTTCTCCAAATCCTTCTTAAACACTGCAGGAGAAAAGGGGATATGAATGCCAGCGTATTTGTGCTTTGCTTTTTATGCTTTTTAAGGGGACTCACTTTCTCTGTAAACCTTCTTGATTTCCATCAGCTCTTCTTTATTGCGAGAACACACCATCTCATTAAGACTCTCCTCATCAGTGCCCAGACCCTGCAAAACACATGGCACTGTCACATGAATGCAATGAATGAATACAACTCTTACAAGACAAGACATTTAGAATGTTATAAAATGTTTTAAATTTTTTTTAAATGCTGTTCTTTTGAACTTTCTATTTTTCAAATAATACTGAAACAAATGTACCATGGTTTCCTCAAAAATATTAAGTAGCGCAACTGTTTTTACTGTGATAATAATAAGAAATTATTCTTGAGCACCAAATCAGCATATTAGAATGATTTTTGAAGGATCTTGTGATACTGAAGACTAGAGTAATGAGGCCATTTTGAAATACACTAAAATAGAAAACAGTTATTTTAAATTGCAATAATATTGTACAATATTCATTTGAATTTTGACCAAATAAATGCAGCCTTGGTGAATATAAGAGACTTTCAAAACCATTCAAAAATCTTCCAGACTCCTAACTTTTGAACGGTAATTATGTCCATTTAATGCATGCTCTTAACAGGACAGAACATTTTAAAAATGGACCAGGAGCTGAATTTTAAAACAGGGGAGAGCAGAGAGCAAGCAGAGTTTTCATAAACGATTACAGATCAATGCCACATACTTTCATTGATGATTTCAGTTCAGAGGCATCATACTGTGCTGTGCTCTTCATCAACCCCAGAATCAGATGCTCCAAAGAGCCTGAGAGCGCCCCCTTCAGGGCACTTACTAAATCCTACAACACAAACAGCGTCAGGTTGTTTGAAACTTTGATAGACTAGACAATATACAGTATGTACATACATATATTAAAATATAGTTTTCATTAAGGTTAGATGATCCAGTTAAAACAGAAAATACACATTTGAAAAATTTAATAATTATGGTGTGTACCTTCTTTGCACGTTTTTCATACTCAAACGCAATTTCGCTCCTTTGTGAGCAACAGCGTTTTGTCAGAATGTCAATGATCGTCTGCTCATCAACACCTGAAGCGAGAATGAGAGGAGAAGATAGTGATTGAGAAAGAAAGCCAGAGAGCAATATTAAGATAAGGCCTTGAAGGACTAATTGCACCTTTTTATTTCCTAGTATAAAATCATTAAACAGTCATTAGCTGATTTGACACTACTAGCAAACATGGAAGGCTATATGCATGACTCAAATGTGGTGCAGCAAAATATGTATTAAATAGCAATGCTTGAGAGAACTGTTATGTTATTGCTTTAATACGTATTATGTCTTACAAGGCAGTGCAACACAAACCCGTTTTTCTTTTTATTTCTACTAAATTGAAATTATACATATATTTCCGGATGCTACCTAAATACAAATCCCAAGACATTTACTCATATTTGCCAGTTATTTACAAATACTATTTCAACAGAGAAGGGCTCACCAATCATTGACATTTAAAGGACCACACATCCTGTTTAAGGTAGCCAAAACAGAAGGCCAAAGATAATTTAGTTTGCTAAGCAAATATAAAAACAATGAAAGAGATCTCTCCCTGAAAAAATTATGAAATTACATTGAGGACTCCTTTTTGTGTTCAACAGGAAAGTTCGGAAAGTTCCTTTGCAGATGTTTGGGGAAAAAGTGAAATATTTATAGCACTGCCTGTTTTACCTTTGGTTTTGATGGCTGTCTCTATTTTGGCTGCATCCTCTTCTGGGTTAAAATCATAAGCTGGTACCACCGTAGGGCATTTAGGTTCTCTCTCCTGAAAAAAATACATAAAGAAATATGGATATAGAAATATAACTAGATATAATATTCCGAACAGAATCAAAAATAAGTTTTGGCTAAAACAAATGATGAATCTTAATAGCCACCTTAACTAACAAAGAAATGTACTTTGTTGCATTTTTGATAATACTGCATTTTATATTACATTTGTCATACTTACCCCTCCATAACTCAAAGTAAGTTTCGTCAAAAACTCAGACACTAAAGCCATTTTCCTGCAGAGGACAGAGAACACGCAATCATCCAAGGTGAACAATGAGTAGATTAAATAAGAGATACAATCTATGTTTTAAGCCACTGTAAAATACAACCTCACCCATAGTTTCAAAGGTCTAAGTGATAGTTGTCATAGATACTGTGATTAGTGGGGCAATGTAGATAAAGGCTTCAGTGTCATCAAAGGCAATTATGTAAGTCAATAAGCCATTTTACTGGCCTTAATGGTGTCAATAAGAAAGCTGTATGTTATTAATGAAGACTAAATAACAGCTGTTTGGTGTGTTATTGTTCCTTAGCAGCCAACACAACAGCGGTTAAACTTAGCGCTGCAGTGCTAATAATTTTCCTTCTGAAGCATACATTACAAGGTGATTTGTGAAGGAGACAAGAAGGTTTGCTGGAAATTTGTTCAGGCGCACCCGAAAACACACCCATGACACATTCCACAGACCAGTGAACTTCTGACCATCACACACACACACACACATAACTAGAAAATGAAAAGCAGTACAATCAGACATAAAAAATTCACAATGCTCAACTGTTGATAATATTCACAATACTGCTGTAGTCCTTGCCAAAAGATTTAGTTTATGTTTCTCAGTCTAATCAGTGGAGAGCCACAAGAGAGGACTTACCTTAGATGCTGTGGAGTGTGAAGGTGTAGCTCTGAAGTTCCAGTTGTATCTCTCTCAATGGGATTACCTCTTAAATGCACCCAGCTAATGACTCACTGCCTCCTATCAATCCACACCCACTCAAGATGCAGACCCAAAAGTCACCTAGTTATTCATTTACTGGGCTACACATTCCTTACAAAAATGGACCATGGTATTCACACTTTGTGCCAAAACGTCATAGTTATTACAGTTAAGGTTACTACTGTATAACTGTACATTTTCAAACATAACTTGGTATCACTGGCATCATAAATAAATAAACTGTTGTTGTTGTGTTTTTTTTTTTCATTTTACATTATTTTAAATGTAATATTAATAAAATTATATTTCTGGCCACATTTTGGAAGTGGTTTTAACATAAAAATGAAAATGAATACAGACAAAATTAGAAAATGTGGAGAAATTTTCAAAATTTTTCACATGTAAATCTCTTGAACTTGAACAGTTGAACTGAGTAAAATTGTCATCAGCTGTTTTGAAATATGCACTTGGAGTTTTTAAAATGAATAATCTGCATCATTATTAAAGGGATACTCCACCGTTTTTTTCATATTAAACTGTTATTCCCTTAACTAAGACGAGTTGATACGGGATTCATACATTTTGGGGCATCTCGCCCGGGGGGCGGGGTTACGTCCTGCGTCACATCTCTCGTGCGGGTTCTCGTCGACCAGGGTCAGCGCGCAGTCCAAGGCCGGACTTACCATTGGGCTTGACTGGGCTCAAGCCCATGGGCCCCGCCCAATAGGGGGCCCCGCCCGTTTACGTTTGATTTTTTCAAAAATATGTCAGTCATTTAATTTTTCATTTAAAGTTTGTTGATTGGTCTAGCATTGTTACCTGGCCCTGGCCTGCAATGAAAAATGTATTTTAAGTAGCTTATGTTTCAGGTCTGTAGAGTGGGCTATAGCCTACGAGTTGTGACGTTCGCGAACGAACCGATTCTTTTAAACGGCTCATAAACATGAACGATGGGAGCCGAGTCGCGGCTGGAGGGGAGCCGCTCTTTCTGTCGTTCTTTTTTTCCTATGCGTGTTTCAAGTTCACACAGATGCAAACAAATTATCTCCTCAGTTATAGGGGAAGGGGCACACCCAGCGCAGGGGTGCTACTGCTAACAGCAAGATGATAGTTGTGCACGCGCGCACATCCTTTACGTGAGTACTCCAGTGAAAAAAAAACCCTACGTGCCTCTGTCATTGGGTAGGAGCGGAGCCAATGACTGGTGCACGCTGCCGTCACATGGTTACTCCAGTAAAAAAAAAAAAAGTATCTACAGTATATATTTACAACTTTAAATATTTTTTGTTTTTTATCAAAATGTTCTTGTGTGATAACAATGTTCTTGTGTGTTAATGTTTGTAGTAAAAGCTGTTTTGCACAGAAATTCATTGCAGCCGGCTTTGTTTTTGATGTTTATAAGTCAACATAGCTTTACACATACACACACTTTGTAAAGGTAAATCCAAAATAGTGATGTCACTTTCTAAGCAGAGGGATTTTGTGCAACCCTATGGAATATAGTCCACACATGACAAATGAGGTATAATCAATATTTCAGAATAATTCAAACTCAGATATTGGTGTGTGATATCTGAGTTTTAATTATTTGACTACAAATCTCACCTTATCATTCCTCCCAGTGATTATTTCCAGGATAAACTGAGATGCCCCCAACCTGGCTTCTTAAAACTGACTAAATATTTAAAAAGAGCCAAAAGAGCCGTTCTTTTGAACGGCTCTTTGAAAGGAACGGATCGCCAAGATCCGGATCCCCTCAAAGAGCCATAAATCCCATCACTAGTATACGCTGAGTTTCGGTATATTTATGAGACGCGCTTCAGTTCACGCGCCGGCGCCTCCGTGTCGTGATTATCTATAATTGTCTGCTTTTAGTTCTTATTTATTAAATCCAGGTTGATGAAACATTGATTAAAATCAAGATAAAATGAATACAAAACGAAATTCACTTTAAAGAAGGCTTTGCGCTTTTCTGTTTAAGGTCTGTGAAAGTTTTAAAGCAGTCTTAAGTGCCGCTTCAGAGCGCTCGCGTCCGTAACGGAGAACTGTCACGTCTGTAACTTTGTTTTTTCCTCATAAATCCAAACACTTATCAGGAACAGGTTTTTTTAAAGATTTATACACTCATAGATTTAGCTATTTATATGTAGCCTAATACAAATGATTTGTTATGATTGCAAACTTACAGGGTATTTGTTTGTTTTTCAATATGTTTTCCAGGTAAATAAGTGTTTTATTCTCATTCTGACAAAAGACATTTGTACATTGCAATAAACACATGATCACTTATTTATTTATTGGAAAAAAAACTGTTTTAAGCTTCAATCAGTGGTCATATAAATAAATTATTATGTTTTTTTACATGTAACTCTGTCTATGGTACCAGTCACCTTTTGCACTTCAAATAAAGATTGGATCGATTATATTGTGACTTAAAAAAACATTTCTCATTGAATCGTTCATTCAAGAGATTCGTTCAAAAATGCTGATTCATCTATGAAACAAGTGTATTTGATTGAGGAATTGAATCATTCAAACCCAAGGTTTTTTTAATAATTCAGATTAATTAAACATTTTTAATAGACTTCAGCAATTAACATAAATTATGTTATTTTGTTAAGTTGTTTGTTCAGAATCGTGATCTCTATTTTTATTCTCAAATTATCCAGAATTGTGTAGCTCTAATACATAGCTTGTGTATGTATCATTTAGTTCAATTTAAAGCAATGTATAAGGTAGGGCCCGAAAGTGACTCAAGCCCAGGGGCCTCCACCACCCTAAGTCCTGCCCTGGCGCGCACCATAGCGCACACAGGCAGGCACAGAACTAGCTAGCGAACCTAGGTCTTAAATCTAATAAGTTATGTGTTTTACAACACGTTTGTAAAAAACTACAACACGAACTACAACAACCATCATATTTATGCAGCACACACAACGCCTCTGCACCTTTAGTTCCGATTTCTCCTCAACATGGGGACAAATTAACTTGCATTACTTATTTGAGAAAGTAACTCAGATATTTTTTTGTAAATGTAAAAGTAATGTTACTTTACTAGTTACTTGACAAAAGTAATCTGATTACCCGCATTACTTGTAATGTGTACTCATACACTGCATCTGACACAGACATGCATACATCTTTTTCCTCATCGCTGATGTCTATGGTTGCAGTCCTGTGCATGAATTTCAGTTAGCCTATTCATCATGAATGTATGAATGTACACAAAAAACTCAGTTTGGATGAAATTATGGTGAATGATGAGAAATAGAGCTGTGTGGTAACCCCATCACCCAGTATGTTCTTGGCAGAGAGGGCATGAATTAAGACTCACTTGTATGTGGTGTGTGCAGTGGCGCCTCCAGAAATTTTTCATAGGGGTGGCCAGATGGGGCCACTTAAAATCTTGGGGTGGCACACCAAAACTATAAACCATAATTTCAGAATTGTATTCTACTGTTGTAGTAAACCGGCCTGTAGAAAATTATCAGAAAGACTTAAGGAAACTCCTGGTTTATTGTGTTATATTTAATGTTACTAATGATATTAGTAGGGCCCTACTAATGTATATATTATATTATATATAATGATATATATTATATAGATATGATATATATAAGGACCCTCGCCCCGCGGCAAATTTCCAGATACTTACATAATTGTGATAAATTTAATCCTTTTTAAGTTATTATTTTGCAGTGTAAGATTACAGTTAAGACCTTTAAATATTTCATAAATGTATTATGAATTTTGAATAAACTTAATGAGTGTATAAATCAGCAGCAAAAAGCAATTCTTGAAAAAAATCTGCACAGTAATTTTATAAAATCTAAATATGTTAATAAAACAAATTACTATTAGTTCTCTTATAAAATTCAATCAGGCAATCATACATTTCACAATTTTATATTTATATATGAATGTCAAGAATTCAGAAGTGCATATATAGCCTACACTACAAAGAAATAATATGCAATTAAATTATGCTTATTTTAAATGTATTGAGCAGGCTAGGTATAACAAAATATATTGGCTTTTAATAATATTTCAGTGCGCAAACCCATGATAACATGAAAAACAGAGCACGCACAGCGTGTATGCGCATCGCGGGATTCGCGGGTGCAGAATGATGTGCTCAAAGCAACATGGAGTCACAGTGTGCAGCGCTGCGCTCCATAAGTGCGCATTTAAAAGTTCACGTCACAAAGCGAAGAAATGTCGAGCGCACAAATCCTAGTGCGATTTGTTCCTTTGTTTCACAGTTTTGAATTCCAGTTATTGTGCATTTGATGCCGATTCATAGTCCTTGTGATGTGTGTGATCTAGCAAGCACACGGTAGTGAGTCGTTTAAAAACAGCAACAAACTCCAACAAAATAAAGTAATTTTATGCAAATCTACAGCCTTTTATCTACAGATAATGCATTATAATGTGAATGTATCATATTGGAGAGAGTTTTACCGTGCATCCAAGAGGCGCGCGCGCTGTTTGAATATGAATGGAGAATGATTGACAGCCGCAGAGGAGGAAAAGCGAGTTTCCGTATACTTTAATGATGTAAATAGACTTCTGTCCCTCACATTAAGCTATGGAATGACTTCAGATGACTTTGTCACCCAAACTGAAGTGAGAAAATCGGGAGGCGCCGAAAAGCGCGCTGTTTGCATCCCTGCTTGTCAAAACGTGGCAAAGACACATCAAAAAGCTGCTGAAACAGTAGGCCTATACTGTAACCGTTTGGCACTTAAAAACCTGATTTCTGATTGCTGATTTCACGCAGCCGCCATTTTGAAATCGAAAGCGAGGCTCCGGTGGGAAGAACCCCGGAAGTACAGATAGACAACAATGCCTTGGACTACCAACCTGAAGCTGCTGCCGCGATTTACACTATTGGATGTTAATATCCAATATAGGATATGTATATAGTTCGTTCCTGCTTCTTTTTTTACGTTCTGAATTATATATATAAAAAATTATTTTATTTATAAATGAATTTCACTGTATATAGTCTAAAGTATGAGAGAAATGTAGCTATGTACATTTTTAGAATAACTAAATTGTACATTAAACACAAGTTACGCCATCGCATTCGCGACTCTCCTATGATTAAAGGCGACACTTCTGGTTTTCTTCCCATCGGAGCCATTTCAAAATAACGGCTGCGTGAAATCAGCGTATAGCACTACAGCAACTAATTCAGTTAAACATTCCTAAATTAACATTCTGCAAACTCAGTAACTTACAATGACAATAACACAGAAATGACAATGTGCTATGTAGTCCATACAATCATTGAGAATGAAAAAGTAAACACATTTGACTCGCTATCAAAATATATATATAGGTAATGGATATCGGATAAACAACCATCAAGTCGAAAAAATATTTTATGGATTACAGATTAATGTTAAGAGTGAGTTAAACAGCCATTAATACATATTAATTTGGATATGTTGCATTAAACCACTCCACACATGGTGTATGTGTAGTATTGGGATAATGAGAGTGGTTTAGGGATTCAAAGGAAGTATGTTTGCTGAAGGTGGAGAAGTAGTCCTCAATCAGCAGTTTCTGCCAATGCCTGACTGTACTCTCAGTCAGAGTCGCAGTGATAACAGTGGGCTGGGTTTTATAGTGAGAGCAGACAGTACACTGACGTCTACACACACACATCTCACACTAGCAGACTACAATCTATTCTGCTGATTTTCTCCTTTGTGCCTTTGTTAACTAAAAGCAAAAGCTAATAAACATAAATGAGGATGACTGTTACAGTAGCTCAGAATATATGTACAGTAAAAGTCAATCTTGCTTAGGGGTCATGTGTTTCCTTAGCAATCATTGTTCTAGACTTGCATCCATGGCAACACATGCAACAAGCACTGAGTAATGACTTGACCATAATGAGGTTATTCATTCCATAATCATAAATAAGGGTCAGTCCATCTGCACAGTGATAGCAAATACCATCATCATCCCAATCTTTGCATTTTAATCTGAGCTTGAACTGAACTATCAATCTATTGTTACAACACTTTAGATCAGAAGCAAACTATTTAATTTAACTCAAATTCAACTTAAACAGAACTGAAATTATTTTTCTGTTGATATGTGAGGCCTGTTTAGTAAAATGATAGTGACTATACACTCATATATCCTTAAAGCTGCAGTCCGCTGTTTTTCCTCTTTGTCGCCATCTTGGTTCGAAATCTGCAATTGCAGTTATTCACGGAATTATCAACTTTACGTGAGTTGTACTTCGACACGGCACAGTGTGGATGAACACAATGTTTGAGGAGAGTGTGCAGCTGTCAATCACTGTGCCGGTGTGTGGATACTGTCATTCAGAATCACAGATTATTCTTTTTGGAAGTATGACTAACATAATAATTTTCACCGGAAAATGTCATCTGAACAAGTAAGTAACATCCACTTTTGTTCTGGTTCTGACATTGCAGTAAATCGCGCTGATTAAATCTAACAATTGCTTATCATATCACGTAAAACCGTGCAAATTATACTTTGTTCTCAAATTGTTAATGTTAACAACGTCAGCATTGCGTGACTATATGTAATGTACTTCCGATATGTATCCTTGTTTTCGCATGGGTCCGGTTGCAGTCTCTTTTTTTTTGTAGCCACTCCGAAGTCCGAACGAAGTCTTTTGCATTTTACAGCGGGTGAGTCTCTAGTTGTAACTGGTGATTGTCGTTTGAACCTTTCTGGATCCGCCATCAAATTAATAAGTGCTGTGAGAAAAGGTTATAAATCTCCACCTCCAACATCCTCACACACTCATAGCCTACTAGCCGAAACTCCTTCTTTATGTGTACAGATGTGACGTAATGACGCAAAGACATGCTCGAATCTCCCGCGGAAATCCACCAGTACCACTGGAATTAAAAACATTATTATAAGCTTACCGTTTTGAATCGAGCTACGGCAAGCAGATAGTTTTGAACGCTGGCTGGTTATGTATTTTCTCAAAAATGTATTTTGGATAATTTTTAACCCAAAAAAGCTACAGACTGCAGCTTTAATATTTACATAGGAGCATACATTTCTAAAACTACATAATACTGTAAAATTCAGTTTGTCTTCCAATACTAATATCAATATGTAGCTAAAAAAGAATTCCAGCTTCTTGAACTTCCCAGTAAACGGCATGGAAATCAAGCATAGCGTTAGTTCTGGCAGGTCACATCAGTCAAGCTTGCATCAGTTTACCCTCCATGTTTACCTATAGGAATATTATCAGCAGCTTTATCCAATTACCCTCCTCCATCCCTAGCTCCTCTTGTCCACAGTCAGGGCTTGGCCTTCTGATATTTCTCTTCGAATCAGACTGTCATTTATCTTGATTTATTGCATTAAATTACTGTCATCATTAAAAACATTAATGATAATAAGGGGGTTATCGCTGCGCTCCCTGCTCTTTTCAATTTAGGGTGCATGGATGGGCAGGGAGTTCCTGCAGAACAGAACCATACAGCCAATAACTGTATGCTAATTGTCAATCTTTTTACAATAGTGGTCCTGAAAGAAAGACTGTGATCTAATCAGTGAGCCTTTAGCTCCCTTTAATGGAAAACACAGGCAATCACAAAGCAGAATTCCAGAGTATTGTTATTTTTGTCTGGTTATCAAACTTACTATTTAGATTTTTTGAAGTTAAATGCAAATATTCAGAGTAAACAATAAAAAATTCCATAATTAATGCCCCAGGTTCATACGTCCTCTATAGAAGTGGTTCGCAACTTCCAAGGTTCCTCACTCATGTTCATACTCATTTTGCTGCTTCTTGATCCTGTTACTTTTAAGTTAATTTATTTTCCTGTCTTTAAATTCCTTTTTGGACATCATTGACAAATGAGAAATCACACCCACTCAATGAACCCTTCCACCCTCCCTCCAAACATATGAAAACGGCTTTGTTTAGTAAGGGGACAACTTAAAACAAGAAATATAATGTCTTTTAAAATTTTAGAAAAAGTTATATTATGTATTATAACGTTAATATAACTTATTTTAATATAACAATTTTAAGTCATCAAATTTGCTGAAGCTGCCTAGAATGAACAAAGCATGACAACTTCGATTTTCATCACAAGCTGTGGGATTTTTTTTATTGTCCTCAGCACGTTCAACACACTATTTGTCAATGTGTGACATGCGTCTTTAATAAAAGTAATTTAGGGGGTTAAACCTCTAAATACAAAAATCACAACATTAGATTAAAACTGTATTTCAAAGAAAACAATACTTTTGCATTTTTTGTACAGGTGTATATACAAAACAAAGGCAAAATACCTCAAAACGAACAAATAGGAAGAAACAGACCTTTTCTACAGGTGTACTGGAGAACTAGTTGAAGAGTGCTTGTGGATTAAGTCAAAAGACCATTGGTTAATCTGTTAAAAATTAAGAATGGAAATATGTACAGATGAAAAACCCCAGACTTCTAAACAATGAAGTTTTTCTTCAGTACAAACTGTGATCCACTCAAATGATAGCATTACTCACAAATTAGCATATTATGGTGTGTATATCATATAAAACATTTGGTCATTTGTCAGTGAAAATATGACAACCTTAAAAGGGACTGTGTTACTGTGATACTCTTGTTTTAACATATACATAGAAAGAATAAGTACTCATGCCCCAAAACCAAAGCAAGAGAAAAATACAATACTGCCTTAGTGATGGACATTTAAAGGATAATTGGCAAATAAAGAAAGAACATTCCAGGCCTCTGGACTAGCACACAGAGAACACCACACATTACACATCATAATAATAAACAGCTAGAATTCATACAAAACCTTGATAAGGTCAGAAATCAAAAAGCATTTCATTGATGGTAAAAAATTAATTTGCTAACCATTTAAATGCCATAATACTTCTTTAACAGCCAACCAAAAAGTTAGATATAACCAGCACAAACAGTGGGATTGAGGACTGCTAAAAAAAGATATTCACAGAGAATACATATAGGCCAAATCAAAATAGGAAAGGGGATAAAGACACTGGGACATGGGAGGGGCCAAACCAAGCGAATTTCAAAGCAAACAAAAACACATGACAAAGTTCTGCATTTAAAGCATTTGCATGCAATTTTCATATTCAAAACATGATTATGCCGTTATTATTGCTTTCTGCTCAGTATTGTTTTGGATAATTCTTCATTTACACACCAGACCCTGATGCTCGAAGAGGACGATTTCACTGTGCTTTTTACACATTTTTTTTTTTCAAACGACTGTACTATACCGCCGTCTCCTTGCAGTTTCTGACTCTCCTCCTCAACTATAAAACAATAGTTTCCCTGAGCAGTCCCAAAATACCCTTTAATGAGGTCAGATATCGGATGGATTGTCTTTCACAGAACAGATACAAACAAGAACACTACAGATAAAGCAGTGCCAGCCCTTACAAAAAACATTAAACAGATGTTAGATCGGAACATATTTACTAAGGTTATTGCTTGTCCTTGTATGTAGGCTGCGTGTTAAATGCATTCAATTTGGTTCAAATGCGTGTTGGTGAAGGGGCACAAAAGTGTTGACACAAAGTTACTGTGAAAAAAACCCAAGCCTGTGTACACAGCTGCAAATTAAAGAATGAAACGAAAAAGTGACTTTTTATTCTCTCCACTTCCCTGATGAGCATTACTAGATGCAAAACAAGTCTCAACATATCTCAAAAAGGGTCAGTTAGGAACAACGTCAACCACCACCATCCCCACGACATTTAATGCAAACTGCTAGATCCCCTGGAATGTCAACACATACCCCTCGCCTGTCAATCATCTCTCTACTCAGCTCACTTTGACAGAAATCTAATTACAGAATCAATATGGCACAACAGGGCGTCACACCACTGTCTAGACAACGCGAGCTGGCTTTAAAAGACAGATTTGACAAAACACAGACAAGTATTTCAGATCTCACAGATCTAAAATAACAGCATGTTCCTTCAGATTTTTTCACAAAATGAATTGAAATCGTTTATTGCTGGGAAAAACACAAAGTGCTACCTTTCGTTAAGTTCTATACATCATACATTGCATGATTTAACTAACCATATAACAAGTATATATGCACGTATTTGAGCTCACTGCCTCAGGATATACCATTTGATCGTGAAAGTTTCACTACGATAGTGATTCAGGTCTCATAGTTTGAGTCCCATGTCATGCCTTGTCCACTGTCTTCTCCTGCGGCTGGGGCAGTGGTTTTGCCGAATGATGTCCCTGCTGAATGTCTGTATAGTGGAAGAGGTCAGTAAAGGGCAGTGCTGTGATGCTAACACCAACATGGGTGGTTCATTGTGCCATCGGAGAAGAAAGACAGGGATTTCAGCTCCAGACGTTCATTTCCTGTCCCTGTCTACCCCAGCCAGACACCTCATTACTCTCTATGGCCGGTAGAGGGCGCTGCTGGGGCAGTTAAATGCAGTGGGCGTGTCCACTGCGATTCCCATACAGTCGGAACAGGAGGCTGAAAGATAAAGCTGTGGGATTGAGGAACGCTCTGATTCACATTACAAAATATCGGCCAGTTTTTTCCCCCCCTCGCATCTATAGTTTCCTCTTCTTGTCAGCCTTCTGGTGCACGGCCAATGGGGCAAGTTAAAAGTGTAGCTGGACTCTGAGAAGTGCTTTGTGAGAATGCAGTGTACATGAACTGAGGCTGAAGTGAGATTAGAGTTCTTGTCAGCATGTTAGTATTATCTCTCTCTCTGTGTCTTTTTCTCTCTGAATCTGTGCAGTATTAGGATAAGTCTCTATCAGGCCTCCTGAGGCAGAACCTGCTCAAATTCTGAGCCAAACAGCTCCTTATAGAGTGGAGGGAAGCGTGTTTGGACTGTTTCTGGGTAAAGAGCTCTGAATGCGCTCAGTTTCTCCATGTGGCGACGGCATAACATCCGAACGGTGGACACTTTACAGACAAGCTGAAGGAAGGGGATCAAAAATAGAGAAATTTGACTTGGGTAGACAACTTCATGTTCACCAAAGCTGCATTTATTTGTTTATTTCAAAAACACACATACACGCACACACACATACAGTGCGTGTAGAATTATTAGGCACGTTGATTTTCTGATCATATTTTTTTTCCAGGCACATTTTACCAATTCCAAACCACATTAATCTTAATAACTAGCTACTATTTTGTATTTAATCATTTATAAGTGATATGTAATTGTTCATGAAGGCTGGAAATGAAAAACGCATTATATTCAGGTGTGTCACGTTTTCTTTTACAGATAAAATAAGCCAAAAAATAGATTTAACTCAGACCGAAAAGTCAAAAATTATTAAATGCCCATGAGAAGGATGCAATATTAGAAATTGCAGTAAAGGCATGACCATTGGACAGTGAAATGCTCATTGATTCAGCAGAGTCAGACAAAAACAGGTGGAGAAGAAAAGACACATGTTAACTGCTAAAGAATTAAGAATTAAGATGAAGAACTAAGTGTGAAACCATCAGGAACCCTTTAGTCTGAAGAATTCATCTTCCAGAATCTGGCAGTAAGTTTTGGGAGTTCATTTTTAGACCATCTCCTACCCTGAAGTCCGTTTTTCTGAGATGGACTAAAAATAAACTCCCAAAACTTACTGCCAGATTCTGGAAGATGAATTCTTCAACCAGTGGTACAAGAGGATGTGGTGCAGGTCCTTCAAGAGTCACTCTCAATCAGTCTGTCAATAAAGCCTATAAAAAAATTCATGTATTTTACTACACTTCAGCTTGTGATTCTTATTAAGTGAGGGTAATTTTTTAGGATTCTTTACCTAACCTCAGTCTCTGAGATCCTGACACCTTGCACTTCTGGAGACTCCGGGTAGGTTGCAGTTCTGGAAAATGGTGGCGCTGGAGACTAAAGGGTTCCTGATGGTTTCAAACTTAATTCTTCACCTTAATTCTTAAGCAGTTAACATGTGTCTTTTCTTCTCCACCTGTTTTTGTCTGACCCCGCTGACCCAATGAGCATTTCACTGTCCAATAGTCATGCCTTAACTGCAATTTCTAATATTGCATTAGTATTGCATCCTTCTCATGGCCATTTGATAATTTTTTACTATTCAGTCTGAGTTAAATCTCTTTTTGGGCTTATTTCATCTGTAAAAGAAATTGGAATCGGTAAAATGTGCCTGGGGAAAAAAATTATCAGAAAATCAAAATGCCAAATAATTCTGCACGGACTGTATATGTAATATACTGTACATATAAATATAATAATATATATACACATTTACTATATATATATATATATATATATAAACTTGTTAGATCGCAATTATTCGATTTGACAGCACTAATATAAATACAGTATATATATATATATATATATATATATATATATATATATATATATATATATATACATATATATATATATATATATATATATATATATATATATATATATACATATACATATATATATATATATGTATACATACACTACACATTCAGTTTGATGATTATAGTGACAAACAGTGATCCGACGAGTAAAACTAACTGGTATAATATGAATGTAACCGCATTCATGCGCGTATGTACCTTTGTGAGAATTCCCTCATCCCTCTGGTTCTTCTGTAGGAGGTTCTGCAAGGCGATCTTGATCTTCTGCTGGAGTTTCTCCACTCTGGTCTTCTCCTGCAGCCAGGAGCGATCTACACACACAAAAACAGTTCAGCCCCTGCACAGATTCAGCAGGGTTGGGGAAAACTGCATTGGTCTCACCCCAGAGAAAGTTCAATTGGAATGACAGGAAGCGGAATTAACTTAAAGAAATTATGTAATGTGTTCTGGGAAATTAAGTGTTCTTCCACAAAAGTTTATTTATTAAATATGGTTAAAAATACACTACCTTTCAAACGTTTGGGGTCGGTAAGATTTTTTAAATGTTTTTGAAAGTAGTCTCTTTTGCTCACGAATGCTGCATTTACTTGATCAAAAACAGAGTAAAACCAGTAATATTGTAAAATACTATTACAATTTTTAAAGAACTCTTTTCTTTTGTAATAAATGTTAAAATGTAATCCTGCGATCACAAAGATGAATTTTCAGCATCATTCAGTGTCACATGATCCTTCAAAAATCATTCTAATATACTGATTTGGTGCTCAAAAAAAGTCTTACTATTATCAATGTAGAAAACAGCTTAATATTTTTGTGGAAACTGATTCATTTCTTTCAGGAGAACAATTTTTGTTGTTGTTACAAAACCTACCATAACATTCAAATTATAATTCTGAATGAAGTTTGCAACTTAAATAGGCTTTATGCCAAACGTCACATGAATAAAAAGGAAAACAGATCTCATTTCAGCGTTAAGCTTAGTATGAAATGAAAGCGATAGCTATGGACTTTTAAGGTAATCAGCTAAACTAGATAGTTATTTTTATTGTTGCCGTTTTCGATTTAAATATCTAAATGTTAGTGAGAAGAAAAATAAAAACCTTTTAAATATTAATCTGCATATGCGATGGACATCAGTTATGATCATCTTTGCTTGCTCCTTTGAAGGTATATTAAGTAATATGGCTCTATATAATAAACAAAGCACACACCAAAGGCCTGAACTGGAAGTGTTGCAACCGTTTTTACAGAAAATGGAAGTTTGTTGCACTGGAATTTTAAATTTTATTATTGAAGGTGCACAACCCTGATATTCAGAGAATGCAGAATTAAAGCCACTGAATAACTGATGCAATCCCAACTCCCATTAATGAATCTCTCTGACATTGCCTTTACTTTTCTTCCCTCACCTGCAGACATCAGCACGTATGATGAAAACAGGCCAATCTCATCCTCACTTAGCTGTAGAGAGTTCAGGCTCTTAGCAAACTCAAACACAGAGCTGATAAGATCATCACAGCCTAGAAAAGCATAAAAACAGTGGTTAATGCTTTGCATTTTCATTTGCAATTTCCTTTTCCTTTAAAAAAAGACATCCAGTTCTTAATGCGCACCCAGAGCTTTGAAGACCTCCGGCCCAGCATATTTGCTGTCAAAATAGACAGTGTTGTTCTGGGAGTTATATGCCCGACACATCCTCACAAACACAACTTCTAAAGAACCTGAGAAGTAGAAAAACAGAAAAAATTTTTTTTCAGTGGTTCTGCCACAGTTGGTCACTTCATTGATGTACTGTTGCTGGTTATGTAAACTAGGATGCGTTTAGAGGTTTATCTGAGGTGTACCTGCTTTGAGCAGCACGATCTGATCATTCTGACAGAGCTCCATGAATCCATCAATGCGCTTGGCAAACTCAACCACATACTGCACAGCTTCTGTGACTTTAACCGCACACAGCTGCCACATGTCCTCCTGAGACTAGATGGTGCAGGGAGAGGGTCTGTTAGTACACACACCTGATTATTCCCCATAAAGTGCACTCATCCATTTGTCTGTCCATCCATTCATACATACATGTAACAACAAAGAAGAAATGTGGGGAAAGCAAGAAATAAACTAACAAATGTGTCCTTTTTTAAACTTTTGTGAACACGCACTACTCAAAATACATAGCATCCTGGTAGTCGACCAAACGTTAGTCGATGAGAAGAGGCTTAGTCAACCAAGGCTTAGTCGATCAAATTCCACAGGAATTGGCGAAGTCACGTCAGTTCGTGACAGACAGATCGTTAAAGGGGCACTTGGCAACTATTTCAACTTAATAAAACCGTTTAGAAATCATTTGAATGGTTCAATAACCTGTTCTGGAGAGAATGGTGACTTTCCCCGCTCCCCCCAGCGCTCCCAGGCGGAAAACCAGCCTTGCAACATCAGCGACTAACGTCCCGGTAAGTTGGAAATAGACGTCTCATGAGAAGCGAGAACGAGCGAGAAACATGAACTGCTTTATGGCAATTCGACATAATTCTATGATACTGTGTATGATGTATTACCCACCTCGGTATACATAGCTCCACACGATAAAGTTGGCCAGCTCCGTTAAATAACAAATGCACATGAGCAGTGGTAGAAAGCGGGAGGAAGGTGCCGCAAGTGAATTTTTTTATGACAGTGTTGTGAAAATATACACCGCACAGCTGTAGGGGGAGCTCGATGAGAAAACATGCGACAACAAAAGTTAAAATCAGCGAAGAAATTACTAGAGTTGCCAAGTGCCCCTTTAACACAAATGGTCCATGTAGTAATTATGTCAGGCAGGAAATCCGAACGTTCGCCTATCATTCATCAACATCAAACATGGCTTATCATTTAAGAACATTTAAGTAGTAGCCTTATGTTAGCCACTTTACATGGCCGCTCGCTCTAACGTTAAACTAGGCGCATATCTAAGTGTTTGTGCGGAGTGTGGAAGCTAAATTAGTCCCACACTTAAATTAATAATTATTAAAATTGATATCATAAGTGTGCGATTAGTCGACTAATGGCTTAAATGAATGACTACAAGTTGACTAGAAACATCTTTGGAAGCTCTATAAAATCCAGTGGTGGTCATTAAATAAATTTGAGACATTAAAACGATTCGTCTCGGCTGACCACTTGTGATAAGATCATCCGAGATGTTAATACCAGGTGTGCACAGAGCCAAAAAGACATAAGCAAAAACCTTCTTTTGGTACGTGTCCAGGTCGGTCTGTAAGACTGTCTGCCAATTGCTGGGCTGTAGTTCCTCTCGAAGATACTGGCACGTCTCCAGGTGAGACTTGCAGATGTTCTCTGACAGATGTTCTGTGTTAGAAACACACAAATAGAGTCAAACAGCTGGAGCTGACACACATTCCTGGGTTTGTGAAATGCACATCAGATGAATATTTGAATATTTGAAGCTGAATATTATTGCCGCATTACATTTTCTAAAACAAATTCATTAAGACTAATTTCAGTAAAAAGGGAAAGAAAGTGCTCTGGTACTCTTTGACTGGTCTGTGTTAATGAGGCACTTCTTACTAATGACATGTTAAATGGGCCATGGAGGTGAGTTCACAGACCCCTGCTGTTTCAAACCCCACAGCTGTCAATCATGCCCGTAATGGCAGCATCCTTTATAATTATTTAGGGCGGCACAATGTAATTTAATTTGATATTTCCTTTCTTTGCAATTACGTGCCAAATGATGCCAACATAACTAATAGTTAATCTATGATAAAAAATATTCTGTTTTTTTTTTTTTTATGTGAAATATATATTTTTGCAAGTGATTAGTATTTTTTAATTGTTACCTAGATCACTGTCAGGAGGTGAAGATTCTCCATTGCTATAGCAACAATATTGATCCATGCCAGAGTCTGAGCTAAGGTCGCATACAGGTTCTAGTTTAATGCCATCCATGTCTAGACCTGACTGGTCTGGAGAGGGCTGAATGTCCAGGTAAAATCTCCCAATTGCTGGATCTGCCTTTCCCTCCACTGGGGTCTGACCATTCACGTATCCACTGAGGTCATCTGGGAGCTCTGTGACGCCATTGGTGGACAGGGCGTAAGAGGGTGTGAGTGGCTCTGCCTCTCCTGGAGGTTGAGGTTCCCACCCCTTTTCTGTCTCATCACCCATTTTCTCCTCCTGCTGCTGTTGGCGGTGTTTCTGAACTTCTGCGAAAAGACTGTCCCTCTGCTTCTTAGACATGCGGCCAAACTTCACAGCTGCGAGTGACCACACACAAGCAAGATGAAAGCAGTCGGTTAATCATTAATGACCTTTTTATCATACTATATGTTTTAAAGCATCGGTAACGCTTTAAAATAAGGTCTGTATTAGTAAATGTTGGGATTAACATCAACTAGGATTAATGAATGCTTTAAGGCCCCGATATACTCAAGGCAAAGTTCTTTTCCATTCTTTGATTTGGGGTAAAACGAAGTGCGAAATACGTGAACAGCGATATACTGTTAGCGAACATCCGACACCCGCCCACACTGCTGAGAGTGGCATTTAGATGAATATGTAAATATGTGCTGTGTGCTTTTCTCTCAATAACAAAATAAACACACAACAAAAAGCATAAGAAAATATCTGAACATGGCAACATGGATATGTTTGCATGAGCTCTGCAATTCGGCACTCTAGTAAAGTCACGTCATGTTTATTTATATATCACTTCATACAATAAATTGCTTAAAATCAAGCAGAGTTACTGTATTAAACATGAAAAACAGTGTCAGTGTCTGGTTTCATCAAAAGGACTACTTTATTTTCTACTATAAAGCACTGCAAAACATGCAACTGAAATGAAAACTGAATTACAAAATATTTGAATAAATGCAAATGTTAGCATATGCCATTGCTTAAAAACATCAAAGCTCATGGTAAGTTTCTCTGGAGAAAATGAATGGGATTTGTACATTATAAACCCTACTGTCACACTCTATATAACTGGAGAGAATTAGATACACCAGCAGCCACATGCACCTCACTCAGACTACTGTGAGAGTTGAGAGCATACCATCTCTTGACATGCCCACTGCTAAGCATTTCTGCAGGCGACAGTGCTGGCAGCGGTTTCTGCTGGTCCGGTCGATCAGACAGCTCTTCTGCCGAGGACATGAATATGACACAGTGCCCTGCTGACTTCTCCTGAAGAAACCCTGGGAGAGAGAGGGAGGGAGGGAGAGAGGGAGGGAGGGAGGGAGGGAGAGAGAGAGAGAGAGAGAGAGAGAGGAGAGAGAGAGAGAGAGAGAGAGAGAGAGAGAGAGAGAGAGAGAGAGAGAGAGAGAGAGAGGGAGAGAGAGAGAGAGAGAGAGAGAGAGAGAGAGAGAGAGAGAGAGAGAGAGAGAGAGAGAGAGAGAGCAACATTAGGTCATCTAGCTTAAACTTTTGACATTTGCAGCACAATTCAAATTGATTTATTAACTCTTTAATCAGTCCAGTAACTAAATAATACATGTCTATACCGATTCCAGTCGCATATTTCCATCCAAATAAGGGACTTTTTTGTGCATTTTTATGGATCTTTCCAGTGCAGTGGTGCGTTACGTGAGCTCCAAATGAACTCGGATGCATGAAGAATGCATGAAGTGTAAATGCCTCTAGAGCACTAAGGTGTGCGCATGCACCTTCTGTGGTGGTTCGTGCCACACTCACATTAAAATTTATAAACAAGGCTTTGGCATAGCATTCTGGTTTCACTTGAATCTTTTCTTCTGTGTGTGTAAATGGGAAACATTTTGGCCATTATAATTATAAAATGAATGAAGGTGAAGAATTTAGGACAGAAATATATTCTAATATTTGTAACTGAAATATTAATAATAATCTACACAACCATTCAAAAGATTGAGGGTGAGGATTTTGGGGATTTTTTTATGTTTTGCAAATAAGTCTCTTATACTCACTAAAGCTGAATTTATTTGATCAAAAAATACAGTAAAACAGCAATACAGTGAAATATTATTACAATTTAAAATGTATTTATTATATTCAAAATGTAATTTATTCCTCTAATGGCAAAGCTGAATTTTCAGCATCATTACTCCAGTCTTTAGTGTCACATGATCCTTCAGAAATCCTTCTAATATGCTGATTTGATGCTGAGGAAACATTTCTTATTATTACCAAAGTTAAAAGCAGTCGCGCTGCTTAATATAACCATGGATCCTTCTATGAATGGAAAGTGCAAAAAACAGCATTTATTTGTAATTTATTTAGCCATTTTTTGCAGCATTATAAATGTATTCACTGTAACTTCTTATAAACTAAATGAGTCCTTGCCAAGTAAAAGTATTTCTCCATGTATACTCTCACACTATATTTGCTTCTATTTTAGAACACTTAATGATTATCTAATCAAAATAACAAAATATGTATTATAGTGACGATAAAAAAAGAACTGAAATCGAATGCATTTCTGATTTGTTTATGTTTCTGCAAGTTGCATGACGATACGGTTTACTCGATCACTAGCTTTAAATATGCAACTTCGCTGCATACCGAATGCATAAAAGTGACCAGCTGGATATAAACTAACGTAAATAGATGGTATCAAAACTATCAATCGTGACAAACATTTGGGTCAGGCTTGCGTGAGTTTTTGTCAAATTGTTTTAACCGCTTGAGGTGCTACTAATGTTAGCGTCCTCTCAGCCTCGATGCCAAACATACTGCTGTTCTCCACTAATGAAGCATCTAGTCAACTAATTAATTACTTTAGAATGATATGAAAACACGTACGGTAGTGTACTGTATACATATTTTTTTTGTCTATGTTTAAATCCGTATCTGTGCAGCGAGCAGCCTCACGTGTCAAAACAAACACCACGAGGTGTCAGTGATTTCACCTCTACAGGCCGCTCTTATACCGTATAATGACAGCAGGCCCTTCCCAGCCGCTCCAGCAACGGACGCAACCCGGAAAAACAATAGGTATGGAAATTTGCAGATAACTGATTGTTCCAGCAATCCCCCAATCGGTCGACCTCTAATTTAAATGATAGTATATAGTATAAAAAAAGATTATGATTTTAAAGAAAATGATCGACTGAGATGTTTCTTTTTCTGGTTGTCTTACCTTGCATCCCTCACAGGTGATAACACCATAATGGATCCCTGATGATTTATCTCCACAGATTTTACAGGGAATACTCTCAATCTGAGCTAAAAAAAAAGAAAGAAAAAAAAAAGACAGAAAGACACTTTTAGGAAATTGAGAAAAAACAAAACAGTTGTCATTTTCTTTTTCTATGCTAAAATACTTTTCCCTGAGCCAGCTTAACATACAGAGACAGCTATAATTAAGGATATTTGTTAGTAAGTTTCCCATGAAATACTGTGAGGATTTTAACACTGCACTGTTTGAGTTGCCCCACCATCCACAGCCACACTGGTTCAAACAATTGGCATGAGTTTGGGCTTTTTGTTCCATACAACTAAAAACGTGCGTTTGGTAAACATGTTTGGAAAAAATACCAAAAAAAGCAATTCCACAGCTCCTAACCTCCCGAATTAGCTAACACAGAGAGAACAAGGCCTGAGGTTTGTTGTGCAGAGTGTAACCTCAGGCTTTAGCTACTGTAGCAGAACAACGGTAAAACTATATATATATATATATATATATATACACACACACATTTTTTAAATGAATCCAGGCAGCACCACATAAACCACTCCATTTATTCAAGCTGAAAAAATGGCTGACTATTGAGATCACCCACGGGACTGACATCATCTGTAAGTACAATCTGCTCTACTAACATCTAACATTCATTTGGTTAACAACAGTATGACAATGCCATCCTCCCTCAAGCTACGAGCAAGCTTCATGATAACGCTGTGGTGCATTTCAGTAAATATCAAAGTCAAAATGCACTCCTAGTTGGAGATGACGTCTGCGTGCTCTGGATTGTATGCCGTAGTCGTGCATGAGTCCCTCAGCGGCACGGCTGCGGTTGGTTGTGGAAGAGAACGCAGAGATGGTGTGCAAGGCTGTTGAGAGGGTTGCTGGGGGAATAGAGCAGGAGGAGAAATCCATTTAGAGAAGAGCAATGCAGTCGTTCCGGCAGCCCTGAGGCGCATACAGTACAGGATGAAAAAGTAAAATGCACCTCATCACCAGAGTGCTCTCTATTTTCTCTTTTCTCTCTGTCATAAACTCGTACGTTTTTTTTTTTCCATTAACTATTTGCAAAGGCATCAGAGTTTGAGAACGACTATATTCTCATGATTCCAGAAAGGGCTAATCCCCTTTGGTTCTGCATGCCGTATTCATTAAGGGCATCCTCACTCTCTCTCATTAGATATGTAAAACCAATCGTCAGTAATTAGTTACTCCAAAGCACAAGACGCTAATCTGGTCTGAATTATGGATTAATACATCAAAGGCACATTCTCCCAGAGCAGCCGCTAAAGTCTTGCAGCAGTAGGTACCGCTGTTCGGCTCTGATGCAAGGGCACGGTTTACTGAGCTGCTATTTCAGACTACAGAAAAGGAACGTTCATGAAGGCCATATACAGATGAGGATTGTGAATGCATGAACACTGCACAACAATAGAAGGGTGTGTGTGTGTGTGTAAAGAGATTTGATTGCTGTTCTTAGAAACACCGATATATCACCCAGGCCAAAGAATTTTATTATATAAAAGTCTAAGTGTTTTTATTTTATTATATTAATTTTTTTTAAATACTTATACTTTTATATCATAGTACAATTATTCGGTCTGGCTGATTTATCGACACACACACACACACGGTATCTTTCTGGGGACTCTCCATAGACGTAATGGTTTTATCCTGTCCAAGCTCTATATTTTGTCCCCTTACACTAACCGTACCCATCACACAAAACGTTATGTATTTCTACATTTTCAAAAAAAATCATTATGTATGATTTAAAAGCTTGTGTGTACCCATGGAGACCTCAATTTAGGTCCCCACGACTCGAGTCTGTGTGCATTCAGGTTTAAGTCCCCACCGGGATAGAAAACCACACACACACTATAACACATTATAATTTTGTTAAATTTATATTTTCTAATTTACAATTTTTTAAATGTGTGCATGTGTACACATTATATATATATATACACACACATAAATATAGTATTTTATAAATTATTATATTAAATAATATTGCATTATGCATAATATATATATATATATATATATATATATATATATATATACATATATATATATATATATATATATATATTAGGGGTGGAACGGTACACAGAAGTCACGGTTCGGTTCAGACATCACGGTTCGGTACGATTTCGGTACAGTGGAGGGAAAAGGAAAACAAAAATGAAGGCATTGTATTTTTCAAATAAGTTTTATTAATAAAGGCATAGAACCAGTTTATTAAGTGCACTGACATTAGTTTTATATAATTATGTTATTAATTAAATGAATAAAAAGACAAAAAGACATTGCGATATGTTTGGTAATTGTACCTGAATTAATTTAAAATTAATTTGCTATATTTCAGATCAATATATTTGTTTTCCTTAATTTTAATTAAAATTATTAATTAACAATGTAACATTTTTCTCATCTGAATTATAAATAATTGATTTCTGTATAAAATAATACTACCATTAAAAACACATTCAATTTTCTTTTTTAATCAATGTAGAATGTGTAAGATTAGTGCTCCGAGGACAAGAAATGAAAACCAATGCAATATGATGAATGTCCAAAAGATGGGACACACAGATTGTTTTGAAATGGAGTTGGATAAATATGTTTTGCTTTTAAAACAGTGTGTGTGTGTGTGTGTGTGTGTGTGTGTGTGTGTGTGTGTGTGTGTGTGTGTGTGTGTGTGATTTTGGTTGGGTGACAGTTGTAGGTTACAGTTTGACAAGAGTTTACAGTGTGACAAAAGCACAATGTTGTGTTTTATTGCGAGTGTACACAAATATAAGTAAACACTTTGCAGGTTTAATGATCTGTATGATCATCTCACGCTCTCTCTCTCACACACAAACACACACACACACACACACACACACACACACACACACAGTTCGATCGCGCCCGCGCATCTCTCTCTCTCTCTCTCTCTCTCTCTCTCTCTCTCTCTCTCTCTCACACACACACACACTCCAGCATTGCAATCTTGACATCGCAGCCTGTTCATTATGCGGTCACACCAAACGCGAATAGAGCTTCAAATTCGCGTCTATCTAGTTCGACGCTAGTCCAAAGCGAATAGGACGCGCGTATAAAGCCAACGTTTGAAGTGAACGAGCGTTCAGAGCTAAGCCGAGGGTACAGATGATGTGTCCCCAAAGAACCCGCGTATCTAACAGTAGTTCCGCATTGCATTACTTAATTTGCACGCGAGTTTTATTTATTTTTATACCGTGTATTCTCCGTGTAAATTCGTACACCGAACCATGACGCAAGTACCGTTTGGGTTCAATACGAATACATGTACGGTTCCACCCCTAATATTAGAGAGAGAGAGAGAGAGAGAGAGAGAATATTCTGTATCATAATTTTTCAAAATATAAATACCTTATAGATATCTTATACCTTATATATATATATATTTTACACACACACACACATATACATATATATATATATATATATATGCATGCATCAATATCAAAAGACTGAAAAAAACATACCAGTCCACCACTACATGTTTATTCTTGTCTGAAACATTTTACAGACAAGCATCTACAAACCAACCAATATTTTGCGTGTACCATTATCCGCAACGACTTTCAAACACACAAGACTCTCTTTTTCTGTTTGCAAGTGTCGCTTCCTCCTCATGAGGTGTTGTGGTTTAACATGTTTGGTTTCTCTCCCGGTGTGAAAGTGCTGATGTGCTGTCTAAGTAGGAAACATAAAACACAACACCCAACCAATGTCAAAGCCTGCAGATACACACACACAGACACACACATGCGTTCCCTCCCCCTTTGGGCCTTCTGTAATCTGTTGACAACACTGACTCACATCGGCTTGAGATAAACACTCCATCATAACAAAGGAAGAAAGAACATTCTGGCACATAAAATAGTCTTAAACTGAACCATCCTCAAACTTGAAAGGTTTTTGCAAACACAGAGACATTATGTCGTTATTTTCTTATTACTCTAATACATATTCATTAATTATTGTCATTATCTGTAATTAGGTTGAAAATAAAGACTTAAAAATGATCTCCTCCAAGAACAAACTAAATGGTGACCAAGCCCTTTAAATTCAACACAATTAACATTCATGGCTAACCTTAATTGACACTAAATAAAGCCATGGTGTTCTATGTGTAAGTGAGTTTCGGTTCTGGCATGTCAGTCTCAGGATGAAACTCTTTAATCTTATTAACCTCTGGTCAGGATGTCAGCAGGTCACACAAGAAAAAGAGATACTTTCGCTACAATCGCTAGCTTTTTCGTAGACAAAAAAGATCATTGATAACCAAACATTTTTGTTTGATTTGAAAACAGTGAAGGAGGACACATTTGAAGTGCTGAAATAATCTCTAAATCTCTTTGAGAAAGAAACACCGGAGGCTCACACAGATGTTCCACTGCCCTATACCTTATCACTAATAGATAATGACAGCTGCCAGCAAGACTTTGCATTGCCTGTGTATGTGTGTGCGAGTATATGATTCAGAGTGGGGGTGGGGGGATTAAGTAAGACACAGCCGTTGGTGGAATAAAAATCCATGCGCTCCTATGGCAGTCCACCCCTGCCTACCATAAATAGGTCAGTGGAACAACATTCCCCAATCATCCAGCATGGCAACATTCCCATGCCGTGCCAAACAGCCAACATGGCCGCCCATGTATGAGCTGTCAGAAAGACGCCATCGTATCACATCACATCCCACCACACACTTACTGATTTATTAACTTATGCTCACTGCAGTTTCAGATGGACTGAGATGTTCCCTCAAATGCACACAATGCACATTATTACAAATCAAAAAAGATCTAATAGTCACTTTGCAATTCAAAATAGAAAACATGTAAATGAACATGCAAAACAGCACACAGGACAGTCCATGATGTTTTGGAAGCAAAACAGCCACATTATACATGCAAGAGACATTAAGAGCTCAAAACATTAAAGAAACATTAAGATAACAGCTCAGAGATATTTCTCATGCACTCAATCTCTCAAGTGCACCCAGACACACATTTGCATGGATTTCCCCAACTTGTAAGTCCCTCTCCTACCTTTCATGGCTGTGATCATTAAGTACATCCTGAGGCTCTGTGGCCATGCAAGAGGACCGTCAATAGCCTTGCCTCAAGAGCATGTGCAGGTTTGGACACAAGCGTTGTGCTGCCGACTGACTGTAGCGCTGCTGTGCCTCCCTCTGCCTGTCGTCTCTACCGCATGAGAATCCATGTGACCGTGACATAAGGACTAAAACCCTTTCTTCCCGCCCCCTCAACCCCGGAGTGACAGCTGTGCCACCCAATAGGTGATTAGTGAGCAAGTGTTTAGATGACTATGTGGTTTAAAGGGTTAGTGTTGGCTCACCTTGCACTGCTCTGCAACGTGTTCTACTGATACTATAATGTGTGCAGGAAGTGATCTGCAGTTAACTCTTCACATTATGAGAGCAAACCTAAACATTTTCCCTTCCTCCATGAGAGGCATCGGTTACCAGCTGTAGCCCTTCTCACACCATCTGTAATGATTGTCTTTTTTGACATACGTCATCACTATTATTTACTTTACATTATACATTACCATGGATCTAATCTAGATATGAACTAAAGACATATACAATGTACTGAATAAATGTTTTGAGTGGACTTTTCACCCTGGAGGTGCTTTGTGGCACTTTTTAAATTGACATAAGTTGTCAATTTACCCAGACTTGTGTTGATTTCACTAACTTACTGCAAGTACAGTAACTTAAAAAATGCATGTATGTTTAATGCAAAAAATACATGCTGAATGTAAGATATACTACTGTTAAAAAAATTGGGGTCAGTAAGAGTTTTTTTTTTTATAAATTAGTTTATTCAGCAATGGTGCATTAAACGGATCAAAGGTCAAGGCATTTATAATCTTACACAAGATTTATATTTCAAATAAATGCTGTTCTTTTGAACTTTCTATTCATCAAATAATCCTAAAAAAATGTAATCATGGTTTCCACAAAAATATTAAGCAGCACAACTGTCGTCAACATTGATAATAAGAAATATTTCTTGAGCACCAACTGAGCATATTAGAATGATTTTTCTGAAGGATCATGTGACTAAAGACTGGAGTAATGAAAATGCAGCTTTGCATCACAGAAATAAATGACAATTTAAAATATATTAAAATAGAAAATAAGATTTCACGATAGTACTGTTGTTTTTACTGTATTTTTGATCAAATATTTTGATTTGGTGAGCATAGAGACTTCTTTCAAAATCATGAAAGAATGTTACTGACCCCTGAACAGTAATGTATTTATGTTAGAAATGCTTGATAACATTTTGTTACAAATAAAAAAAGGTTAATTTAATTGTATGTACATAATTATTAAGATAATGTATTATATGAAAAAAAACTATAATGATAAAAAAAATTTTAAAGTATAAATGTATTTGCCTTTTATTTGTATATTTCATGTACCGTATTATCTGTTCTGTACATTTATTAAAATAATAGCTTAATAGCTAGAGAATTTTTATGAGATTGTTCATTTTTTTGCACATGATTATTAATAAACAATAAATTATGATAAATTATTACAACATTTTTTAAATAAATGTATTTGTATTTTATTTGTATATTCCGTAAAGCCACCAGCAGCACAGCAGTGATTTGAAATTGCTTGTGTTTGCCCACAGGATAACTGGCTTATTTGAAATTCTACCCATATGTGTGTGGGGGGTACAAACACATGCGCATACAGGTCTGGCTGAATCTGAGGGGAACGTAGCCATCTGAATGCTAATGATCTGGCCTGGACCCAACACAACACCCTCTTCAATCCACTATCGCCAAAAGGTCTGCTCAAAGAAGAAGCCACACAGCTAACTGAACCAAGTATCGTGAAAAACCAACTCTGCGGTTGTGAAAACTATTACGCAACACAGAAGCTGTAGGTAAGAACCTGCTGGCTAACCTTATCAGGTAATCATGTTTCAAAGATGCCGGCTATGTGACCTTAAAGCAACAGTTCAGCCTAAATGAAAATTCTGTCAACATTTACTCACACTTCAAACCAATATGGATTTCTTCTGCGGAACACAAAACATGAATTGATGTTTGGTTTGTTTAATTATTTACTAATTCATTTTAGTTCAATCTAGTTCAATCACCTCATGGACCACAGTTTGAGAACCACTGCTTTAAACACGAGCCTCTAAATGCTGTTCCTTCTAGAAACATCTTCCACATGCTGTCCAACTGAGGACTGAATAGTTGAAATAGAGATGCTGGAGCTGCTTCTGCAGGTCTCATGTTTCACGGGCATGACAGCAGTGTGAGGATGGGGTTCTGTTGTGTGAGACAGTCTCACTGAGAAATGCATCCCTCTGCAATCCTGAACACAAGCCCTCACTGGGCTGGGTTTAACTTCAGCAGGACAGACATGCTAATACATGCTCACAGCTGCTGCTTGTTTGCTTGGTGTCTCCAACACAAAAATCAAGACATGCACACGTACAAATACAAATGTGCAAACGCCTACAGTGACACTCTCACACCAAAATCTCTTATTTAAGAACCACCAAACACATCTGAATGCAATATGCAACTAAGCTCGGGCATAGTACAGCGCATAAATTCGTTCTAATGTTTTTCACACTTTTTTTTTTAAGTATAACTTTGCTTCCAGTATTTTCAAAGTACACAAGGGACATCTCAGCCAGTCAAGGGGATTTCAAATCATTCAGTGCACAAACAGGAAGTCTCTGCTGGTAAACCACAGAAGCATCCCACTAGTGTGCAATTATTTTTTTGAGCAGCTCCTCTCACCTTGACCAACATTTTTCTGTCATGTAGGCAAAACGTTTCAGCATGAAACCAATATATAAGAAATGACTTTCTCCTGTTTCCTTTAACACCTACATTAGTTTACAAAGGTCATGTAGAGCACATCAATTAATAAAAGAACAGAATTTATTTATGGTTTATGAATTAAACCATTTAAATCAAATCGCTGTCAAAAGTATGTTCTGAAAACAATATAATAATAATATAAATAATATATACATTTAATTAAAGGTGACATAAAAATCTGACTTTTTCCGTGTTTAAGTGCTATAATTGGGTCTCCTGTGCATTTACCAACCAAGAAAACGTGAAAAGTGACAACCCAGTAACCTCTGCAAGCATATCAAAAAATAATATGACCAGATTTCTGACGTAGGAAGGGGATCTTATTATAATATTACCACCCCTTAACCTGCATGTTTCCGGCAAAAGTTTGAGCAAAGCATGCAAACTGTTCTGACGTTGCTGCACAGACGAGCACAGAACGCTATTTAGAGTCCCAGCCTCAGATGAGACAAGAGAGCAGTGGATTCATTTTATTTTCAACGGAAATCCCCCAGAAACCAATAACTCAATGGAACTCCACAACAACTACATAAATGTATCCACTAACCATTCCGAAACGTCCAGGTGCGTCTAAAAGTTGCAACCTCTTCGTGAGTCTCTCTGTAAGGCTGCACTTCACTACTGGTTATTTCTGAGATTTTGTATGAGTGAGACTGAGATTATTCGCGCATTTTGTTATTGTATCCGAAGCTCGTGTAAAGGATCGGTTGTCTTTTGAACGGAGGAGGGGAGCAGCAGCTCATTTGCATTTAAAGGGACACACAAAATCAGAGCATTTTGCTTACACATTCTGGGGACACCATAGATTTATATTACATCTTGTGAAAAGGGGCATAATATTTCACCTTTAATATAGGTTAATTAGTGCTGACTATTTATATAGAGACATGCCATTTCCTCAATCCTTAATACAACTATATAGGGAAAACCCGTAACGCCAAAGATGGCGGTTGTATGCACATGCCCCGCCCCTCCCGCTGGAAAGCCAATCGTCTGCTTTTAACAGTCAAACCGGAAAACATTTAAGCCTATCGTCTGGTTCCAACGACGCATGCGCACAGTTGAGGTTTGCGACAGCGGAAAATGTCACTGTTTGAAAAGACGGCAGATTTGATATGCGTTAGTTGTGTAAATATCAGACATCCCAAGTCTCCCGGAAGATTGATAGCGGCTCCCTGATGACCGCAAATTAGTTTAAATCTCCCGGAATCTAGAGCGAGCGAGCAGTAGCGCGCGCACGACAGAGAGCGAGAGAACCCTTGCGCATGCGCAGTAAAAGTATAACCTGTGGGGAAAAAGGCGTTTTAAACCTTATTTTGGGGCAAAGTCATCAAACTTTTTCAGCGATTTTTATCATATTTTATTAGTGTTTGTATACATGCAGTTTTTATGTCCCGGTGACCAGTAAAAGTGCAGTCTCTGCCCATTCATTTAGATAGGAGCCTGTTCTTGTTAGTCCGAAATAGCTGCCCGGAGGCGTTGCCGGAGGCGGCCGAGTGGCATGACTTGCCTAAAAGGACTTTGGTGCTGTAGCGGTGCATCGATGACGTTGATTTCATATTTTTAAGTCGACACTTTTTTTTCTTTTTTTTTTTTTTTGCACCGTTCCCGGCGGTACAGCTCGCCACACACACGTGGGAGACCGAAACATTGCAGAATGGAGGACGAAGACAAATAGAAGTGAATGTGCTTTCCATTAAATGAACCACACACAGTAAACTAACCCTTAAAAAACTTTGCAATTTAGACGCGCAAACTGGGTGCCTGCCGGTGCTGTGAGACGTACATGCTCAGGCAGATTCGGCTTGAAGCCGTTCATCCTCGGACGCGGCGCCACGCGCGCTGTTACAAAAAAAAACGCGCACACAGCCAAGCGAAATGGGGTCTTGCCAGTCTTGCGCACCCAACGCGTCATTTTTGCCGCGCGCACCTTCGCGCTCATGCAGACACGTCGAGTATAAACAAGGCTTTACTCCGTGTCAGCGCGCGCTCTGATCGGTAAAGGGGAACAGACCACTCCCGAATCATCTCCAGCAGTGTCAGCCTCCGAAGCACCAGTAACTCCGCCTCCGTTTCCCTCGTAAGCTGATATTAGTATTTAAACATTCTCTATGATAAAATGTTTGTAAATATTTTAATAACACAGTTTTGGCGGTTATAGAGTTCTAATGACGGTGTTCAAATACATAACATTAGACGTTAGCCAGCTTATTGTAACATGATTCAGTACACTAGTTCGTAGGCTATTTATTTTAGATACATTGTTTTTTTATTAATCGAGCAGCAGAAAAATAATCGTTATATTAATCACCCAATTAGTCGTTAGATTAGTCGACTAATCGATAAAATAATCGCCAGACTAATCGTTTAATTAATAATCGTTTACCCCAGCCCTAAGGTTAATTAAACTTTTTTACATAATTTTATATAAAAAAAAATTTGTATAAGAACATAAAATATTTTATATTTATTATAATAGCAGAAATAATACAATAAATTATAATTTATAAAAAATAACAAATTGTATTATATATACACATACACACAAACATATATATGATTGTGTTTGAGTGTGTGTATGTTGCGTAAAAGAAAGAGATTGTACATGTAACCATGGTGTGGGGTGAGAGGAGGTGAGAAAGATCAGTAACACCACTGACAAACTGGTAAACACAACTTTAAGAAGCAGCTACACATATATCTCACAAACGATCTTATAGGATGTAAGGTTGCACCAACGATTACTCAGAAATAAAACCTTACTGAAAAGTGATGGGCGTTGGTGGCAGAGCACTTTTTTAAACCAGCATTTATTATCGCCGTCATCTGATCTGTCTATTCTTGAAGATCAAAGCATGCATTTTCTCTTTCTCACATTAACCCAAAAAAATCAGATTGAACCGAAGTGAGATGGATGTCAAAGTGGGTGTCAACGTTCTCCGTTTCTTGAATGCTCAAGAAGTTTGGTGTCTCCTCCTCACTTAAATTTTTCCCTGAGCATTTGGTCTTGCATGCAAATAGAAAATGTTACAGAAGCATCTGTGGCCACAGGAATTTACACTTACATGAAAACTATACTTACACGTGTGTGTTTTCTTTGCTGAGGACACATCTGAAAAAGACAAGAAATAAAATGCATATTAAACAGGGCTTGTAGTATAGTTTATACAGCCTTGTTGTGTATATATTGTATATATATATATATATATATATATATATATATATATATATATATATATATATATTGTGACTTTTTACACCTCTACCTACATGAGAAATGAAAACAAACAAAAACAATTGCGATAGAATAATTTCACTTTGATTTAGATACCACAAAACATTTAGCCTTGAAAAGCTAAGGGATTTTTCAAGATGGATGCTTATATCTAGGGAGCAGGGTGACTAGTCACCAGCCAATAATCTCAAAAAGGCAAACATTAGTCAATTTAACGTCCTGGTCAATAATATATTGCTAAATATAATAATAAAGAAAATAATAAAATATAGTACATATAGTGCATGAAGTACACATTCATGTTTATGTAATTGTTCGGAAGAGACCTGAAGGCACTCTGTAATCCCAAGTCATCACAGGCCCTGGCTTACACTTTTACATTCAGGGCAACTCAGGCCAGCGCAGTCAATCACTATTAATCCATCCACTAACTTTAATCAGGGCTATTGTACTACAGCCAGCTCTATTGTGATGTAAAATGTCCATCTGAGAGAAATACAATCTGTCATGACTAGTGATACTGTTGAAACGAGATACAAGTGGTAAATGGCAACTGCCAATCAACAAAGCATTTACCAGTAATTTGTGCCAAATTAATTTCCATCTACTTGTAAATTAGACTCAGCAATAAAAGAGTTCATGTCCAACTCACAGCACGAGGAAAATGAGACAACCTATAAATTGACTTTTTTCCCCCCTATGAAAGACATTAGGGTTGTCACTGTACCAAAATTCCAGTAGTTGGTCCCAATACCAGTCAAATTTTACAGTTTCTCGTACAAATTTTGGTACCAAACTATTTAAAATAAATATATGGATTAAATTAGTTTAATTTATGATGATAATAATTATAAGTAAATAATACATGTAAACAGCATCAGCATGTAGCCTTCAAATGTTTATAAGTAAACATTGTTTATAAAAAGTAAAAAAAAAAACACAGACATGTACATAACAAGTGGCAGGTCTGTTACTAAGACTTAATGCACATCTATTTAAAAATTTTTGGTAACAGTTTTGTCCTGTCGGTTGCTATGGTTAATATATCACAGCCAATCAGTTGTAAATCCAGAAACTTTGCAGTGTACTGAGCAGCATGAAAAACAAAACTTTTATTCAAACTGTATGTGACATGTTATAAACAGAAAACTTGCAAAGAGCACTCCCTTTATAATCACTGTAGCTGTCAAAGTGTCAATCACTATGTTCAGCACCTGCTCAGAGATCTACACTCCATCGAAAACTCCCGCTATAATCAAAAAAGCTGTCTACACTGCATAAAATCTCTTAAATCGTGTATATACTTTGTTGGTAATAATGAAAGAATTCACAAGCGTTCAGAACTCAACTTAACAGTGCATGTGTCAATTGCTGTGAAGCATAGCAAGCGTTTTCAATTCATTCCAATGGAATTTGAGCTTCACGCTCATGCAATGAATTGTGGGACTGACAGCGGTCTAGAAAAAGTTGTGAGCTTATTTGCATTAACATTTTCTGAACTTTTGTCACGTGACTCATGTCACTTAACATGTGTCGCCTACATTCTGTCGTCAACGGTCAATGTCGCTTGTGTCGCCAGCTCTCCATTGAAAATGAATGGGATCATGTCGCTTTGTAACTGTGTGGCACTGGCAGTGTGAATGGGACTTTAGGAAGTTCCCGAACTTTATACAAATATCAAGCGAAAAACGCGGCCAGCGGCCATTCGCTGTGAGGTTCAGCAATGAATAGCTGTATTTTTATTAACTAACATTAACAAAGATTAACAAATACAGTAACAAATGTATTGCTCATGGTTAGTTCATGTTAGTTAATACATTCATGTTAACAAATGAACCTTAGTGTAAAGTGTTACCAAAGATTGTGCCAGAGTTTATGCTGTATTTAGTGTGTAAATCACACATTAGGGCTGTGCAGATGTTCTATCATATGCAAGTTAAATATTGCAGTTTAGATGCTCTCACTGTGATGCTACTGGCTGGGTTAACAAAAGTTTTTAAAATTGACAGCATATCTTTACTTAGGGCATTCAGAAACAAAGCTTGCTTCTTTCCAACTGTAATCAATCGTATATGTGATGATTATTACCAGTGTGTTGAAAAAAATAGATTAAACATACTCGCTTCAGACACTCCAAAGCTGAGGCATTTTAGTGTTGTCAGCGGCACTGCGCGGAGTTTTGCCGCTGTAGTGGACATACACCATAAAGCGCGCACTGAACAAAAGCGGATTTTGACAAACACCTCATCTACACCGGATGTGCCATTTATTACGGACAGCTTGCAGCTGTCTACACTAGATGCGACGAAGTGACCATTTTCAAGTCAGAAGTAGTGCGAGTGCCTGAAGAACGTCAGAAATAGAATGGGGCATCAGTTTACTGTCGGGAATGTGTTGTGTCGCACCACATCTAGTGTAGACAGCATTACTGATTGATTATATTGGGTTTTATTTGCTTTTGACCCGTCACATCACACCACTTGCGTCCGGTGTAGACACGGTGTAACAAACACCTCTGATTGGACATTGCATTGACACGCTCAACAGATATGTCTGTGATTGGCTTCAATGCTCAACGCTTCAAAAACACGCTATAAAAAGAAACATTTGACACTCTTCACAGAGCACTTACAGAGATACACACAGGAGCATCTGAAAGCAGCAGCCTATCAGTGGGTACCGAATAAACCCAGTACTCTATTACCGGTAATGCAGAAATGCTGCTATCGTCACACTTTAAAATTTCAGTACAGACTTGGTGCCGAAGTACCGGAAATCTTGACAACCATAGAAGACATATTAAGGTGGTAAATTATGAGCACTTTCATATGTTAGACTTAAGCTTATTTTTCAAGAATGTATTTTATCACGGATGTGAAAGTGATAATGTTGAAAACCTCAAGTACCAGTATTAAAATGTGTATTGTTTGTAAAATGACTGTAGGATCTTAAGGAGGAGATTATAATGACTTGATGCTTAAACCAGCATATTCATTAAACTGATGAGAAGAGCTTTCTCTTTTCTTAGCTCTTTTTCATGTGTTATTTTCAGCTGGACCAGAACAAATGATCTGGCTTACGGCTTTTGAGCAGGCGCATTCATTATTCCTCTCCAGCTGAAAATCAGAATGATGAAAAGAGTGAATCTGACGGCAAACCTTTATTTATCAATCTATTTATGAAATGAAACTGTGAATAAAAGGATACAAAGTGGGCTTGTTTTTTTCATGTCTCTTCAAATCTAAGTAAGAAGGGGCTTCAGATCTGATGATACTCAGCAGCGAATATTCAGTCGTTGTTTTTTTCCATCCATTTCTAATTGGTTTAACTCCTTGGTCCCAGTCTCAAACAGCCTACCCCCGAGTCTCTTTGTTTCTGTCTGTTCATATAGTTTGGCTCCTACGAACAGAGAGCATGTTTTTGTGGATGTGCATGAAAAAAAAAAAAATGGCTGAAGAGGATTAGACCCCAATAACACTGAAACAGTATGGAAAGCAAAGATCAGACGGATGACTCTTAGTCATATCCTGTAAAATTTACTTTTTTTGCTGTTTAGATTGATAAAAACCTGTGGTTCATTATGTCTGTCTGTCAAACTATATTGTATTTATCTATCTTATAAGTCAGTTGGTGTGTGCGTGTGGTCAATTAGTGTGTGTATAGGCTATATATATATACACACACACACACATATACCTATACATATACATACATATATACACACATTTCACCTTGAGACCTCATCATATAGTACTCACTGCATAATTAATTATACTAAAATATAACAAGAGCACACCAGCTGGGAGAACACAACCCCCTGGGTTTCAAAATGTGTGTCAGTTGGCAGGATGCAGGGCATATTGGGTTATTACATTTTTTAGAATGACGTTTAGGAAAGAACGTGTGCTTTCAATCTTTTTTGAGAGATTAGTCAGACCTAAATGACACAGAAACTGCCTCAGGATTGGGGTAAACTACTCACTTGTTGATTTTCTCAATCCCGTTTAAACCCGACACTGAGATGATCGACAACATCCAATAATGTGTGTAATAAAGCTTGTTTACACAGTCGTTTAACAATGTTAATAGAACATCAGTTATACCCTTACACAATTAACAAAGTGTTAGCATTGATGATGACTGCTTTACTGATGTTGTAGTGAAACAAACATATGGTCTCTTCAGCTCAAACCCTTGGGTCTGATTGTTAATTCACTGATTTTATCAAAGCCAAATTTGGTACTTATGTGATTTTGAGTTATGCAGAGTTGAATGGCTTGATGAGAGGATGGAGTTGCACTTTAAATGGAAACAGATATCATTCTTCAGGTGAGCTGACCGTGTTGGGGGTAGTTAGGGATGTGAGTACACCACCCCCCACCCACCCACCCGACTGATGAAGTATTTATAGCGCTCAAAGCACAAAATCCACGATAAGAAGGTTCTTCAATCAAAAACATGATCCACAAAGATGCATTCCCTGAACAAACACAAATCCCAAAATCCCAAAACCTTCTCCCTCATACGCAGAAATTATACAGCTCTACAACCTAAGCTGCTTACCAATGTATGAATAAACAAACTGACAAAATATTTGTATAAAATGAATACTTACATTATACATAGTATATACTGTATATAAACTACTGTAAAGTATGGTGTTGGTTCATATATTCCTGAATTTTCAGTATTATTATTCCAGTTGTCAGTGTCAAATGATCCTACACAAATCATTCTAATATGCTGATTTGGTGCCCAAGAAACATTTCTTATTTTCATCAGTGTTGAAAACAGTTGTTCTACTTAATATTTATTTGAAGTTCAAAAGAACAATGTGGCGAGCAGGACAAGGCCGAGCGCTACCTGCGCGACGCACCGGTCTCGTATCTCACACTGTCGTCGGCGCTTTTATGCTTCCGAAGCTCCTCCGTGAGAGATAGGAGACCGGTGCGTCACGCAGGTGTTGCTCATCAGTAATTACGCCACCAGCCAAAAGTTTGGAGTTGGAGTTAAATGCTGTTTGTGGCGAGCATACAGTAGGGGTGAATTGCCCTAATGTGGGACACTGCCTAATGTGAGACACCTAAGGTCTAGTGTTTGTAGGTCCCCATTAAATACATTAATGACAGTGAAACTATGGGTTAGACAAAGCTGTGGTGTCATGTAATCAAAATCACATGACCTATCAAATGTCCAATCATATTTGAGGGTGGAACAATCATCAAACAGGAGACACCTTGTATGAAAACCATCCGAAGGTTAAATGACAGAGTTTTAACAAATTTGATGTTAAGGAGTTAAATAGATTTTAAATAAAGCAATCCTGCTACTTTTTAGCCTAATATGCTTATGAAATGTTTGACCATCAAAAAATAGTGTAACTTTATGTGTATAAACTATATATTTTATATTTTTATCAAATTTCCTAGTGTCCCACATTAGGAAATGTGGTTTCCAAATCCGGGACAGTATGATCAGCCTAATGTGGGCCAGTACTTCAATGAGTCAAAAATGTGTGGTGGGGCATTTTTTAAACATTTTTTTTTATTATTTTAATAAAAATATGAATAATGTTTATACTAGACAAATCTTAACTAAAGAATAAAATGTTTCACCTAAGGCATTGATGAAATTGAAACAGGATTTTCATGACCTTTGTTCAGAATCTGTGGTCAGATATTAATAAATATGTAATTCCTAATAAATAAGTCAAAGAAACTCACTTTAAAATAATAAATAAATATTATACAAATAATGATTTTATCAGTACGTTTAAAGAAGGGGTTTCTCCATTATGCTGTTTTGGTAAAGAGGAAACAGAAACAATTGTACATTTATTTTTTAGTTGTAATTATACCAAATTATTGTGGTCCAAAGTTAATCTGTTTATTTTTTAGGTGTTTTACAAATGCATCACTATAACTGATATAATGGTCTTGTTTATGGCTTGTGATACTGGTTTACTGGAAATGGATAATATAACTAAAGATTTTGTTATTTTACATGTTTCATTCATTCATAACAAAGAAAATTACTAACTAAGATTTAAGAGAGAATCTAAAATAAAATAAGATTTTACTATTCTACATGTATCAATGTGATTTTTGGTATTTTATCATAGATTTTTCAGTGTCCCACATTGGGGGCACAACTGTCCCACATTAGGAAGCTGCAGATTGTCTCAGACAACTTGCAATAAGAGCACTATGCCTATAATTTCTCGTATGAATGGGTTATCCGAATTTTCTCTTTTGATTTGATTAGGACACATACTGGGGTTTTTAAAATGGTATTGGGTGTGATTTAATGTTTTGGTTACACATCACAATATGTCATGTCACAGAAGTCTGAAGTGCAAAAAATGTCCCACATTAGGGCAATTCACCCTATATATATATATATATGTGTGTGTGTGTGTCTAGAATTAAAGAAAACAAATGAGATCAAAAGATGTAAATGGGTACTTGTAATGGAATTGAAAGCAGTGACATCGGTGTTGTGCAAATTAATCAAACTATTTTACAAAAACATTCGGTTACACTTTATTTTAAGGTGTCCTTGTTACAGTGTTGTTATTAATTAACTATATGTGCTTACTATTTGGTTATGGCAGGATTAGGTTTGGTTTAGTTGCATGTAATTAGGCAAAAGTTATAGTTATAAATAACTATAGTAACAAGGACACTGTAAAATAAAGTTTTACCCAACATTCTTCAAATTTTATTATTAGGCATGTAGTATTCATGACAGTTGTTATTTATTGAGAGAGCATTTCTTCAAATTAACACATTAAGCATTCCCATACAACACTATGGTTGTTATAGTCTATATTCTGCTATTCTGAAAAATAAAGAAAACCACGAGAAGAAAACATTGTCACTATCTAATTCTGCTCGTTTGCGGGACAACTTTAAATGCTACTTAAATTTTTTTTTTTATATAATTCTATACAACACTATGGGTATTGCAAGGGTCAAAGGGTTCAAATGGCCGCTAATGCTTACAGGACCTAATTTTTCTTACACATGGTCTTTTAGACAATGAGATAAAACTGCAGGCCATAAAGTTGTTACAACTCACTCATTCCTCTCCTCTCCATACTCTTTTGCACCCTGTTCGACCATTTCAGTCCTTCATAATGGGATAGTTTACCGGCTGAACACAAAAGAAGATATTTTAAAGAGTGTCTGTATTGTTTTTTCCATACTATGAAAGTCTGTGGGGCCCATCAACTGTTTGGATACACATTCTTCAAAATATCTTCTTTTGTGTTAAGCAGAAGAAGAAAAAATTCATACAGGTTTGGAACAACTTGAGGGTGAGTAAATGATGACAGAATTTTCATTTTTGGGTGAACTATACCTTTAAACCTCTTAACTGTGTTGCCATCAGCGAATGTCAGTTACACTGGTGACAGGTATTCTCTCTTCAAAATTCTCAAGTTTAAAGATCGCACTGATATTCATGACGAGCTTTACACTCACACAGCTTTAGCTCTGCACACTTCCTGGGGCACTATAAACCCCTGAATCAATCAACGTCAAACAAAATTGATGCAGCATCAAAGAAATGTTATCAAACAAATATTACAGACTCTGGAATCTGATTGGATGAGACATGTTGAAGCCGTTGTTAAATGCAGATAAACATAACTGTAACTGCACATATATTAATGTGCCAAGTTTCTACTTTGTTTGGAAAGTGTAAACAAAGGCTAGGCTGATGAACTATATTACTTTGCGGAAGAATTATTTACTCAGATTACTGATATCAATAAATTTAATTTGCTATTATATCTAATCCTTTATTTAACCAGGTGAAAACTCATTGAGATTAAAAATCTCTTTTACAAGAGAGACCTGGCCAAGATGCAGCAAAAAACAAAACAAAACAAAAAACAAACATAAAAGGACACATTTCAACATAAAAAAAAACAAATAAAAACACATCAAATACACATACATATATATCACAAAGACCCTGTGCTGATAAAATAATTAATACAATTTTATGAACAATTGCACTGACTAATGTTCACCTGCTACATATTCTTCAGAGTTGAAACAAACTGTCTATAAAAAGTAAAAGTATTCATTTTTAACGATTTCTGAAGAAGGTTCCAGGCAGAAGGTGCTGCAAACATAAAAGCTTTTTTGCCTGATTCTGTTTTAACACCGGGGATCAACAAGTGTAATACATCATTTGAACGTAATCCATAATGGCTGTGATTTCTTGTTAAAAGGACACTTAAATAGGTAGGAGCTAGTCCAAGAAGTACCTTGTAAATGAAACATAGCCAGTGAGTGTACCTTCTTGCATAAAGAGAGGGCCATTTAGCTGTATAATAAAGGATACAATGATGTGTCCTATAACCACAACCAGTGAAAAAACTTAATGCACAATGATACACAACATCCAGTTTCTTCAAACATTGGGCAGAAGCATTCATATATATCAGATCACCATAGTCTAATATGGGAAGAAAAGTGGCCTGCACCAGATATGTTCTAGCGCGGATGGATAAGCATGATTTTGAAAGAAACTTAGAAACCAGATTGCTAACATGATTTCTAAAACATAGTTTAGAATCAATGATTATACCCAAATATTTATAACAGTTAACTAACTCAATTTCATTTCCTTCAAAAGTTGAAATACTTGCAGAAGAAACTGGAAGCTGTTTTGAGTTTGTAAATACCATTATTTTTGACTTTTGTACATTTAAGACAAGCTTAAGCTGTTGAATATACAAGTTGAATTCATCATTCAAAAGTTGAATGACATCATTTTTTTTATTCAAATACTCGTAATCTTTAATCAAACTTCCCCTCCCTCTTGCAGCATTATCTCTTCTCCTCTCTGATGACGTGTTTATTGGCACAAGGGTGGGACAACCTGTCACTCACATGACATCACAGCAATAGCAAACCACAACGATCTGACAATCCAATCAATTCCCCATGGACAAAATCATGTCCCGTCCAACATTTTTTCCAATTCGAGAAGCCATTTATACGGATATATTTCACAATAGGAAGGAAAAATGACTACCACAACTTCCGTTTAAAGCTGACTTTAAAGGCATAAGGAAATGGAGAATATTAAGCATCAGTCAGGTTCAAGAAGTTTCACATTATATTTAATCGCATTTCCAGTCCATTTTCCTCTTTCTCTCTTTCACATCCTTCACACCACTATTTCTTTTGTATTTTTCCATCAGTCTATTTCTGGCTGACAAGGCTTACAAGAGATGATGATCGCATTTACGTAATAGGCACACACGAGTGCACAGACACACACCCACAGAGATCCAGACAGCACTTACACAAACACTCCCACTGTGCATTACAGCACTGCACTAAGATTATGCCATATTGGGTTAGTAGAGCAGTACTGTGTTACACAGAACAACAAATACACACTGAGGAGGTACGAGAAGGGAAGAAAAGACAAGAAAGAAGATAAAGGGAGGGGAATGAGTGGTCATGTAGTGGACTGCCAACACCAGCTCAGTTGATTGCTTATGACCAGCTCTGCATGTTAATCTCTGCAAGAAAAAAGCATGTTGATGTTCCCCTGCCGTGCGTAATGAGGGGGCTATCAGCTCCTACTGTGGAGAGGAAAATAACGGTTATGCACCAAAGGGAGGGAGAGAGCGAGAGATCACATAAAGAGATCATGGAGAGTGTATGTTAGCAGCAGGATAACAGAGCTTAAACCTCCAAAGGGATTAATACAATCTGGTTTCCAGGGACTCTGGGATATTTGAATTTAAAGGTTTAACCATGCACAACAGACATGACATAACCATGCACAACTTGAAAATATTTTTCAGTATTTTTTTGTCATGTTTGTCCAAAAATCTAATACCACTAGGGGAAATGCTACTATTTTGCATTTTTCAAATTTATATTAATTTATATACATTGTAGTTTCTCAAAACAAAATATTTATTAAATAAAACAAACTTAGCAGTCAAATGGCAACGTAACAGCATGTAGGAACGACAATACTGGATAACTCAACTGAGAACAAAGAGGAACTTAAAGCTGCAGTCGGCAAGTCTGGCAGATTGAGTGGACTTAGGCAACATTTTGAATGTTTACAACTCTCATGGCCCTCCCCCACTATCAACGAATACCCTCCCACCGAGTTCATGCTCGTCAGTGCGTGTGCACCAGGTTATCTGTGAACGCGCCCGTCTCATCAGCATCCATCAACAATGGAAATCCATAGGGGGGCAGATGGAAGGAACCAGGGCAGAGAAGGTGGAAGATGCCATGGAGGAGATGATGGGAGGAACCATGGAGGAGAGGATGGTGGAAGGACCCATGGTGGAGTTGAAGAAGGGGGGACCAATGGTGAAGTTGATGGTGATAGGATAAAGGGAGGAAGGGACAGCCGACCTAGGAGACGGCCATGAAGGAGGCGATCCACGGCAGCAGTGATGGAGGGAGGAGCCAAGATGGTTCTTTGAGCCCAACCAACAGCAATGATGTCTAGAGATGTAAAGGCCCAGGCGGAGTTCGTTGGACCGAGAGACCCCGTGATGCTGAAGGAATGGGAGACCAAGGCGGAGTCAGAGGGCCAGAGGACTGAGGCAACACCTATGTGAGTATGGATCGCGGTGGAACCTCAGGGATGGAGGAGGCCGACGGAGCCTTGGGGGTGGAGGGATTGAGCGCTAGACAGCCCGGAAGTCTGTGGCGATGATGGGGCAATGACTGACCAAGGTGGAGCCGGTAGGAGGAGAGAGCCCAGTGGAGCCGAGAGGGCGAGGAGCTGATGGGCTGAAGAGAGTCAGTGGAGGCAGAGCCAAGGGAATGGCTGGCTTCGGTGGAGCATGTAGTAGAGGAAGATTCAAACAACAGGAAAACAATGGATCGCAATGACATTTCGGACGCTGAGGAAATACTTAATCGAATGACGGACCACAGCCATACAATTATGAGCCTGCTATGCTCCCGAGAGAGCAGGACAGGCCAGGATTAATGTTAGACAGAACGGTCAGAGACAAATTGAGTTGTGGTGAGAGGAGAACCAGTAGAGAACAGGACAGGTGTCTTGGTGAGAGACGTGCTTATAGATACACGTTCGCGAACGATATACACTGTGCTCACAATATTGTACAGATTATTACCATCGTATATCAGGCCAGCAGACATTAGTATGTTTAGGGTAGATTTATACTATTAAATGTATAAAAACTATACTTTAGTATATTTGTATTGTACTAAAAACATTCTAAAGTACATTTTTAATAAATATTTTTCACCTGGGTTATAACATAAACAGAAAATTTAAGATTTGAATATTTAAACAACCTAGTAATTTTGTTTTTCAATTACAAGTTGCCTCTATTTAGGGCATGACTACCTATATCACACTATTTGATGCCATTGGTACAGTATACGACGTTCAATATTCTTGCTTCGGCATCCCATGTTAAACTCCATCATATCGCCAGGATGCTAATCCTCCGATCTGAAGTGAACGCTACACACGACCGCGTTTCTCGAAGCCGATGCGGAAGAGAAATCCCGTCTCTTCACCTGCACAAACCGCACCAGGCACGAAAGATATAAAACAGCACCGTCCCTTTTCTTTTTATGGAAACCTGTGGACTCGATGTCCTGACAGGCCGGAGTTTTTGCAACCTCCACAAACACAATAATTTACCATGACGATGATAAATTAAAATACAAAAACTACCGAAAACACACTGATTCAGGACAGCTCTTACCGAATACCAGCCTACTCTGCACTGAGCCGAGGCTGAGGCTCCCTGGCGTGACGCAAAATGACGCGATGTTGAAAAAAAAAAAGCCGTTTTTACGAGCAGCCCAAGAAACGCTCACTTTATCTACTAAATTAGTGCCCTTATGTCAGTTTAAAACATTTTAAATCCTGCATTAACTTTTCATATGGTATTTTCATACAAGGTTATATATTAATTTAGTTTTTTTTTAATCTGCAATAGGCTCTTTAAATGCACAGTGATGATGACTAAATAATGAACAGGTATGATGATTGAATGGATGTCCATGACAACTAACGACTGGTGGAAAACTAGAACAAAGGAAACAGGTAACCGAAGAGAAACAAACTAAAAGTCCATGAACATTAAACTACAGAACTATCAGATTGTGGAATTTATGTTTCAAACGATTTCTATTTCAAATAAATGCTGTTCTATTCTTCTATTCATTCATTCATGTTTTTTACAAAACAAATAAGTTTTCCACATAAGAAATGTGAAAGCACACAAATCAGCATATTAGTTTGATTTCTGAAGGATCATGTGACACTGAAGACTGGAGTAATGACGCTGAAAATTCAGCTTAGCCATCATAGGAATAATTGTAATTTTAAAATATACTAAAATAGAAAACCATTGGTTACACTTTTTTAAGGTGTCGTTGTTACACTGTACTTAGACATGCCAATTTAATTTTTGATTCTTAATTTTTAATTAAATTCAGGAATATAAAACATAAATTAATTATGAATTAAAAAATAAACATTTTATAAAAAAAATATATATTTTTGGAATTTCTTAGTAGTTTGCTAATCTTTTGCTTTAATGACAGCAGCACTCCACTCAAGCCTAACTCCACAGGTTTCTGTAAAAATAAAATAGTAAAAACCTGATCAAAAACCTGTTCTCCAGCATGATTTGAGAATGATCTATAAGAATCGTGAGCTTCAATGGAGGCAGACGTGACGTAGACGTGATTGGTTACAAGGTAGTTTGTGACGTCAGAAACACCAGCGATTTCAAACCACGTTTTTGAGACTGTCTTTGGTTCACTGCAGTTTTAAAGGTGACATATTATGCCCGTTTTCACAAGATGTAATATAAATCTATGGTGTCCCCAGAATGTGCCTGTGAAATTTCAGCAATAACCAACATTTGACAAGCTATTTATTATAGCTTGTCAAATTTGCCCATTTTTGTGTGCGAGCAAAAACGCTCCGATTTTGTGTGTGTCCCTTTAAATGCAAATGAGCTGTTGCTCCCCGCCTCCGTTCAGAAAGAGGGCCGATCCTTTACACGAGCTTCGGATACAATAATAAAACACCCAAATAATCTCACTCATACGAAATCTCAGAAATAACCAGTAGCGGAGTGCAGCCTTAGTTGTTGTGGAGTTACATTTATTTATCGGTTTCTGGGGTTTGCATGCTTTGCTCGAACTTTTGCCATTGCATTAGAACTGGTTACACTGTTTTCGCTTGCGAAACCAAATGGCGACGCTGTGTGTGGAAACATGCAGGTTAAGGGGTGGTAATATCATAATAAGATCCCCTATACGTCAGAAGCAAGCGTGCCGCACAAGCCCTCAAAAGTGAAGCCAAAACATCTCGATCGCCCCCCGGTGACCGGTGCTACTATAGGTCATAAACCCCGCCTCCCCATGTTATTCAACGGGAGGTGAGACCAACTAAACAATTAAATTACACTTCACATATCTACGGTGGCCGAGAAGGGTCACAACACATACAAACGCCACAACAACTACATATTCAGAAAACACTTCCAAATTCAGAAAACACATACAAACGCCACAACTACATATTCAGAAAACACATAGAAATTCAAAAAACACATACAAACGCCACAACAATTACATATTTAGAAAACACATACAAATTCAGAAAACAACTTCGTCGATTTCACATCATGTACGCTGCAAATATTCGCAGCACGAGCAAATAGGGAAACGAACTGCAAACTGCAAAAACACAACGGAAATGTTTCCTGGGGGGGCCATAATCAGTGACGGACCCGCATCCATCCGGTTGTCTACGGTAGAGGTAAGTGTTTCTCTTTCATTATGACAGACTATCTATGTGCTCTGATACCGAAGTGGTTTTGTGTGTTTTTAACATATTCAGTTATTGTCCCCATAACGTATTAGTCCACGCAGATCATTGTTAAACGTTCTGCCAACGTTGTTAGCTGGAAACTAGCTGGCTGGCTCGCGTCTGGTCACTAAATAGATGCATTACTGGCGTAATGAATGATATCTGAACTATTTATTTATTTTTCAGTTTGAAATTGAAATGCCGTGCAACTGGGGGACGCTGGTCGTGTGGTCTGAACGTGGGGTTCCTTACGGAGCGTCAGCCTACAGGCAATACTTACTCGAATCCTGAAGGGGGCAGATGTACAATGATCTGCGTGGACTAATACGTTATGGGGACAATAACTTAATATGTTAAAAACACACAAAACCACTTCGGTATCAGAGCACATCGACAGCCTGTCATAATGAAAGAGAAACACTTACCTCTACCGTAGACAACCGGATGGATGCGGGTCCGTCACTGATTATGCCCCCCCCGGAAACATTTACGTTGTGTTTTTGCAGTTTTCAGTTCGTTTCCCTATTTGCTCGTGCTGCGAATATTTGCAGCGTACGTGATGTGAAATCGACGAAGTTGTTTTCTGAATTTGTATGTGTTTTCTGAATATGTAGTTGTTGTGGCGTTTGCATGTGTTTTCTGAATTTGTATGTGTTTTCTGAATATGTAGTTGTTGTGGCGTTTGCATGTGTTTTCTGAATTTGTATGTGTTTTCTGAATATGTAGTTGTTGTGGCGTTTGTATGTGTTGTGACCCTTCTCGGCCACCGTACATATCTTTTTTCCAAAGATAGTTTATATCACGTTGATGCAATTTCAAGTGTTTGTTTTTAAAATAAGTTTGTTTTTAGTTAGTTATTTGATGCTATAAAAACGGTGCTGTGACATCATGATTGACCGCTGTGATTGACAGGTTCTCTGTGCGAAGTAGTCACTGAAGCACCAACTGACTTTTTTTCATTATGTTGACTATGTGGTTAGTAATTGTATTTACCTTATTTTAACGAGGTACTGCAATCAGCAGACATCATTGGAGAGGAACGGAGCAGACAGAGGCCACTTAAGAAAAGTGCAGGGGCGTGTGCTTGCGATTGATTCAGCGAGAGTGAGGGTGGACCCTTGATTTCGCGGCTTTACTTCCTGCTCACGACTGCGCATGTCTGGTCCCGAAAACGCGCCATATCGGGACACTGGTGGCTTCAGTTCTCTCCAATGGAAAAGAGCGAAGGGGCGTCGTCCATCTTTTTTTACAGTCTATGGTCAGAAGGGGAGTGAAATCTGATCGGCTTATTTTTTGACATCCTTGCAGAGAAATGCTTACCAAAACACGGTTTCACGTTTTATGGGTTGGTAGATGCAGCAAGGACCCAATTATAGCACTTAAACATGGAAAAAGTCAGATTTTCATGATATGTTACATTTAAAGAGAAATTTCTCAGCAATGGTGTTGACTTATAAATTTGCACATGGTTTGTCTTAAAGCATATTAAAAACACCACATAGACATATAAATAAATAAAATTAAAAACTTGATTTTCACCACAGGGGGACATTAATAAATGCAAAGCTGATTGTAAATGTTCTGTATTATTCTCTGTTAACTTTATATGGACCTTTAATTATTGACCGACAAAGTGTAGAATATGTATTCTTCATTTTTTTCTTTATTATAAATATTTATTATAAATGTTTATTATAAATATTTCAAAATACTCTAACGTCCTGTTCATTTCCAGATTTAATTAATTTTGAAATCCCATATTTTCAGAATGATTTCAGACTTTTGGCCCCCAATGTGAAACTAGGAGCAATTGCTGTTCTGTCAATAATCTGTTCATAAAACCATCTGCTACTGTACAGATGCATAGTGGGCAGATGCCAGTATAGATTCTTATGTAATATGTTGCTTTTATGAATCACCCACGAGATGTCACTCTCAACAGCACTAAAAGACTTGATCACATTTCACAGCATGAGAAAAAGGTCATGTCGTCAGCTTTATGAAGACTATTGCCCCCTCATGGCACATAAAATGAATGCATGTGATCAAGTAATCTCAAATCAATCTAAGAATCCACCAACTATTGAGCAGTATTATGATTAAACAGGCGAATAAAACATCAGCATTTATATGTAAAACTTGTTGTATTCTTTCTTATTAAGAATATCTCCTGTCAATATGCATTTCTTATATCCAAGTAATAAAAAAAGAGTGCAGGAGGAGAGGCGGTGAGAGAAATAGCAGATGCGACTACGAGAGAGAGAGAGAGAGAGAGAGAGAGAGAGAGTGTCATGAACTGCTCGGTGGAAACAGACAGTGGTGATCCAAACGCAGGCTTTATTATGAGGAGAATCCAGAGACAGGTACAAGGAAACAGGCAGGGGTCAAAACCAGGTAAGCAGTCCAGATCAGCAAACATATAATGCAAGGATTAGGCAAACGGGAAGACCAGATACAGGCAGGGAGTCCAGGAACCATGAAACTAGGAAACACTAAGGAACTAGGAAAACGCTTAGGATGCAGTATGACACTTACAATACTGAGCCATGAACCAACGGAAAACTCAGGCTTAAGACAGGTGCGCTAAACAAGATAATCAAACACAGGTGCATAAAATCAACCATAATCAGTCCAGGGTAAAACCTAAAGGAAACAATAAACTAGGAAGGAGTGCCCCCCAGAGGCTCAAGCAGGCACTCCAGCCACAGATCGTCACAGAGAGAGAGAGAGAGAGAGAGAGAGAGAGAGAGAGAGAGAGAGGAAGAGAGAGAGAGAGACAGAGAGAGAGAGAGAGACAGAGAGAGACAGAGAGAGAGACAGAGAGAGAGACAGAGAGAGAGAGACAGAGAGAAATACACTTTGAATATAGACTTTATATAATCCCAATCACTAAGGATTAGCTTCATCTTACATAAGCCCATGGCTCGGCTCTCTCCTCCCTCCCATCCAGATGCTGCATCTGTCAAATTACTCATTTCCGCCACTGCCAGGTTTCCACTAACAACAATTCCACTAACATCTCCTCTCCCGACAACAAGTCAGTAAAAAAAAAAAATCATGTTTTTACTTGATATTCTGGACTAAACTAAACATTAAATCTCATAAAATGTAACTGTAAGAATCCATTTTAATTCCTGACATTCGCTAGTTTGCCATAAAACAAACAAACAAAACAAGAAATGTACACTGACGCATATTATATTATTAATAGCACCCACCAGAGGCACTGGGACGCTTTAGAGTGAGATACCATGTACATAATCAGAGAATGCCGTTTCCCCCACAGAAGGGAAGTGGTGTGACAGAGCAGCTAATGCATTTGAGTCACCAAATCACATACACACTTACGACAGCCAGCCATAACATTACAATTCAAGTAGACACCTAAAAGTGACAGACATGATGATGAAGCATCTTTAAGAGCTGTTCTGCTCAAACGCACTTAAAAAATGTTTATTTGACCAACTAGTTGGTGAAGGTGGAAGCATACGTGTTTATAACTGCAACGAGACAGAGCCGGCAGATTCAGTCCTATTGGCTGCATGTGTTTAACAGGATGGAGAATGAGTTTAATGGAAAAATGTAATGGCTTTATTGACGTCATCTCCGGTTTAAAATTCCACATTGGTCTCACTCTGGATGCAGATTTTCCTGGGCCACAGTCATGTGTCTGCTTCCAACAGCACCGCTCCCTCTCTCACAATCTCGAATTCATCAAAGATCGCTCATCAGCACAAAACCCTTTTGATTCAGATGTTATCTCATGGTAAGCTCACGCTTTTTATTCAAAGATAAATAAAATCGCCTAATGAAATTAGAGATTTGCAATGTTTAAACTGATGCGCTGGTTGAGACAACTGGTTTGCCCTGTTTGGATGTGGCTAAAGTCATGCCTCAAACACTATTTTCAATCGCATTTTCTGTGTTAGTGTAAGCGCAGATAGAAAGAGAATGAGAGAGAGAAGTGAAAGAGAAGGGGAAAAGGGTGGACATGAGATAGACATAGGTACATTTACTAACTGGATATTTGTGTTACAAGGTGCACCGGGGCTAGTTGTCACACGGGGAAGTTGTTGGTAAGGTTTTTCAATTAAACAAATTGTCCACTTAAAGATTTTTTTAAGATACTTATTTTTAGCAAGGATGCATTAAATTGATAAAAAGTGACAATAAAGACTTTTACATTGTTTTGAAAAAGTTTATATGATTTTTTTTATAAAATTATTTTAAACAAATCACGTTCTTCTGAACTTTCTATTCATCAAATAAACCTGAGAAATACTGCAAGTTTCACGGTTTCCACAAAAATATAAAGCAGCACAATTCTTTTCAACATTGATAACAATAAGAAATGTTTCTTGCACCAAAACTGCATATTAGAATGATTTCTGAAGGATCATGTGACACTGAAGACTGGATTAATTATATTCAGCTTTGCCAACACAGGGGAAAAAAAATTACCTCACCATTAAAAAAATTTCAAATTAAAAAAGAAAAGGGGCGGGGCTACATAAGGTCTGCAGTGTTCAATAAACTGTATCTTTTTTTCTGGGCAACGACAAAACAAGAACACGAGAACAGAACATACTGAACATTTATCCAAAAATGAACTAGAACTTCTCTACGGTTACTGTGGTTAAAGTACAACTTCAACAAGAAGGTTTGTGGTAACAACCCAGAGGATGGTGTAAATAACCAGTTCTGCTACTGTATAAATCACTGAGTTACATAACTGGTTCACTAAATATTCCAGCCTGACACTGGCCTTTAAGGGCCCTTTCACACCTACATTGTTTGGTGACAGATGAAATTTGGTCCGACGAAAAGAGATAGTCTCGGTCCGGATCAAACTGAACAAAGGTTTGGTTCGTTTCTAGTGTGAAAGCATTTCTGTATGGTTCGGACTTTCAGACATTTTACAGGAAGTTCCGGTGGTTCCCGCATAGCCGAAAATACAGAAGGTGGCAGGAAAAATTAGCCGTGGTAGAACATGGGGAGAGGAGGAGACGAGGAGACGAGGAGTCTTATCTCCTCCTTTCCTGCCGGCGACGATAAAATGTTCGCACGACTAGGACGTTCATTTGGCGAATTTGAACTAGCAGTATAGTTGCAACGATATGCATCTGTTCATTCATGTTGTCAAAGTTACCCGCCGAATTGACAACACGATGATGTCAGACGCACGTCCATTTACAAAACGAATCAATGTCAAGATGCAGCCATAGACTGTAAAAAGGATGCAGCCCACATAGATGATGACGACAGGACGCAAGTATGTCACGTAAAGTTCTTTAGTGCGCTCGCATAATAGATGATTTCCATAGACAGTATAAGAAGTGGACAGAGCGATCTCATTGGAACTCAGTTGAGACAGTTGAAGCCCATTTTTAGCGATTTTTGAGCACTTCCGTTCCTGACGCGCAGACTCAAACCGACTCAAACTAAGCTTGATGACGTGAGCAACCTGTCTGACAGACGTTAATCTTCTAGTAGCTGTGCGTGAAAATTGCCAACGTTAATCTTGCAGAGACGGGGAACTTGAGCAAAGAGTTCTTTGGCGTGAGTGAGCAGGAGTAAGTATTCCGTTGCTTTTATGGACTCATTATCTATGGGCTTCTCCCTTGACGGGACGTCCCCCCGATTGCCTGCGAGCTTCTCCTCCTGTCTGTACGGTAATTTCTGTACAGCGCGACAGAGAGTCGAGTGGTTATGACCCAATCGTTAGCCTATTTTTACAAAATCTGTTTCTACAGGGCCATAATGTAACATAGAAGGTAATGGAGCCCTTTATACATTGTCGTGTTTCTTTAGAAATAAATAATGGACAAATGGAGTCTTTAAACGCCTCAGATGTAAAGTTATTCGCTGTCAAAGTGACGCCAAAATGAATGGGAGTCAATGGAAATGCTAACGCAAGTGAAGTTCTGCTAAAACATGGCGGCACCCGGCCGGCTTCAACTTCCGGTCGATGGATTACCCCCTTGATGATTTCACGCAGCCGCCATTTTGAAATCGAAAGCGAGGCTCCGGTGGGAAGAACCCCGGAAGTACAGATAGACAACAATGCCTTGGACTACCAACCTGAAGCTGCTGCCGCGATTTACACTATTGGATGTTAATATCCAATGTAGGATATGTATATAGTTCGTTCCTGCTTCTTTTTTTACGTTCTGAATTATATATAAAAAAAAATTTATTTATAATTGAATTTCACTGTATATAGTCTAAAATATGAAAGAAATGTATGTACATTTTTAGAATAACTAATTTCTACATTAAACACAACAATATGCCATCGCATTCGCAACTCTCCTATGATTAAAGGCGACACTTCCGGTTTTCTTCCCACCCGAGCGCCATTTCAAAATGGCGGCTGCGTGAAATCAGCGTATTGCAGTGTGAAACCAACCCAAAACTTTCTGAAAGTATAAAATGTATCAAAACGTGAACTTTGGTTCGGACCTTGATGCGGACTTTCAGGTGTGAAAACGCCCTAAGTTTATCAAGATAAGACGATAAGGTCTAATTTTAAAGGGTCTAATTACAAAGTCCTTTAACAAGTTATAACGGAGTATGTTACAACACTGATCACAAGAAAAAACAAAAAAAGCTTTATGGAAAAACAGATGTTCTCTCACTGTACTGTACCCACTGCTACAGTGTATCACATACCATCTCACTTGCAGATGTGCTGTGTAAGGGTAGCTGAAACACCTGCCTTAACCAGTGGGAAAACTGTCACAGAAGACAAATAGCCTGGCCTCAGTCCAGTAGCTTAATGAACGAGAGGTTTACTCTTACCTGGCAGAGGCCAAACATAATGGCCAAATGACCTATCTATCCATACCCAACTGATTTTATGCATATGGAATTATAAATAATATTTAATAGGCCTGTATGTGCACATTTTCAAAGGGTCAAATTAAGTAAGAAACTGGACAATCTTACTAACAACTAAACATGAAATATAATGGGGTTATGTGGTTATAATGTAGCATACTGTGTGAAACATTTACGGTTGCATAATGAGTTGTTTCATTTACCTTTTTTTTTTTTTAATCGTTGTATACTGTACAGCAGGGTTATTTAACAAAAGGACCAAATGGAAAAAACCTTTAAAGGTCCCCTATTATGCCCCTTTTCACAAGATGTAAAATAAGTCTCTGATGTCCCCAGAGTGTGTATGTGAAGTTTTAGCTCAAAATACCCAACAGATCATTTTTTACAGCATGTTTAAATTGTCACTTTTTGCAGCTCAGAAAAACGCGCTGTTTTAGTGTGTGCCCTTTAAATGCAAATAAGCTGCTGCTGCACGACACAGGGGGCGGAGCTTCATGAGCTCGCGTAATGTCAGAAACTCTCCGTCGGACAATAATGCCTACAGAGACAGAGTGCTGTATAGAGATGGAACAGGTATAGTTTAGTAGTTTAATTACGGTTATAACGTGTTTGTCATCTGCTTGTAGGCCTATGTATCCACTATTATTAGCCTAACGTTACAAGTCTGCTGTTTCGGACCAGGTCCGAATGATGATCAAATATATACTGATTTAATAAAGTTTATTGTACATAACACAAAAGATGAAGCGTCAGTTTTACTTCAGAAAATCACCGTAAGAGCTGAGTAAACACAGTAAGATATAAGAAGTGCGCAAGTACATAAACGAAATTCGGTAGAGTTGAGGGAGCATTTTCTTTAAAAACAAAATAATTCCACCTCGTCTTCAGCGGCTGCCTCAGATTTCGAGAGTAAATAGAGAGAGAGCTATGTGGATTAATACATCTAGCCACACAACACCTACAACGCTTGGGAGACATTCTCGTCAGTGCAGCAGCTGTGAACTCGATCAGGGCGGGCCTATGTTAGAACGGCAGTGTCGGTCAACACTCGTGGGCGGGGCCTGTGCTTAGTGACGTCACTAAAACAGCGTTCTGAAAACAGGTCGTTGGGAGACACGGCTGATGATTTATGGGGATTAATAAAAAAGGAGTGAATGGATTTTTATCACTATTGGGTGGTTGGGTACACACACTGCCAACACACATTTATGTCCAAACAGCATGCAAAAGTGAATTTTGCATAATATGGGACCTTTAAGACGTGGGTAGAGGATTTATTTTTATAATATAATAGAAAAACTACTATAAATGAGATAACAGTGCTACAATAAAGTTTAATATTTGATCACTATATAAAATGTCAGTATTTATAGCTTTTAAAGGTTTCGTCGTTAGAAATATTTTCACCTAAAAAAAAAAAAGGTTAAATCGAAGACAAAAACAGAAGTCACCTGTGATGGATTTTAATAGATAAGATAGTAAACTAACCATGATTTTAACATCTAAACTTCACTTCCTTTTTTAGGCCTAACATTCTAACACTTTGAAACTAAATTTACTAAAACGTTCTGTTCTTTGAGTATCGTGTCTATGGAAAATTCTGAAGTGCTGACCATGACAATATAAAAAATATACTGTCTGAATTGTCATGACATATTGAGTAATCAACTGAACTCTTAACCCTTTTCTTTGTTTTTTTCTGATGATTCGAGATAATTTCGCTTATGCCAGTAACAGAGGGTAAAAGGCTTGCTTTTACAAATTGAACCAATCATATTGATAGAACGTGACATGTTAAAGGGTTAGTTCACCCAAAAATGAAAATTAAGTCATTAATTACTCACCCCCATGCTGTACCAACCCCGTAAGACCTTCGTTCGTCTTCGGAACACAAATGAAGATATTTATGATTAAATGTGACAGCTGGATCACTCCTCCATAGGCTGCCTAAGGGAATGAATCCTGACGGCCCAGAAAGTCAATGAAGAAAATGTTTAAATATTCCATGTCACAACAGTGGCTCAACTATAAGTTTATCAAGCGACGAGAATACTTTTTGTGCGAAAAAACAAACAAAAATAACGACTTTATTCGACTATTCCTTTTCTTCCTTGTAGGCCTGAAACGAGACTTCAAGAGATTTCCACGACGCGCACGCGCGAGAACTTAACTGAAGTAGTTGAAGGAGATCGCAATTCTCACGCATGCGTCGTGGAAATCTCTTGAAGTCTCGTTTCAGGCCTACAAGGAAGAAAAGGAATAGTCGAATAAAGTCGTTATTTTTGTTTTATTTCCGCACAAAAAGTATTCTCGTCGCTTGATAAACTGAGAAATGCTTGAGAATTAAAGCATTTAAAGGACATTTGCTGAAGTCTGTCTGCGCAGCAAGTTAGGAGACTCAGCCGACGTCGACGGAGAGACGTGCTAGAGTATAGGATTAGAAGACTCAGCTGACGCGCTAGAGTATAAACATTATAGGAAACAACAATGTCGACTGTAGACGTTCGGGGACGTGGGTCAGGTGCATAGGGAAAAATCTACCACACACCTTCAAGATCAACCGTTACTATATTTTGTAGAACAATGACTTCTCTGGCGAAAATATACATCCATCAAAATGATGGATAGTCTTGATTTTCAAACGGGATGGATTTGGCCTGTACCCTGAATAGACCTGCAATATATACTGCACATTATTCTATTTATTACATTATTAAGCACTAAGCTAATATTGTATTCTGAGCATAGCCTAAAGGTTCTTTACAGATGTCTTTAGATGCACTGCAGTATTCCTTTAGCTAAAACAGTAGAGCATGCCACTTGCAACACCAAGGCCATGGGTTCAATTCCCAGGGAATGCATGAACTGATAAAATGTATGCAATGTTTGTCACTTTGAACAAAAGCATCTGCAAAACCCATTAATTGCGGTCTTGTGTAGGTATCACAGGCCAAATTAAAGGAAAACCGAAAGCATCCATCCTGAATGTTTAAAGTGTCCCTTTTATGCTATTTTAAAGGTTCCTCACTTTTGGAGGTCTCCTACAACTTGCTTACACGTATCAAAGGTCAAAAACACTTTCATTTTCTCATAATATACATTGCATATCATCACATTTTTCAATGATTCTCAGAAGACTCTTCTGAAGCTAGTCTCTCTAAATCCCTCCTTTCTGCAAGCCTACTATGCTCTGATTGGCCAGATGGCCCAGTCTATTGTGATCCCAGTCTGAGCTTACAGCGCTTGTCAGAAACGAAACACTCATTAACATAACTGAATTTCAGCTCAGGAGGCTTTCTAAAGCTCAGCGATTGTATTCACTGTTAAAAGAGTAACGATGGTGTCGATTTTACCATATCAATCCGAGTGCGAGTCAGATGATGAAACATTGTAAGAACTATTCAACCCAAACCTTCATCACAAGGACAACTTGAGCAGGACGTTTCTCAGTGATACGATACTCAGTTTCACATACATTATGAGATGTTGCAACTGTAATTCCTCACCATCAGCAACAAGTGTATGTTCATCAACAAACCGATGTGTATATTTCTAATTTATTGCGGTGCACATGAACTGTTGCAGTGCCATTAACTGTATCAGTAACGGTGCATTCGTTAGCAGAGCACTAACGTGAATGACTGATGTAACAGAGTTAGTAAAACAAATCTTGCTCAATCCTTTATCTTTACTTAAAGTAGTAAGAACAAAAGAAAATCTGCATTAATTGTCACCGTTTTAGGTAACAGTGGCCCACAGCTGAATAGCAGAACTATTTCAGTAAGACAGTAATAACGTGAGTTATCCGGTTAGCCGGCGACCTACACAATATAAAAGAGAATATATACATGAATAATTAATCATACTTGCAGGTTCTGATTCTAAGAAGCAAGTTGGTCCAAATAAAGTGGGTACTGCCCCATCTTTAATGGATAAACGTTTTGCAAATCCCATTTAGAAATAAGACCTCATGGAGATTTGAGAAGCAGTCATAAAAAGGTTATACTGCTGTTGAATCACTGTGGTAATTTTAACCACTGACTCTGTAAACACTTCCAAAGGAAGAGGATGTGAAAAGACAATTTGCTTTTGCAGAGCAGAAAACAGTGTCTTCTCGATACGTACACAACACGAACCAGCTACAGTGTTTGAGGGCAGGTCAAAGTACATTGTTCGCGGGCAGCCAATGAAGACCATAGACGGGCATTATACCGCGTTACGCATGCAGGTCAGGGAAGTGAGAGTGGAATTCCTGACGACTCGTTTAGGCAGTTCAGAGTAGATTCTTTCTTTTGGGAGACAATAACTTTATTTATTGTGCACTTTTACTTTGCAACTTTGCAGACCATTTACATTCACAGACAGCTATGTTACACACTGCATGAAATGTAATATTCGAAAAAGCATAATAGGAGCACTTTAATTGACTCACTTCTCTATGTTGAATTAATAGTGAGCTGTTTGAGATTATAGTTTTTCTGCCAGCTGCTCTGACATCATTTAACAAAAGTGTAGCTTTCTGCCAATGCCAAAAAGCAAGCATCCATCCAGGAATGTGTGAGAGAGACTATGTGTGTGTTTGTATTCCTCCAGCTTAGGGTTATATTGTGATATTAAATAAAAATGTGATGTGCGATGACTCGTTAAATAACGCAATATTTGATATGCAATCTGTTAATGCTTTAAGTGTGCAAAAATATTATATTATATTTAAATATATTTAAAAACTGAAAATGGTATAACCAACATGTTTCACATTCTTTTTTTTTGTGAGAAGAAAGCATCCCTACAACTTCTGAAAGTGAAGTGAAGTGAGACGTGTGTGTCGTGTTCTTTAACGGTCAACCTGGAAACAAAGATGTCGTGACGGCAAACCCCCTCATGGAAAAAGAACGCTGTCGTGTTTACAACTGTAACAATGAGCACTTATCAGGATTAGCTAAATGCTAGATTTTCAAAAGTATGTGAAGTATGTAAAGTTTGCAGCATAAAATAAAATAAATTTAAAATACATCTTTAAAGTTTTACACACCGGTTTGTTATTGTTGAACAGCATGGGTGTGTCTAAATATTGATTTTTGTGTTTAAAATAAATGATCCGAGGCAAATCAACTAAATTCCAACATGTGAATGGCAATATTTTTTTCCCAAAGGGACATCAATATTACATTTTCACACCTCTAAACATGACACAGAACCAAAAAAACTGTGACTGGTTGCTTTGCATGTCAGTCAGACGGCCTCTGGGTGGTCCTTGGCCAATGAAAACTGACATGTCCCCACCACTTTTTGCCAGAGACGATATTGTCCCCGCTACTTTATGAATACAAATGAAATATTTCCAGTTGACTAGCAGAATATTAATTTCATTCGTTTGTTAAATAAGAGGCGATCTGGCGCTGGAATGGGTTGTTTTTGAAATCATGCTAAGTGTTTGATGCCACTGTTATCAGGCTCATGCACAGTCTTCACAGACGAGCACTTCAATCTATCTCATAACTCCTTTGCAGAGACTTCTCTCTTTGTTCCGGTTAAATCACAAAACAAAATGCAAACGAATGTGTCCCTGCTCTTGATACTGTATACAATCACTGATGAACATCTTTGGTTATATAATGAGGGGAAAAAACACTTTAAGAGGGCGGATTAGAACCCAGAACCTCTGACACTCTTAACAAACGTTCTACCACCAGACAATAAGGCCACAAGAAGAACAGTTAAAGGGGTGGTTGATTATGATTTCACTTTTTTAACTTTAGTTAGTGTGTAATGTTGATGTTTAAGCATAAACAACATCTGTAAAGTTACGAAACTCAAGGTTCAAAGCAAAGAAATATATTTGCTTTTAAAGAAATCGTTTTTTAAGGACTAACAAACAGCTGGTAGGGACTACATGACATTCCTCCCAGGTTAGTGACATCACCAACCCTAAAATTTACATAAACCCCCCCCGGGAACACGATTTATAGATTATCATGACAGAATATGCTAATCAATGACTAGAAGATAACTACACATAAGCTACCTAGATTCATCAACCATTCAGAAATGTCCTGTTGCATTCTACATGTTATCACTTCTTCTTGAGTCTCTCCATTATTGTCTGACTCCGGTTTGAACATAAACATTGACATTTTCAGTGCAAGTCTGTGTGAGGTAAAAGGACAAAAACTGTTGTAGCTCCGCCCTCTGTGCCAGGAGCAGCAGCTCATTTGCATTTAAAGGGACAGACACAAAAACGGTGCGTTTGGCTCACTCTCAAAAAGCGACAATTTTAACATGCTATATAAAAATATCTGTGGGGTATTTTGAGCTAAAACTCACATACACACTCTGGGGACACACATCTTATTTTACATCTTGTGAAAAGGGCATTATACCATACCTTTAAGGTTGATTTATGTATTTATTCACTGACGTGACAAATCTTGGGACCAACAATGTATTACAGTAGATTTTTAAGGATGAAATTGTGTTTAACATGACCTTTTATGTCAATAAATTAAACTCTATATATTGTACTATTGAAATTGAATGAATTATTGTACATAATGTATTAGCACCCCCCCACACACACACACTATCCCACCCACTTTTTAAAACAAGGTTACGCCACTGATGTCACACGTATGTGTCCAGTCTATTCAGTTCTCGTAAGTCATTGTGATATCCATATCGCAATATGTACATTTGCAAATTGCAATATTTATTCCGATAATTCCAATATATCATGCAGCCCTGCTCCAGCTGGATAAGAGAAAGGAGGATGTTTTGTCCAGGCTACTTGACATGACACTCTGACAAATGATACTGAGATTATCACACTGTTTAGACTGGAATTCGGTGCAATGGAAAATAGGATTCAACACAAACATCTTCTCTTGGAAGGTCAGTGTGTGTGCGTATACTGACAATTTATCAAATTAAAGAGAGATTAGATGATTCATCTGAACTCAAATCTTCTGTCAAAAGAATGTTGAGAACATCATCAGTGATGATGAAATAGTCACTCAATGAAACATTCCTGTAAAGAAAGGAACTTTCAAAAACAGCAGGGATGAGCAAAACTACATATTTTCAAAGCTGATTGGTCAAATTGACTGAACAACTAGCAGACGTGTCTGTCTCGAGGTATAAATGGGCAAAACAACGTGTAAAAATGGCAGATTTTTGACTAGTCAGTGGGTTGGCTGACCAACAAGACTTAAAGAAATCCTATAGTTAGGCTGGTTTCTAGTTTCTTTTAAGATAAGTCAGTTCACTTTGCAGTCATATTTGCAATACCTTTGGGCAGCTAATTCGGGCATGCAAGACCAACATCTATTTACTCGAATGGGGAAAAAGCGAAATCTTAAAAACTGCTTGCCAAACCCACATTCAAATTACATAAATTGGCAAAACAATCTGACATAAATCTGATGTACCTTGTAAATTTAAAGTTATAATGCGTATATGCCAAAAGAGCATCTTGGGACACTGACCATTTCTATGGCAGTTGCATTGATGCGATGACTTCAACAATTTCCGATTGGCTCTTTTATTTATAAGGCAGGACTTATTCTGTGATATTGCACATTGCAATTTTTTCCTATATGAGTGAACCATCTTGGTATATTACAGATTTGGTTTGACAGCATGCAGTGTTTTATTTTTACTACACATTATTAGAGTATAATTAATTAAGGCTGTCAACAGAATAAAATAATTGCAATTAATTTGATGGTTTTCGACTTTCAAGCTAGTCGACCCCACTAACCAATTAGCTCCATTCCTATGCAGTGCAAACTTTATGACCTACTAATCAAAACACCCTAATTCACTATGTACCACAATGATTCATGGGGAACCTGTGAGGTGGAGAGGCTCTAAATGTAAACAATCTAGTAGCTCTCTGGTACATGCTGCAGGGGAAACATGAGGCATGCAACAGGACACAATCCACAGTTACAACCTAGCGGGGAGTACACAGAGTACAGTGCAGCGTATTCAGATGAACTCAGCATGAACGCTTGCCCTTTTTCTTCTGGAATGTCACTGAGCAAGAAGGTAAAAAGAGCACCAAAAAACAACAACAATCCTGTGAATGTCATCTTAAGGCATAATCGGGCCGATTTTGGGCCCAATTCTCCCCTTCCAACAAGTCCCGATTATCTTGTTGGTTGGTTCTACGGATCAGATTTTCCTGTCGTGTGAGGTGTGTTAAGTGACTGAATCTGCTCTTAAGAACGTCAGGGCCGAACCGACCTCAAATCGTAAATATCCAACATAAAATCCTGTTGTGTTGGGGGAACCCCGAGGACGAACATGTACGCACTCTGTAGATTGTCATCAGGAACAAAACGATCAATCAGAAAGCAAGCTGTATTTTGTGACTAATTTTACTTACCTCCCGCTCTGTAACATGTGAAGTCCATGTTCATGGCGTCTCCATGACTTCAGCCAAACCTTTCTCTTTTTTTTTCTACACGTTTTCCGTAAAAAGCAGTCCAAACACGATCACCGCTATTTCTTCTTGCCTGACGGACGCAATGTTTGTTTACTTTAAATGTCACGTTTGACTTCGAGAGATTTCCCACGTTCACAGTCGGGACTCTGAATGTTTTGAATGGAACCTGATGTGTCTTGGTCACATTTTGTATTTGGCATTGCCAAAATGCTAAATGTTATTAGATGGAAATAAATGGAAGCGTTACATGACAAATGGACAATTTCCTGGACCTACTGACTTTGATGTTTGGAATCTCATTTTACACTAATTTACCAGAGTGTATCATGTAATCAAATATTCCAACAGATGGACAACGCATTTCTACTCTACCTAAAAGAGCAGTTAATGATTCGTATCTACCCGACAGCTCGCCTTCATATCAGCAGCTCCTCAACAACCCCATTTACAATCAGTTCAATGTTCTGTACTTCTGAACCATCTAAATCCACAGCAATTCTCAGGTTACAGTGAGGCCCGGTATCAAAAGCCAATTAGCCCAGAGTGAGTAGATCATTTAGAAGCTCCTCTCGCCAAACGTCATGCTATGGCCATTTTGCAAGTGCTTTAAATGGCGTGTAGAGTAGGCCTACTTAACCTGGCAGCATCAGATGGGGTGCACCTGTAGCCAATTACGACTGTCACCACTGCAATAACACTATCGCTAGGGTGTTTTCTCTCTCTGTGTGAGTATGTTCATTTTTCTGTGTTTCTCCACAATTCCAGACAAGACCTTGTCAAAGCCAATTCTAAAACACCAGTTGCATAACTTCCCTTATTCCCCCACTTGTGTTGAAGGCAACATGCCTATATTAATTTCATTCCACTGGAAACACACACATCCTAAGACAGTATTTTTCTCATTCACTCCTATATTCATGTTAACAATACAACCCTTTTAATAGCAAAGGCCTGATCAATACCTAAGGTGGTGGCCAATATATACATATGTGCACAAAACTGTTGAAAATAATGCTTATTTTACACAATATTTAATGGAATAAATTACAATATATTTACAGGACAGTAGATGTTGGAACTAAGGCTGCGTTCACAAAATTCTATAATTACCGTAATTACTGACAAACCCGGGACGTCCTACTTGGAGCTGTTCATCTTCTATGGCCACACTATGAAAGTCAAAATGAATCTGTGTAATTTGAGTAATTAATAGATAAAACTATAATACAACAATTAACAGTTGTTATGCAAATACCTTATTAATAAACATTATAAATAAAAATAGTTTATTTAGGGCGTTGAGGGCATTAGAAAATTATTCAGCTCTGTGCCAGCTACATGAAACTGTATGTGTTCTTGGATTATTAATACATTACCAATATTCAATTACAGGAATTATTAGAAATATTATGAAATAACTGTTTCACTACATTTTACTGCTGAAGCAGCTGCCGTTTCGAGTGTTTCCGGATGACATTGAAGAGGTCAGGTGGTACAAGTCAGGGCTCTCCAAAAAGAATATACTAGGGTGTAACGATACCATCATGTTACGATTCGATGCATATCACGATACTGAACTCACGATACAATATTATGGCGATACTCCAAGACATATGGTAAAAGGTTAACAAAAAATGCACTGTTGATTGAAATGCTAAACTTGGTTTTGCATTGGGGGTGGAAATGAATAGGCTTGGACTTGGTGCTGGTAACCCAAAGCACAGGACAATGGTGACACCAAAATAAAAATATTCATGATTCTGAAGCTGAAAATACAGAATTATTTTAGATGAAAATGCTTGCACTCTGTCACTGACTCGATATATTTAAAATAATGTCGGCCACTTTTTACTGGTAATATAAGACATTTGGCATTATATCAGGACCCACAAATAATCTCACATTGCATTGTTATACATTATATTCAACATTATATATAGTAGTTTAATGTAGTACTGACACCAAATATCAAAATCTCAGCATTTTTGTTTTGTGACAATATATTGTTACACCCCTAGAATATACAGGTTGTAATTATGACTTTTATGAGGACTGGAATACTTGACCAAGTCGGAATCACAAATTTTGGTAATTCCAACATGGCTGGTGTGAACACACCTTAACACATTACACAGAATGACCACTTCTATTCAAGTAGACACTGTTCTCATTCCTAGCCAACGCATCATTCTTTTTCAACGGAAGTCTATTGCTTGGACATGTAATACAGCTCCCCTCCTCGTTTATTTGTTGCATTTGAGCACAATCTTGCGCCTCACTACACAACAGCCTCAAGTAGACACAAGATGCTCAGAAATGGCCTTGCACATTTTTGGCTGAGTGCTAGTGTGTAGCCACTTGACCACCCTGAGGCCCACCAACTCCACTGGGGTGAAGAATTTGAGGAAGCACAAGAGGTTATGTAACATCATCTCGAGCAGGTAGTCCCTGTGCTGTGTAAAACATGGAGCTTTTAGAGTGACTGCTGAGTGGAAGAGTCTCAGCTGCTGGGGCTGAAGAAAACTCCTTAAAGGGATAGTTCACCCAAAAATGGCAAATACAAAATGTAGATATTTTGAAGAATTCTGAAAAAAAAGAAGTCATACAGGTTTGAAACAACATGAGGGCGAGTAAATAATGATAAAACTTCCATGGTTTGGGCCTGGGTATGAGGAATAAAATCTGAATAATCTTAGTCACAATTTTTTTTTTTCTTCTGTACTGTGGTGTAGGGCACAATGGGGCTAAAGGTGCACCGGGTAAATTTTTGCCTTTGATTTTATTTTCCTCTGAACCACTAGATGACAAAAAATTGGCGCAGCACTTTCCAAAACATCCGCTTTCAAGATGCATACGAAAATTTGGCTGATCATTGACACGATCGCAGGCAGCAGCGCAAGTTGTCCGTTTTGTTCAAGGCAAATAAAGCAACAGTTTTTCAATAACGGAAGAATAAGTAAAAATATGGTATTTGGGGTAAAAGGTGTCCCTGCTGTTGGGGCAAAAATCACAATAATTAACATGATAATAAATAACTGGCTGACTTTTCCATTTGTTGGCATGACATGGATAGATTCAGATGGTAAATATCATATAGCCTATTAAATTGGGTATCCACCTTAGAGATAATCACCATATTTATAATGAAACAATCATATTTAAAAATATGATATTAATCATAAAATATAATTTATTTTTACTACTGTAAACCTATATTCAATTATTGAGGGATCTCCTTCGATGCTTTCAGAATCTTTACTTTTCAAAATAATTGTATTTTTATATTAATATATTTTAATGACAGTATATTGAAAAAAAAACATTATTTTATTTATCAAAAACAAAATTGTAAAAACTTTGCTAAAGTGATTGTTTTGAGTATTAAGGAAGTATTAACTTAGACTTTATGCAAAAGATAATATTTTAGCTTAAGTATTTGTATCAATAATGTAATGTGAGCCTTTTACCCCTTGCCACCTCATACATTTTAATGTATTTTATTTTTTGGATTTATGATTTATTTTCACACAAAATCAGTTGCTCAATACAAACATATATATTTTTTCTGCAATCATACACTATGGGAGTAGTGAAAAGCAAATTTTTCTTAAGGTGTGCCTTTAGCCCCGTTGTACCCTATATCAGAGTGAAAATTATGGAGAAGAAAAAAAATGTAGGGTGGGGACTTGTTTTTATACATCAGTTGTTGAATGGATAAAGCATCTGAATGCTAACTTGCAGTTAAACGGTTAGTTCACCCAAAAATTATGTCATTAATGACTCACCCTCATGTCGTTCCAAGCCGTAAGACCTCCGTTCATCTTCGGAACACAGTTTAAGATATTTTAGATTTAGTCCGAGAGTTTTCTGTCCCTCCATTGAAAATGTATGTACGGTATACTGTCCTTGTCCAGAAAGGTTAGAAAAACATCATCAAAGTAGTCCATGTGACATCAGTGGGTTAGTTAGAATGTTTTGAAGCATCGGAAATACATTTTGGTCCAAAAATAACAAAAACTATGACTTTATTCAGCATTGTATTCTCTTCCGGTTCTGTTGTCAAGCCGCGTTCACGAGTCCGCAGTGACGCTGATGACGTAAGACGCTGCTGACGTGTTATCTGATGTATCCGTGTATTCGGGTTCAAATAAATACATTTTTATAAATAAAAACTTGCAAAAAAATGCAAGTCTTCCTCTGTGTCGAAATCCTTAGACATGTTTGCGAAGATTGTTTTGTTTACAGCGTGCGTCTCCCTCAGAGACTGTAAACGAAGCTCGGGCGCACTGATAACACGTCAGCAGCGTCTTACGTCATCAGCATCACTGAACGCGGCTCGACAACAGAACCGGAAGAGAATGCAATGCTGAATAAAGTCGTAGTTTTTGTTATTTTTGGACCAAAATGTATTTTCGATGCTTCAAAACATTCTAACCAACCCACTGATGTCACATGGATTACTTTGATGATGTTTTTCTAACCTTTCTGGACAAGGACAGTATAACTTACGGGCTTGGAACGACATGAGGGTGAGTCATTAATGACATAATTTTCATTTTTGGGTGAACAAACCCTTTAATCGTAAGAAAGGGGTGGGGTTTAAGCAGACTAAAATGGAGAAGTCCAGTATGTCACCAGAGAGAAGTCTGTTGTTTCAATGTAATTTATGACATTTTGATTAAAAATTTAGCTAAAAAATTCTTAAAAATGAAACGTATGGATCGATGAACCATTCACAATAAGACCAAGATGCATTTACAAAATATATAGGGTGAATTTTCATATCATGCTAACTGTTTTGCTCTACTTTCATAATGTTTGAAACATTTAATTCACATGGATCAATGCCAGTGAACAATTTTTATGAATTGACTATGGACAGAGGGCCAGAGGGATTACAGTGGCTGATTAATTATGTTGACCATCCAGGGACTTAATGTGGATTTTTATTTTATAATTGTATCCTAAATCATTTCTATCTGCTATGTGCCTCTCTGCCTCACCCAGTGTAAAACGACGTTTGTTCTCCACGCACGCAACGGTAAATTATTCTTCAATACTGGGCAAAAATATAGGTTAGCGGGTTAGGAGTGTCAGACCCTTTTTTCTCAGTCCAACTGAAACTCCTCGAGCGGCCAGATCCATAAGCGTACCTGCCTCTGTTCTTCAGTTACGTAACCGGACAGCGCGACCGTGTCTCCGCGAAGAGAAAACGAGGCAATCGTGTCAACACACAGGAAAAATAATACTAGCCTACTACAGCGAGCTACACATTTAAAAACCGCAGTAGTCAGGCATGAAACCCCATCTGTTTACACGAGCAGTAAAAACGTGAAAATATCCCTTCATATCCTCTCCTTCTGTGTGTGACTTAACCTGTTACATAACAGCGCTCCACACACACACGCAAACACAGCCAGACACACGGGCGGCGTCTCAATACCGAATAAGCTGCCTATTTAGACAGCATTTGAAGGGTATATAGTAGCATATGGTGCACAAAAATGCTGCTAAGGTAGGAAGCTACACTAGGTTTTAAAGCACAGCCACGACAACCAAAGCCAAGAGGACCTGAAATCTGCTCCAACTAAACTGTCAACTATGATAGTCTACCGTACCGAATGACACATTAACCGACCTTTCTTTGACTTGTATCCCCACATCAGAAACATACAAAAGGGGTGTGGCAGTCCCATGTAAAAAAAAAAAAAAAACGGCTTTATGCTCATTTACACACTAGAAATCACCACTTCGGTTCGCTATGCAAATATTCTCTAGTGACCTAAAACATTTAGTGGAATAGACGTTGCATTGTCATTGTCAATGTGTATTATTAGTAGCCAACTGAAACATTTGGACACGTACGTTGGCCACATGCACAATGAGAGCAGGAGTAGATAAAGAAGAGACACTCGTGAAAAATGACAACAGTTTGATTAACTAGTAAACAGCATGTGGGTAATAGATCAGAAATGACAGGTTAGCCAGTGGCCAGTAATGTTTGGGCTCGCTTACAAAATGTGTATATCACATAAGTTAATTTGCACTAAGCGTGCATGAGCTAGCTATTTAACCACCAGGCCTCCATATATGAAAAATAACACATTTAATCTGTTTAATCCATTGTAAATTCAGAGTTAATGTGAAACAGGTCACATGCAAGGACTGGAGTTTAAGATTAAACTCAAAATTTGATCACCGTGAACTTGAATAAAATTGAAAATAATCCACAAGCAGGCTTTGGTTCTGTTCTTCAAGCTTACCCTTGTTGGTACTCGAGCAACTCTGCCGCCGAACTGGAGCTGGTTTGTCGGTTTCAGCCTTGCTGTCCAGTTTCACCGGGCTGTCCTCCACCGAAGCGCCAGCTTCAGAAGCGCTCTTGTGCGGCACCGTGACGGACTCTGGCGGAGACTCCATCTTCATCTGCGGCTTTCAGTTACTTTTACAATAGGATCGCTTTGTAGAACAATTCGGATTCGTTTTACATCGTCTTTTGGTTCGGATTGCACTTGAGCGTGTGACAGATCTGTTAGTGTTCATGGGAGCGGGTGTGGCTCCTCTGTCCACAGACAGCGCTGTTGAGCGCGAGACATGTACGCCAAACACACTACATGCTCTCTAAAACATTCCAGTAAAGCCATATGTGGCACATTTGTTTTCAAGTTTTATTAACATAGCAGTTTATTGCCATTTCTTGCGACCAAATTCAGTTTGCAGCCAAGACTCAGCTTACAAAAATGAAAATAGGCTAATTTAGAACAAATATAATTTGCATTTAATAAACAACAATTAGGCTAAATTAATTTTGAACAAGTAAAAATGATAATTCTCATTAAAATAAATAAACTATATGTCCCTGTACTTTACCTATGTAAAATTGAATTAAACTCAGTTCGAAACGAATATAGTTCAAACGGTTCAAGATCCGACTCAACGATTTCGTTCTCTAATAAGACAAGTTAATAATAATGTTTGATAGATCTGCTCACATCGACAATTGAATGGGAAATGCACGTCAATATTTACGCTCAATTTGGGTGATTTATTTATTTTCTTTGTGACAATTTAACAATGCCTCTGCGTTGTCGAAATTTGAAGTCGTTTGTCCCAAAATGGAGGTTATTGGTAAAGAATAGGTATTTACTCAGTAAATCAAAGGTTGTCTCGTCTAGACTTGTAGGCCTATCTTTAATTTCCTCTCACACACAACAGACAGCATGCTTGACATGTGATGACCGCACATGCTGCTGACGTACTTCCGCTGAACGCAGTTCCAGTCGAGGCGCAGTGCGTGAACTTCACGTTGTCGTCATGTTGTGTTAGAAACACAATATATAAGACAAACAAACAACAGATTTATTTCAAGCCCAAAACTTTTATTAGGTATCCTGCTGCTGACAGTCTTTTCGAGTTTCTTAAAGTGTTTTTACTATTGAGAATTGCAACCTTTAGACCCAATTTCTTTTCATCAGCATTAACAGCTAATTTGCTAGATTACAATAATAACTTTAATCATAAAAAATATGTACATTATGTAATGCACAATAAACCATTAGTTAAAAAAAAAAAAAACGTTTAGCCTAGATGAAAAAAAAAGTCTCAATATTGGTTCTAAGTCTTGGCTCTTGCATAACTCTATTCTATAAAGGCCCTTACCTGAGACTTTAAAGTTTAGTACAAAAAGAAAATCCACACTTTTTCCACAATTAAACTATGTGATTCTCTAAATGCACTAAAGTTGTATCCAGGTGCAATACTATAGTTTACATGTACTACAGTGGCATAATCATAGTGTTTACAATAGAGTTCAGTCTAAGACTGGTCCTAGATCATACACTAGTTTTATTGTGCTGTGTTGACATGATCAGTTACAAAACAGTTTTCTAGAGAAAGTGATGAGATCAGGGAATTATGTAAAGCCTGACATTCCTAGTGTTTGCATTAGATTAGTTTAGATTATTTATCATGTTTTTGCTGTCTTTAGCTGTTACAGTGGTAACTGTAAAACTGTGGCATTGACCTGTGGGCGTATGTCTGGTCTATTGATGCATAGGAAATAGGAGGACATGGAAAGACCCAACGCAGAGGGCATGGGATAACCAACCTCTCCTTTCCTGCCCACACCAGGCCAATAGGGGTCACTTGCACCCACATCCAGGAAGCCGAGTTACTTAGCAACTTGGAGAGGATCCATTGCCAGGTGCTTTGACACTACATTCACTGTAGCCTACATCATTGTGGGAAAACTGTGGAATACACTACAGTGCAATCTTTCCTTGCCATATAGACACGCACCCTTTAAATCGTGTCATGGTTACTTACAAAACAAACATGTAACCATGAGAGGTTGAGCTAAGCTCATATCATAGTCTCCACCTCAAATTCCAGGTGTGGTCTACCATTTTAACTGATTGTGGAACAACAATGACACTTTCTCTACAGTCATAGTAAACCATATCTTCAAGTGTAGTGCAAGGGACAAAAGAGGCATATGTGTTCTGTAAAATAATACAAAAGAAAACAAAACATTTGAATGTTATAATTTTTAAGTGGAGAGCAATTTTATGCATCATTGTTGAGTAAATGTAAGCAACACCTGTGGAAGGATGATCTAGAAAAGAAAAGGAGAGTACTATATATATATATCAGCTTTTTGTCTTATTTTTTGACAGGATTTGTGATCAAGGTAAGTGAGCTAAACTGGAGAAGCTTCACATTGCATATTAGAGTTGTATATCGCAGTGATTTTTTTTGTAGCAAATGCCATTAACAAAATGATCTCTTCTACCATATTTGTTTTCAAGACACCAAACAAAACAAGATAACAAAAGGCAAAGTGCTTAGATTTAGAAAGTCTAGTGCTAACTCCAAAATTTCAGAGATACATTTAAAACTTCAGTGAGTTTATGTTCACTAATATATTTGCCAAACAACCAAAACATATATACAGTAACTGATGCTTTGAATGCAAGGCAGGATAATAATCTTAGGAAATGTGACCACACGTTTACGTAGTTCGACTGATTTAAATTTTGCCCATTTTGATGAAGCGCTGAGATTTCTGTCTTGCCATCTGATATTGCTTGCGTGAAAACTGGGCATTGTCGATTCCTTCTCGTAGTCTCTGTGGAGTGTGAAGCAAAAGAGGTCAAACAGGCCAGTTTGTTCTTGACAGAAGATGAAATGCAGTCATTTTGATAGCTATGTACTTTTAAAAGCAAATGTGAGCCTGAAAGGGATACAACTAGAGCAACCTGTGTAACTACCTTGATCACAGCTTCAAATCTATGAAATAGCTCGCTAAATATAAAATGCCCAGTGCCATATTCTACACTGGGAATTGAAATTTTGCTTGTCATTTTCGCTTTAATGGAATTACATTCATTAAAAACTAACAAAATTTCAACAGCAGTTTTAATTTCGAAACAAAACATATGCCTGTGATGTTTACCTCAGCCATGGCAGCATGTTTCATGTGTATCACTTTCACTAGCGCCTGTCCATCCTTCCTAATGAGGTTCATTTTGTTCTGTTCCTGCACCAACATCAAGATTGTTGTCAAGCAATGATCATTTATTCACCATATATCAGTTAGAAAGCCTGTAAAATTGTCAATCTAAAATCAATGTAATTCCGTATCTGCTAATACTAAAAGTAGCATTTATGTACCCGGTAATATATCTTCAAATCTCCTCCCTCTGCACTTGGAGGCCTTTGGAAATTCTCAAACTGACATTCCCATTCTTTATTGAAATGTCCAATCACATCGATCTCCTTCACACACATCACTCTCCTGAATGAAAAAGAAACCAACACACACAGCACATGGAAAAGAGAAAATGAGGAGAATGTCACTGTTTCATCATTTTCCTGTTGTTGGAATACCTGTTGGTGATAATGATGTTTGTTTTTCTGTGCCCTGGGTACTCATAGTGTTCTCTGAAGATCTCTCCATCCAACTGTTTAATCTCAGACCTCTGAAAAACATACACACTCATGCAGCACTATACACAAAGTATGGCACACACTGCTTTATGGCTCTGCACGTACACTCTTTCAGCATTAACAATCGGAATCATTTTCAAATGAACAAATCATAAATCATCTGAAATGCATAAAATGATCATAGTTTCATGTCAAAGGGGAGTATTGATTTATTCCAGGTTAATCACAGGAGTCAAGCAAGCTCTTCAGTTAACACCATTACAACACAGTAAAGCCACATTAAAACAAATGATTACATGACAATTATGAACCATGTGTTATGTATAAGATAAATATACTATAAAGTATATAGGAAAATACATCAGACATTAATTCCAACATGCACTGTAAAATGCCTATTTATTTATTGCATATAAATGAGGTTGCATATATTAATATGCACATTTGATGTATTCACAATGATTAAGAATAAACATTATGTCAATAAATATATTTTATATAGACTGTAATTTTATGTTATCAGAGTTCAGATGCATGGAAATGCATTTACAGACATAAGTTTAAAAGAAATTAAATTGACGTTTAGAAAAATAGACAAACTTTGCCAGCTCCATTTCCTATTCAAAACAAATCCAATAATTATTTAAATATTAATACGGAAAATCTATTACCGTAAATGTTTGAGGTATAATGCTGAAATTATTTTTGGCAAAATGAATAGAGACAAATACAAAAAAAAAAAATTCTAGATAAGAAAAGTAGCAAAGCTGTAAAGGTGCAGAAGACAGACAACTTCAGATGCAGACTTAGGATATTATGTAATTTCCTAAACTCAATTATGAGACATTCCATTTTATGTGGATCAGGCTAGACTGGATGTAGCACTGAATATCCAGTTTGGTTCATTTAAGTGCAACAATATCTTAAAAGTTTTTAATAACATGGATATTTAAGATAATAGTCCCAATCCCATTTTACATTTCCTCAGGCTGCATTTGGGAAAGGACAGAAAAGAGAGAAAATACGAAATGTTAAAACAGGAATTCATTTCTTCACAGCAGGGATGGAGTCAGTTAAATTTTTGAGTTAAAGATCAGTTTCAATTAAGAATACAATTAGAATTTTTACAAGGGGATTTGGAATTTGTTTGAGTTTTGAGGCAAAACACCACAGTTAAACATCATAACAAATACATCTGGGGTAAAAAATAAAATAAAAATCTGAACATTGAATAAAAACAGTTTCAAATTTATTTTGTTGACACGTTAGAGTTAAATGTTTTTATAGAGTGGATTTTAGATATCTATTTTTATCAATATATATATATAAAAAAAACTGTCAACCATCAGAAGACAAAAACTATCATGTTTTTAAGAATAAAATGTGTAAAAAACGTCAGAATATAGAATACTGGAAAGTTTGGTATACGTAAGTGGAGATTTCTGGCACAATGAATGAGAAATAATTTTTGAGAAAACAGCCTTTAGGTTTGTACAGGTATGTACTGAAATCAAAATCCATAGACACAAATAGATAAAATAAACACTTAAATATGGATTTGTCTCCCCACAGAAAAATAGCCCCAAATCCTCAAAATTGACCAGTGCATGAAAAAAAAATCCCATTGGTTTAGCCTGTAGTGTGTTGCCTTAATCTGTCAAACTGACTCCAATCCTTCAAAACAATTTGGCTGTTAGTAGTTGTTAAATTAAAACAGAGGGTTATGCTGAATAAAATCCTTCTCATCGGGGTTTAGTAGCCTGGTCACTAGGGTTGACAGGTAACCTCACCTGAAAGAGGTCATAGCCCCCCGACTCATGGTGGTCGTAGGGCCGTATGATGCCGTCCTCTTGTACGAGACGCACTGGCCTTAATTTGGTCACCTCTTCAGTTGATTCTGCTACCCTGCAAATCAAGTCAGAAACAGCATCTTAGATAACTCTGACAAAGACAACATCCTGTGATCTAGCGTTTTTATATCCATGTAAAAATGCGGGCAACGGGTGAGTCATTCTTAATGAACAGAATCTACTCAATTAAAGTTCATCTGAGCATGCCCGAACAGCCTTGAACAAACGCAATGCATCTCAAGAGTCATTTAAAAAGCGCAAACCTACAAAGTTTTTTTGTGCTATTGCGTGCAGTGTCTGATTCCTTAAGCCCTTTCTCACCTTTGGTTACTTCTACAGTGCGAGCATGGAAAAGCAACATGATTAGTTCATACAGTTAGCGTTGATCAGTTCGGATAACGTTATGGAGAGCATAACGAATGGATGGATGATTGAACGTATAAGCGTATAAGAGAATTACTGGAGAGGTGGGGGGCATCGCTGTTCCAGCTTGTTGGGAAAGGTTTGGCATGAAAAAGCCAGGGGTGGGAACACCGTAAAACACAACAGATTTGCCAACTCATCTTTCAGGGCAGAATTAATGGAATGGGTCAAAAATGTGATTGGTTAGCCTGGTCATCGACTGCCTTTGAAATCATAATGCTTCTTTTGCTATTGCGCGTGGTTACACCATAGAGTCCAGTGCATCAGCAGTGCAGTGAGCTCGTGCAGTGGACTTGGTCTGACAAGCAGAGCAGTTGGAGAGTGAGAGGGACATCACCCAAAGTTCACCCCAAAAATGGAACTCATTTACTCACCCTCATGTCGTTCCAAACTTGCATTACTTTTATCTTCCATAGAATACAAAAAAATGTTTGTCTATATAATGAAAGTCAATGGGGTCCAAAACAGCACTGGACTTTCATTGTAACGACAAAAATCACAAAAAACAATGTCAAAATATCTTCTTTTGTGTTCCGCAGGAGAAAGTAAGTCATACAGGTTTGGAATGACATGAGGGTGAGTAAGTGATGACATAATATTTATTTCTGGGTGAACTACCCGTTTAACTGTTTGATTATTGAGACACTATATTTAAGGGAAGTGGTCCTTTAAATGAAAAAATGGACACGTGTTTTTATATATAGTTACAAGTGAGTATACGTGTTTATCTGTACTTCCGCTCCTCTATATACCATCTCTGCTCCTGTCTGTGCTGTTCTACTCATCAGACTTTCCACTGGCCCCAAAATGCACCGGTGAAAGGGGTGTGGAGATCAGAAGCAAATGTTACAATGATGGGAAAATAGGCACATGTTAATGAATCCAGTTATAAGGGGATTCTTGAACTGTAGATAACGGCAGAATGCTCTGCGCTACAGCTCACATCCTTTGCTTCCCAAGATGCAATACTTACCTTTCAAAAATTCACACCCTGTAAGATTAAAAATTCATTCATGCTGCCAAATTTGTTTGGACTCAGGAAACAAGCAAACCCAACTGAGTGAATGCAGAGGGATCATTCACTGTCATCTCTATGGGTAACATGGGCATAAATAAACATACATTCACGCTTCAGTCATCCAGACCTTCATACGCACATCTGTACACATACACTCATGAGTGTCCAAATACTCACTGAACTAAAAAGAACAAACACATCCAGGAATTAACTTATGAAAAACATGAAAGAAAGAGTCACAATTAGTTGACACGCAGGGGAAAAAAAAGAAAACAAAAAGAACAAGACAACAAAATACAAAAGAGACACAAATTAAGACACTGACACAATTACAGTAGATACACCTTAATTGATAGCCTACGCTATATTAAAAAATTGCCACAGGAAAGTTAATTAAACATGTTTCTTGTCTTTTCAGAATTGATATCATCATGAATATCGTGCTCCCTTCCAAAAGATTGCTTAGATAATATAAATATTTTTTAATTTAGAGTGCAATGACATCTGCGCTTACATATGATACATCAAAACATTATCTCTGTCCTATAGCAGGAAGTAGACAAGATTTCCAAGCTATACTTAGGATGGGGGAAAGTGGCCTCATGACTTCGACTCAATGCAATGAGTAAACGTGGGTCCCCTTCAAACCGCTTGTGGTCCTATTATGACTACATATCAGTTTTTGGGTTCAAAATATTGCTTAATAAACATCTTCATTTGAAAATAGGAACAATTTTATTTGTTTGGGGTCCTTAAGATTTTCTTTTCTTTTAATAAAAATTATCTGATTGAATAGAAATTCGAAAGAAAACAGCATTACTTAGAAATAGAAATCTTTTGTGACATTATAAATATCTTTACTGTAACTTTAGATTAACTTTTATTCAGCAAGGATGCATTAAATTGATTTCTTAAAAAAAAAAAAAATCTTACTAACCCCAAACTTTTGAACAGTGTGTTTGTATGTGTGTATATAGATGTAATATTCATGTGCATGTGTGTCTCACCTCTGAATGCCCTGAAAAGTACTGCTTGCCATGTCTATGATGCCCCCTGTAGGTCTGGCCACCACTCCAACCAGGCCTTTCCCAATGCCCTTGAAGAAGCCTGCAGCCCCCTCTTTCTTTGCACCTAAACCCATGACAGATTATTAAATGACATATTATACATTCTTGTCCAAGGTTCTGCTGTTGAGTGGTTGCCATTATATACTGTATGAACTTGTGTATTTTCAATGGCCAATAAATTGTTACTGTTTACCTTTTTATTTTATATATATTTTTGCCAAAACTGAATACAAAAAAAGATTGAATCCATTTAAGTGATGCATCAGGAATAAACTGACATACCTTCCACCGGTTTTGTCACAATTCCTGTTACTCCACCAACCACTCCCTGAAGGAGAACATGCCAAAAGTCAATTCATGCTATACACAATGAAACTTTGTTATATAATGGAAAAATAGAAAGGGTAATGCTTGGATGTTTTCTTGGATGTATTTTTATAGAAGTCAGGAACTTCACTACCTTAAGGAAACCCTTTCCTCCTTTAGCCAGACTTTCTCCAAAGTCCTTAGTGGGTCTGTTCATTTCCTCCCTCCGTTTCTGCTGATACTCTTTGTCCATAGTGATGGCAGCCAAGCCTTTACCTACAGAGCCTGTTATACGGGACACCATGCCAGCTGCGCCCCCTAGGAAGATTTGTTTGTAGAAACAAAACAAGAATGTGCAGTAAGGGTCCTCAGTGAGTATATAGGCTTTAGAGAGAAAAGCAAGGTGCCTTACCCACTGTGTGGCCCAGCAAACTTCGAACACCGATAACAAAACCTTCTGCAAATTCCTCAGGTCCTTGAACAGCCCCCTACACACACAAACAAATAGCACAAATGAAACCAATCTCAGACCACACAAATCATAACTTGACAACCTTGTAAACCTGACACTGCAATGGTGATTTAAATAAATATACCTCAAATCTGTACTTATATCTGGCATTTAAAAGAGAACACACTCACATTTGTGCTGAATTAAATGATGAGGCCTGAATGAACATATAAATTAACAGCATTTGTCAGACCTGGATGGGCTCATAGAAGAAAGCCTCCACTCCTTCTGATAAGCCTCGGATCAAGCCAAATGGATTTCCAAGAACATCCAGACCCAAAACCAACACGTACATCTGCGTCAAGAACTATGAGGAGAGAAAAAGACTTTCAGATACAATGATGAAGTGTGTTAGAGAGTGTATGCTCATGTAACAACCTCTGACATTGTATGAGTGTATTTAGATGACCCACTTGTTCAGTGTAGTGTCTGATCACCGCCCACATCAGTTTCTCTCGCCGGTAGAACTGATATTTCACCTCAAAGTAAGCCAGTCTGAAAAAGAGAGCGTGACAAAAAGACGTCAATCAATGCCTAAGTGAATCGTATTTTCAAAGAGGCATATGAGTCAGTATTAGAGTGCATGCACATCTGAAAGCCTTACTTGAAAATCAGATCATCTACATCAGTGAGTGTGGCACCAATGCTTTTGAGCAGGAGGTTGACGGACTGGATGGCCACCATATCACCCTGCTCAGAATCATCTCCACTGGAGCCCAGAGACAGACTCAGATGCAGCTACACACACACACACACACACACACACACACATTAAACATAAACAATTACATGACTTGTTTGATGCAGCTGCCCATCAAGGAAATTTATCAATCATTTCTCATTATTATATCATTCATATGCTGGTAGACAAGTAAGATTCAGTTGATTCAGTTTAGTCTTTCATATGAAAGTACAGACAAGCACGTCATTAACTTGGGTAAACATTGGGGGGGAAAAGGTTGACGCTGGTAGATCTTGTTTTGCTCAATATAATTTATATGAAACTCCACTACTGATCAAAAGATTGGGGTCAGTAAATTCCTTTTAAATTCAGAAAAAATGCATTAAAAGCGAAGGTTAAGATATTTAAGATGTCTATTTCAAGTAAATCCTGTTCTTTTGAACTTTCTAGTTATCAAGGAATCCTGAAAAAAATTTCTCAATTTCCCAAAAATATTATGAAGAACAATTATTTTCAACATCGATAATAAAATGAAATGTTTCTAGAGCACTAAATCTGCATATTAGAATGATTTCTGAAGGATCATGTGACACTGGAGACTGGAGTAATGATGCTGAAAATTCAGCTTTGCAATTACAGGAATAAATTACATTTTAAAATACATTAAAATAACAATGATAATATTTCAAAATATTACTGTTTTACTGTATATGTGATAAATAAATGCAACCTTGGTGAGCATAAGAGTCTTCTTTCCAAAACATTAAAAACTGTATCGACCCCAAACTATTGACCAGTAGTGTCACTGTCCAATCATGCTGTAGCATGTGGAAGACTGAAACTAGGGAGGTGGTCTTATTTAAAAAGTTGTTGACAAGTGACCTTGAAGAGATCATGTGCTGTATTTTGAAGTGGACTGTGGTGCTGATTCATTACTTTAATAGGGGAGATGTGGAAATGCTCAAAGAAGCTCAGGCCCGAGGTGTCTGTCATGGAGCTCTCCATCAGCTGAGCCTGCAGCGCCTCCAGATCCTTCTCTATCAGCTTATTCTGAAGCACAGAGAAACACATACTGACATCTCCAGCCCCCTCTTTATTCACATTTCATAAAGCCACACATGAGTGAAACAAACACAGAAGAATGTCATGTTGGAGGAAATGTTTACCACTGCGATCATTGTGGATTCATTTCACTAATAACATTATGTGATAGAATGTGAACACCTGCAGGAAGATGCAGTAGTTACCTTCTCTTTACTATCCTGGGAGTCGATGGCTGGGGTAAACAGGTTGAGGATTGCCCCCAAGAAACCCTGATCAATCTTCACTGCCATCTCCTGTACTAATGCCATAAAGTACCTAAAGAAAAACAAACACTGCCAGTCAAAGGTTTGGATCTACTCATTCTTTCTACTTAAAACATTTTTTGACACTAAATAATTACCTTAATTCCATGTCTTATTTCATAGTTTTGATGACTTTATTGTTGTTTTTATTTAAATTTGAAAAAAAAGAAAAAAAAAAAAAAAACATACACTTCCATTAAAAAATTTGGGGACAGTAAGAAGTTTTAATGTTTTTTGAAAGAAGTCTCTTATGCTCACCAAGGCTGCATGTATTTAATTTAAAATACAGTAAAACAGTAATATTGTGAAATATTATTGTAATTGTGGAAACCGTAAAAAAAAAAAAAAAAAAAAAAGGATTCTTTAATAATGATGATAAAAATAATAATAATTCGTTACATTTATATATTACTTTTCTTGGCACTCAAAGCGCTTTTTATAGAAAGGGGAATCTCCTCAACCACCACCAGTGTGCAACATCCACCTGGATGATGTGACGGCAGCCATACTGCACCAGAACGCCCACCACACACCAGCTTACTGGTGGAGAGGAGACAGAGTGATGAAGCCAATCATTATATGGGGATGATTAGGAGGCCAGAGACCAATGGGATTTTTAATGACCTCAGGACCTCGGTTTAACGTCTCATCCGAAGGACGGTGCTTTTTGACAGTATAGTGTCCCCATTACTATACTGGGGCATTAGGACCCACAGACCACAGGGTGAGCACCCCCTTTTCCCAGGAGGTCTCCGATCCAGGTACTGACCAGGCTCAACACTGCTTAGCTTCAGTGGGCAACCAGTCTTGAGCTACAGGGTTGGATATGGCTGCTAGGCAAATGATGAGCAAAGTTCAAAAGAACAGCATTTACTTTATTTTTTGTAACAATGTTAAAGTCTTTACTGTCTCTTTTGATCAATTTAATGTCGATATCGATAATAATCACGATAAATGTCAAATCTTTATTTATTCAAGTTTAAGGCAGATTTTTGCTCCTAAGTGAAAGCTGTAGAAACCAGACAGTTAATTGTGACCACAGTTAAAACTATACATATAGCACCTCAATACCATGGTAAAATGTAACTATATAGTTTCTATGGTATATGTATAAAAAACAGTAGCCTAAATAAATTTAGTATAAATGAACAAACGCTATTGCTTAAATCACAAAAAGTAATTATATTAAATGTATTAAAGGAGTAATGGAATATATGTCTATATTAATAATATAATACAATTTGATATGAATATCCCACATTTCCGCCACAATACCATAGTTGGTGTTACTAAAGTAAATCCATGGTAAATAATGGCGATTTGTAGATTGAAAAGCCACCTGACTGTATCGTTGCGCAGTTTTTCTCCTGCTTGTCAGTGCCGTTTCATCTTCATCTGGCTTTAAAGTAGTTTAAATCACCGAGACATTTGTGTTCTTCACTGATTTCAAACGCTTCACACTGGATCTCACAACGATGTTTAGGTGTCGCGTGATCGAGACCGATAGAGCAGAGCAGATAAATGGTCAGTGTGGCGCGTTTCAAATGTTTTTGTTACGCTTTTGGCGTATAAATTTTATATTAAACATTTATCTCTTTTTATCGTTATATCGAGAAAAATTAAATATCGTAAATTATCGTTAGGATTTTATCGCCCAGCCCTAATTTCACACAAGAGAGAAGAAAGCAATGTGGTTAATTGATTTGAATTAGTACATGTGAGACTGACACAATAAGGAAAAAAAACATAAATCAGTGTGCCATCACTTACTTAAACTGCATGACTTGGCTGTGCTCATTAAACCTTGTGATGACGCTCACGTCAATAAATGGCTTCGGCTCTAAAGATAAAAGGGATATGTGTTCATGTCCACTCACTCTAAATGTGCACTCATAAAGGCTGCATCTAAGCCAATACAGTTCTATGTTAGCTGGTATTTGTACCTGAGTCTTGAACAATAGATTTTGGAAGAGGAACAGGATGAAAAACAGTAGGAAATATTGCTCCCGGCAGCTGATTATCCACCTGGAACAAATATATGGTGAACATAATAACTGAACGACTGCCAAAACCGACGGAAGCGTGATATTCAACAAGTACATTGTGTGTGGGTGTTACCTGTAGCCAATAGAGCTGTGCACGTAGACTCCTCTGGTGAGGCGACTGTTTCAACTCAACATGAATGCCAGGCAGGAAGTTTCTCCTGATATGGCAGGAAAATGGCTGTCTCATCAACATGGGCAATCTCCCAAAGTTGACCTGTTTTAATAAAGAATACTATAAAGTCTAACAACATAAACAATCTTATTAATCAAAGTTTTCCAGGTAAAGTCCTTTATTACCTCTAGGCCAGTTTCTAGTCTAGTCCAGACTGGTTCACTCTTGCTGCTGATGTGTTTCTGGTAGGCTTTCTCCAACAGTTCGATGTTCTTGTTGTTAAAGGACTTCCAGCGGTTCTTTGGTCTCATCTCCCAAACCACACCAGAACTTAAAAACACAATTCAATCATCATCCAAAAAATCACCTTGACAATAAAGTGGCATTTATGTTCCCCTTTTAAAAGTCTTATAACACTAATAATTTAAAATGCTTCTAAGACTGAATGCAGGGTGTGGGTTTATTTACCTGGTGATGCCAACGTATGCAATCTCCTGCCTGATGTCGTTATTGATGAGTGACAGGCCCAGGTTCTGTAATGAGATGTTGACTTCCTGCTGGAACTGCTCCAGCTCCTCCGCCTGCCGTGCTTTTGTGACTATGCCGACATCCTCGGTGAAGATCAGCACCCGTTGGCGGCCGTCCAGGAAAGACACCCAGTGAGTCTGAACTAAGCTGCTATAAGAAAACTGCCCACACTCGTCCTAAAGACAATGACATGGGAATGACATGAGCAGCAACATAAGACGATCAGCAGATTTTCTGACCCAGAATCCTTCTCTAACCTTGACAAGGTCCAGTTCTCCACTGTGGTCTTGACAGCTCCAGCAAAGCTTCCTCTCCCCTGCTGGATCGTCCCATGCAAAACGCTGAGCTTCACCTGGTCTCAGTGCCCAAGACTCCTCACATCCTCTGCACAAGTACAGAGACACAGACACAGATAAGAGTTAGGAAACATATTCACACACTCAATAAGAGAACACAGATGTAAAAAAAGTACCAGTATTTTGGTACCACAGTCGAAAAAGGAGCACTTGTGCACAGCTCACATGTGAAAGGCACTTCTTAATTAAATTTCTTGTCTTGGCGATTGGTTTGTTTTAACTGAATGTATGTAAACAGCCAGGTAAAAAAAAAAAAAAAAAGTCAAATATATTGGATCTGTGCATTACAGTTTAAATGAGATCTTACAGATCTTTCTTTGTACATTAAATATATATTTTTAGTTTATTATTATTTATCACTGTATATACACAATACAAACTGTATTTGATAAAAAATACAGTAAAAACAGTAATGTTGTAAAATATTATTACAATAACAACTGTTTTTAATTTTAATAATATTTTAAAACGCACGAGCTGCTTCTTAAGGATTCTTCGATAAATAGAAAGAAAATTTTTTGTAACAATATAAATATCTTCATATTTATATTGTTACAAAAAATATCTTTTGATCAATTAAATGCATCCTTGCTTAATAAAAGTATAACCGCAAACTATATATATAAATGTATTTTATTTGTTGATATTTATTTGTTTTGTTTGTAATTTTTATTTTGCCTTTATTTTTCTACTGGCTTAATTCAAATAAAACAACAGAATGTAGTCTTCAAGTATTCCTCAATTAAGTAAACATCGCTCTTAAGTTAATATTTATATCAACATTTAACATTTAAATAAAACAGCATTTTCAATAACAATTCGTTTTTGCTGTGGTATTACAATTACTTTGTGAGATTTGTGAAATTATGGTATTGGTCTTATTGACTACTGAAACCTGGGTATTGTGACAACCCTATTTTCCACAAAAGACTAATAGATCTTCATGGTCTTTCTCATCAGACATAATCAGACTTTTCATTAATCGGTCATATGAAGTAAAATATTAAAGCGGTTAGACCTCTGTCTGAAGTTGACAGTGGCTGTGGGCGTGTGGTTCACAACCAAAGCAGGTGCAGCTCCATCATAGTAATCAGTGAAGCTGACGACAGTGGAGTGGTCTGAGATATTCACGTCCACTATCACGCCACCATACTGATGGAAAAAAAATATTACAATTAGGTGCTCAATACGGTTTAATAAAGTATATTTAGCATCATGTTTACATCCAGAGCATGTTCACCTGATCCATGCGCAGCAGAGTCCCGCTGTCCTGCTTGTTGAAGAAGAATGATTTGGAGATAGATTCAGATCCCACAACTCGTGCACACAGCTTCCCTGTGCTGGACTCAGGCCAAAAAGGCAAACACTGTAACACACACAATTGTACAGTCAACACAAATACAATGAGTGCATACTGCTGCCTTTGATAAAAGATGATTTCATCTCTGACCTCAGTGGAGGAGATGTAGTGCCACTTGTTGCTGAAACCATTGTTATTTTGCACCTCTCCAACCTCAAGCTCAAACGAAGACTTATTGACCAGCGTGTAGAAGGGACTCATGATAACAATTCGTGTCAGATTAAAGCTGCTCATCTGGATGCTGACCCCAACCTGGTACATCAAATGAGATTTTCCATACTATACATTATAATGTTGTTGTGTCTAATTTCACATGTACAGTAGCACTTGAAAAGATTTTAGCTTTTAGTGTATTTTTCATTTATTTAGACAAAATGGTATAGATTTTTAATATCAGGCATCTCTAATCAGCCATAACATGAAAATAATGAAATATAAGTAGAGATGCAGCAATATAAAAAATCTTTGATGATAGTTAAAGTCACCATGAAATCAAAATGGACAATGCTTATTTTGTATGTAATATTGCAGTGTTTATTATAAATTATTTATTCGTTATTATATACTTTTTTTTAAAATTCATTTACTTTTAAATTCATGTGCCCTTGTAATCTTTAATAAAAATAACTTCCCCTCTCTGGCGTGAGGAAGGGACAACCTGTCACTCACATAACATCATTCACAGCAATAGCAAACTACAATGATCCAAAAAACAACAACAATCCAATCAATTCCAGATGGACAAAATCAAGTCCCGCTCTACATTGTTTCTTGTTCGAGAAGCCGTTTCACTCAGATATATGTCACAATAAGAGAATAAAAGATGATCGCAACTACTGTTTCATGCTGATTTTAAAATGTTCAAAACAGTTACCAAGTAGTCCCCGCCTTTGTCTGGACACCGCACACATCCATAGCTGCCGACGGTGTCAAGCGAGAAGCCATTAGACCAGGAGCTGGTGGACACACAGAGTTGCACCTGAAAGGAAGAGCAGCATGTACATTTAGAAAGGAATATCTGAATAATTTGTATTAAAATCTACAGGTAAAACATGGCTTTCCAAACATGACAGCCCAAACACATTTTTATTAATGATTAGGCTAATAGCTGTCCAGAGTTATCGTTCAAACACTGCAAAAGAGTTCAATCCAACCTTATTCTTGCTGAAGAGATTCTTCTTTTTAAAGGAGAACAGAATGACATCTCTGAAGTCAGATGGGTGTTTCACACAGGTATCCTCGGCACGATACTGCAGCACGCGGGACGTCTTATTGATGATCCAGTATGGACTATAAACAGAGAGGATCATTTTGCTGTTCACGTGAGACACATGCACACCCACATCCAAGGTCAGTTCCTCTGTGGTGTCGCAGGTGAAGCAGACGGAGAAGAACTCAGGCATGTCTCTGCCTACCCTCATACGCCCAGTCCAGTTGCGACCTTGGTACTTGATCAAAACAAGTTCCATTATTTCACCGCCAACATTCGAATTCAGCACATCCGCCGCACTGCCCTCCTGAAGCTCATAGAAGTCAGCAGAGCCCTATGAGAGACGTGATGAGGTTATAATACATTTCTGTTGGCTAATATTAAATAGATGTTAAATCATACTGATTTTTAATATGAACGTGTCATATACAAATGTTTGGGGTCAGTACGATTTTTTTAATTATATTTTTATTCAGCAAGGACAAATTAAATTGATCAAGAGTGGCAATATAGACATTTATAATTCAAACGAAGGCTGTTCTTTTGAGCTTTCTATTCTATTGTATTTAAAAAAAGCATTATGTTTTCCAAAACAATGTTAAGCAGCACAACCTTTTTCAACATTGAAAATAATAGCAAATGTTTCATGAACACCAAAAAAGCATATTAGAATGATTTCTGAAGAATCATGTGACTGACGACTGGAGTAATAACTGCTGAAAATTCAGCTTTGCCATCACATGAATAAATTACATTTTAAAATATATTAAATTAGGAAAAAGGTATTTTGAATCGTAATAATATTTCACAATATTACTGTTGTGAGATTATTTTTGATCAAATAAATGCAGTCTTGGTGAGCATAAGAGACTTTTTAACATTTAAAAAAAATCTTACTGACCACAAACTTTTAAATGGTAGTGTATGTCAAACGGATTTGAGCATTTGTGTACTGAAACTGCAATATTCCGCACCTCCAGTAGGTAGCGTATTGAGTAAGGTAACAGGTTTTTGACAGTGACAGCTGGGTGCAGGTGGATGACATAAGCAGGGTCCCAGTCCCCTTCCCCGTGGCTGGCGATGTGGCTGAGGTCATCAGGCACGGCCAGTGTGTTCACCACCAGTGGCAGGAAGCTGCTGTCTATGGCAGGGCACTGCAGCACAGCTTGAACCTCTGAGCTCACGTGCACCTGTTCCTTCCATGAGATGCATGTGGACGATGCACGATACTGATCTTCTAAAGGACCAACAGGCAGCAAGAACAGCTGACTCCTGATGGAATACATATAGCAAAGTTACATTATAAAGTACTAAAAAGTACAGGTAGTTTATTTGACAGTATATTGCAGGGGTGTCAAGCACAAGATAAAAAATACCAAAATATGCACAAAAAAAAGAAATAAAATGTTTGTGAAGTGATCATTTATAATTTTGTATATTTGTAATATATTCTATTTTTAGCTTTTTGATAGGGTCCCAGAACTCTTTAATTTGTTGTTTTGGACCTTTTTTTAGGTCGCTTTGTACTCTGAAACGGATAATTAAATCTGAAGTTGATGTTGCTGTAGTCAAAAATGTAGTTTGATTAATATTCTCTAATTGGCGATTTCATATGTAAATGTAATCTAAAGCCCCCTGGTGCATGAAAACAATAAACTTGACACCCCTGGTATAGTGATTGAATTGTAAATATGCATGATATGTAGTCAAAGATCTTCGTTACAGTTGCCACTCGTGATATTTAACTCATGTGAATTCAAAATGCACTGAAACAAAGTAGGCAATTGCACTTAGCCCATACCTGTAAGCTTCTAGGGGAACATGACACTCCTTCTCAGGCTCAGCAACCCCTACATTCACCATCACTCCAAGGTCAGAAGAGTACTTCAGAATGGCAAAAGGCACTGAGAAATGGTTCTTTATCTGTTAACACAATTAATATACAGTTAACGTACACTAAAATGTTAATGTCACTGTGATTTTAACAAGGTCTTTTTCATGAATAATTATTTCTTTATCGAGACAGGAGGACAGACGCTCTCTGCAGGTAAAGTGAGCAGACGAACCTGTAGGGGGGACCGTACTGTGATGACCTTGTTGCCCTCGCTGGCATCGATCTGAAGCAGCACAGACACAGCTTCCATTTGCATGGGTCCTCTGACATTATACAGTCTGCGGCCAGGCTTACCCAACGGGATATTTGAAATCTCACTATAACCCGAGGGAACTGCACAGAGGACGTTTATGATTAGGATTAGGGTATTCGTGACCTAAAAAATATTACAATGTAGCTCAAATATTAAAGGATACTATAAAAATTATTTAAAGGTAACAAATAGAATAACCAGATCTGACTTCCTACATGCTTGTATGGGTAACTAAAGTAAAAATGTTCAAATGGTTCAAAACTTCGAGAGCGACCTACCAAGACAGCATTTTTGGGCATCATAGACATGCTTGAACTTCTCAAGTGCATATTATGCCCAAAAATACTATCTAGGTAGGCAGCTTACTAGGTTTTGAGGCGCAACCCTAGGCATTTGAATAGTTTACGAAGTGTATATTATCAATGGTACGGACCTACGCTGAGATTGAATAAGCAGCTTTCCTGCCTCTGCAGTGCGGACAGTCGTGATGAACGCTCAAAGGATGAATGGTCCAAATCCACACTTTTATCCACAGCCAATTCGTGCAGTTTTCCCGGTGTGGATGAGCCAACCAAACGCAGGTTAGCGCTGTGCTGAACAATGAGAGGAATGCCCAATGAATTGCGAATGGTGAACGAGGATTTCTCCTTGAGAGAATGGTCAAAAGTGGAGGCTGTGCTCTCTGAGAATGCCTGACAAGAGAGAAATAAATGAACAAGTTTAATGTTTAGCATACACTACTGTTCAAAAGTTTTGGGTTGGTAAGATTCTTTCTTTTTATGTTTCTGAAAGAAGTCTTTTATTCTCACCAAGGCTGCATTTATTTAACAAACATACAGTAAAACAGTAATATTGTGAAATATTAATACATTTTAAAATAACTATTTTCTATTTTAATATAAAATAAACATTTCCTTCTGAATTTTCAGCATCATCAGTCCAGTCTTCAGTGCCACATAATCCTTCAGAAATCCTTCTAATATGCCGATTTGGTGTTCATGAAACATTTCTTATTATTATCAATGTTGAAAACAGTTGTGCTACTTAATATTTTTGTGGAAACCATGATACTTTTTTTTCAGGATTGTTGGATGAATGAAAAGTAAAAAACAAACAAACATGGAAATGGAAATCTTTTGAAACATTATAAAGGAATTTAATGTCACTTTTTGTTTACCTTAGCAAGGTTGTTGAAGACAATGAGGCAGCACTTGGACACTGTGATGTTCATGGTGTCTTTGGAACATATGGTGATGGCTGTGCGAGGGTCTGGCAACATAATAAAATCCTCCCCAGGACATGGACTTTTATCTCGAACAGGGTTATTCTTCATCTACACGCAGAAACACACAAATAATCACTAACAAAACAATCTTCAAGATATTTGATAGGGTGGGAACATGGATTCATGTTTATACGCAGAAGTGAAAAAAGAATTCTACTTACGTTTAATTTGAGCTTCCACCTCTGTTTCCCATTGTCCACTCTCTCAAGCAGTGGCTCCCATACTGCATGAGTCTCGTTGAAGTAATTCACCTCCAGTGTCATATCTGCAGAGACACTAAGCAATGACGACCAGTTCTGAGCAGTACCGGTGAACGATGATTCTGCAAGCAGCAAGGGAACCGTCCGATGCCCCAAGCCTGACTCCAACGTGACCTGCACCACCTTCACGCTCATCCCAAAACTCTCTCCCTCCTTACTGCTGTCCACATCCTTAAAGCTCTCAGTGACCTCGGAGGCTGTGTCCACACCAAGGAACCAGTAGTTTGCATTAGCCACTTTTATCAAAGACCAGAGACTGTTCAGGTCATCGGACGTCTGCTGTGACGGCTCTTCTTTAGGTTTAGGAGCCATGGCCGCAGTGATGGTAATGAAAGTGTTAAGAATGATAGGAGAGATCTGAGACAGCAAAACGGAGAAAAAGCAGGTTAGTTCAACACAGATTAGCAAATACTCAAATGATATGTAATGAAAACATAAGATATTTGCAGAATACTGTATACATTTACACAGAGAAGAACATGTCATAATCTTGACATAGAGTTACAGCATCTTTGTACACACACAAAAAAGGTGTAGTCTTTTACAGTTTAGGGAGCAAATACATTAGCGTTCAAAAGTTTGGGGGCAGTACGATTTTTTTTTTTTTTAAGAAATCAATACTGTTATTCACAAAGATGCAATAAATTGGTTAAATGTGACTGTAAAGACATTTCTATTGTTACAAAAGATTTCTATTTCAACTACTGAAAATGATATTCTTTTGAACTTCTAATCAAAGAATCATCAAAGAATCCACAAAATTATTAAACAGCAGAAATGTGTCTTAACATTGATAAAAAATAAATGTTTCTTGAGCTACAAATCAGTGTATCAGAAGGGTTTCAGAAGGATCATGTGACACTGAAGACTGGAGTAATAATACTGAAAATTCAGCTTTTCCATCACATCATTAATATTTTGTAATATTAGTGTTTTACTGTATATTTGATAAATAAATGCAGCCTTGGAGAGCATAAGAGAGTTCTGTCAAAAACATTAAAAATTTTATCGACCCCGAACTATTGAATGGTAGTGTACGTTCCTCTAGTTATTTCACAAGATATCAATATGGCAAACAGATAACACCCACTTTTACTATGACCTCCTCTACAGTTACAGAACCAGTTAATGGGGCATTGGCTGGCATTTTGGTCTCAAGTTCAACAGAGCACGGTCTCAGCACCTGCAGTAAATACAAATTCATAGTTTGCAAATCATTATAGAGACAACTGCAGTTTCATAACATGCAATATATTTTCGCTGCACCTCTTGAAAAAAAACAAAAAACAAACATACAACTTTATTCCTGTTGTAAAAATAGTTCAAACAGAAAAACATTAGTAGGAATCAATAAACATACGGTGGTCACGGCTTTGTCACCCTCCGTCCTGATGAAAGGGCAGGCGAGCACTTTGAGGCTTTTGACGCTGGCCTTCATGGCCTGGCCGGTGTCTTCAGACAGCAGGCTAAAATCACACTGGAATGAGGCTACCAGCGCAGGAGCATCGGCCTTCATCAGATCGGCCACAAACACAACCTCTGGGTCCACCACAACTGCTCGCACTCTTGTTCTCGGAGCTGGGGCTGATGATAGGGGAAAAAAACCCCACAATTTTCCATGATTTTCCCAGTTGTTTATGATGATCAGATAATTATTTTTTTTTAATTTATAGAAATTGTACTCAAGTATTTCTAGCCAAAATACTTTAGAACTGATAATAAAAAAAATGCATATTATTGACTATAACCATTTTCATGACCAGGAAGATTTTATTAATTTCCCTGACTTTTCCAGGTGTAGAAATCACACTCTTTAAATTCCCTGACATTTCCTTTTTCCAGAACTGTGAGACACAAAAATTATTTTTGCAGTTATGTTTGATGCTGCTGGTAGCAAAAAATGACAAACTTAACCTTTACAACTGCAAGTACAGGTTTAACTCAAATTGTTCTGAGACCCTCAAAGACAAAAAGTTGTTCACAGTGTAAATCTACAATATACTGGCTCCACACAACATTTTACATTTAACATGCAACAGCTCATTTTTTCAGCAGAAGCATTCACACCTGCTTTAGGTTCACACTGGATTTTGGGTTCTGAGACGTATTTGAGCGGCAGCTGATTGGTTTTCTCTTGCTGTGCAGGCGAACTTGTAGGCAGGGCTTGCACAAAAAAGTCGGCAACAGCCAACAGGAACTCCACGCTAGCACACAGATAGAGCTTCTGCAGCACAGCGACCACCGAGCGCTCATCCACACTCTGAGAATATGTCACATCAATCATGGGCTCCGTTGTCTCCTCATCACGCCTTCCCAGCATCCTAGAGGGAAAAATAATATTGAGCGACAAAACCAGAGGGATGAGGCCTAAAAACAAGATTGTATAAAAAGTAGATGCTTATTTCTTCTGAAATGCTCTCTGTCTGTCAATACTTTTATTTAATGTGACATTACATAAACTGGTTTCTTAGTTGTAATTAAGTGTTTAAAACTTTTTTTGAAAGATGTCTCTTGTGCTCACCAAGGCTAGATTTATTTGATCAAAATAAAGAAAACAGTAATATTGCAACTTAAATGAACTGTTTTCCATTTTCATATATTTTAAAAAGTCATTTATTCCTGTGATTCCTGTGGCACAGTTTTCAGTGTCACTTGATCTTTTCAAAAACATTTTAACAAATATTTGAATTATTGCTAACTTTTGACCAGTAGTACATATATTGTCATTTGTAAATAATATATATATATATAATTATGTTTATTTTATAATTGTTTGTTATTGTATTAGGTTTTATTATGTGTAAATCACCTGGATGTGACTCTTTGAATGCCGCTCCTCCTGTCATCCAGTGTGCATGTGGTGAGGATGGTGGAGACCTCCATATTCCCATTACTAAACATTTTGCCTGAAGTCTCCATTTTACGCAGCATAAATTCACCTAAACACAACTGCTCCTGATGTACAGACGGCTAGAGAAAGAAAGAGATAGAGCAGGGGTAAAATGCTTTTTTTAAATGCTCACTTTAGGACTGTAACTGTAAACAGTCACTGATGTTCACCAATCTGTAGGCTTTATACACACCTGTACAGGGTCGTTACTGTAGAGCATGAGGCCAAGCGACTCAACATTAAAGCTGAATTTGACACTCTCCAGAAGCTCTGTCTCCTTCAGTTTCTTTTCAGACAGCTTCTCCACAAGAATCTCAGAGCCTACACAAAACAAGGCCATCTGTTGAGTTCTTCTCTATAAGCAAGATCATTATACAAAACATCTGTGTGTAACTGCTTTCTCTCACCAGTGGCCGTACGTGCTCTGACAAGCAAACTCTCTTGTTTGAGGGCTAACTCTGAGCCAATCGGTGTGTCAGATTGAAGGCTGCTCGCCTCCCCGATGTTCTCCATCAGAATCCGCAGCAGGACAGTCAGGTCATCTTGACACAGAGCCACCTGTAACATGTGAGAATCTGGATTCATTTTTCAACAATCACTCCAATTTTATAATTACATATAACCAGATCCCAGAATATATGGACCAGCCAAAACTATAATAACTATTATAGTTAATAAAAAAAATAGTAATTTCCACAGACTGTGACATTAGATCCATTTAAAGGGATAGTTCACTCAAAAATGAAAATTCTGTCATCATTTTCGCACCCTCAAGTTGTTCAAAACCTATATGAATTTCTTTGTTATGTGAAACATAAAAGATATTTGGAAGAATGTTTGTAACAAAACAGTTGTGGGGCACTATTGACTTCCATAGTATTTTTTTCATATTATGGAAATCAATGGTTCCCCACAATTGTTAGGTTACCTTCAAAATATATCTTTTTTGTGTTCAGCAGAAGAAAGAACACAAGAACAGGTTTGGAACAACTTGAGGACGAGTAAATGCATGAAGTGAAAATGTATTTTTTCTAATTGCATGTTATTGATGTTAGTGTGAAAGAATCAAAAATTATATATTTTTCTTCGTTTTTTTAATCAAAATGTCATAACTCGATCTTGCAGTGAAACTACCAGAACTTTTCAATAACCTAGGTAAAAAAATATATAATTCACTCTCTATATACTTTGCTACTTCTGTTATATTGCGACTTTTTAAAAAGCAGAGAATATGTTCTGGAATCATACATCCGGTGTATGAACAGACCTTCATGGGCTTCAGATCTCCATCCACCTCTATGGCAGCCATCTTCTGGTACCATGATGCCGCCAGGTTACGTTTTACAGACAGAACCAGGTTGACTGGCTCCAACAGTTTTGAACTAGGCTGATTTGAGTCCTGCTCCATGAAAATTCTGAGGATATCGAACAAAAGGATGCATAAGAGGAAACATACAAAGTTGTATAATGGACAACTAGAATGCTTTGAAAATTCGTGAAATTAATTCTGTTTAGTTTATTATCAGATCTGTAAATGGACATATGCTGCATATAATTATACTTTGAAAAGTAAGTCTGAGAATCCTAGATAAGCTTCATGGCAGTGGACTACCTGGACAGCTTTAGCTGAGTGAGCTCGATATCCATATTATCTATGACAGCAGGCAGCGGACAACCTTCCACTGGGAGCAGAGAGAAGCTGTTTCCCACAGTAATGAGACCCAGGTCCGCCTCCACAGCATTATGGGATGTGGAGGACTGAGGGATTATGATAAGGGGGGCCTTCAGTCTGATGTTCATAGCAAGTCTGAAGCTCTTTTGAGCAAAATCCCTCACACTGGAAGCTGCTTTCTCGGCGGCCTGAGCAGTGGCGGCACTGAGAGCCTCTTTAGCGGTCTGGAAGTTATTACTGAAATTCTGTAGAGAGAGAAAGTAAAGGTAAGTTAGCGTGCTTGAATTAGCAGAGGCCATGGGTGCAATTCAAACTCACCAGCAATGACATGACGAATTTGTGAAGGTAGACCACTTGAATACAGCCCACGTTGAGTTTCACTTTGCCATCGACCTTTGAAGTGTCGGTATACCCAGCCCCCTCAGTGGCTTTGGGTGTTAGACTCATGCTGAAGCTGAACACCTCATCGCCCACGATGGAGATGGCCTAGAGAACCAGAAATAACAAATAACAGATATTGCAGTTCACTTTACTTTCACTTCAGTTGTATTTTGTTTAAATAAAATCCAACTTAAAAATATATAATTGTAAATAAAATAGTAAATAGTTAAATGAATGGTAAAAGTCTATAAGATTAACTGTCTGGCTAACTTGCCTTCTTGTGAATTGTTTTAGGATCCACATTGATGACGATGAAGTCACGCAGACGTGTGGATATGTGTGTCTGAGTTCCTTGCATTTGCAGAGAACCATCCAAACCTACAGGAGGAGCAGTTTTATAATCAACCACCAAACAAAACCAACTTTAGAATTAACCAGAAATATATATATAAGCAGATGATACACATAAAAAGAATAAACAAGTTGCTTTAATACAACAATTAAAAAAAAATACAATAATACAACGTGATTATAAAATTTTCTGGAAAAAAACTAAAGTTGGTAAATAATATTAAATGTATTATATCCTAAATACAATAATATTGATGTAGTAAAAGCTTACATTTTAAAGCCTGTATTAATTTATTACTGTTTTGCAGTAGCAGTAACGTAGTAACTTTATAACAATATATAGCACATGGTGTTTTTTAATTTTCAAAAAAGAAATGGATTGAAACCTTGAATCTTGATGTCTGCCATGTTGCTCTTCTGGTCACACACCAACACATTAAATGCACCAAGCTGCATATTCACCATCAGGTCAATGATGCCACCATCGGAGGGAGAGCTCAATGCAGCTAAGACAAAAAACAATTCTTCATTACTTCATTCTTAAAATATGTGAAAGAATTCAGTGTTTGTCAGTTTCAGTGAGTGTGTTTACTGGATTTAGCTGAGATAGTTCTCATGTCGTCACTCTTTTTGCTCTCTCTCTCAGGCGAGGGCAGACTGCTGGTGGACAGGGCAGCAGACAGGAAGTCCATAGTAGAGAGGAGAGCCTCAGTATGCAACATCAAGTCTAGGGAGGAGAATACCACCTAAAGACATACAAAGGCCTGTTACACCCTCAATTTCCAAAACTGTATATTATTTTACATTATTTACAGATGCTTACATTGATCTTCTGCTCAGTATTCTGATAAACGCTACCAAAGTTGGGCCCATTTCGATCAGCCTACAAAGACAGGAATCAAGTTTAAGATCTCCATTCATGCATTCAATGGAGCATGAACCTTTCAACCCCTGCTACTTGTTTGTATTCCATTATGAAGACTTCAACTGTAATTCTAAGAAATACATTAAAAAATAATCCAATCAATATTGAGAGATCAATTAGCACTGTTTCTGAAAATATTACATAGCCATCTATACATTTACACATCTATGCATTTCATCAGAACATGATTAATATGCATTCATATCTCTGGACTTTTAACAGTATACTCATGAGTGACCATCAGGAGCTAAAATGAAAGGCACTCCATAAACACTAAATAGCGTAATGGCTAATAGCTGGATTTAATTGACCAGATGCTTTGATCAAGCAATTAATTCATGTGCTGACTTTAATTAAAACCCAAACATAAAAAATGTTGTCATCATCATTTACTCACCCTCAAGTTGTTCTAAACCTGTATGAGTTTGTTTCTTCTGTTGAACACAAAAGAAGATATTAAGGAATGTTGGTAACCAGACAGTTGATTGACTTCCATAGCATTTGTTTTCCTACTATGGAAGTCAATGGGTGCCGTCTACTGTCTGGTTACCAACATTCCTTAAAATATCTTATTTTGTGTTCAACAAAAGAAACAAACTCATACAGGTTTAGAACAATTTGAGGGTGAGTAAATGATGACAAAAGAAATTTTTTGGGGTGAACTACCCCTTGACAATATAGGAGGTTTTTAACAATGTTCATTGATAGGTAGTTTGATCATTAGCTAGAGCTTATAGACTAATGTAATACATTTGTACATCAGAAAGAAATAGATACCTTAAAATATTTGACTTCAAAAAGATCTGCTCCAGACTCTGCTGAAGAACTGATTATACAGAGTGGCTCTCCATTTGAATCTGAAAAAAAAAATTATAATAATAAAATGATTTATTTATATTATATACTTAAACTATGTGTTTATACGTTCACAAATATAAATTAATTCTACTAATTTATGAAATTGTGTTGCTTTGCACTGTGAGTTTTTTAAACCAAGTGCTACACACCAGGGAATTCTAGGCACTTCATGGAAATGGTTTTGATGTATGTTGTGGCCTCCATGTCATATTTTCGAACTTTGGTATCAATTCCAAGCTGAGCTACATGGAGAACCAAAAAGGGAGACTCTAGCCCATTTTTAGACCTTTTCAACTTCAGCATAACCTAAAAGAATGGGAAGATACAGGATTCTCAGAAGATAAAAAGGTACAGGATTCTCAGTCCATACCAGATTCCTAGTCAACAAATCTGGATATATTACTGCAAGACAACTGAAAATAAGAACTTAAGTGAGGTTAATCACCTCCTTGATTTCAAAATTGAGCAGCACATTGACAACATTCTCAGTAAAAGCACCATTGGTCAATGCAGGTTGAAGCCCTGTCCCCACAGGAAGTGTCACTATCAATCCTTCATCTATAACAGCTTCATCTGTAACAGCTTCATCTGTGGAGGAAAAAAGGGTAAAATGAAGCCCTCAAAGAAACTTTACTGGTTAAGTTTAGTGACGAGTTAAACCTTTAGCAGAAGTTTTTGTTCCCTCCACTGCAGCAGTCCTGCTTCCATCGCCAATGTTCTCTGCTAGGATTCTCATGAGGACCCCAAAATCCTCCTGGCCAAGAGCCATCTACAGATGCCAGAAAAGTACTAATCTTTAGTCTTTAGTTCTCTCCAAGCAATCATCTTTGGTTCCCATTTTAGATTTAAGATTAACACTTTCACTTTCGAAACATCATGAGAAACTCACGTTCATTGATTGAAGTCCTCCTTTGACCTCCACTCCAGGAATTTTGTTGTACCAGGTGGAAGCCAAATTACGCTTGACTAAAAGCTCGAGATTTATGGGCTCCAGAATTTCAATATCTAGATGAGCAGCATCATGCTTCAGAACAGTCCTGGAGAAATAAGATCAAATCTATAAGACTGGGAAAGTTAGGAGCCATCTCTAAATCATCTGAATCGAACACCAAACAGGTTGAGAAAATCAGTGTTGTTATTGTTAACAAACTAAAGCTATTAACTTATAAAAAAGTACTTAGATTTTACTCAATGTTGCCTTGCCAACGAACTGAATTAAATAAATTAATCTAACATTACTAAAACTAAAAAAAAAAAATGGTAACACTATTTTACAGTGTCCTTGTTACACATGTTACATGTACTTACCATAGTAATATTCAGTAAAAGATGCATAATTACATGCAACTAACCCTCAACCAAATACTACCCTAACCCTATAGTAAGTACATGTAGTTAATTATTATTACACAGTACTTACAATTTATTTTAAGGTGTCAATGTTACAGTGTAATTATATATTTAACCATTTTTTTTTAAATACAAACCCACAAAACATAATACTTAATAGCATTAATACCCAAGCATAAAACTTAAACTAAAATTAAAAATGAAAACTAAAAATATAAAACTAAAAGCTAATTCAAAAAATATATATACATTATAAATACTATAGTATTATAGTTTTTGTAATACTATAGTAAATACTGATACTTTGTTAACAATACTAAAATAATTCTGCCACTAAGACTAAAATGTAATATAATGCAAATGCTAAAATAGAATGCACTATTCTTTAACTTGATTGTAAAATCTGCTTCAAATCACATAAATTAATTTTGAAGATCTCCAACTTTCTTTGTTACCTAGATAGTTTGAGCTGCGTGAGTTTTACATCCATGGTCTCCAAAACTGCAGGCAATGGGAAACCCTCAGCTGCCAGCAGAGAGAAGCTGTTTCCCACAGTAATGAGACCCAGGTCAACTACAAATGCATTATAGGATGTGGAGGACTGAGGGATTATGATAAGGGGGGCCTTCAGTCTGATGTCCATGGCAAGTCTGAAGCTCCTCAGAGCAAAATCCCTCACACTGGAAGCTGCTTTCTCCGCGGCCTGAGCCGTGGCGGCACTGAGAGCCTCTTTAGCGGTCTGGAAGTTATCCACAAACATCTATGGAAGACAACCAACAGTTAGTTACAGCTTAGTGTGACTTGACATGGATGTGAGGGAAGGTTGTAATGTGGAAGCTTGGGATCCATAGTAGGAAAAGTTCATGCAGGGACGTTCTTGTCTTTTAAAATGCCTGAAAGCCAAATTTACAACAAAAAGTTGCAAATTCAACAGGGGTGGAAAAAGCAGTGCTTAAAGTTGATGATTATAATTTCTGGGTATGACAGGTGAGCTGTTTCTATTAAGCATGTCAAGAATGAAAGTTAGAACCAGTAAAATAAAGGCATCCATATCGTGCGAAATTCCATCTCAAATTTCAGTGAATTCTACTTCAGTATGCGGTATGAGATACAAGCAGACATGCAAATCCACACATTCGTGATAAAGTCATTTAAATATGCTGGGCCTTACTGCATATAAAGAACACCATAGGGTGAATATGCATAATTTAATGTCCACTTCTTTAACAACATCTCACAGTTAAAACAGGAATACCTCACAATTAAAACTAAGTAGTGAATGCTAATATACTTAATTACAAAAAACAGCATTAAAGCTGCAGTATGTAATTTCTGTAACATGAGCAGCAGCAAAGAATTGTAAATTGACTCAAAACTGACTTAAAGGGTTAGTTCACCCAAAAATGAAAATCAAGTCATTAATTACTCACCCCCATGCTGTACCAACCCCGTAAGACCTTCGTTCGTCTTCGGAACACAAATGAAGACATTTTTGATTAAATGTGACAGCTGGATCACTCCTCCATAGGCTCCCTAAGGGAATGAATCCTGACGGCCCAGAAAGCCAATGAAGAAAATGTTTAAATATTCCATGTCACAACAGTGGCTCAACTATAAGTTTATCAAGCGACGAGAATACTTTTTGTGCGGAAATAAAACAAAAATAACGACTTTATTCGACTATTCCTTTTCTTCCTTGTAGACCTGAAACGAGACTTCAAGAGATTTCCACGACGCGCACGTGCGAGAACTTAACTGAAGTAGTTGAAGGAGATCGCAATTCTCACGCATGCGTCGTGGAAATCTCTTGAAGTCTCGTTTCAGGTCTACAAGGAAGAAAAGGAATAGTCGAATAAAGTCGTTATTTTTGTTTGTTTTTTCGCACAAAAAGTATTCTCGTCGCTTGATAAACTTATAGTTGAGCCACTGTTGTCACATGGAATATTTAAACATTTTCTTCATTGACTTTCTGGGCCGTCAGGTTTCAATCCCTTAGGGAGCCTATGGAGGAGTGATCCAGCTGTCACATTTAATCAAAAATATCTTCATTTGTGTTCCGAAGACGAACGAAGGCCTTACGGGGTTGGTACAGCATGGGGGTGAGTAATTAATGACTTAATTTTAATTTTTGGGTGAACTAACCCTTTAAGACTTGGCATTTCTGACCTGTTTCCAAAAAATGGAATATGAAAGAAGGATTCACTATTTATTTAGGGGGTACACAATTCTGTTTGATGCCACTAGTGGTGCAGAAATTCCAAACTGCAGTTTTAATGTTTAAACAATCTCAAGTATGGCTGCAATCTTTTGAGAGATGAACAAAGACAAACCGTTCTTGTGGTTCTACCTTTGAACTACCTTATTTGAAAGATAAAGCATAACTAAAAATTCATACCCATTATAAAAGAGTTTATTATATATCAGTGGTATATATAAATGTAAATGCAAGCAATACTGAAATATTATTAACAATATTAGTGACTGGAAACTGCTTCTGTTTAGTTTAAATCTAATTCAATTTTCATGACTAAGCAGCAGAGCTAAAAAAAAAAAATCTAAATTGTGTTTTCCAGCTTTCAGAATATATATATTTTCTATAATATTCTTCTTTATTTTTTAACCAGTATTAACTATTAGTATTAACCTGCCACTAGAACAGTGTTTCTCAACCTTTTTGGCTCAAAGTCCCCCCAATATTTTCGGTATTTCTGCTGCAATAATGACAAAGCTGCTTTTTTCAAACTTTTTTATAAATTATTTTATTTATTATTATTCATTAATATTAATTCATTTTGATTCCAGAAGTTTCAAGAACTGTATATTTTTTTAATAAAAACAGCATGATTTCAGTTTACATGTTAATTTGATGGGTTTTTTTTTGGCATTTTAATTCAATTAATTTAGATTATAGTAAAATATTTCGTTTTTATATACAGATACATTTTTTTATTAATTTAATTTATTTTATGAATTGTATTAATCTAAATACTTTTAAGTCCAGCTGCTCCATTGAAAGTTTGCTGAAGCCCCCTAGTTGAGAATCACTGCACTAGAAACGAAACAAAACAAAGGCAGTCATAAACATCACTGTGAATGTTGTTAACCTGGATTAACGTTTCCATCTTACAATCAAATTAAAGGTTTAATTATGTGCACAACAAATTCAGTACAGTTTAGTGGGGTGTAGACATATTTCATTGTGTGCAGAGGTGCATTTGAAGTTAAGCTGCAAAGCAAAAGACTTTAATGCAGCATGCCCAAGGCTGTACCTCATCAGCAGAGTACTGATAGCTAAAAGAGTCCTGAAAAGAGGAAGACACAGTTAACAAAAACTATGAGGGGAGGAAAAGGTGTCGGAGCAACAAAAAAAAGGGGCCGGGGGGTGGGGGGTGGTTGGAGACATAAATGTCCAGACAAAATACTGATTTTCAAAAGCTTTGTCCCTTTTTGTAAGTGACTTATCTATTGGTATTAACTTTAGGTGACAGAGTAATACAGACGACAGAATTTGAGCACAGATATGAAAGGGAAGTGGATTTGCATTAATTCTCACCAATAAAGACATAAGGAACTTGTGCAAGTAGACAATCTGGATACAGCCAAGTCTCAAGATAACTTTCCCATCCACTTTGGAGGTGTCAGTGTAGCCTTCGCCTTCAGTGGCCCCAGGGTACAAGGTCATCTTGAAGCTGAACACCTCTTCTCCAACAATTGACACTGCCTGGTGGTATTCACACAAATATGACTGGAGCACAGAAACTCGGCATCTGCAAATCTTCCAAAAACATGTCTGATCTCTTACCTTTTTATGGATGGTTTTAGGGTCCACATCAAGAACCACAATGTCACGCAGACGGGCAAAAACATCTGTTTCTTTGGCCTGGACCACCACAGATGCATCAATGCCTGACATAAATGGAAGAACCATGTTTGGTTAACTTGCATAAAATGTTCTTATGGAAAATAAATTAAATTAATAGATAATGCAATGTAATCATTTTAAGAAAAGCTGACTTTGTACAGACACTTTAGTTTTTTTCTACCTTGGATCCGTATGTCAGCAATGTTGCTTCTGTCATCGCAGACAGCCACTCTGAAGGAGCCAAGCACAGCAGACAGTTTAAAGTTCACAACACCAGAGTCCTTCGAACCCTTGGACACTAAGAAAACATAGACACTCCAGTTAAAACACTCAAACAACACACTGTGACAATCTGAAACCAGTACTGTCTGCAACATGCTTTAACAGAAGCAAAACAGATACTGTTTCAGACTCCTGTTAGTACATGTCATGTCAAGACCAGTGCAAGGGTTAAAAAAAAAACATTAGTTACCCATGAAAAAACCTATAAAGCAGAGACAAAGACAACATGGATGCATGAGGAATATTCAGGGACAACCTAATAATTTGACAAGCAAAATGCATTTGTTTTCACACGTGTATTGTTAATATGTGTGTGTGCCTGCGTTCCCACCTGTCTTCCCTGCCGTCACTCTCTGGTCTCGTCTCTTGGTTTCTCTTTCTTTAGAAGCTGTAAGGTCTTGTGGTATTGCCGAATTCATGTAGTTGATGGTAGACAGCAAAGCTTTAGTGTGCAGCATGAAGTCCAATGAGGAAAACTCCACCTGTGAAATAAAATAAATCAATAACTTAATTTAACTTTTCAATAAAAGCTTTTTCAAAAGAAAAATAATTAAGTATTTGTCTCTGAATATAAAAGCAAAAAAAGACTAAAGGCCAGTACACACCACAGACTATAACTATAACGATAGTTTTAAAAAACCTTCTAAATGTAAAAGAATAGCCACACCACAACTATAACGATAACGGCACAAAGGAAGAATATCGTTGGAATCACTTCACAATTTTTTTTCCAGCTGATGAATGATAAAAACATTGACAGCCAATGAGAATTCAACCTACTTTAAAGAGCTCAGGCATTTAAAGCGGCAGACGACAAACTGCAGCATGCGCTTATAATAAACAGAACGATAACGTTTATTGGCGTGGATGTTAATATAATTATCATTATAGTTATCTTTATAGTTTATAATAAAAATTATTTGTTTATGACTGTATTTGATACTCATATATATATATATATATATATATATATATATATATATATATATATATATATATGTGTGTGTGTGTGTGTGTGTGTGTGTGTGTATCAAACACAGTCAAATACATACAATAAAAAATATTTTACTACATTAAATATATTTATTCATTTTATTTTTACAAAATAAATCTTTTCATTTTACTTTTTTATCTTAATAAAAAATGAATGAATGAATGAATATTGGCATTCAATTATAGGGAACTATAAAACTTAAACATACCTTCAGTGTCTGTTCTGTATTATTAAATAAGGTGTTAAAGCTGGGTCCATTCACATCAGCCTAAAGGACACAAAAAGGCCACGCAGACCAGCACAAATCAAACCACTTCGTTAAAACAACCCATTTTAGAGAGTCTTTTATAGAGTGCTTGATAAGCGAAATGCTCATGCTTACTTTGATGTACTCTACTTTCAATAGATCAGAGCCATGCTTGTCTGAAGAGGTAATTAAATGAAGTGGCTGATTTTGCGCATCTGAAAAATATACACACAAGAATGAGAGAGACAGCATCACTGAAACAACATGAAGTACTTCAAACAACTAAACGCTGATCACTAGTTATGTACGTGCATGTACCTTTTGTCTCACAGTAATCCAAGCTGATCTTGCGCAGGTAAGATGTGACAGTGAGATCGAAGGTTCGTATCTTGCCCTCAGCACCCAGTTGAGACACACTGAGAGCCAAAACAACATCTTCCTGAGCGGCCTGCCTTGTAAGCTCCAACATCACCTACATATACACATATACATAACTTCACACTGAAACACACAATGGTCAACATAAACATAAACAGGAATCATAAACAAAATAGTTGTAATCAACTCGTGGAATTCAGAATTTTTTATCATGACAGCTTTTATGAAATGTGGGGCTCTTGTGCCCACTGGTGAACTGGTATGCCTTTTTAAAAGGAGAAATGTATCGTGTGAGTGAACAAAGTAGTAAGAACGTACTGCTTTGACTTCAAACTGAAACTGCACTTCGGTCAGCTCCTCTAAGGTTGATCTGAGGGAGTCTTCATCCACAGACTTCTCACTGATGTCTTCCTCAGATTCTAAACACACAAGCACGATCAGACACACAGACAGATACATATCTGCACATAAACAGTGAGAAAATCTGTATAATTATATGAACAGAGTCAATTAAAAACAAAAGACTGGTGTGGCATTCATTTAAGAATGTTTAGATTTTTCTAAATGAAAGAAGTGATTTCTTCTGTGTGAAAGTACATGCGAGTATCTGGATGAATTCTGACCTGACGCAACAGTATAGGACAGAACTGTGGGGTCTAAACTCAAGACCTTTGGCCTGGCATCAGACAGAGGCATCCCCAACACCTTCTGAAGAACATCATCATTATTATACAAACAAATTATAAGGGGAAAAAATATATTTTCTCAATTTGTTTGCTTCCTATACATGTGCAGAAAAGCTCATACTCTCAACAAAAACGAAGGGCCAGATTTACTAAACAGAGCAAATTAGCAATCTCATAAAAGCGCCGATAGGAAAAGGAAAGTTCTGCACGTGATCTACTAACAATGCCAAATTAAAGTACACAGATGCAGCTGGATCATTTCCATAATGACTAACGCAATCTATCAAGTGCATTTAAATATTGTCCTCCCATAAATTTTGTATCAGAAAGGGAATCCCAAAAAAGGGTTTGCGCTGGCACAAGCTGTTAGTAAATCTGGCCGTAAATGGTGGCAACATTGGGGGAAAATTTGCAACCAAACATATCCATTTTAACTCATGTTCAATTATTAATTATGCATTGTAAAATTGGTAAAATTTTTGTAAGAATGTATTTCAAGGAGAATTTTTTTTTTTAAATTAAATAAAAAAATGTAATTTTCACTACTGTTCAAAAGTTTTTGGGTCGGTAAGATTTTTTTATGTTTTTGGATTAAGTCTATTATGTTATCCAAGCCAAGGTTGCATTTATTCGATAAAATACAGTAAAACTGTACTATTGTGAAATATTACAATTTTAAATAACTGTTGTTTATTTTAATACATTTTAATATACTGTTGTTACTGATATTTTTATATGATTAAACATATCTTTACAGTCATTTCTTATCAATTTAATATTGATAATAAAAAGTATTCATTTAATTTTATTGTTGAAATTAAAAGTAGTAATTTCTTTTATAAATCTTAATGACCCCAAACTCTTGAATAGTTGTGTAGGTTTTATATTTATTATTTATATTTATTTTATATTTATCTACAACATCCTTCTACATTTATTTTGTGAAGTAAACTAGTAAGGACTTTTTCTTGCTTGTTGAGGCAGCATGTCCACTAATAAGATACAGCACATGCCTCATTGGGTAGAGAGACAGTGATGCTGATTGTGGATAATGTCTTTCCTGAGTTGTGTAATCTGTGGAGACTGAAGCTGCACTGTCACGCTCACAGAGAAAATTCAGGAACTAAATATAAAAGCAAGCAACTCCTTGTTTTGGATTCAGACATAGCACATGACTCTGAAAGCAATAAGTACACTGCAATTAGTTTAAGAGGCTTGAAATATTCATGGCTTTCAGAAAAACAACAGCACTGACAATAGTATCAAATACCTGTGGAGTCCTAATAATAAACTACCATTCATGAGCCATGACTTATTAAGTGTGAGATGAAGCAACACATTAGCCAATACAGAGAGACTGTACTGCTGTAGACTGTCTTTTTTCATTTGTCGTGTTTTCTGACCTTTTTTGTGGGAGTGCTAGGAGGGGTTGAGGTAGTCTGAGGGAGAGGAATACTGTCCACCAGTTCCAGAACACCCTGGATCTTCTGGTCAGAGATCTTCACATGAAGTAACGGCAGCTCCCCTGATACTTTGAACCTGGAAAGGAACGGATATTAGTGCATGTGTGAGGATTAAAAGAGACATGCGATAGAGAGCTAAAGCTAACCTGGGCATACGGGAATCTTTGTCCACCATACATTTAGCGAGTTGAAGCGTGAAGTCCATTGGCTGCAGGATGTGCTGATGGGAGAAGCCTTCAAGACGAGCATTTTTCCATTTCTCTCCTTCAAAAAAGAGACCCACCGGGGTGAATAAAATAGCTTCAGTTCAGTTCAGTTCTTTGCTGTGTTGCATTGTGTTTACCTGATTTGCTATAGAGTATCTGGACACTGCGAAGCTCCAATGAATATCTTTCATATGCTCTATCCATGATTTCCTCGAGTGATGAGAAACTTGCAGATATCTGCTGATGGCTGCCCTGATCTACACTGTTCAACTACACACACATTGACACAAATATACAGTCAGACATTATTAGCAGAAAGATTTCTCTCTTAAATATGCTTTTACTTCCCTCCCTCACCTGTAGGTAACCAAAATCAACAATCATGAGGTCTGATTTGCCATCATAGAACCCAGACTTAGGCAGCAGCAAGTAGGAGGGTTTTAAATCGATCCTCAAGTCCAGCACCTTACGTGTCTGAATGATATGAGACAAACCTGTATTTATTTAAAGACAAAGGGAAAGTATTACTGATGGCTCCTGACATACTCTCCCAATGTGACCATTTCTCTTTGGGGATGATGGGAAATGAGGAGTGTTACCGCTGGCTGTCTTCTCTTTGATCTCCTCAAGTTTGCTGAGTGTTGCTGAAGTGATGACCTCCAGGTCAACTCCTTTCCCCGTCTTAAAGAATTCTACTATGCTGATGACTGTCAGCTATAAAACAGATACATGAATTGTACACCAAAAATGTAAGGCTAACTGCTTTCTAATTATATTTAGTCTAATTATCTAAATAAATACATTTTCTAAATATTAATTATATTATTTTATTACATAAAATTAAGCACAAAATGTATACATATTTATGTGAAGAAATACATAATTAACAATTACATTCGACTAAATATAATGTATGTTTTACTATATTAATTATATAAATGCATAACAATAAATCCATATTTATATAAGTAAATACATTATGTTGAATTATCTAAATATTTTCATTTTTATTTTATTATATTAAATTAATTTAGAAAATAAACATACATTTAATACATACATAAACACACACACACTAATATATATATATATATATATATATATATATATCATACATATCAGCGGAAAATGCAACTCAGTTGGACTGACCAAATGTTGACATGTCTTTAACTACTTTGTAACAATGAAATTTTATGCAACTAAATTAAAGATAGTATTAAGATATTACGATAGTAACAGTTCGATTCTGCAACCAAAATTCACATGGTCCAAAAATCCAATGTCTGAAATCAAAGGGACAACTATAGTGTGCGTGCACTTGTCTCTTACGGCATCATAGATGATCTCTACAGGCTGTGAATGAACTCTGAGTAGCTGGTCAGCTGCGCTGTCCTCTGGATTGAGCTCAAAGAGCACGCTGAGCAGAGAGGAGTCAGAGCCCCCGACTGACGCAATGAGAGAAGGCACTTCCCCCTGCTGCTGCAGACCAGTCACGTACCAGTGTGCCAGTTTAGCCTCCACTCTACACAACACACACATTTCACACTGAACCATATCAAAGACCAAACTAACTGAGCTCCTAAAGACACTGTATACTTTATATAAGGCGCTATATATATTTGTTGGCCAATGCTAAGGGTTTCCCTGCATGTATTCGTAATACATACCTGATGGCCTGTGCTCCTGGTCTCTGTGAGATGGACGTACTGAGGTCAATCATCTGCACTTTGAGGATCTCTGGAACGCCAGCCTCCTCTCTGATTGTTACTGAGGTGCTCAACAGTTTGAAGTTGACTATCACAGCTACATACTGCACATAAGCACATAAATATATTTGAGTATATGTCCAGGCTAAGGAGGATATGCTTAAAATAAGGTATTTGAAACCTCTTGCGCAACATGTTTTATAAAGGTGTGGTCACATTAATGAAATTTCGCAGCAAGAAAAAAACTTTCATCGTCACTAGTGTAGCTATGTGTAAAGCACACTCACACAAAAATCACCGTCAAACAGTGTCTGTTGGTCAATGCGCTGAATCCACATTACCAAATTTAACCTACTGCGAAATGTGTGTAGGGAAATCTTTCACCCTCAATCAATAACACATGAATTCTTATTGAAATGGTTGGATTTTTGTTGGATATAAATTAGGGCTGTCAAACGATAAAAATATTTAATCGCGATTAATCGCATTAATGTCATAGTTAACTCGCGATTAATCACAATTATTTTTATCTATTATAAATGTCTCTTGATTTTCTTTTTGTCCCATTATTTTTTCTCATTTTAATGCTCTTATCAACATGGAAAAGAGGATCAGCTTGCTTTGTGCAAATGTTTTTTATGGAAAACAACATTGACATATACTGTGTTCAATTTCACACTAACATTCTCACTAGAGCAAATAATCTCTCAATGTAACACTGTCCATTAATAAAAGGGAATAAAAGGGTGAAAGAAATACTGACGAGGTCCTGATATTGACGAGGGGGCGGAGAATTCGCATCAGCCTTGTGTGTGTGTGTGTGTGTGTGTGCTTGGCCATCAAGTGGTATTTCAGACTGGACGCGCTGCGATGATGATAGCTCAGTTCACAACAACAAAACACACAAATCACTTTGGTCTTGTCAATGGAACCATTTGGCAACTTTTTAAAAGTAAACTTTCCATTCAGAATCTTATTGGCGTCCATTTCGGCGTCTCGCGCTCGCCATCCAAAAGCGTAACGCTAACCAACTATTTGGCCGGCTCGCAAGCCCAAACAAGTGTGAGCGGCGCGCCTGTTGTTTTGTTTCCGGTCTAGCTAGATCCGCTTGAGCTTTGGTCGACGAAGCAACAAAACATCCGCATGTTGTAACAGCATGTGAAAAAAACTACAAAGTTTGCTAGGCCAAAAAGACCGTTAATCGCGCAATAAAAAAACTGACGCCGTTAAAATGGGTTTGCGTTAACGCCGTTAATAATGCGTTTAACTGACAGGCCTAATATAAATGTATATTTTCCACTCACATGTTTTGGTAAGGAAAGGTTATGTGAGCTCTCGCTGTAGCCAATGGCTGTGAAGAGTTTCGTTTTCTCTTCAGGAGTCATGATGGAATCAATACCTGATAACAAATACATGTACATAAATATGTATGTACATCAAAAAAAGCATTCATTCAAAGACAAGTTTAGCAAATATCACTCACTCTCAAGCTCTTTATCCTCCTCTTCCTCTTTTTTCTTCCCTTCTTTCTTGCCAAAAAAACCACTGAAGAAACCTCCTCCACTCTGTTTCTGAGGGGTGGCCTTTTTAGCAACCTTCTGTCCTGACCGAACCACCTGTGGAGAGAGAAAGTGAACTTATAGTACTACACTGGATTAAAAATATCAAAATATCAGTAACCCTGTGTTTTGGTAAATGTTGTCATACCTCCATCTGAACCTGCTGTCTGGCCAATACAATGTTGAACACATCCAGAACTTTCTCCAGCTCCTGAGGGAAACACAATAAATAAATGTATATACAGTGTGGCCCAAAAGTCTGAGACCATTATTGGAAAATAAAAGTTTTTTTTTTAATTAATAAAAAAACAAAAATCATTTTTATATTTATTATTTGAAATTTTTTTTTAATCATTATAAACTATTTTATCAGCATAACAACTTGTATGAAAAATGAATTTCTGATTTGTTAGTAATTGGTTTCATATGTAGTTAATACCTTGATCTGTTTCTCTGTGTCTTCTCGGACTTTGCCCTGTGTGAGTTTGTCTTTGTATGCTGCTTTGTAAGCCTTAAGCGCGTCCCTGTGCTTCTTGATGTTGGCCCAGTCCCACATCTGGTTAAAGTGCTTGATATGCACTTCTAGTATACTGTTGATGCTGTATTTCCACCTGACCAATCAGAGGAGCCATGTAAGAAACAACAAGCTCCAGTTAATCAGCCAATCATCATATGAAGATATAATGCACTTACCATTGCCTGGCATTTCTGTGCACTGGAACATCCGGCCTAAATTTTCTGTAGGGGCCGTTCTTCACCATGCAGTCAACAGACTCCAGCAGATCCACCATGGACAGGTACTAGAATCACCCCAAAACAACATTGTTGTATCTTGGCTTTGACCCAAGATAATTCACCAGCCCCAATACAATTATACAACAGAATAATTTATATTTTGAGTAACAATTTGCATACATTTATGTTATAATCTGTAATTATCTATATAGAGTGGTCCTGTAAATTTTTCCAACAAGCACACTACCGTTCAAAAGTTTAGGTTTAATGATTTTAAAAGAAGTCTCTTAGGTTCACCAAGATTTGATCAAAAATACAGTAAAACATTTTATTGTACTACTATTACACTTAAAATAACAGTTTTCTATTTAAATATATAGTATTTAAAATTTAAATTCATTCCTGTGATGGCAAAGCTAAATTGAATTCTTATTATTATCAATGTTGTGCTGCCTAATACTTTTGCGGAAACGAAAATACATTTTTATCTAGATTCTTAGAAAAAATCTTTTTTTAATAGATTTTTTTTAAAACCATGTAAGTCTTTACTGTCACTTTTGCACAATTTTATCTTTTCTTACATAATGAAAGTATTAATTTCTTTAAAAAAATAATAATAATATCTTAGTGACCCGAAAATTTTGAAGGGTAATATGAGAGTACGCAATGTGACATGACAATACCTGAGGCTTGGTCATCTCAATTGCAATGTTCTGAACCTCAAGGTGCAGGTTTGCTTTGGGTGATTTTAGCTCAACTTCAGCATTAGGGTTGATGCACATCCTTGCAGAGGCAAAAATGGGTTTGAAAACTGTATGAAGAAACAAATCAGTTCATCATGATGGGTGCCATGGTTTATGATGCTAACACTAAGTTGGTCATAAATCCTTTAACCATTAAAGTAATTGCATTATGTCTAACTGGCAAACGCTCAGTGCATTCATATGCATGTTAATTGTAACTGTATTACCATTCTTTCTGACATTTGTGGTTTAACTTTAGTACTTGTAATTATGGGGCTGTTGTAGAAATAGTACACATTGTGATTACTGGAGTTTGTGTGCTATAAGGAGGTGTGTCATGTGTGCAGTTTGAGATCACATAGCCTGTTTAAATAGAAAATCAAAAAGAAACCGTGGCAGGTAACACACACCCAGAAAAATCAGCATGAAATCAATAGGATTTGCAACAGCCAAACATGATGTATCCATATTAATTTTTACTATTTAATATTTACTTCTTATAAGGCTTTCAACATCCATGTTGTTCTTTTTTGCCTTGTCATGTCTAATATTTATATTCTTTCAACACCACTTAAGTTGAGCACAACGCCAAAACATACTGGCAAAGCTAAACTAAACAGCTCATGGCCAGATAATAATACATTTGCCATGAACTTTCTGTGGATAAGATAATACACGTTAACACTTTAACTAATGTTAACAAATGAGACTTAATTGTAATGTATTAACCCTCTGGGGACCAAGGGGTTTTTGGGGCCCTTGGGATATTTTGACATTAACTAATAATGAGCAATACATTTGATACAGTATTTATTAATCTTTGTTAATGTTAGTTAAGAAAAATATAGTCTTTCATTGTTTGTTCATGTTAGTTCACAGTACATTAACTAATGGTAAAAAAAATACAACTTTTGATTTTAATATTGCATTAAATGTTGAAATGTACGATGATTAAAAAACTCTATAGAAGTATTGTTCATTCTTTGTTCATGTTAACTAAAGTAGTAAACTAATGTTAACTATTGAAACCTTTTTGTAGTGTTACCGATAATACATACTGTATTGATAGTCTCGCAGTTCCTCATGTTTTGAGCTGATTCCTGCTTTCAGCTTGTCCTGCAAACACAAAAAAACAATGTCAAGTGATTTTTTAGATATATTTTTTACAAATTAGCTACAAATGTAAATTGATGAATAAAACTAAGAAACTTGCAGAATCTATTTCTAGGGGGAAAAAATCCCAGATTTTTTAAAATGCTGTCTCAGACCTTTGGTTTCGACTGCATACACATGTATGTTGCAGGGGGGAAAATATTTTTTTTTTTTTAAGTCTAAAAAAGCCATCCTCACACAATAAGGTTGACAGCTAAAATCATTATCATAACCTTTTTTGTGCAGCACATTATTTTAGTGTGTACTTAGGCCTCTTACTAACTAAGTATATCCTCTTTACCAGTGAGCATAGCATCCCCCACACATAATATACAAACCACACCCTCAAAAACACACCATTAGAAAGCACCGTCATGATTGATAAACACCATTTTGCTTAGTTAACTAGATAAAATCTACAAGGTTTTGAAGCCAGTCTCATGCCTATTTTAAGACACATACATTATAAATATACTACTAAACTATAAATACACCAAAATATTGGTAAATGTATTTATTTAGAGGTTATTTAAAGCAATCAGAGCTGAAAACCTCAAAGCAGACTCTTTTGCGATACAAAAGGTACACCAGGGACACAGTACAGTTAATACAGATAAACAGAGCTAACATTACCAAAGTTTAGATTTTATTTTATGTAGTAGAGGTTTTAATAGCAGTTGGACAGCACATTCAGGCCTGAACAGTTAGACAAAGAGCATGTGCATACTAGAGTTAGTTATGCTGTTATCTGTTTGAGGCAGTCTGTGTTAAGCTGATTACAAAAACCACTGAGATATACTATTCAAATACTATAATAGAGCTTGTGCCTCTCTGAGAGACTAAGAAAGATTAAGAGATTTAAGAGAGAGATTAAAAGTGTGTGTGAGGAGAGATTAAAAGATAAAAAAGTGCTAGGATCCAAGCAAATTCAACCATCACTGCATTTAATTAGAAGTCACAAACCTTGATAAGATATGAATCAAATGATGCCTCAAGCTAAAGAGTCTTCAGACTGACTCACAAACTAACCGTAAGAGCTTTCAGCTGCTGAGTTAGTCAACATCAAAGATCTTCAGTATAGACATTCATGATAAACTACAATCGACAGTTTTTCTTCCTGATATGATCATAAATAAATACTCATCACGCTATTAAATAATAAAAGTTCAAATGTATTTGATATTTTATTATGTGTCTTAACAACTCTCATTATCCTTCTTTTATAATACCTACAGTACAGCCCCAGTTTTACAATGTAACTGCTAACCAATCTAAATGGCAAGCTTTTCAAAATACACGAATCCAATTCATGCTTCCTGCATGTGCTTCTTCTAAATTAAAAGTTTAGTAGACTCAAAAATGGAAATTCTATCAATTACTCACCCTCATGTCATTCCACTTTTGTTAATCTTCAAAACACAAATGAAGATTTTTTTTAATGAAACCCGAGATATTTTTGTCCCTCGATTGAAACTCCATGCTGCTTCAAAAAGTTCATAAAGATGTTGTAAACAATTCACATGAATCCAGTGGTTTAATCAAAGTCTTTTGAAGAGACACACTCACTTTATATGATGAACAGATTTAATGCAGGTTTTTACTCACATATAAATATAAATCAGCACACGTACGTCAAGAACATCAAATGTGGTAAAAGGGAGTGTAACTGTACTTTCTTGATGTGCGAGAATAAACATAATTGGTTTTGGGAAATTGTAAAAATGCTTGTGTGACATGAACAAGATCAAATCTCATTGATTATCGTGCATCAAAAAAGTACAGTTGAGCTTCCGTTTCTCGTATTTAATGCGCTCAATGTATGTGCATTAATCAATGTTTATACCCTAATAAAAACCTAAATGAAATCTGTTTCTCATATAAAGTAATTGTATATATATATATTCATAAGACTTTGTAAAAGAAATATTTTTAATAAATATATTGGTTTAATCCATGTCTTTATGAAGTGTCAAATTTTTGGTTGCATGAACTTTCAATGGAGGGACAGAAATCTTTCAAGTTTCATTAAAAATAATCTTCATTTGTGTTTTGAAGATTAATGAAAGTCTTATCAGTTTGGAACAACGTGAGGGAAATTGATGACAGATTTTTTATTAGTTTAAAATCTGATCTGATCAATCAGATTAAATGCAGTTCAATATGATGTACCATTTACAATGCCTGACGACAACCATAGTAGTCTTCAATACTAGATCAATACTATGAAAAACCTATATAAACACCACCAGAGAGTTATGAAATATGAAAGGCACATTACCACTATCTCTTCCCAGGAGCCTCTGTAGAATATTGGGCTGTTCACGTTCCAATAGGCACAAAAACACTCCAGGCGGCCCAGCTTATGTAGAGAATACACATAGACACACACATAAGACACACAACCACAGTTGTTGTGTGAAATCTTATTATTATGGAATGTAAGACATGTATACTGTTGGCTTACTTTATAGATGATCTTGGCTGCTTCATTTAGAATACAAGTCTTCCAGTTCTCATCTGCTGTCTATAAGAGAGAAAAACTGATACTTAAAGACCAGAGTGTGCAAATAAGAACTTCTCATTTCAAATGAATTGTAATTGAGCCTGCTTCACTTTGTGACATTTACAGTATATGAAAGTATTTTGAGAGAGCACCTGTAGACTGAGTTCTGAAAGAGTCAGGCCCATAGAAAGAGGTTTTTGTGGATCTGACACCTGAAGCACAGGGAGAAAATGCCTGTCACATAAGTTCAACAAACTTGTACCATTTGATTACACAATTAAAAGCCACATCTGCATTCAAAAATACACGTAACTGAAGACATGTATGCAGAGTCAACGCTTACATCATCCTCATATCTGATGTGAATGCTGGTGATTTTGACCTGAAGGTTTTTGATAACTTGTGTAGCCAGTTTCTCAGTGAACGTGTCTTTCTTTTCCTCCTGAGGCTTCTCTGAAATAAAAAAAATAATTCAGTAAACACGAATGAAGGGTTTATCTTAACCCCATCCTATTTGTCATTCTAATGCCTTGCTCCAACACTTATGTAAACATTTAATTCAACAAACAGAATAAAGTTTGCTCTTATTTGCCACGATAAGTCGATCACAGTTGCTTCGGGCCACCCACCTGCTTTATGTTCATACTTTTTAGATCTCCTAAAGGGTTTTTTATGCTTTTTAAGCTTACGTCCTTTGTCTTAGAGCGCAGCATTGGGGGAGAAAGAAAAGTTGGTGAGGTAGAAAAGAATCATAGTGCAGCAATAAACACTTACCCTTGCAATAAACACACAAATGCATAAAAATGCACAAAAGCACACCAAGCAGTGAGAAGGAAAAACGATGTCTACACATGTACACCCTCAGTAAACACTAAAAAAAAAAAAAAAAAAAAAGTATGTCTCTTTGAATAGAAGACGAGTGTCTGATTGGCCTGCTATAAGAATGGGTCTGTACGTACCCCGTGGTGGATTCTTATACACGTAATTCTCCAGATCAAACACAAACTCTCCACCCTGAGAGCCTGAGGTCCATCAGATGCAGCACAAAGCAAACACACAAAGCTGTTAAGGATAGAGATCTGAATGTACAGACGGACAGATGGACGGATTGGTACATGAATGAATGTAGGGGTGGGCGGATGGATGTTTGGTGTGAATTGATTGAAGGGTTGATGTGATTCAATGAATGTAGGGATGCACCGATATTGAAACTCTATTGATATTCTGTCATACTGTGGCCACTCACAGATAAATGGACAATATTATAAATCTATATAAAAAACACAAAACCTTAAAATACACTATCAAAACCTAACTTCAAAAGTCTCTTATCTCACCAAGGCTGCATTTATTTGGTCAAAATACAGTAAAACATTTATATTGTAAAATATTATAACTATGTAAAATAATTGTTTTCTATTTGTATATACTGTATTTTAAAATATAATTTATTACTGTGATAGCAAGAAGACATTTTAAAACAGTTGTGCTGCTTAAAGTCACCATGAAATCACCATTATTTTTTCCTGCAATACTGCAGTAATTATTATAAATAATTTATCTGTGCAGTGTGCACATCATTGTTTTTTAAAAAAACAAGTGGCCTCATATTCTTGAATCAAAATACGGTCAAAATTCTCCTCCCTCTAGCAGCATCATCTCTTCTCTGATGACGAGGGCTGGACAACCTGTCACTCACATGATAGCAAATCTAATAGCAAATCACAACGATCCAACCAACAGTGGACAAAATCAAGTCCTGCCCTACAATTTTTATCATTGGAGAAGCTGTTTCACTCAAAAACATGCCACACTAGCGAAGAAAAGGCTTCCGTTTCATGCAGAGTATTCATTTCTTTGAAAAAAATTTAAATAAAATCTTACTAACCCCAAACTTTTGAACGGTAGTGTAAATACTTTTATTTAGACATCATAACATTATAATGTTCAATATGAAAGATTGATAAATATTTATTTAGAAATCTGCTGTAACATACAGTTTGAATTAGAAAAAATAAGTGCTAATAATAGGGACCCCTGGGTGCTGGTTAGACAGTACCAGAAAAACTATAATGGCGCTTTTCCATTACCAGTACCAGCTCGACTCGACTCGCCTTGGCTCGCCTCGGCTCGCTTTTCGCTCCGTTTTCCATTGCAGAAAGTACCGCCACAAATAGTACCCGGTCGTCATAGCGACGCCTTTCGTTCCTCGTTGCCCCATCAAGCTCTCGCTGGATCCTCACTTCGGCACCCAAACAAAGGAAAGTCTGCACCTCCTCGTTTGACCACGGCGTATTCTTCCGAGTTGCCATAATAATAGTAGTAAGTTTAGTAACTCTGGCCAAACTATTTAAAAATGGCGGGGTTATTTATTCTGGATACTCCATCTGGCGTGTGCAATGATGACGCAGATTCTCTGTGACCAATCAGCAGTCGGCATTGTTTTCACGTCACATTTTAGTATCCCCTTAGCTCGCTTAGAACCTCGCCGGAGGTGGTACGAAAAAAAGTACCCGAAAGCAGGTACAGGTACAACTTTTACACAGTGGAAAAGCAAACAAAGGCGAGTCGAGTCGAGTCGAGTCGAGTCGAGCCGAGCTGGTACTGTGTAGTGGAAAAGCGCCATAAGAGAGTTTAAGACACATTTCAGAATAATTAATAACTGTTGATGTTGGTTTTTTTCAATAAATAAGCAACCCATTTTTTTGCACAGACACCTACAGCTTTGATAATGTTACATACACACAACAACTCCCTCTACATGTGATCTTAAACAGAAAGCAATCTTAAAGGTTTGCCATATACTACTACTATCCCTTTAAGTTAGTGCTAGATGATGATATAAACCTCAAAACAGCCAGAAGCAATTAAGATTTATTGAGCAACCTTAAATGAATGGATGAATGAATGATGCATGAGGTTGAAAAAGACTGAAGACCATGAATGGATGGGGATAAATTAATTGATGAACATCCTTTAATAAAGTTATACGTCCAACACTTGTGTATAAATTGCACAGAGACCATAAGGAGAGAGCTAGCAAAAATTGACTAACCACAAGTTCAAGAAATGATTACATCCGGTGTAAACAAACAGACAAGGGGTTTCTCACCTCTGCGAGCGACCAGCTGAAGGGTCTCCTCAATGCGCTGAAGCTCCTTCTGTTTGGCCTCCTGAAGGTAACGCTCTTCTTTAACTGCATCATACTTAATCGCTTCAACACACAACACACACAGTTAGAGGCAAACGAACATCACAGACAACATTAATATCATTCACACCTCAGAAGTCTTTCATTTATTACTAAACAGTTTTTACAACTGCCACCTAACATTGTCTTGAAAAAAACAAGTATAGAGTCACACTGTGAGCGGTCAACCATGTAATAACAGAAAAGTAATTTACAATGACCACATCTCTCTCTCTTTGCACTGAGGCTAATAAGTAGCTGAAGTCCTATGCTGCTCATTCAAGCAGACTTAAGATTTTCATTGCGGCTCTATTCTCTGCTTTGGGAATCACTCGTAAAGCGCTATCAGGAAAGACTGGTTTTAGATGAATCGATGAGAAACAAAAAGCTTGTACATGCTGGCACTGTTTATCCTTCTTTATTAGAGTAATGACAAAGACAAAGTAAGGTTTGCAAAGTAGCCCTAGAAAATGGCAGATAAAAAAAAATGCCATTGCTTATTTTTGTTCTAGAGAGACCAAAAGGGTTTGAGGAGTTCTTGAGGCAATTCAGTCCATTAGAGAGATAGTGTATTCATTCTATTATCTCATTCTGAAGCAATCAAACTTCACAGCACATCTTTCCACAATGTTGTTTAGAGTATGTGGCTTAAACATATGCTCCCAAAGAGAAAAGCTTATGTATATCTTAAAAAAAACGTTTGATTGGCATTTAGAACTTGACTCTCTTCATTCCCAGAGACAGACTTTCATGCTTTAAAAATAATTGGATTACTGCATTTTACTTGCATGCATTATACACAATTGATCGGTTTATAAGATAAAGCAGAGCACAAAATAAATATGGGGGGAAAAAAAATTTAAAAATTTTGAACACTTGATTAAGAGACTTTCAATACATGCTATCAAAGGCTCACCAAAACAAACACTTGTATGTGTATGATTAGACATGTAACCGCAGGTAAAAAATAAAGTTTGCCATAATAATCAAAGAGTCAGATACACACAAGAGCAGCTTATCGGTCCGGGTCCCAAACCACCACCCTGCTACCCACCTTCTACACCTGGCTTACCATTGTAAGGTGAGGAAAATAACTTAGACTCAGCTGTAACATGTAAAAGACAATGCCAGTTGAAGCAGCCCAATAGAAATAGAAGATATACTGTATTAAAGAAATTCAGTTATTCAGTATGTTTGTAACTGCTGCTTTACTAAGCATAAAAAGAACATCCTCAGTTTTTAAATAAGTCTTAGATAATCAAATGTTTCAAGAGTTACTGAGTTTTTAGGTATTGTTCATTGTCAATGCATAACACCCCAAATTATTTCATAACAAATATCAAAAGTATACAGTATTTTGTGTCAAGTGTCTAGTTTTCATTAATACAATCTTCATTAATAATTAAAAGTTTCTTTGTGCAGTGAAAAGTAGTGTATAATGCAAGACGCTTGGTGAATTCAGAACCATAAACTACTTCGACTTCTGTCATAGAAAGATATTGTAAAAGTAGTAAGAGCATTATACTAGTATGTGGTTCCGAATTCAGTAACTGTATACACCCTCTGTTAAAAGGCAGGAAACCATCTAGGTTATAAATAAATCATGCAATTATTCTTAAGAGGGATGTTATAACAAGAAATGAAAGAATTATGCAGACAAATGACTGCAGTAAAGTGCCATGAAATAAACAGCATATTCAGGCTAGATATATAAAACATTTAAACTTCCACTTTAAGATGTGTTGCATTAAGAACATTTTAAGTAAAACAAAAAACTATAAGCACTTACTTGCACCAGGAACCACCAGAAGGTATAATCCATCTAATGTGGCCACCACTGCTTCATTGTAAAGGTTTTTCCAAGGGATTTTCAGAGTCAGTTTACCTAAAGAGCAGACATTTTCAATTCAATGTCTCGGTTAAAAGTAAGGGCCTGTTTAAACCTTGTCACCTAGCTATCAGATCATGAAAAGACCAGGAGTAAATCATTGTCAATTTTACTCCTCCAAAAATATTTAAAAAATGTACGTGTGAGAGCGTGTTATACTATAGGCTATATGACATGTTAGTCAGATATGACAAGGGCTACTTCAAAACACATCGCCGCAGGTGAGTAGCTAAGTATCTCTTCAGCAAGCCAACGCGCAAACTGACACAAATGTAAGTGAAAGTAAGGCGTCACAGACTCAACACACAATCATCTTCATTAAAAGTACCAGTGCCAATGCCGCTCATTCTCCTATTGCAGACTTTGATCTTGAAATTAGCTGATGATAAATAAAATGCAGTAGCAACTCATATCGGTTGCTTTTGCATATAGCGTGGGGATCGAAAATCAGATTTGTATTTGTTTTGCAGAGACACATTTATGTGGCCAAGTGTAAATAGAGCCATTTTAACAAATCAGATAGCTATCCGATCAGTTAAAACACGTGACGTGAAGTGACCAGGTGTAAACGGGCCTTATGACACACATTAAACAATATAAACATGGCTATTAGACAGAATCAGAGTCAGTTAAAAATAATTAGAAGATCAGTTTTGTTCAGAAACAAGAGCAGTTGAACATTGTGGAACTACATCATTCCTTCTAGAAAAATGTAAATATGCAAGTTGTTGGATTATTGGGTGACATATGGCTAGAAACCTTTTGATCAAGGACATATAATAAGCAGAATAAAAGTTTAAGCTTTTCTTTAATGTAGTAAATATGCAGGGAATTTCACAGAAATTCTCAGACTAGCATGTCGTCCTTGTTAACCAATTACTTTTTACAACTTGACATCTAGGCACACTTTCCAGCAGATGTTTAAAGTCATCTGACAGGATCATGTGATAACATGAACTGATGACTGTTTTAACAAGCTCCTTCTTATTGGTAAGGCATCTGTGCTGCAATGTTTGCTGAATTAGAAGTATAGGTTTAAACTGATTCAACTCAACAGACAAATCTGTTGAAGAAGAAAAAAAGCAGACCACAAACTTTAAATTACTATATTCAAATTCATATTACAACAGAAGAACAGAACCCTCGAGCTTTACAGCTGCTCAAATGTCTTTATTACATTTTGAGAGTGATGCAACACCAGGTAGTGAAATAAAAATCACTTTTATTTGACTTTTATTGCAAAGTTTAGTCTTGAGTAGCACAATATGGGAAGTGCAATTCATCACACCCAACACTGAAACTTTTTTTCTACTTCAATCTCGTTGGTTACAGGTTATCAACACACAATTTCCCTGATAAAGAGAAAGTTGGATACTCACCAATCTGACCAGCCTTCACTTTAAAAGGGACATCAAACTCGCTCTAAAGAACAAAGATAAAATGGGCAAATGGGTTTTAATGCATATTTCAAGCAAACAATATTAAAACACCATTTTGTCCACATATACATATAAAAACTCTAGTTATTATAATTAAGTTGTGGAAACATCAGCAAATCTCATTGTGTTAACACTCTTGATTCAGCAGAAGCCACAGGCGCTTAAAGGGTTAGTTCACCCAAAAATGAAAATTAAGTCATTAATTACTCACCCCCATGCTGTACCAACCCCGTAAGACCTTCGTTCGTCTTCGGAACACAAATGAAGATATTTATGATTAAATCTGAGAGGTGCATGACTGCTACACAGGCTGCCTAAGGGATTGAAACTTGACGGCCCAGAAAGTCATTAAAGAAAATGTTTAAATATTCCATGTCACAACAGTGGCTCAACTAGAAGTTTATCAAGCGACGAGAATACTTTTTGTGCGGAAATAAAACAAAAATAACGACTTTATTCGACTATTCCTTTTCTTCCTTGTAGGCCTGAAACGAGACTTCAAGAGATTTCCACGACGCGAACGCGCGAGAACTTAACTGAAGTAGTTGAAGGAGATCGCAATTCTCGCGCATGCGTCGTGGAAATCTCTTGAGTGAAATCTCGTCAAGTTTCATTCCCTTAGGGAGCCTATGTAGCAGTCATGCACCTCTCAGATTTAATCATAAATATCTTCATTTGTGTTCCGAAGACTAACGAAGGTCTTACGGGGTTGGTACAGCATGGGGGTGAGTAATTAATGACTTAATTTTCATTTTTGGGTGAACTAACCCTTTAAGAGGTGACCACAGTGTTACATACACAAACACGCTCTGCTGCTCTCTCTTATCAAGATAAATATGGTTCTTTCATGCGTTTTACTATATCCTTTAAGTTTTGAGACATGACATTGTTAATAAATAACATATAAATCTACATTAAAATTATATCTAACAAGTAATTAAACTTGGTGAATGAGGTTAACATGGTCGAATACAAACTTACCAAAGCATTTTCTTTCACCCTCAGATTTTCCAACACCACATTTCCTAAAAAAAAAGAAAAAAAAAAAAAAAAAAAAGGAAAATACTACTTATTGTACATTTTATATATTTAGGTATTCAATGGCATGTGTATTTGCAGACTGTATTTGTATTATGTGGTCTGTGTTCAATTTTTAACACTGCAATTTGGCTTTTATGGAACAATGCAGTATATCCATCCACCGAAATACCAGAACCTTGTCATTCTGCCAGTGTCAAAGATAAGAAATACTACCACGAAACACAAACAAATGAATCCAGATATGATTGGCCACTTTTGACATTGACGATAATTGGATTGGCATAAGAGAAAAGAAATAAATGTCAACCAGAGCAGCCTATCTGATGCTGGGATAAAGATATCACCTTATCAAACGGCATGCTGAAAAAATAACAGGGGCACCCATCCTGATCTGGCCAAGGATTGTCTAAACCCCTGTGGAGTCTCTGACACCTATGAATATAGTAAAACAGTTCCCTCCTCTCATTTTAACAACAGCTGACAATTTTAAACTTGCAATAAAATGAAAGTAACAACAGATATACTTCTACTATTTCCATATTGAGGCGTAAATCAGATTCTAACGGATTATCGGAAAAGTAAAAAACGTAGGGCGGGGACTTGGTTCTATGCATCGGTTGTTGGTTGAATTTATTGCACTCAAAAACTGCAGCAGTTGAACGTCAGCTTGCAGGGGCGGCAGTTTAAGCAGACTAAATGATTGGAGAAGTCCTGCATATGTCACCAGAGAGAACTCTTCCGGAAGATCCAGTAATGAAATTTATTAAAAATTGTGCGAGGTGATTATTATTTTTTTTAAATAGAAGATATACATTTAACTGAAAGAATCTAGTTGGAGTTGTTCCGGCAGTGACACATCCAGTAACGTGACTATAATAACACAGCAGAATGACAGAAATTTGATATATGACTCCTTTCAAAGCATATACTAAAAGATTACCTCAACTGAACGAACACACATATTTGCACAAAACCTACAGTACATTAACAATACATTGTCCACAAAAAGAAAGATTAAGCACAGATGGGAATTTTATGGGAATTGAGAGGGTCATGTTTCCATCAGTGATAATGGGAAGAATAGATGGACCTCACCCCACCAATAATATTTCTAATTAATTATTATTGCACATTGATTTGATTAATTATAGCAAATGTTACACTTGAACCACAGCTGCAATATTTGAAAATTTGGATAAAAATGTAAATACGGTACGGTAAATTGTGTACATAATGTACAAAAGTTTACATGCTAAAACTCTAAAGTGGAATCATTAGTATTGTAATGATAGGAGTGATTTGGGTCATAGAGCCATTGATGTTTATCTGTAGTGAAATGTAGTGCTCAAGGTTTTTCCAAATACATATTTGGAATTTAACTTTCCAAAGATGTAGTCCCTTCAAAATGAAAAGAACAAAAGTTTTTATGAAAACTATTTACGTTTAAACTTATTATTTATGAAGGTGCACCATTTTCTGTCTTATCTATAAGACAATTGTGTGTGTGTGTGTGTGTGTGTGTGTGTACATAATGTGACATTTACAGGCTTGTATAATGCTTATGAGTGAGATACATACTACATAATAGGGCGAAAACTCTATAAATAATATAAGTAAACCGTATACATAATGGTTGTTTTCATCGTCTCAGTCCAAACAAATTGACAGACTGCCAATCTTACAGAACAGAAACCAATCAAACATTAATGACATTAATGGTCACTGCAGTAAATGTACACTAGCTCGCACTACATGTCGAAATAGGACGTTTTGCAACAGAAAACAAACCCGAGGAAAAGACGAGCGTTTGTTGTTGATGAGCTGTTTGACGAATGTAACGTACGCTTACCTCCCCATATGCCAATCTTAAGCTGCGACTTGTCCAGGTTTTCCACATAATCTCCAATGAACCTGTTCAAGAGATCACTGACTAAAGACTCAAACACCATGGTGAGTCGAGAACGACAGTGACACTCGCAGACAACACGCTAAAATGCCACAATACGCATTTGGTAAGGTTACTTCCCTCCTTGTGTGACAGGCGTTTAGACCAAGATCGACTCATTCGGTGATCCACTCACACTGTCTGCATATAGGGTCGCGCGATTACATTATAAACAGGCCGGCTAGTTGATTGTAGAACATTGTTTGCAAAGTGAAAGTGTACTGGTGGTGGCTAATGTTCTTTTGTATACCAATTGAGAGACGCCTAAAGATTAGCAAGATATAAAATTACAGTTTACTTTAATTTGTCTCTGTGGGATAATCATATTATTCAATTTAGCCTACCTAAATGTGAATATATTCTGAAATATGAAAATATGTATTAATCATTAACTATTTTCATTTGCTGACTGAATTAATAGGAAATACTTCAATATAGCCCGCATATATAGTTAACTTGTTAGATGAAATAAAGATGGAGGGGCGGCGGCCTGACTGTGACTGTGATGGCATTTTCCCACCTCACATGTATCCAAACTCCCCTTTGTCCACTGGCTGTGGTTTTGCTTAGGGAAGTTTCCAGGCTCTTCAGACAGATTGGTCCACGTGGTCCTCTGGGAATCTGGTTGCAAGTTGATCTTATGATGTTTGAGCACATAAAGGCTTTTTTGTCTTTGTGCTGAATCTTGTAAACCCAAACAAGTTGTCTAGGATCTCAAACCTGTAGTAGATACTAAAAGATACACTGTAAGCTGCTGTTGTCTGTAAGACAACTTGGTATCCATACTGCATGCACAGATGTTCAATGACAAAATATAATTTAGGCACAAACCTTAATAATCATCCAATTAACAAATGCATGAATAACTATTCCTATTGTAAGATAAAAATGCATTTGGGTATGCAGAATGCTGGCAAACAATGCATGAAAAACTACCAATGAACAGCTTCTCACACATTTCATATACAGTGGGGAGAACAAGTATTTGATACACTGCCAATTTTGCAGGTTTTCACACTTACAAAGCATGTAGAAGTCTGTAATTTTTATCATAGCTAGTGCTCTTCAACTGTGAGTGATGAAATCTAAAACAAAAATCCAGAAAATCACATTGTATGATTTTTAAGTAATTCATTTGCATTTTATAGCATGACATAAGTATTTTATCACTTACCAACCAGTAAGAATTCTGGCTCTCACAGACCTGTTAGTTTCTCTTTAAGAAGCCCTCCTGTTCTCCACTCATTACCTGTATTAACTGCACCTGTTTGAACCCGTTACCTGTATAAATGACACCTGTGTCCACACACTCAATCAAACAGACTCCAATCTCTCCACAATGGCCAAGGCCAAGGCCAGAGAGCTGTGTAAGGGCATCAGATAAAATTGTAGACCTTCACAAGGCTGGGATGGGCTACAGGACAAAAGGCAAGCAGCTTGGTGCAATCATTCGAAAATGGAAGAAGTTCAAGATAAAGGTCAATATCCCTCGGTCTGGGGCTCCATGCAAGATCTCACCTCGTGGGGCTTCAATGATCATGAGAAAGGTGAGGGATCAGCCCAGAACTACATGGCAGGACCTGGTCAATGACCTGAAGAGAGCTGGGACCACAATCTCAAAGAAAACCATTGTTAACACATTACGCCGTCATGGATTAAAATCCTGCAGCGCACGCAAGTTCCCCCTGCTCAAGCCAGCGCATGTCCAGGCCCGTCTGAAGTTTGCCAATGACCATCTGGATGATCCAGAGAAGGAATGGGAGAAGGTCATGTGGTCTGATGAGACAAAAATAGAGCTTTTTGGTCTAAACTCCACTCGCTGTGTTTGGAGGAAGAAGGATGAGTACAACCCCAAGAACACCATCCCAACCGTGAAGCATGGAGGTGGAAACATCATTCTTTAGGGATGCTTTTCTGCAAAGGGGACAGGACGACTGCACCGTATTGAAGGGAGGATGGATGGGGCCATGTATCGCGAGATCTTGGCCAACAACCTTATTTCTTCAGTAAGAGCATTGAAGATGGGTCGTGGCTGGGTCTTCCAGCATGACAATGACCCGAAACGCACAGCCAGAGCAACTAAGGAGTGGCTCCGTAGCATCTCAAGGTCCTGGAGTGGCCTAGTCTACAGACCTGAACCCCATAGAAAATCTTTGGAGGGAGCTGAAAGTCCGTATTGCCCAGCGACAGCCCCGAAACCTAAGGATCTGGGGAATGTCTGAATGAAGGTCAAAATCCCCGCGGCAGTGTGTGCAAACCTGGTCAAGAACTACAGGAAATGTATTAACTCTGTAATTACAAACAAAGGTTTCTGTACCAAATATTAAGGTCTGCTTTTCTGATGTATCAAATACTTATGTCATGCAATAAAATGCAAATGAAATACTTAAATCATACAATGTGATTTTCTGGATTTTTGTTTTAGATTTCGTCACTCACAGTTGAAGAGTACTAGCTATGATAAAAATTACAGACTTCTACATGCTTTGTAATTGTGAAAACCTACAAAATCGGCAGTGTATCAAATACTTGTTCTCCCCACTGTAGCTATTAGCAAAAGTATTTCAGTATTGGGAGCAACAGCCCCATCTCCGGGTGAATGGATGTAAGAACCATTTCCGTCAAGTTTGAAAAATAAAAACAGGGTTTAGTCTGAACATTTTCAGACACACATTTAAAATTTTACGTTTTTAATCTAAAACATCGATGCCATAAAGTAAAAGAATAACTAGTTACAATAGGTTTGGACATTCGAGTACAATTCTTAATGGCTGGAGAATTATTTAAAGTTGTCTTAAAATCACATCATAATTTTACAAATATAATGTTTGTTTGTTTTTATTTATGGTTTAATTTTTTTTTTTTTTTTTTTTACTGCCTACACAATTTTTGACTCATATTAAAGTTGTTCCAAGTTCAGGAAGGTGAAGTCATAGATGTACCTGTTTCCTGCAAAACAGTGATCAAATAGCTGTTCTCTAAGTCTAAACCATCTGCACCTAAATATTTTTTTTATTATTGCGAAATTGCATTATTTCCTGTGTTAAATTCATACTAGTCATCATTTCAGAATTGTGGTGTAGAAAGACCATGAAGCTTCCTGCACAGCCTGACCCCATGGTAACAAGAAAAACAAAAACCCTGACAGCACCATGCTGTAATACAACACTTTGATCCATAGAGAGCAGCACGTAGGCTCTAGACACAAACTAAAGTGGTCTAATGGTCTGGGATTCAAAGTAGATTTTATAGGGATAAGGATCAGCAGAATTTCCTACATGGTTGTCAATATTGTTTTGAAAGCCACATATTTCATGATAGAGGGTGATAGGGTGCTCAAATGGGTGATAGAGCAGAATTTTGAGTTTTTAGAGCAGGATAGGTGTTCTCCATAGAATGTGTGGAATGCTGCTGTGGGCTCACCTCTGTTTGAGCTTTTTTGGGTCAACACTTCTGTAACACATTCCAGGTGCCTGACCACAATCCATGTCTCCTTGAGGCTAGATCCCCTAAAACTGAGCAGATGATTTACAACTGTACATCAAAAACAGAGAGTAGGCCTAATAGTGAGTCAATAGTGGGTCAAATTGCCCTGACATGATATTATTTGTAATCAATGAAAACATTTATTTTTTTGATATTCCATGAATTCTTCTAAAAAAACGTGCTGCTGACCCTCATCAATGTCATTTTCTTGGCCATAGGATGGAGGAAAACAACTTTTGTATCACTAGCCTACTCCAAGAAGGCTTAAAGGGGTCAAATTGAGGTGTATTGGTTGCCTATGGAATTTTGAGACAACAGTATTTTTGGATACATTTTTGTCAATAATAATATTTATTTTCTTGAAACAATATGGATAACTTAAAAAAATGCTCTGAGCCAAGAATTTGCCTCAGATACCAATCCTGTGTCTGAATATTAATATCCCATCTCCTTACTATAGGGCAGGCTAGCAGCTAAAAAGTATCTGAAATGAGTATGTCTCAATTCACAGTATTCATAAAACAGTATAGGCAAAAAAGTACCCAAATGAAATATTGCTTCTGCCATGATTCTCAAGTTCACATCCAATGGACACTTTACTCTCCATAGATCATGGAAATGAGTTGTGAGCGTGGTATGGAAACAAAGCAACTCATTCTATGGCTCACATGATCACAATGCTAACATGGCAGCGGATGTAGCATCAGATATGCATTCATATTACACACATTCATGCTTGATAATACTTGTCTTTATTCATACTGTAGGCAGGGCCGGCGCTAGCCATTTGGGTGCCCTAAGCACAAATGCTTGGTGGTGCCCCCCCCCCCCCCCCACCCCCACCCACCCCCACCCACTCACCCAAGGAATAACAACCATTCAGAATTTCTTAGTCTGATGAAGCACAATATAATAATTCTGTACATAATTGATATATGTGTGTGTACTGTGTATAATTATTTTGTATATATATAAATACACATTTGCATTTATGTATTTAAGAGATATTTGTTATTTATATATAAAATATTTAAATTTATATATAATATAAATTATATATAAATATATACAGTATATACATGCAAATATTTCTTAAATATATACGTGCATATGTGTGTGTATTTATATATACAAAATAATTATACACAGTACACACACATATATCATGTAGACACAAACTTTTATTTTGGATGCGATTAATCTTTTCCCAGCCCTAATAATTTGACAACTCTGTGAATATGAAAATATACAAACACTGAGATTGTGTTGTTTTTTTTTTTTTTCTAATTGCAGTTTCACCAACAGATGTCGCCCTTGGGCCTTGGCCTATGAACCTCTTGAAAATGACCGCATTATCCGCATAAAACAACAACGAAAAAACGTATCTAAGCGGTCTTCCTTTTCTCCCCAAACAAACTAACTGCATCTTAAACAGGCCAAGTTTCAAAATTTTCCGGGGGAGAAAGCCCCGGACCCCCGTTAAAATAAAAGATTCAACATGCAGGGCTAAAAAAGCCCCGGATCATTTCATTTGCACTACTAGCGACGCCCCCCCTGGACATGCATACACGACGCAAGGGCGCCCGCGCTACAAAACTAACATTTTTATTTAAAACATTGTCTTACCTGCAAAGCGACGCGCGAGTATCATCCCGCTGTCTATTCTTTTTCCTTTTTTCGCCCCCGACTCTTGGTGCCTTTTCGAGGCCATGTCTGAGGTCGGTGTCTGCCAAATTTGACATTGATTGAGGCATAATCGAACAGACCACTGGGAGGTGGGGAAGGGGGGGGCACCAGAGGGAGACGAAAAAGGAGATTCACCTTTTTCTCGACTAATTTGGTCTAGGCCTATATTACTTTTGTATTGCTTTTGTATATTAACATGCTTTAGACATATTTTATTTGTTATTTATACTAGTAGCCTATTGTGATGATTTTTCACGACCCAGATTTTTTGGTGCCCCCCCAAGCACTTGGTGCCCTACGCGCAGCGCGTGATGTGCGTGTGCGGAGCGCCGGCCCTGACTGTAGGCCTACACATGAAAAAATTTTTAACAGTTACGATTCTCACAAAGTTCTCAAGTGAAGAGCCTATACTCAGACAGTATGCGATTTCAGATGCATAAGTAAAGAAAAGCTACAAGGACAGCTGATGGCCAAAACAAAGGAAGCGGTGCAAAGTCTACCCAAAAGTTATGCTTAGAAAGGTGCAAATATTATGTGAAATGTTCTGCCTCAAATGCAAAGATCCGTTTCACATGGTCTTTGAGAAATGTGGCAAGTGAAGGTTCAGAGTAGAATATATACTTTATATTTATTAGTTTAGAGTTTGTTTATACATTTATACATTTGAGCATTAGGGTTAAATAATATCATGGTTATCAAGAAATAAACTGACGAGCCTATGATGGCTATTTTAAAGTTGCCAGGCTTGTTTATATATATAAATGTTAGTGTGTGTGTGTGTGTGTGTGTGTGTGTGTGTGTGTGTGTGTGTGTGTGTGTGTGTGATATTTTTATTTATTAAACTAACTATTGTGTCAATATTGGTTGGTAGTTTATGTGAATAAATATAATTTATTCACATATATATTGAATTAATTATATATCAAAATATTATTATGTAATACTAATTTAGTAATGGCCCAGGCTACTAAAGCGCAGAAGAAGGCCGACTACAAATCAATCAGGACTACATTCCCCTTAATTCCGGTCTGCATTACGCATTTCCTCTAATCCCACCTCGGCTGGGCTCGGTAAATTCCGTAAATCGAAAAGGGATTTACTCCAAAGAGGCAGGACAAGACCGTAGTTTACTCTGCATCGAGCGGCTGAGGGCTTGCAATGAAACTGCGGTAAACAAACTCACCGGTAAGACCCAGTGTGCTCAGATTTCAGTGTTCGGCGGATTGTGCACAGAAAGATCCGCGATCGTTGTGCGTTATGTATTAATACGGCAAGACTGATCTCACATGCAGTGTTGAATGGATTGGGATTTGGAGGTGCGTGGAAATAAGCAGTGTGTGCTGGAAAGAGACGTGCTTAGAGTCTCATCTCATCTGACATGATACACATGTTTCACCGGTTGCTAATGAGGAGATTTAATTCATGCGCACATTAATCGATGGGAACATTGTGGGTATCTGCATTGTAATTGGTAAGTTTAACTAGGTTAGCTACTTAAAGTAAACGTTTGTCTCTTTAATGAGAAGACTGATCGATGATTGATATTTGCATTGAGGCAAATGTTTGCTCGCGCTTTCACGAGACGAGAGACCATGGATGAATCAAAACGGCTGTAATATAAGAAATACATTTTTTTATTTCAAACTTGGCGAGACTTGCATGTTTTTTTCTAAATATGTAATGCTTAACTTTTGTGGATTGCAACTATAACTTATACCTACCGTCATATTCAGCACATAATGTGTTTGATAAAAGTTTACTTTAATAGTTAATTTCAGATTACAAATAGTGGTCGTTTTTAAGTAGAATTTAATAGCATATTTTACCTGCTTTATTAGGGCAGAAGTTACCTTCTTTAGAATAATTAATTTACACTGTGGTTATATCATAACAATAAGTATAATAATTCAAAAGTAGCCTATTACTTCCAGCTTCTCTCTCAAACCGCGTTAACCCTTCCCGCAAATGTAAATACTCTGACATTGTTAAAACATTTAAACGCTCTTTACTACACCAATCCAGCCTTAGAAGAAGTGGGATAAAATGATTTTGTGGTTGTCCAGACACATGCAGTCCATGCTGACGCCACACCCCTCTGTGTCATCACATTAAACATCCCCTCAGACGTTTGCAAATGCTTGTGGATTCGCCATTGTTCTTTAAAGATATATTGTTTGGCTTTCATTACATTTACTCACTCTACTTTTTTTTAATCTAAATCACTGTTATTTGCCGAATTGCATAGGTTGATCACTACAACAAGTTTAGCAAACATATGTTTATTGGTTTTGAGAACATAATCAAGTAGTAAGGTAGACCCAGGCCAAGTTGTCACAAGGGTTATCTCAGGTTTTGATTACACAAATATGTCTTCTCTAGCATTAGTTTTGCATGTTGGCTTACAACACATTGTTCAATACTGTTGTTATATTTTGTAATTTTATACCATGAAGTTTTTTTGGGGGGGGGCGAAACAAAATAATGTATATTATCTATTTTATGAGGGGTTTTTATGTTAATAGCTGAACATCCTATTATAAGCTATTTATTGGCATGTTCCCATTCTGACAACTTCCCCCATAGTGGTACAACGTGTCCCAACATTATGCTACTTTTGTACTTTTATTCTGTCATATTCTCTTGGCATTTTAAAAACTGAAGAGAAAAAAAACTTATGAAAGGAGATGCCATACAAAGATGAGTTTCTTTCTTTTTCATGAATTTTCATTGACATGGTTGTTCAAATTATGCTAAATGAGAGTTGCTTTGCATAGGTTAATCATCTGTTTTGTTACTATATGAAGGTATGCAAGTACATTGTTATTTTTGCTTTGGCAGCTTCATCTTGATTGTCATTGTCAGGGTCAAGAACTAACTTTTTCCAATAGTGCTTTTTTAGTGACAGTCTTGGAAAGAAGGTTTCTCTTTCATCATGAGCAGGACTCGTGTATCCAGCACATTCCTAAGGTTTTTAAGCACTTTTATGAGTCAGTGTAACTCATCCTCCTCTCTCTCTCTCTCTTTCTAAGAGCTTGTAATCTCTTTTTTAAGATGCATGGAATTGCAGGACTGTGGGTTTTATTTTAGTTTTTACCTTTTATCAGCACTGTAGACCTACTTTGCTTTTAAAGTCTTAAGTTCATCTTACGGTATTCAATGTCTGACCTGAAGGAGACTGACAGGTCTGCTTACTGTGTATGTGGTGATGGACTGCTGATGCTGATGAATCCAGTAGCTTAGGAAAAGGCATCAAGCAGAGTACTGTCTGCTGTCCCTTTGATAAACTGCATGCTGCTTTTTATCACCGCTGTCACTTTTATTGGTAGCTTGCCCATGGGTCATACCTCATTGGCAAGGTTCCTGTTATTTAGAATGAGTGTACACTGTATAGGTGAACAAGCTCATTGACTTGTGCTATAGCGACTCATCACTTGTCCCTTTCTTCACTCCAACAATGTCCCACATATTCTCTTTTAAAATACCATTTAATTGGAAGGCCAGAATCTGCTGTGTAAATGTTAATTTTATCCACACCATGTTGAACGTGACTGTAAATAAAAAAAAAGGGTTCCCTTATGCCACGGATCAGTTGGTTTCTTTAGGGGGAATTAGGCATGTCATATGGGATCAATGTGTAAAACGTGCCATCTTATAATAGAACCTCAAACAGTCCACTTATTTGTTCTCTTTTCTTTAAATTATGAATGGTCACTTATCACAAAAAGTCATTTTTGTTTATTTTGCCAGGCACTTATGGTTCAGATAAGCCTGCTGCTACTATGAACAATATTGCATGAGAAATGAGGTCTGTCTGCTACCCTTTATTATATTGATGTTGACCCAGCTATATGTCAGCCAGCATAGGTTATGATTGTGCTTGTTTTCATTGCTAATTTCCCACTTATTGTCATCACTTACACTATCGTTAAAAGTGTGGGATCGGTAAGATTATTTAAAAAGTCTTTTTGAAAGAAGTTTCTTTAATAAAAGTACAGTAGAACTGAAATATTGAGAAATATTATTATTATTATTATTATTATTATTATTACAATTTAAAAGAACTGTTTTTGATTTTTATACATTTTAAAATTTATTTTATTACTGTTTTGGCAAAGCAGAGTCATTACTCCAGTCTTTAGTGTCACATGATCCTTCAGAAATCATTCTAATATGCGGATTTGGTGCTCTAGAATCATTACATTTATTATTCATATCAATGTTGAAAACAGTTGAAACCACAATTATTTTTTCAGGATTCTTGGTGATTAATAGAGAGTTCAAAAGAACAGCATTTGGTTTTTGAAATAATATAAATCTTTTCTAACATTACTGTCATCAGTGTTAACTCATCCTCGATAAAAGTGTTAATTCTCAATCTTACTGACCCCAAACAGTCCTGTACACTGTTAACAATTTTCCTGTATTTTTACAGTACAGTACTGGCAGCAAGGTTGCCAGCAAGGTACTGTATTTCGATTTACAGTAACTGTACTGTAATTCAATTTACAGTACACACGAACAGTACTGTAAACTTACTAAACAGTACTGTACTGTATTTTTACTGTATTTTGTCATTTTTGTCTGCTTCTGTTGTAATTAATTATATGGTATTGTACTGTAATATCTATATTGATACATTATTGCAAAACGTAATTTTCAAATTACTAATGATATTATAACTATATAATATGTAGTTATTACAGTATATAAATCTATAGGTAATATGCAACTTCAGAATAACTGTAAATCAAAAGACAATCCAAACAATGTTCTGGTCAAAAAAAAATTTTATTGATCAATTACACTATTAAAAGCATGTATGGTGAACGCATTTAAAGGGATAGTTCACTTTGAAATTAATTTTTGGTATGTTTTAGCTTACCTCAAGGGCATCTAAGATGTAGGTGTCTTTGTTTCCGCAGTAGTTTCAATTTTGATATTTTTAGGTCAGTCATATAATATAATGCAGGTCGCCCGCGCCCTCAGATCACTTGGATGTGGCTGTGATTACAAGAGGTAAAAACGATATAAATACTGCTCGTTTTCTCATACAAACCGCTCGTTTCGTGTCTTAGGCCATCAATGTGTACTTACATTTACGAGTCATTAAATCATGTTTAATTTGGACTTCTCTGTGCATGCTCTTTGAGGAAGTGACCATAGACCTGCATTATATGACTGACAGACAAGAACGGTTTGACCTAAAATATCAAAATTGAAACTAATGCGGAAACAAAGACACCTGCATCTTGGATGCCCTTGAGGTAAGCTAAAACATACCAAAAATTAATTTCAAAGTGAACTATCCCTTTAAGTAGAGGTTGAGAAACTGCATGACTTGCAGCGATAGCTGGACATACTTAAAGGGATAGTTCGGCCAAAAATGATATTTAACCCATGCATTACTCACCCTCAAGCCGTTCGAGATGCATATGTCAATCTTGTTTCAGATGAACACATTTTCAGTTATTTTAGAAAATGTCTTAGACCCTTCAGTGGATATAATGTGAGGCAATGGGGTCCACCTCCTTCAAGTCCCAAAATGTGCATACATCCTTCACAAAAGTAATACATCCGGCTCCAGGGGGATAAACGAAGGCCTTCTGAGGGTAATCCGTGCGGTTTTGTCGAAAAAATATACATATTTAAAACTTTATAAATGAAAATATCTGACTTCCGGCAATGCGCGTTCACACGCTTTCGTGTTTTGTTTTGCTCTGCTCTCTGGCTGCGCTGGCGCGTTCGTTCTACGTCACGACGGTTCCTACGCTACGTCCTACCTCGTACGCCGACTTCCATCACCCGTGAACGCGCGTCGATCGTTGCCGGAAGTCAGATATTTTCATTTATAAAGTTTTAAATATGTATATTTTTAGGACAAAACCGCACGGATTACCCTCAGAAGGCCTTCGTTTATCCCCCTGGAGCCGGATGGATTACTTTTGTGAAGGATGTATGCACATTTTGGGACTTGAAGGAGGTGGACCCCATTGCTTCACATTATATCCACTGAAGGGTCTAAGACATTTTCTAAAATAACTGAAAATGTGTTCGTCTGAAACAAGATTGACATATGCATCTCAAACGGCTTGAGGGTGAGTAATGCATGGGTTAAATATCATTTTTGGCCGAACTAGCCCTTTAAAAACTTGGCTGGGATTTTGAGGTGGTACTGGAACCTTGGACCGATGACCAAAACTGAAAAAGACATGACACACAAAAACACATATGACAAAATCTGTTAGCCACAGCACCAAAGGTGAGCAGACAGACAGTGGAAGAGAGAGAATTCTGTTGAAATAACAAAAACAGCCACAAAAAAAAAAGTTTTAAAACTTTAAGATTAAAACATTGTATTAACATGGCTAATACTTACATAAAACTCCTTCCCAGGCTGCAAATTGTCCCACACTGTAGAGCTGTAAGAAATCAAAATAAATATTATTCAGTTAACGGTTATGTGTTTCTTGTTGAGGAAATATCTCATAAATCTGCTTACAATACATCTAAGTTAGGTTAATAAAACATAAGCTTCACTTGACCTCTCTAAATATTCTAACTTGATTTTTTGGCATGCATTTGACTTGTCTTTATTGGCTAATATATCATTAACTCTGATAGTCTGAAGTTTTTCAACAATTTACACCTTTATTTATATTTTTAATTATTATAATAATCATTATAAATGGGTCTCCCGCCTAAAAAGAAATGAAGTAAAAGACTAAACTGGTACCAATAGCCAATCTCTCTAAGCACAAATAAATCACCCATTTTGCGTTGCAAAGGAAAGTGCAGTGTTTTTAAGCCTTGCACGCGTCTTATTTTGTGTCTAAACGACTTATTCAATTTGGTCCAGTATTGATCATAAAATCATCAAGTTCGCCATTCGGGAAACGGACTGCAAATATAGCAGTTTGAGCAAAATGTATATAACGTTATGTCTATTATAAGTGCTTGTTTTTACCACTGACAGGCTCGGGTGTTCCCTACAGAGATAGGCCCAACAGTTAGACTAACATGATGTCAAATGCAGTAATTTCATCTCGCAGACCATCGTAAAACACATTTAATTAAAACTCGACAGAAACGAAATAAAACTCACAAAAGACCATCTCGATTTGTCTTTCCACCGTTCCCGCAATCACCAAATCTTTTTTGTTCGAAATAAAACGTAAGGTAGCCTATTGTTAATTCACGGAGTTATAACGTTAGATTTGAAAATGTCAGGACAAGCAGCAGGGTGAAAGAGCAGATAACGTTAACAAACTTAACAGTGTTTTTGCAACCGTCGCTGGCTAAACTTCCACTGTCATTTCACATTAAAAGCTATGTAGGCTACACACTATAGCGTAAAATCCTAAAACCTTATTATAAAATTCAAAATGAACTTACCAAATTTCCAGATATCCGCAGAGTGAGATATCCGCGCAGAGTGAGTGAACTGCCGCAGTTGTGCTCTGACGTCAGTCAGGCGGCGCGCGCGCTCTCTGTTTACAGCAACCCTGTATTTTTGCCTGGCATATTACAGCCAGGTTACAGCTAGGTTACAGCAACACTAAAATGTACTGTAAAATGTTCCCGCTCAAACAAAATTACCCAGAATGCAATGCAAATTACGGTATTTTACTGTAATATAGAAATGCAGTATTGTACTGTAGGTTTTTACAGTACTGTGCTGCTAAATCTACAGCGAAAGTTAACAGTGTATATATTAAGCACATTCCACTATATACTGTATGCCTTTGGACCACCGGCAATTTTGGTATTTTGAAGGGCATTTTTGTTTGTTTAATGTAACAGGAATTGTAGAAAACAGAATGTAGGCTATGTGAGGGCATTCAAATGAGTATCTGAACACCTCCATGTTCTGCCCAAATCTAGTTTTACCTTGGACAAGTGTTGCATTTTCCATTCAACATACCAGAGAACCAGTAGAAACCGTTTTTGAGTCAGTATATAGGTTTTTACTAATGTTAAAATTCATGTCGTTCTGAATGCCACATTATCAGACAACTTAGATCTTTTACAAGCCCTCATGTCATTCCAAACTTGTATGATTGTCTTTCTTACATTGAACACAAAATGAGAAGCTTAGCAAAATGTTCACACTATACGTGAATGAGCAGCTGCTGTCATCAAGCTCCAAATTTGTTAAATCACTATAAAATGACAAGATTTGTGGAGTGTAAATTTAAGTCCCATTCAACTGAAAATACACCCCTCTGCAATGGTTTGAAACATTTTTTTTAACATTCTGATCAACTATTGTTGTGTTCATAGAAGGAATAAAGTGGTTTGGAACAACATGAGAGTGAGTAAATAACAGAATTTAAATTTGTGAACTATTCCTTTAAGAATTCGTATTTACACAGAAAGTTGAGGTGGCAGTCTGACTGAAACTTCTCCTCAAATGCAGCGGTTATTATTAGCAGGGGTGTCGTTGGGTATGCAGGTGTCACATCCTTTTGCTCTAGTGAGATCTGAGCACGACTGCCAATAGAAACGGATAAAACACTACACCTCCACACACTACACTGTCATCATTCTCTCTTTTTGAGCTCTACTTTCCTTATTTTGCCACTCACTTCTATCTACACCTTCATCTTGAATGAAAATGCCTAGTTGTTTAGTCTGGCTTCAGAAGTTTTGGTAAAGCTTTAGGTTTGAGTTGTGATACACGTCACAAAACCCTCTAATTAAGTTGCCTGTTATTGTTATAAGAACCAATTACAATATACATTTTGTCTAGCTCAAATTTGTGTTCATAGATCTAGTCAGCATATGAGAAAGCTATTCCAAAAATGAAAAGTGTTATTTACTCACCCTCATGTCATTCCCAGAAAAAAATTGTTTATGTTCCATATAAGAAAGTAAGTTTTATTAATGAGTTACTTAAAAATAACTTATTAGTTCTTGACTTTTGAAATACGCTAATGACTGATTTATTTTTTAATTAGTAAATGAATACTTTTATTTAGCAAGGATGCATTAAATTAAGTGACAGTAACGAATTTTACATTACAAAATATTTCTCTAACTCTCTTTTCATCAAAGAATCCTAAAAAAGTTATAGCACATTTTTATGGAGTAAATCAGCATATTAGAATGATTTCTGAAGGTTCATGTGACACTGAAAACTGGAGTAATGATGCGGTAAATTCAGATTTGCCGTCACAGGAATAATTACATTTTAAAATATATTCAAAAAGAAAAACTGTTATTAGAAATTGTAATAATGTTTCACAATATTACTGTTTTTACTTTGATTTTGATGAAATGCAGTCTTGGTGAGCATAACTTGGAACATACATGGTGAATAACATGCATATTTTAATTGTGTGAAAGTGTTTACCCAACAAAATGCCGGGCTCCATACAGGCAGACACTGGACACCTATTGGAGCCTTGGAGTTGAGTTTGACTCTGGGGGCCTGAGGCTGTTTCTACCCCCACATTCTCTGTGCCGAAAAAGGATCCAGGACAGGTCAGTCTGTTATATTAGGAACTTCTGCTATTGCTGCCTCCCCTTCAGCAGAATGGCTAACTGGCTCATCGTGATCTTTTGTGCTCACTAAGAGTTGGTTGCCAGAATGGGCAGATACAATTACCATCCAAACTGCTATGAGGGTTCAAGCAAGCTGCTCTACTAATTTGAACACATTCCACTGGAGCAGTAGATGAGTGAGCTAAGAAAGGTGTTGTCTGGCGGATTGTTGGACAATGTATTAGGTGTAAAGAACATGTCTCAGGTTCCAAAGCTAAAACATTGCATGCATCCCATAACTTTGAATGGTGCTTTTTCTGTCAGGGTATTTTTGGTATTTTCGGGGTTTTCTTTGCCCTCTGACATGAGGCTCAGTATGGTTACATGAAATCAGAGAGTTGAGAAGGGTTTTCTGAGCCAGTCTACAGCTGGTTGGGTGGCGTAGATATCTGGCATTCCCAGATTCCCTGTATTGTAGAGCTGACAGACTATATTGTGTGTGTGTCTCTCTCTCTCTCTCGCTCGCTCGCTCTCTCACATATCTATATATATAAAAATGTATTATTACTTGATAGTAATTGTTTGTTTGTCTGTTTATTTATTTCAGCTATTTCGGAAAAATATTTGTTTCCTCTATTTTAAGATAAGACAATGGATTTGAAAGATAATTTAGAATAATTGTTTTTATTTTAAGAAATTGATTATACTTTTGCCATCCACTAGCAGAAACTTATAGGGATAGTTTACCTAAACATTATTTTAGCATTTATTACTTACTATTACTTTCTTTGCTGGAACATAAAAGATATGAATAAAGATATAAATATAGATAAACATATGTAGAGAAAAAAATCTCTGTGGGTTTTCTTTACACAATAAAAGTCGGTGGGGTCCAGTGTTATTTGGACCTAATTGACTTTCAAAATATTACAAATGATTTGAATCCACAAAAGAATAAAATCCTAAATGTCAGCTTATCATATTGGCCAGAATTTCAACATTGGTACATCCCGTTATGGGAGCTGTAATTTTGTCTTTTGGTGTTTTTTATGTGTGTGCCATTTAAACATTTGTAACAAGAAAGGCTGCATATTTCACAAAGAGTCAAGGGACCTAAAGCATATACGTACAGTTACATGCACAGAGTTTAGAGAAGTTGTGAAGAATCACATGATAGAACTTTGTAAACTGAACTTGCAGAAATGATCTATCATTTCTATCTTCTATCATCACTCACCTGGGTTATTTAGGTACATCGTCAACTCAAGTATTGTAAACATGCAAGTTAAGTTACATTTATATAGCTATATATATAGCTTGGCAACACAGTTCTTTAAATGGACCCTGCTGGTCCTAAATGACAGATGGATCTATAGAGTGAACATAGCATGGATTCATCTCTAGACCATTTGGGTATTATTAGAGTTAATACTTTCAGATAATTGTGTTTTTGTGATTTGTCATGACCTTTTTAAATCTTATTTACCGCTTAGGAGTATGTTGATATTCTTTTTTAAGAGTGTTTTTACCCACAATGTGTTGTTTAAAAGTGTGTAATGTATTTGACACTTATTTGTACATGTAGATAAATGTCATATTTCAACAACATTGTTTGTCTTGCTGAGAAAAAACGTTGAAGTTTCAGCATTTAAAGCACTCTTAATGAATGTTGGCAGTGTTTCATTGCATGAAGATGACTCGGGTGGTGTCTTAGTCTGTGTCCAATTTTATCTGTCTCTCTGTCTATGTGTATCACTCTCAATCTCAGTTTACTACCTTCTTGGCCCCCCTCTGTCCTTCTAAAGTTGGAATTTGGCTTGACGTAGAGATGCTAATATTTGTCGACCATCCGTTTAACCTTCACAGGGCTATGTGTTGACAGCATCTGTCTAAATTATGGATTATGAATGTATGCCTTTTTTCAAAGGTCAGGGATTGGTAAATCATAAAAAAAAGAAATACATATTCTTTTAAAAGTTGTTCTTGGTTTTGCAAAAGGGGGGAATGTTGCATTAACACACTTGATTAACACACTTGATGACAGATAAACTGTTTAAGTCATTTTAAGTGCAAATGGAAAATCGTAACGATAAAAGATTTGACACTTTTGATGTTCTGCGCAAATACAGGTTTACTAAAAATACACTTTGTTTTCACAAATTACTGCCCATTAGGACAAGATCTTGTTGAAGACTATGAGGGATTTGGAGCCAGATGTTACTTCCTACATGTCCCGTAGATCTATATAAGTAGATTTGTTGTGTTTATGGGCGAGAACAACACCAGTGGGATTCCAGCCAATGTCTAGTGTTGTATAGCCACACAGAGAGGAAAAGCCAAACCTGGGTGTCATGCTCCATGACTGTTACCTCCCCCCTATACTTTATCCTCCTCTCAATGTGGATCACTTTTTGGAAAGGGTGTCATGAGAACTCCAGCTGGATTCGATTACATGCGGAGAGCTCTGCGTTAATCAAATGCTTGAAAATAGCCTTTTATTTGTGTGGTATGCCATCAGAGTTCCCTAATGCTGAAATAAATGGATACAACAGACTAGGACAGACTATTTAGGCTACTGACTGGCATGTTTACTGGAAGGCTATGTGGTGTAATCCTCTGAGGTGCATCTCGTAGCACAGGACATAATGTCCATAACCAGATCTATGTGATCCGTTACAGCTGTTTGCTCTGAGGTCATAGTTGTGGCTCCGAAAATCATATGATCCGTACCTTACATGTGGGCGGAATTCCAACTGCGGTTCTTCCTGGCAGTGTATAAGTAATTTGTTAAAGTTTGCAGATGATACTCTAGTGGCTGTACTTACACTCTATTTGAGAACAGACTTCTTAGTTCTATTTTTTTTTTGGTACATACATTATGAGTAATAGCCTCATTAGCTGGCACTGGCAGTGGTTTTAGTTGCTAATCCCCACAATCTCAGTGACAGTTCAGATTAAGCTGTCTAGCGCTGCTCATTTTCACCAGAATAGCTAGCTGCTTTATGAAAGTGTACAGCATGTAAAATGTTGCGCCAGTCGTGTTAAACGAGCTTGATTGTCAGTGAAAATACAGTCATTAAACCAGCTAATGACTAGCAAGAGACTGCTTATTGGCTGCTCGGCTGCAGCAGGAGATGCTTTTGCAGATGTTATTGGGGTTGACTGAAGTCTATTTCCATTTGCAAACTGTTTAGCTATTACTGTTTGCAAAATATGTTGGAGGCATTATTTTTGCTCCATTTCTGGAATGATCGGACTTGCTTTGAAACTATTGAATGGAAATAATCTCTATTTGAATGTGTTTGTGTATAATATGTATGTATGTGTATAGAAGTGTGTCCCATCACAGTGTGCAGCAAACTAAAAGTACACCATTGTTAGGTTCATTTCCTTCAAGTGTAAACTTTGGTTCTGTAGGTCTATCAAAATATAGTTTAAGCATCCCATCTTGGCTTACTGATGGAAGATAGGCGGAGTGTTCAGGGAATAAAATCAGTGTATGTCTGCGCAGTTTTTAATGACATCAATTGAATTGTGTTAAACAGATGTCACACCTGCTGCGTCCCAATTCGCCTACTTATACTACGCCCTAAAAGTATGTACTCTTTTTGTGAAGAAAAGGTACATACTTTTGAGTGTGTAGCAAAAGGGTAGGCAAGCTTTGGGACATACTACTTCGTCATCTTTATCGGACAGATCTGTCGCGTACATCCTGTCACCGTAAACTGCCCTGTCAATCATCTCGTCACAGTTAAAATCCTCCATTCAATCTAATATAACTTCTTACCATTTCGGATAGAATTGTTGTCGCACGTTCATCTGCCAGTCATGGGTCTTTCATGCCGAGACTCTCCTCATGTGTTTGGAATTTGAATATAATAATGCATTTAAAAGTTAATGGCTAATCATATCTTTGCAAAAGTTCACAATGCTGCAGATGCAATATAATGTGGACAACATTGAATAAAATTTTTTTTGTGAGGTTAGATACTGATAATCAGCCGTTAGAGTGTGCATCTGCACTTCGGATTCTGACCGGATATAGTAGACCATCCGGGTCTCTTTGGGACGCTCATTTCAACATACTACGATTTGGGACGTACTAATTCTATTTTCAATACAATTTAGGACGGATAGTATGCGAATTGGGACGCAGCAACCATGTAGCTGTTCCAGTGTAAAGCCATGTCAATCACATGATCCACAACATGAGCTGGCTGCCAGTGCAATAGAAATTTCTACATTTGTCTGCCCCCTTTTTGGAGGGTAATTATTTTAGAATGATGGTTTAATGTGCCCTCCTACATTTAAAATCATTCATACACCCCTGTGCCCAGGCTAGACTATTCCTGCTGTGAGTTAATCTAGCCTGGAAGCATATTGAGTTTTGCTGATCCAGCAGGAATGTTGCTTGTCTTTCAAGGGCCAGGCCTGCTAACAGCTAACCGGTCTGTGACAACACAGACTTTACATTTGGCCAGAAACCCAAGGATTTCAGAATTAGCTGATTTTGCGGCTCAGTTTCCTTGAATGTTGTTTTGAACTTAAATGGATAGTTGTCCCAAAAATGAAAATTCATGTCATTCCAAAACTCATAAGACTTTTGTTCATCTTCTACAAATGAAGATACTGTTAATGCAGTGGTTCCCCAACATTAGGTTAGAGTGGCATTTAACATCCTTCTATGTACCCTCTTTCTCTTCCACTCTTCCACTTAGCCTGGAGTCACACCTTTTCTATTAAGGGACCATTTTTGCCCACCTTAAATTGATTTTCATGTGCATTTTTTTTTTTACCTTTTATAAAAGGCAAAGTTTTTCTAACCGTATTAAATGTACCTATGTGTCCAATTCTTAAAATTCCATTAATATAACTATTAGTATATTAAATAAAGCAATAAATTAAACAAAATCAATCATTTCAATCAAATAAAAAATTATCAACAAAAGCCATCTTTGCACTGCAGTGGTACAAGCTGCTTCTAGATGTATTTACACACTGTTTAATCTTGCTCAGATGTAGCATGAATGCAATCACAATGGCATAAATAATGTTATGAGACAGTTTTAAATTAAAAAATGTTCAATAGAGAAATATGAAATAATGGTCAAAACGAAGTGATTCTTATAATATTATTTTTAAGTATTAAACTAAATATTAAACTAAATATTAAACTAAATATTATTAAACTAAATATTATTAAACTAAATATTATTAAACTAAATATTATTAAACTAAATATTATTAAACTAAATATTATTAAACTAAATATTATTAAACTAAATATTATTAAACTAAATATTATTAAACTAAATATTATTAAACTAAATATTATTAAACTAAATATTATTAAACTAAATATTATTAAACTAAATATTATTAAACTAAATATTATTAAACTAAATATTATTAAACTAAATATTATTAAACTAAATATTATTAAACTAAAACCGGCAGTAGCTAGTGGCAAGTCGCCGTCTTAATGAGTGAGTCATCGAGTCATTCATTCATCCTTTCATTGACTAAGCAAGTGGCTGTATTTTTGAATGGGTCATTGACTTATTGATTCTCCCAATTCGTTCAAAGCCCCAGATTCGTTCACTGACCAAACACTGCTGTGTGTTGCTTGGAGATGTACAACAGTTCTGCTGTGGCTTTAGGTGGAACTATTTGTAGCGCCACAATAAAAACAATTCAAAACTGAGCTGAGTGAAGGAATAACTTCTGTGACGCCAATCCTTTAAGCTTGCATCTTGTTTTATTTTGGACAGGTTTGCACTGTCAACAAAATATGTGTGTCAGCCATTCTCCCATACTGAAGCCTAATTTATACTTCTGTGTCGAACTCACGCCGTAGCTACGTCGTAGGCTGTGTGTAGCACGCGTAGCCTACGGCGTACCCTGACGAAAACGGACAATGACGCAGAAGTATAAATGAAATCCGACGCTTAGCCTACAGCATAGACACTACGGCGTTCGACTCAGAAGTATAAGTCAGCCATAACACATAACAGGTGTCTTAACCCCACTTAATAAATGACACTCCCCTTTTAGCATTGGTCACATTACTTTTCCATTACATGGCTCCTACAGTATTATCTAATTGCACAATAGAGCAAACTATAGATTTTGATATATATAATAGATTTATTACAATTTTGTTTGTTTAACTGTTAAAATCAATGTCACATTTGCAATCGTGTGCATATTCGGGGAAAAATTGCATTACACTTGTATAACATAACTTTAAAAACGAACTTGTGTTTTATATTATCAAAGCGAGTTTGAGTCTTAAATGGATCTCTAAGCACAGTGTGTCTATATTTGTTTTTCATGCTAGTAAGTGCTAAAACCCCACTTTTCCTGTTTTACACTGGGGCCTTGTGTCTATTAGAAATACATGCTCGGTTTGAATGATATTTTATAGTGGGGTAGAAATGAAATGAAAGGCAAAACTCATTTTGCATTTTGAATTTAAAAGCATTTTGTTCGCATACTCCGTCACCTCACGTTCTCCATTTTGGAAATATGAGAGATTTCTCTCCCTCCATTGAAGCGTAAAATTTTTAGTTTAATGGACTTTCAAAGGGTTTATAAATTCTAAACGCAATCCATACTCAAGCTGTTTGATCCAAGTCTTCTTGAGAGAGACACACGTTATGCACAGATTTAATTTAGGATTTTATTCACATATAAACATTGTTCAGCACACATACATGGAGTACACCAAAAAAGGTGAACAGAAGCTCAACCATACTTGCTTTAGGAACAAGTTTCAATGAGGTTTGTTGTCGTTCAAGTTTTCATTTCTGAAATGTACAGTATGTTTTCATTTCTGAAATGTACAGTATGTTTTCAGAGTACATTGAACTCTTATCTCAAAAGATCAGGGACAATTTGATTCCTCGTGATTCTTTAATGACCAATTTCTGTATTATTCAATCTAGACTAGAATATATACTGTAAATAATCTCTGCTTTAATATAGGCTGTGCATGGACTGAATTTTACTTTGAATCAATCTGTAGTCCTGCTTGAACATGCTGCATGTACAGGGGGTTGTTCATTCTGTCTTTCAGTAAATGTGAGTCATTAGGAAGCTGTCTGACACACTGTTGGCACCATGGTCATGTGAACTTCACCGCCTACATGCAAGTCATGCCAGTGATGGCCATGTCTGCTGTTCATCAAACGGGCCTTCTCGATCATCATGCTTTACCAGTCACTCGTTTTTTTCTCTATCCATTTCTCCAACCTGTCCCTTATTTTCCTTAGTGCTCTTGGCAGCAAAAGGGACATCTAAATATTTGTAATTGTGATTTAATTAAAATGGCTATCGTACTTTTTCAGTATTTATTATGGTGCTATGATGGTTTTTTATGATTCAGATTTTAATTGAGAAGTTATTAGATTTCCAGCTTGGCATAAATGATAAAGAGCTCATTAGTATGTATTGATTTTAAAGGAATAGTTCACTCAAAAGAATTAAATTGTGTCACTCACCCTTGTTGTTCCAAACCTTTATGACTTTCTTCCATGAAACACAAAGGAGAGTTGTTGAAGAATGTTCTGGCAATTTTCTATGAAATTCTCCCATTCCATTTTCCTATGAAATGGATGTTACGATAGTCATTTCTTATTGTGTATCCGAGTGTATCCATTTCTATACGCGTATCCGAGTGAAACGACTTCTCAAATGAAAAGAATTTAGGGCGGGACTTGATTGTGTGCATCTGGATTCTAAAATTGATTGGGTAGTTGGATTGTTGTGCTTTGCTATTATTGCTGTGATCTCATTTGAGTGACAGGTTGTCACTTTTTGCCTATTGTTTTTCAAATGCTGTGTATTCTGACATACTACACCCTTGGCATGCTGTTTTTCACATACTATATATTTAGGGAAGTACTGTAGGTATATTCAGACGTGAGGAGAATGCACTCTCTAAAAAATGCTGTGTTGCTTCAACCTATGTTTGGGTCAAATATGGACAAACCCAACTGTTGGGTTTAAAATTGAATTGAAAATTTTTAACCAATGGTTGGGTTTGTACATATTTGACCCAAACATTGGGGTGAAACAACCCAGGATTTTTTTTTGTGTGAAATTTGTGAGTTTGCCATGATTAATCAGTGTATTGAATGATCTGTACTGGACTCTTGTTGACCTCTGTAGTGGTCGAATGGCAGCAGCTGCTGCGCAGATGTTCCTACCACTCACTGAGGTGACTTACCACACACAATGCAACTCAATACAGCAGCAGCTCTATGACCCTCGTCTGCTATCTGGGCTAGTCACACCAGTGGTGAAGTGTGTATAGTGGTAGATGACTTATAGACAACATCAATCAGTCATACAGTAATTTCATACGCTATTGTCTTCAGATTTAGAAGTACTTATTGTCTGATTCTTGATATTTTTCCCTCTGAAGCCGTTAATGTTATTTTTTGCTAATGTTAGATGTTGTAGTCTATATATGTGTTAAAATTCTGTTATATGCTCTAACTTGGTTTACTTACACCTTTAATTTCACCTTTTAGTTAATAAGCTCATTTGGTCATTTAGGAGTTTAGTATGAGCTCTTGTCTTTTAAGTGTGTTTAGAGGCTGCTGGCCTTGAGTCAGCTCTGCAATCATGAGATCATTTGTAGATCGACCTGGGTTAATTACTGCGGCTTTAACTCATCCCTCATGAGCCTATAACCCACACACCATCACTGGTACCTGTAGGATTTCCATATTAAATGAGCTGCTTTTTTCTTTCCAAACTTGCCCATCTGTTATGTCTTCCACCTAACATGGCTAATGGGAATAACATTTGGACTGAATAATGTCATTGATAAACTGATAAACTTTGTGATGGAATAAGAACTTTAGAGCTATTTTGTGGATAAACCTTCTCAGGTCCAATTCAATATCCATTACTGTGGTTTCATTTTAAATGTCTTTTTGATTAGCATTTTTAAAGTTTTTTGCCCTCTAATTGCTTGATTGACCATCAGTCTGTCTTTCTTACTGTCTCCATAGATCCGCAGTGCTTTAGAGTTGCATACGCCTCAAATTTACGGTAAGACCAAGCTCTCTGTACCTCTTTCAAAATATTTTTCTTGTGCTGCTGTTAATTGTCTTTCATTGCTGTAGAAAAGTCTTTCCCAGCCTTTTTTGTTTTATGTACACCAAACAGTCCCATTAGTAGGGCTCATTGGATATCATTAAGCATTAGCATTATTAAAATGTGCATTACCCTCTATAGTTATTCACATTTAAACTAAAAACAATCAATACTTTGGGTGAAACACTGACTGAACCACTAATTTCTTTTCAAACTCAAGTGGTTTCTGTCACTTTACAATTTATTAAAGTTTGATTGGCTAAAACATTTGGTGGTGAGAAAATAACAACACTGCTTCACAACACAAGCTTTCCTGTGTACTGAACCTAAAACTAAATCGTTTTTGCAAACTTAAATAAATAATAAATGAATAAATATTAGATTAAAAATGTAAACTTAATTACTAGTAGTAATAACTAGAAAATTTCTAAATAAGTTACAAAAATTAGTCAAACTAAAATAAAAAAAAAATTAAAGCTAAATAGAAATGTATTGAAAACTTCAACAAAAATTAAAACGAGAACTGAAAATATAAAAAGCTAATAAATATTAATAAATACGGTACTACTATACAAATAATACTAAACAAACACTGTTGTACAAAGGTACTAGTGCGATGATTTGTAATTTCTTTTTTATAGGTTTTAAGTTAATTGAAATCTCTCAAAGTAATCAGTTTTATGCACATTTATACACTAACTTTGTGGAGGGTGGAGTTTTGCGCCGTAATCATATTTCAGTAGCCCACAGTTACTATAGTAACACTGGTGACAGACGTGAGTCACGTCTAGAAGTGTATGAGTGTATGAGAATATAGCTGCCGAGTCTTGCTGATATGAGGCAGTGGAAATAAACGGTTGTGTTAATTGAATGGCTGCATGTGTGCGTTTCATTACTGTAAGAACTTGAGTGAGTAATCAGACTTCAGTCATTCTGCTAACCTGAATGTAGCATGTGATCCTGTTAAATGTCTAAAAATGGAAGAGAAGAAAACATACTCTGCTCACTCTGCTTCTACTCTATGTTTTTACTATCATTAAAAAAATCCCTTCCACATGCATCATCTCTGCCTATTTTTCTAAAATGCTCCAACAGTGCTGCTCTGTCATCAACATGTTAAGCCCACCCTGACTTTTTTAATCAGTTAGGACATGCAGAGCAAATAAAAATGTTCCAGTGGCATGTCTAAATTAGTAGGCTTAGCTACTTTATAACATTTTCCAATATTCCCCAGTTTTAAAAATTTTGACAATACACTCGAATTCAGTATCTTTTAAAACTTTATTCCCCCATAATAACACACACACACACAAACATTACATAAACACAATTGCACTGTGTAATGCAGTTAAAGGGTTAGTTCACCCAAAAATGAAAATTAAGTCATTAATTACTCACCCCCATGCTGTACCAACCCCGTAAGGCCTTCGTTCGTCTTCGGAACACAAATGAAGATATTTATGATTAAATCTGAGAGGTTGATCACTCCTCCATAGGCTGCCTAAGGGAATGAAACTTGACGGCCCAGAAAGTCATTAAAGAAAATGTTTAAATATTCCATGTCACAACAGTGGCTCAACTATAAGTTTATCAAGCGACGAGAATACTTTTTGTGCGAAAAAACAAACAAAAATAACGACTTTATTCGACTATTCCTTTTCTTCCTTGTAGGCCTGAAACGAGACTTCGAGAGATTTCCACGACGCATGCCCGAGAATTGCGATCTCCTTCAACTACTTCAGTTAAGTTCTCGCGCATGCGTCGTGGAAATCTCTTGAAGTCTCGTTTCAGGCCTACAAGGAAGAAAAGGAATAGTCGAATAAAGTCGTTATTTTTGTTTGTTTTTTCGCACAAAAAGTATTCTCGTCGCTTGATAAAATTATAGTTGAGCCACTGTTGCGACATGGAATATTTAAACATTTTCTTTAATGACTTTCTGGGCCGTCAAGTTTCATTCCCTTAGGCAGCCTATGTAGCAGTCATAAACCTCTCAGATTTAATCATAAATATCTTCATTTATGTTCCGAAGACGAACGAAGGCCTTACGGGGTTGGTACAGCATGGGGGTGAGTAATTAATGACTTAATTTTCATTTTTGGGTGAACTAACCCTTTAATGATGATACTGACTCTTTTACACCCCCCTCCCCTCCCCTCCCAAAAAAAATCTCGAGGACTCGGCCTGAAATTACGAGTCCTTCTCCCACTGTGGTCCGAGCCCGAGTCAAGACCGAGTCAAGGCTTAGTCTTTGAAGGAACAAGTCCGAGACGAGTCCGAGAAAGCAGAAATCGAGTACTCGAGTACTACATCACTAGTCTGATTCACAAGCAAATGACTCGTGTGAACATGTTGTTGTAATGAATGCTTCTAAAAGATTCACAAACTTCAGTAGTTTACATTTTGAATCAATCGGATGAATCGTTCACTGAATGAACTAACTGAATCACTCAGGGCAGTAACTGAATCAACATTTGACTCGTGGCTCAATACTTTTAGTGATGTCTCAAAATGAAGCAAGTTGTTTTATAATAGTCATGACACAATGTCTGATTCAACTCTGTGTATATTGAGTTTCCAACAATGCATTTCCTGATCTATATATGTCTGTCTAAAATGGCTTGGAGCTCTACAGCTTGTCCCTGACATACAGTACTAGGTCAGATCGCTCCCAAACCCTTGCCAGTGTTCAGTGTGCCAACTGTGTACAAGGGCATCCTCCATCCCCACAGGCAACGCATAGACTAAAGGTTAGCTAAATGTTGAGAGCTACTCTGACTTTAAGATAATAGTCTCTAATTCTGTAATGGATGTTAAATTAATGCTAATTTTGAAGGGAATGAACGGTTATAATCCTTTTTATGCTCAAGTCAAAGTGATTTGAACCTTCAAAGTGAAACTCTATCCTCTGTCTAGTATTATGTTGTGCCTTCTTTTTTCTCTGTGTGTGTGTTTAAACTAGACAGTGTTTCATTAATGCGCAGTTTGGATAGTGCTGAAAGCGGTAAAGACAGCTGACTGGGAGTTCAGGTGCTAACAGTAAAGTGTGTGTGAGAGAGGATGGACCGAATCCAGATACCTTTCTAATAACACACACAGTGTCAAACAGGAAAATGAGTTCATTTTACATATTCTATGTGTATTAGAGGGCCAAAACTATTAAAAAGTGTAAGTATGTAATTGGTTAAAATGTTCATCCTGCTTTAATGATTAATGTGAGCATGTGTATTGGTGGTAAAATAATATTACAGATAGAGATGGACAGTGATTTTGCACTACATAAAAAAGAGACTTCTACATAGTTACAAATAATTTCTGTTTCAAATAAATGCTGTTCTTTTGAACTTTCTATTCCACAGTTTCCACACAAATATTATGATAAATATGTAATAAATGATTCTAGTGCTCCAAATCAGCATATTGGAATGATTTCTAAAAGATCATATAGCACTGAAGAGTGAAGACTGGAATAATTATGCTGAAAATTCAGCTTTGCCATCACAGGAATAAAATTACATCTTAAAACGTATTAAAATAGAAAACAGTTATTTTAAATTGTAATAATATTTCGTAATATAACTTTTATTATATATATATATATATATATAATATATATATATATATATATATATATATCTCTGTATTTATAATCGCATACATGCAGTCTAGGTGAGCATAAGAGACCATTTTAAAAATCTCACCAAGTACCGACTCCAAACTTTTGAACTTTGGTGTATATTTATTTAAATTTTTGTATTTAGTGAGGGAACACTTTGCTGACAATCAGTACTTCTGGGGGGAAAATTCAAATAAATGAATTGGCATTAATCAACAATGAACATGTTTGACAATATTTGCATTTACATCTTTTTTGAGAGTCAGAATGTTGATGAAAGTCCTAAAATCAGCATCATTCAAATGCACATGTTCTCTCTTCTGTTCTCCATCCCTCTCATCTCCTTCCATCTCTCCACAGGTGCAGAGTCTTTGTAATACTTGAGCTGGCAGGATGGTGGCGCTGTCTTTGAAGATCTGTGTGAGACAGTGTAATGTGGTAAAGACGATGCAGTTTGAGCCATCAACGGCAGTGTATGATGCATGCCGGGTCATCCGAGAGAGGGTTCAGGAAGCCCAAACAGGACAGGGTGGGACATGCTTTCTTTGTTCCTTGTATAGTAAGATTTTCTAGTTGCTAATGTTGTATCATTTTTTCAAATGCAAGCTCTAATACAGTGCCTGTTGTTCCTCACTCAGCTTCAGAATATGGGCTGTTTCTGTCAGATGAAGACCCCAGGAAAGGCATCTGGCTGGAAGGGGGGGGCCGGACGCTGGATTATTACATGCTGAGAAATGGGGTAAGTTCTTTGATCTTTTCTCTCTCTCTCTCTCTCTCTCTCTCTCTCTCTCTCTCTCTCTCTCTCTCTCTCTCTCTCTCTCTCTCTCTCTCTCTCTCTCCCTCTCTCTCTCTCTCTCTCTCCTCTCTCTCTCTCTCCTCTCTCTCCCTCTCTCTCTCTCCTCTCTCTCCTCTCTCCTCTCCTCTCTCTCTCTCTCTCCTCTCTCCTCTCTCCTCTCTCTCTCTCTCTTTTTTACAAGCTGTTGTCAAATGATCTGTGACATGTCTTTGGACTCTCGTCTTGTTTTGTGTTTTTGCAACACATTTTGAGTGTGTGTGTTGAAGATGAGAAGAGGTCTTAACTCTCCTCTTAGTTATTTTTATAGTCTCTGTATGTGTGAGAGAGGAAAGGCTCCCCTTAGTGTCTACACTTACTGAAACAAGCTACAGTTTTGTGATTTAAGGACATCGGTCACTGCAGGCATGTGGGTTTTTGTTTGTATTTGTTTACGCTTGTAAGTCTCTGTGATTGTGTGAAGAAATGTTGCATAGAAAGACAAAACCGAATGTTTGTAATGTGTGTGCGGTGTAAATTGAGAAGTGTTAAAAGATGATTTCATCAGAAGTGTTTCATCTTTTGTCAGAAGTTGACATCAAAAGACCTCTTCTTCTCCCTCATACATGCGCACACACAGATGTTCAGCTCTCACAACCACATCTTGCTTGTCCAATTTGTTGTATTTTGCAAAAATTTTCCTTTTCCTCTTGTTTTTCTTACCAACTCATTCACATTCATTACAGTGTTTGCAAGGCAGCACCTAATTTACATTCCTCAAACATTCTGGCTAGGGTTTGTTCTTTTTGCAATTCTGCAAATTCAACTCGAACTGCTTCGGATACAGAACTTTGTTTTGTAGATAATCTCAGTCTTAGGTTAAGGTCATTAAAAATGTAACCAGCATCAGTGATTATCAGAATACTAACATACTGAATTGTCATTGATCTTTTTTTTCTTGCATCTATTTTGCTCACTCGTTTTTTATTGTCTTCCTTGCATATTTTTAAACATTTATAGTAATTGTTTTGCCTTTAGGCTGCACAAATTTGATTCTTGTGTGCTGCTGGCTGAAAACAAGACGTGTGGTGAATTTCATGCAAACAGCGAAACAACTCTGATGCAGAATTTCATTCAGAATCAAAACATCTTTCCTTAAACTTTAAAACTATTTGTTTATTGAGCTCGGGAAGTCTAGTTTCTCTCCCTCGGTCTCTTAGGACATACTGGAGTATAAGAAAAAACAGAGACCTCAGAAGATAAAAATGCTGGATGGCGCTGTGAAGACCATCATGGTGGATGATTCCAAAACTGTAGGAGAGCTGCTTGTCACCATCTGCAGTAGAATAGGTCAGTGATGCTCTTATACAGGTTACTATCTGATATATCTGTATCATACAGTTATTCTCTTATATGGGTTATTTTGAGGGGCAACGTGTGGTTCCGTAGGTGACATAAGACACGACTGAAGGGGGCAAAAAGGTTTAACTTGGTAGTAAATGATTAAAAAAAGATGTGTTAGTATACTGGTTTAGTTTTTATTTAAAGTTCAAGGCAACCTGTGTTTTAAACAGTGATTTGCACACAGATTCAACTCCATTGGACTGACCAAATATATACATGTTAATGCATGATCTGCCATAGCGTTTAAGACCAATGCTTTATATATTACTGTTAAAAAAAATTTTGATTTGAGAAATTAATACTTTTTTTTTTTTTTTTTTTTCAAGTGAGAGTGATCACATTTGTAATGTTACCAAAGATTTCGATTTCAAATTGATCAATTTTTTTAACTCATCAAAGCATGCTGAAAGAAACCCCGTTTACACAAAAATAATAAACGACTGTTCTCAACGTTTATAATCAGAAATGTTTCTTGAGCAGCAAATCAGCATATTTGAATGATTTCTGAAGGATCATGTGACACTGAAGACTGGAGTAATGATGCTGAAATTCAACTTTGTCATCACAGGAATAAATGACATTTTTAAAATATTCTCAGAGAGAAAACAGTTATTTTAAATTGTAATATTATTTCACAATATTACTCTTTTTACTGTATTACTGATCAAATAAATGCTGCCTTGGTGAGACTTCTTTCACAAACACTAAAAATGTATACCATCCCCAAACTTCAGTAAAACAAATCAGTAATTTGTCAATTTGTCATGCAATTAAGTGCATTAGAAAAGATGGCAACATGGGCACGAATGCAGTTTAAACCGGAGAAATCCAGAAGCCTCAGTATCCACAAAGGGAAATTGATGAGAAACGTTTTCAGCATCCAAGGCTCAGAGCTAATTCAAGACCAAGGGATCCGGTGTCTTGGGAAACGCTACGACCACTCCCTGAAGGACACGGGCAGTCTCAAAGATACCAAAGTCCAATTGAATATCTGGCTTAAGGCAATCGACACCAGTCAGTTGCTCGGCAGGTTCAAGGTATGGTGCTTTCAATACGGCATTATACCCAGACTGCAATGGCCCTTCCTGCTGTACGACTATCCTATGACACAAGTGGAAGCAATGGAGAAGATGTGCAGTAAGTTTGTGCGGAAATGGCTGGGTGTTCCCCCCTTCTTTCAGCTCAGTGAACCTGTACAGTAAAACCTCCAAGCTCCGCTTGCCTGTTTCATCAGTAGCTGAAAGAGTACAAGGCCTCCAAGGCAAGAGCAGTCAGCACGTTGCTCCTATCCAAGGATGGGAAAGTCCAGCACGCTAGCAAGTCCATCAAGTGCGGCAGGAAGTGGAAGGCCCAAGAAGCAGTGTCGGAAGCTGAAACATACTGAAACATCAGGAGATTGTCGGAGTGGTCTGCCAAGGCCGTATGGGACTTGGACATTATAACATCAGAAGGTGGAGTAAGACCAACACCAGAGGCAAGAGAGAGCTTGTGGTACAGAGGGTCCGACAGGCAGAAGAAGAACAGCGCCGAATCAAAGCAGTAGGACTGGCCTCTCAGGGGCAGTGGATACAATGGGACCAGGCACTGGAGCGATCACTGTCCTGGAAGGAACTCTGGGAAACCGATCAGGGCAAGTTGAGTTTTCTTGCTACGTGCTGTGGCCGACCTCTTACCAACCCCAAGTAATTTAAAGATCTGGGGCAAGGAAGAAGATCCATCATGCAAGCAATGTGAAGCAGCATTATGCACACTGAATCACATCCTGACGGCATGCCCCAAAGCATTGGGAGATGGTCGTTACAGGTGGAGACATGATAAAGTCCTGACAGAAGTCGCCAAATGGGTGGACCTGCAGAGGGTCAAAGCTAATAACAGCCAGTCACCACAGTCTCCAAAATGCATCAACTTCCAATCTGAAGCCAACCATACTCCCACGGTAAAGGCAACTGCCAGGCACCCGCCATCCATTCTACAGCGTGCTGTTGATTGGGAGATGTAAGTGGACCTGGGAAGAAGGCTTGTATTTCCACAGGACATCGCAGCAACCTCACTTCGCCCGGATCTGGTCCTGATATCCAGGAGCATCAAGACCATCTTGGTAGCTGAACTTACGGTGCCATGGGAAGACAGGCTAGCTATTTCGCATCAAATTAAAAAGGCTAAGTACCAGGACGTGATAGACGAGGCTCTTACCAAAGGATGGCACGCAACCATGTTTCCCATCGAAGTCGGTTGTCGCGGTTTTCCAGCAACACCTTTGCACCATTTCCTACAAAAGGTTGGCCTGGGATCAGAAATATCTGAGAAAAGCCACCAGGGAGATAGCCCTGGCAGCTGAGACTAGCTCAAGATGGTTGTGGCTGAAGAGAGCCCACAGCTGGAACCCCTTTGCAGGCAAAGACTAAATGTTTTTCGCTGCCCCGCTCAGGTGAAGCGTACAGGTTAAGGGGCGAAACGCTAGTGAACCTGAGATACCTGCTGATGATGCAGAGGGGTCTTTAGCAATCTGGATGCTCCGCCCACCTTCTCACTGTGGAATACCATCACAAAGACCCCATAAAAGTAGCTCTTGCAATTTCTGCTTGTAGCAAAGCATCTTTGATGTTTATCTTACCGTCTATGTATACTTCTGCCATTATATACACAACACAGGCCATAACAAGTCTATAACTATGTCTCATTTCTCCTTCCAGGAATCACAAACTATGAAGAGTACTCTCTCATCCAGGAGGTGGTAGAGGAGAAGAAAGATGAAGGGACGGGCACACTGAAGAAAGACAGGACTTTACTGAGGGAGGAGAGGAAGATGGAGAAGCTCAAAGCTAAACTGCACACAGATGATGACTGTAGGTAACACATCATCACCCATTATGCAGATAGACATATTGAACTGCTAAATGGGCCACATTAAGTCAATAAAGTTTAGGTTTAGAATTGTTTCAGGGTTTATCTTTGCTTCCCTTTAGTCTCTTATTATATTTTCTTATTCTTTTTATGTAAGTATTCTCTTATTGAATTTTTTTGTGTATGTTCACTTTGTTGTATATCCCTCCAAATGTACACTACTGTTCAAAAGTTTGGGGTCAGTAAGATTTTTTTGTATAATTTTTTATATATATTTATTTTATAAATATATAAATGTAAAACTTTTATTCAGCAAGGATCGCTGAAATTGATCAAGAGACAGTAAATATATTGTAATATTTATAATATTTCAAAAGATTTCTATTTCAAATAAATGCAGTACTTTTAAACTTTCTATTCATCAAAGAATCCTGAAAAAAATGATCACGGTTTCCACAAAAATATTAAGCAGCGCAACTATTTTCCACATTGATGATAATCAGAAATGTTTCTTGAGCACCCAATCAGCATATTAGAATGATTTCTGAAGGATCATGACTCTGAAGACTGGAGTGATGGTTAATTGAAAATCTAGCTTTGCCATCACAGGAATAAATTACATTTTAAAATATATTAAATTAAAAAAGAGTGATCTTAAATTGTAATAATACCTCACAATATTACTGATCCAAAAAATGCAGCCTTGGTGAGCATGACCCCAAACCTTTGAACTGTAGTGTATCTTCTGTGAAGAACTCGGTAAAAACAGTTTGATATATGAAAAAATATATAAAATATTTTATTTATGTTTCTCTCACAGTGAATTGGTTGGATCATGGGCGTACGTTTAGAGAACAGGGAGTCGAGGAGAGTGAAACGCTACTGTTGAGACGAAAGTTCTTCTACTCCGATCAAAACGTGGACTCGCGAGATCCTGTGCAGCTCAATCTGCTCTATGTACAGGTTAGACATGACTCTTCTCTCTTATTGTATTTTAGAATGATATGAGGTGAAAACCATGATCGGTATCCAACAGCCTCATGTTGACCTAAATGATCTGATTCCACGGTTCTCTACTTCTCCGTTCAATATAATGTATATAGATTGAAATGCTGTAAATCTCTTATCGACATATGACCCTAAAAGCCTCTGAGTGCTGCAGTACATGCTGTTATACACATTGTATCGATCTGTAAAGTAGTGCAGTCCCTGTTATCTTTTTATATGCTCTCCTTCTGTCAGGGACTCGGTTGCTGATCTGGATCATTTCTACTGTGTGATTTCTAAAGGCTTTGATAACAAATGTGTCATCCTGAATGTGTTTCCCCAGGCGCGTGACGACATCCTGAATGGTTCTCATCCCGTGTCATTTGACAAGGCTTGTGAATTTGGTGGAATTCAAACACAGATCCAGTTCGGGCCTCATATAGAACATAAACATAAGTCTGGATTTCTGGAGTAAGACCAAGTCCCAGTACTTTCAGTTATAGTACACAGTATTTACTGCCCCTCTGCTTCATAATCAAGGGTGCTGCATTATTAAAAGCCATGAAATGATGTGTAAAATCTAGATATTGTAATGACCATATGGTCCATTCAGGTAATGAGCTTAACCAACTTGAATGAAAAGTGCTTAAATGCATTTAAATATTTTATGCGTATCGTATAACTAATGCCAGTATACAGTTTAATGTATTGTTGCTTATTTTCTCACTTTAAATATGAATTTCATTTCGTTCAGCTTGAAGGAGTTTCTGCCTAAGGAATACATCAAACAGAGAGGAGCAGAGAAGAAGATCTTTCAGGTGGGCCAGTTTGTCCTGCACTTGGTTATACACTTGACTGTTTATCTTGAACTTCACTATTTGTAAGCAGAGATGAATGAGATAAATGAATTAATTGGGTGAATAAACACTTTGTGAATTTAACAGGAACATAAGGCTTGTGGAGAAATGACAGAGATCGAAGCCAAAGTGAAATATGTGAAGCTTGCGAGATCACTCAGAACATATGGAGTGTCTTTCTTCTTGGTGAAGGTAAAATGCATGTGTGTTTGTGTACTTGGTTATTCAAGCTATGTTTGTTACAATGGAATGTCCAGACTTCCCAGAGGATGATGATGATAATAATAATAATAGTAGCTTAAATCTTATTTATAATGGGTTGTGTTGTGTGTTTTTATGTGTTGTGTATGTACAACCAAAGATTGACTCTGCTTTAAATTCCCATGTGCAAGAAGGTTATTGACGATCCCACCCCCGAATTGATTAGAATAGTTGGTCGCACCTTTGATCGGCAATCAAATTTCTTGACCAGGGCCACCCATATGGACACCTATTGTATAGAGGGTATGCATTGATGTCACTTTCCCGTCGGAACGTGCCCCCCTCAGCCGGAATGAGTGGCAAAAGAGCCTGCTGCGTGACTGGATTTAATGGGGGAAAACTGCGAAAACGCGAGTAAAACAAACGATTATCAGTACATTATCCCGGTTATTACACGGCTACTTGCCACATAAGTAAATAATTGCAGACACGACATATTGATCGGAGTTAAAATATTTTATTGCGAAGCTTCCGTGGAGAGAGCAGTCGCTAGCGCGGCAAGTTCAATCTAGACGGACATTTAAGAGATACGGTATACAGTCATACCACTTATTTCACAGCATTTCGCCACATAAATAATTATGGATATAAGAGATATTGATTTCAGATTAAACTGTTTTAAAATCTTACCTGTTTGTATCTTATAATCAAACAGTGTACAAAACAATAGTCACAAAATGGCAGCAGCTGCGTTTGTATGAAACAAGAGTGAGCGAGTCCATGATACTGGATGGCATAATTAAACAAAATATTGATTCGACTGAGTTTTAATATTTTATTAGTTCACCAAATGCAAAACTTCCATGAAGAAAAAACGTTCCTAGCGAGCGTATAGTGCTGCTTACTTCAGTAACCCGGATCTGTTATCTGTTTTCAGCGGTTGTTATCTGGGAATAACATACCGCTGGATGACGTGATTGACCAATCAGAATCAACTATTCCACAGAGCCGTGTAATAAATATCATCATATCGTCCAGCCTTAAAACTTAAAACTAGGTTTTTTTTGTCTGTGTTTATTTGAAAATGTCAGATTTCTTGTCAAATCTAGTTGTACAGGCAGTCGTATAGCTCTTTCCCGTTTTAGATTTGTTTTGTGTGTTTTTTGCGGCATTCACTCTGAAAACAAATGTTGCCGCTCAGTCTTTTTGCCACTTAGGCCCCGTCCACACTACTGCGTTTTCGTTTAAAAACGGAGAATTAAAACGAATACGATCTCCGTCCACACCAGCGTTTTATCTGCGTATTAAAATTGATCTCCGTCCACATTATAGTCGGCATGAAATGAAATTTGACAAATCTTCTTTTTATATGTAATATTGTAGTGTTTATTATCAATGATTTATCTGTGCACTTCATTATTTTTTTTTAATTCATCTACCCTTATAATCTTTAATCAAATACATTACCCTTCCCTCCCCCATCGAAACGACCCCTCTTCAATTTCGGTCAGTTGGAATGGCGAAAGGGTGCGGCCAGATCTGATGAGGGCTATAGGTGCACCGCCTCTCAGAGAATCGCATTCAAATCTGCCTCTATTTTGTTTGCAACGCCCAACCTCCAACGATCCAATCAATTCCCGAAGGACGAAATCAAGCCCCGCCCTGCATTTTTTCTAATTTCAGAAGCCGTTTTACTAGGATATACGTCACAATAAGGAAAAAATGAAAATCTCAACTTCCGTTTCACGCCGACTTAAAAACGACTGAAAACGCGGATCACGTGACCATTCACCAACACTGGGCATGCGCGTGCCGGTGTAAACGGTGGCTGACGAATCAGGGAAGGAGACGTCATGACTGATGACACCCAATCATAGAGCCGAGCGTGAGCCTCTGCGTCAGCGTTTCGAAAGTCCTCCGTTTTGTCCCGTCTTCACTAAAACGCCCTCTGGAGATTCAAAACGCAAAACGGAGCTGCAGCGTTTCTAAACTTCTCCGTTTTAGGTCTTCGTTTTTTCCGTTTTAGTCTGGACGGGAGGTGCAAACGTAGCAAAAGGTCTCCGTTTTTAAACGAAAACGCAGTAGTGTGGACGGGGCCTTAGTGGGCGTAACCGCAGTCACTCCAGCCGACGGTCACGTGGATACCCTCTATCATGCGTTTGCTTCCAATCATATTTCTGAATCAGCTCACAGATTGTAAAGGTGTTTTGAGATCAGCAGTCCTGAGTCACAATGTCAGTGTTCTTTCATACCCAAGTCCAAAAATTCTCTTCGATGTACATGTTGCCAATCAATTGTTCTCATGAGGGCTTTCATCATCCGAGAGGAATTCCACCTCCAGAATTCTTCCATCTCCTCCACCCCCCATTCTTGGCTGGTAGTGGTCTGCATGACTCATGGACTGATTACAATTCAGCTCTGCTTGAGTTGTAAAGTTAAGGTGGAGCAGATGTGCTTGTGCCTGAAATAAAAATCTTAAGTGTCTGATTTTAGTTTTGTTCTGGCTTTTATTTATCTCTTATGACCAATATAATTATTGTCTGTATTCATAAACTCAAACTGTTTGCAGTTTGGCTATTTATTTATTTTTTTGGCCTATAGTGGTAAATGCATCTTTGCAAAAAAGCTAAAGTGAGAAATATTGGCACAACTTGGAAACTCAGAAAGGCAAGCAGAGATCAGCTCATCCATCTGCTGACATCTCTGAGAGAGAGAAAGTACAGAAACAAAAGAAAGACTGTAAGCTTTAGAAAATCTGAGAGGATACTGAAAGAGTGTTATGTTGAATAAGTGTAAAAAAAAATTTGTCAACTGTTAAAGGGTTAGTTCACCCAAAAATGAAAATTAAGTCATTAATTACTCACCCCCATGCTGTACCAACCCCGTAAGGCCTTCGTTCGTCTTCGGAACACAAATGAAGATATTTATGATTAAATCTGAGAGGTTGATCACTCCTCCACAGGCTCCCTAAGGGAATGACACTGGACGGCCCAGAAAGTCATTAAAAAAAATGTTTAAATATTCTATGTCACAACAGTGGCTCAACTATAAGTTTATCAAGCGACGAGAATACTTTTTGTGCGAAAAAAACAAACAAAAATAACGACTTTATTCGACTATTCCTTTTCTTCCTTGTAGGCCTGAAACGAGACTTCAAGAGATTTCCACGACGCATGCGCGAGAATTGCGATCTCCTTCAACTACTTCAGTTAAGTTCTCCCGCGTGCGCGTCGTGGAAATCTCTTGAAGTCTCGTTTCAGGCCTACAAGGAAGAAAAGGAATAGTCGAATAAAGTCGTTATTTTTGTTTGTTTTTTCGCACAAAAAGTATTCTCGTCGCTTGATAAACTTATAGTTGAGCCACTGTTGTGACATGGAATATTTAAACAATTTCTTTAATGACTTTCTGGGCCGTCCGGTGTCATTCCCTTAGGGAGCCTATGTAGCAGTCGTAAACCTCTCAGATTTAATCATAAATATCTTCATTTGTGTTCCGAAGACGAACGAAGGCCTTACGGGGTTGGTACAGCATGGGGGGTGAGTAATTAATGACTTAATTTTCATTTTTGGGTGAACTAACCCTTTAAATACACCAGCAGGATTTTGGTTGATCATTTGCATTGTTCTGAACATATAACTTTTTATTTTATTTTGTGTTGATTTTTGATTCTTAGGAAAAAATGAAAAGTAAAAATAAGCTGGTCCTAAGGCTGCTGGGTATAACCAAAGAATCAGTGATGCGAGTGGATGAGAAAACCAAAGACGTGGTTCAAGAGTGGCCACTTACTACGGTGAAGAGATGGGCCGCCTCACCTAAGAGCTTTACACTGGTACTTATATAACAGACATTGACTTCCAGATGGCTCAAGTGGCTCAAGGGCTATTGGAAGTGCATTTTTCTTATATTCACAACTGTTGAAAAGTTTGGGGTATGTAAGATTTTTTTTAAATTTTTTTAAAACGTTTTTTAAGTCTCTTATGCTCGCATAGGCTGCATTTATTTGATGAAAACAGTAATATTGTGACATATTATTGTAACTTAAAATGGTTATTTCAAAATAATTGAAATGTAATTTATTCCTGTAATGGCAAAGCTGAATTTTTAGCATCATTACTCTTAAGTGTCACATGATCCCTCTGAAATCAATCTGATTTGGTGCTCAAAAAACTTCTTATTATTATCACAGTTGAAAACAGTTGTGCTGCTTGATATATTTGCTATCAAACCATGTTATGATTTGTTTCCAGGATTCTTTTATTCATTTAAGTTCAAAAGAACAGCATTTATGTAAAATATAATACTTTTGTAACATTATAAATGTTTTTTTCTGTTACTTTTGATCAATTTAACATCGTCTTGCTGATTAAAAGTATTAATTTCTTTAAAAAAAAACTGACCCCAAAGTTTTGAACTCTCTCTCTCTCTCTCTCTCTCTCTCTCTCTCTCTCTCTCTCTCTCTCTCTCTCTCTCTCTCTCTCTCTCTCTCTCTCTCTCTCTCTCTCTCTCTCTCTCTCTCTCTCTCTCTCTCTCTCTCTCTCTCTCTCTCTCTCTCTCTCTCTCTCTCTCTCACACACACACACACACACACACACACACACACACACACACACACACACACACACACACACACACACACACACACACACACACACACACACACACTTTATACCCATTATTTATTCTAATTCAAATCTGACAGCCTGTGTTCTTCTCCATATGAAGGATTTCGGGGAGTATCAGGAGAGCTACTACTCTGTTCAGACCACAGAGGGGGAGCAGATATCGCAACTTATTGCTGGCTACATCGATATCATTCTCAAGAAGGCCTGTATTAACTCCTTTATCTGCCTTTCCTTCATGAAATAGTCAACAATCAGTTGTCCTGTGCTTTTCCTGATAGATACTCTCCTGGATTATGAAGGGTTTTTTGTATTACAGATTAACAGTGTTACAGTAAATGCCAGATTAAACCTGAGTCTTATGTGTAAATGTGTTTGTTTTTGAATGTTTGGCCCTACAGAAACAAAGCAAGGACCGTTTTGGTTTAGAGGGAGATGAGGAGGCCACCATGTTGGAGGAATCAGTTAATCCAAAAAAGTAAGACATGTACACATTTTGAGTCCGCAGTGATAAGAACCATATTTCCTTTCAAGGTTTTGTAATTTTCTGCCAGTCGTCTTTGGAAATACTTTTGTAATCAGACCAGTGTAGCAATACAGGAAAGTGACTGGAAAAACCTTATCTCAGTTTCTATTTATCTAGATTGAGCTGAGGTTACCTGTTCCACACACAGTAATATATTCAGCCTGTTTTTAAAGAGTGCTGGCGGAGTCTCCTCTTCTTGAATAACCCCTGTAGTACAAATACAAAATGAAAAATGTACTTGAACTTTTGTACTTTTCTTTGTCATTTCATTTATCTTTATTCTCTCTCTATCTTTCACAGATCTACTATATTGCAGCAGCAGTTTAACCGTGCTGGACGGGTAGAGCATGGCTCAGTGGCATTGCCTGGGATCTTGAGGTCAGGTTCAGTCGGCCCAGAAGAGCTAAACATGGGTACCATGCCCTCTCCACAACAACAGATCACTACTGGACAGATGCATCTTGGGCATATGCCACCACTGGTGAGTCCACATATATACATATGCTCATGTTCATAGAAGTTAATTTAATTGTCCATTATTTAACCTCATATTGGCAATAGGCCACCTTGCTGTCTAGATATCAGCATCAGTCCCTTCATAACACATATTGGTTGATCATCAGTTTTTCAGCTGTCATAGTTTACATATATTAGTTTATGAATGTGTAATTATTGCCATCCTTGATGTGGCAATCAGAGCGCAGCCCAACAGGCTCTCGTGGGAACCATTAGCACCAGTATGCAAGCGGTGCAACAGGCACAGGAGGACCTGGAGGAGGTGGAAGAGCTGCCACCACTTGGAGATGATATGGTGAGAAAATGCATGTGACACTTCATATTTACTCTCATGTACCTATTACCAATATTTTATTTTTAAATTAAGAATTTTGTGGGGGGGGGGGACAACGCGTTGACGTCACAGTTTCAATCTGGCAGTGATGTCACGTCACTGTACATTTGCTCCTTAGTGCTCAGCTGCTGTAGAGCGTGCCGAAATCGAAATTGCTGATGAGATCTAGAGGAACAGATCTAGAGGGACATATCTAGTGGAAAATGAGAATGTTACGAAAATAAGAATGCATTACTTTGCACCTGTATAGTCTTTTATTTTGGAATTTTAAGAGCAAAAAACATATTGCAATGTTAAGGAATTCATGTTTTTTTTCATTCAGAAAAAAAATCAACATGTATAAAGTGCTATTAGTCAGTTAATGGGGAGATAATCGATAATCAAATCGAATCGGAGTGTAAAAATTAATCGTTATATTAATCGATGCATCGGAAAAATAATCGCTAGATTAATCGTTTGAAAAATAATTGTTTATCCCAGCCCTAATATAGTATAGTGAATGCACACAACTTGTATTTTTATTTATTTCAGGCTTCTAAAATGTGGATTCAGAACAAGGTGGATGAGTCCAAGCATGATATTCACTCTCAGGTGGACGCCATTGCAGCTGGAACTGCCTCTGTGGTTAATCTTACTGCTGGTAAAACCTTGGTTGTATTAAAACTGATTAAATTAGTAAGATGTTTCACAACACTTACTATACAGCTGTATTGTAAATACAAATGAAAAACTTGACACGCCCTTCAAAATGAAAAGCCTTACTGTTTTACATTTTGAATGTACATCTGCATCTTCCTATTCCATTTCCCAGGTGATCCGACTGACACAGATTATACAGCGGTTGGCTGTGCGATTACCACCATCTCCTCTAATCTGACGGAGATGTCCAAAGGTGTGAAGCTGCTGGCAGCTTTGATGGAGGATGAGGTGGGCAGTGGGCATGACCTCATGAGGGCTGCCAGGACCCTCACTGGAGCTGTATCTGACCTGCTCAAAGCTGTGGAGCCTGCATCAGGAGAGGTGCGAGCAAAGGATGTCCTGCAGATAATCATATCTGTCATTTTGATGGATTGTGATGTACATTTTCTGTACAGTTTTTGTGTTTCCAAACATTATATCCAGATGTATGCCATTTCTGTATGGTTTCATCTTGAGATACACATACAAGAATACATGTCATTTTGATACATTTGACCAATTCAACTGCCTATGCACGACCATAAAGATTTTGACTGACATGACTGTTTAATAGTGTGTGTGTATGCGTTTTCTCATGCAGCCAAGACAGACGGTTCTGACTGCAGCCGGCAGCATCGGTCAAGCCAGTGGAGATCTGCTTAGACAGATTGGAGAGAATGAAACGGACGAGCGCTTCCAGGTACACAGATGTCTTATGAAATACATGATGTGCATTTGTGGTTTTGAGTGTTGATCACCCTGTATGTGTGCGTGTGTTTCAGGATGTTCTGATGAACCTAGCTAAAGCTGTGGCTAATGCAGCAGCCATGATGGTTCTGAAGGCCAAGAACGTGGCACAGTTTTCTGAAGACAGCGTCCTGCAGAACAGGGTTATTGCAGCTGCGACCCAGTGTGCCCTCTCCACTTCACAACTAGTAGCCTGTGCCAAGGTGGAGTTCACCTACATGTGCTTCTAATCCAGATTGATTAAAAGAAATAAAACTGTGGATAACCCTTTTTTTTGTTCATGTGTTTGTGTATCAGGTTGTGAGCCCCACTATCAGCTCCCCTGTGTGTCAAGAGCAGCTGATTGAAGCAGGGAAGCTGGTGGATCGTTCAGTAGAAGGTTGTGTGAAGGCCTGCCTGTCAGCTACCAGTGATGGAGAGCTTCTCAAGGCCGTCAGCGCAGCAGCTGGTATCGTCACACAGGCTCTTAGTGACCTACTCACGCATGTGAGGAACTACGCCACTCGTGGGGAGCCCATCGGACGCTACGACCAGGCGACGGACACCATCATGACGGTTACAGAGAATATTTTCTGCTCCATGGGTGATGCTGGTAAAATAAATACATCATATACACCACCGTTCAAAAGTTTGGGGGTTGGCAAAGCTGAATTTTCAGCAGCCATTACTCCAGTCTTCAGTGTCACATGATCCTTAAAAAAAACCTTACTGACTTTTGAACAGTACCTTGTATATTTTATTTGCTTAGTTGTTCTAGGCTGTGTAATAGTAAAGATTTACCAATCTGTTCCGTAGGTGAGATGGTCCGACAGGCACGGGTTCTTGCCCAGGCGACATCTGACCTGGTGAACGCCATGAGATCAGATGCTGAGGTGGAGGTGGATGTGAACAACTCCAAGAAGCTTCTTGCAGCTGCCAAACTGCTTGCAGATGCCACCGCTCGAATGGTCGAGGCTGCAAAGGTGGGTTTAGCAAACCTTGGCCCGCATTAGAAACATATGACTACATTTAAGTAAAATGTATTTTCTAATTTCCTATACCAGTGGTTCTCAACCATTTCACTCGAAGAACGTATTCTGCTGGAATTGACAAAACTGCTTGCTTTAAACCTTGTTTATGAGCAGAAATAGTAGTAGTATTGAAATAGGTGGTATTGAAAGAAATATTACATAAATTAATCTTTCATAAATTTTTCACTCCAGATTTTTTAAGAACTGTATGTTTTTCAATAAAAACTGTAGTTATTCAGGGACAATAAAAATAAATTTGATTTAAGTTTACATCTTGATGTTTTTAATTTAAATTAAAATGTAATTTAGTTAGTTTACTGTACACTAATGTTCAAAAGTTTTGAGTCTGTAAGATTTTTTTTCTTCTTTTAAAAAGAAATGAATACTTATTTTCAGCAAGGATGCATTGAATTGATCAAGTGACAGTAAAGACATTTTACATTGTTACAAAAATTATATTTAAATAAAAAAACAAATGCTGTTCTTTTTTAACTCTCTTTAGCAAAGAATCCTGAAATATTTCTTAAGCAGCAAATCAGCATATTAGAATGATTTCAGAAGGATCATGTGACACTGAAGACTGGAATGATGCGTAAAATTCAGCTTTGCATCACAGGAATAATTTTTTTATTTTTTTTTATTTGATTTTTAAATTGACGTAATATTAGTGTTTTACTGTATTTTTAATTAAATAAATGTAGCCTTGGTGACCATAATAGACTTATTTAAAAAAAAGAAAAAAAAATCTTACTGACCACAAACTTTTGCAATTTCCATAAACGTTAGCATATTAATAATTTATTAACTGAAATACTTGTAAGGCATCCTACGGCCCCCTTGGAAGTTTGCTGAGGCCGCCTAATTGGCCCCGTCCCCTTGCTTGAGAACCAGTGTTTTATACCAATTAAGGAGATACATTAATCATAGCTATCAAGAAAATCATACGGATTCTTAAGTATTTAATACATTTTTATTAATCTGCACTATCTGCACATATTTTCTGCACTAATCTAGCATCCCTAAAGTTCTTTTTTGCATCTTCGGTTTAGCTTATCTCTGGTTAATAAAGCAGTAAACTTATAGATATCCAATAGACTTATTACACGTCTGTGTGTGTGTGTTTAGGGAGCTGCTGCATACCCTGAGAATGAAGACCAGCAGCAGAAGCTGCGGGAGGCTGCGGAGGGGCTGCGTGTGGCCACCAACGCGGCTGCACAGAACGCCATCAAGAAAAAACTCATAACAAGACTGGAGGTCAGTGACTGATGGTTATGATTGAGAAAAGTAATTAAATTTAGACAGGACTGTATGTGATCTACGCAAGGGAGTGTTTGACATAAATCCAACCTGTTTTCTATCTTTCCAGAATGCCGCTAAACAAGCTGCTGCCGCTGCCACTCAGACTATTGCGGCATCCCAGAATGCAGCAGCCTCTAACAAGAATACTGCTGCCCACCAACAACTTGTTCAGAGCTGCAGGGTTTGTAGAAGTTTTAGTTTGTGAATATATAAAGTGTTATTAATGTATTCCTAATGTTTATACCACTGTATTCTCTGTATGTCAACGTGTGTTAGGCTGTAGCTGACCATATTCCCCAGCTGGTGCAGGGAGTTAGGGGCAGTCAGGGTCAGCCAGAGGATGGTAGTGCCCAGCTTGCCCTCATCATTGCCAGCCAGAACTTCCTTCAGGTAACCATCTACCCTTTCACTGATATTAATCACCTTACACTCATCAGATAACATCACTCTACTGTAAAAGTGCTCTTTTAAAAAGCTTCTCCTTCAATACTAAAATATCTTATTCCATGTCTTTGTTTTCCAGCCTGGAAGTAAGATGGTTTCTTCAGCAAAGTCGTCTGTGCCAACTGTCTCGGATCAGGCGGCAGCCATGCAGCTTGGCCAGTGTGCAAAGAATCTGGCCACCAGCCTGGCTGAACTCCGCACTGCTGCACAGACGGTACTTAATCTGTCTTTTCCACACATGTATTTAATGAGTAAAATGCCGCATTCTGTTTACCTTGAAAGTCGGAGCTGGAAATGACATCACACGCGAGTTAACCGCGTTCCATTCGCTTGCTCTTTTGGAGTACATACACATAAATAAGCGGTGTTTTGCTCAGATAATGCCGCATGTAGGAGTGTGTGTGAATGTGTCGTGACAGGAAAGGCATCCAGTGTTAAACCTGTGCCAAATCAAATGTGTGTGTGAAGCGGACCCTGCAAATGAGCGGGAATAACGCTAGGAAGATGGATGGATGCCGGAATGCGTGTCCACTGATGGATGGTATTGTGTGCACTACTGAGTTTGCGAGAAACAGAAGTGCTAATAAACAATATATTACTGTTGTTTCACTTCTGTTGATGCTGATTCTGTTATGGCTGAGTGAGCAGCCATATTGAATTCTGAAGTCAGGGTTGTTTGTGGTTCCTCTGAGCTTCCAAATCGGAACCCCAACTTGGGGGGCCATTCCAGTTAAAGATTTCTACTGGGAGCTCGGAATTTCCGACTTCCAAGTACAAAAGGAACGCACCATAAGGGATTTGCAAATGAAAATTCTCGTTCCAAACCTTAATGACTGACTGACTTCTGTGGAACATAAAAAAATATATTTTGAAGAATGTTGGTAACCGAATGAGTTTCGGTACCAAAATTCTTAAAAATATCTCCTTTTTAGTTCTGCAGAAGAAAGAAATGAGTAAGTGTTTGGAATGATATCAGGGTGAGTAAATGATGACAGAATTTAGATTTTTTTGTTGAGCTATCCATTAATGAAATCCTGTCATGTGATATCTAGGCTCATGAAGCGTGCGGCCCCATGGAGATAGACTCTGCCCTTATAGCGGTGCAGACGCTTAAGAATGAACTCCAGGATGCAAAAATGGCAGCTTCTGAAGGACAGCTGAAACCATTACCTGGAGAATCAGTGAGTTGATCAGTGATACTATGATTCTTTTACACTACCTCTGAACACTATCTTCTCAGCACAGACATTGATTGATTGTGTGAATTATCCATCCATTTTGGGATGAAATTTGTTTGTTTTAGTTGGAAAAGTGTACTCAGGATCTGGGTGGTACATCTAAGGCCGTTGGTTCATCAATGGCCCAACTGCTTACCTGTGCAGCACAGGGAAATGAACATTACACAGGTAATACACTCACTAGCATAGGAAACACATTTATTCGGCTAAATGAAGACTTACCTTAGAGCTCTGTTGTTTTAAGTTACTAATCCTAAACTTAACCCTATAGTAAGTACATGTAGTTAATTAATAATACTCTGTACTTATTTGGGTAATTACACTGTAACAACGTCACCTTAAAATAAAGTGTAACCTTATATATTTTTTTATATTTGAGGAGGTTTTGTAAAATTAAGATAGCTTACAGGGGCTGTTTTTTCGAAGTGATCTAAAAAAAAAAACATACTTTCTTGCACACACGGACACACACGTACACACACGTGTACACACACACACTCCCACTCCCAAACACATATTCTCCCAAACACATGAATTGTATGTGTTCACAGGTGTTGCTGCTAGCGAAACTGCCCAGGCTCTCAAGACATTAGCACAGGCTGCGAGGGGTGTTGCTGCCACCACATCAGACCCTGCTGGAGCCATAGCCATGTTGGATTCTGCTTGGGAAGTTATGGAAGGGTCGGCTAAATTGATTTCTGAAGCCAAGGAGGCGCTGGTTGCTCCTGGTGATGCAGAGATACAACAGAGGCTGGCACAGGTGATGGAGGAAGAGATGTAAATGTAATGTGAATAATACAAAAATAAGACATTTAATCATTTATCAGATATCCATTCTTGTTAAATAAAAGTGATTCCTTTTCTTTCCCAAAAAATAATCTTACTGACCACAAACATAAAAATATAACACAAGTATTTTACTGACTTTATTGTTGTGTATGTCTCTGTTTTGTGTACTAGGTAGCAAAGGCTGTGTCTCACTCACTGAACGCATGTGTGAACTGTCTACCTGGACAAAAAGATGTTGATATGGCTCTGAAAAGCATTGGAGAAGCCAGCAAAAAACTACTTGTAGAGACGGTGAGCAACAAACAAGAAAATCCTTTTTCTTTCCTCCAGAAAATATTGTAGCTTGAAGGTTGCTAGAGCTATTCCTTATAATACTCTCTCTGCCCTCAACATAGTGCATGCAGTTATTAAATGTACATGGCCCTAATGTGTCTCTGGGGTGTTTTGTGACCTTTTTATTTTTATTGCAGCTCCCTCCTTGCAGTAAGACCTTCCAGGAGGCTCAGAGTGACCTGAACCAGACCGCAGCCGATCTGAACCAGTCCGCAGGTGATGTGGTCCATGCCTCTAGAGGGACCACTATCAAGCTTGCAGATGCTTCTGGGAAGTTCAGTGAGGACTTTGATGAGTTTCTGGATGCTGGCATTGAGATGGCTGGCCATACACAGGTACGATGTGTGGAGCAGGACAGAACGTGAGAAGGTGGATAGGTCTTCCTTTTCCTAAAATAAGAAGTAATTGTTGGTTGTTTTTAGGGTAAGGATGATCAGATACAGGTGATTGGGAATTTGAAGAACATCTCAATGGCCTCCAGTAAGCTGCTGTTAGCAGCCAAGTCTTTATCTGTGGACCCTGGAGCAGGAAATGCAAAGAACCTGCTCGCTGCTGCTGCCAGGTACTTCACGCCATGTTTATTCATTTGTGTTTTATATATGCTCTTGTTTCTATTTTTAACCTCACTCCCCTGTATGTTTATTCAGAATGGTGACCGACAGCATCAATCAGCTGATTACCCTGTGTACCCAGAATGCCCCAGGACAGAAGGAATGTGACAATGCTCTAAGAGAGCTTGAGGTATTATATATAAACAATGCACAGTACTAAGTAATTTGTCTTACTATTGAAAAAAAATGGGATATTGTCTCTTTTTGTGGGTTATAGGCTGTTAGGGGACTGCTGGATAACCCGAATGAGCCAGTCAATGATCTCTCCTACTTTGACTGCATTGAAAGTGTCATGGAGAACTCCAAGGTAACAGCAACATGATTAAATTGGACTGGTAGTGAAGCGTGAATTGCAGTTTGGGATTGGGTGGTTTTGGTTTGTAAAAAACATGTTTTTACTGTGTTTTTTTATTTTATTAAATAAATGCAACCTTGATGAGCAAAATATCTTAAAAAATCGTACAGACCCCACGCTTTTGAAGGATAGCGTACATTATAAAAGTAAAAATAAAGTTTGCATATTGTGAATGGTATTAGCACTTTCAATTGCAACTGAATCTCACATACTTGCGGCCAGATTTACTAAAAAGGACAAATTAGCATGAGAGTGCAATTTCAAAAAAGCGCAGATGATCTACTGAAATCGTGCAAATTAAAGAACACTGATGCAGCCGGATCATTCAATAATGACCAACACAAATAATGGGTGGTAAATAATGGTGCAAATACCAGTAAATTGAATAGCACAAATCTTAGTAAATCACCTTGCATGATTAATTTAAGTACTCTACACCCCAAAATTTTGCATCTAAAAGGGAAACTCTTTCAAATGCATATTCAATAAGGTCAGCCGCAAAAATAACTGTCTATGCCTTTTCAGAGCTAATTTTTCGCTGTGTGTCTTTAGTAAATCCTGGCGGTAGTTTTTTAACGCCAACAAAGGGTTTTCACTGGCGCAAACTGTTAGTAAATCTGGCCCTAAATGGGCAAAATTCCTGTTAAGATGCTGAACCGCAACCATTCATATAGCTTGTTGATATTGGTAAATGTTAATGCACATCACTAAATGATGACTGATCTGTAATCCACGTCTTTCTGTTAGATACTCGGTGAGTCTATGGCCGGTATCTCACATAACTGTAAGACAGGAGATGTTCCAGCATTTGGAGACTGTGTGGGTGGAGCCTCTAAAGCTCTGTGTGGACTGACCGAAGCAGCTGGTCAGGTAAGAAACTACCAGCTTCATTCTCAACCAGCTTCATTAAACATTTTTAACTCTGAACGGCACATACACAAAGTAAAAGTGTTCATACTTGTTTTTTTGGTGTGTCTCTAGGCTTCTTACCTAGTAGGTGTGTCTGACCCCAACAGCCAAGCTGGACATCCAGGCTTAGTGGATCCTATCCAGTTCGCTCGTGCTAATCAGGCAATCCAGATGGCTTGCCAAAATCTTGTTGACCCAGACAGTAGTCCTTCACAGGTAGCTTCGTTCTTTCAGATCTTGGGCATGTAGTGTTTCTTTCTGCAACATCTTAATCTGCACTTTTAAGGCCAAAATGTTAAAATGTGTGTGTTGCAGGTGCTCTCAGCTGCCACCATTGTTGCCAAGCACACCTCAGCGCTGTGTAATGCTTGTCGACTGGCTTCATCTAAGACTGCCAACCCTGTGGCTAAAAGACACTTTGTGCAGTCAGCCAAAGAAGTGGCCAACAGCACAGCCAGCCTTGTCAAAACAATCAAGGTTAAACCACTCCTCTTTATAAATGATTCCAACTTTTATCCACTCCAATGACAGCAAATAATTGCTTTCTAGCATCATTTATTTTCCCTCTTCTCTCCCACCATAGGCATTAGATGGGGATTTCTCTGAGGAAAACCGTGAGAAATGTCGTGTTGCAACAGCGCCGCTCATTGAAGCTGTTGACAATCTGACTACGTTTGCTTCCAATCCAGAGTTTGCTAGTGTACCTGCACAGATAAGTAAAGAGGTATGAGTTTCTTCTTCGTTGAAATGTTATTCACAATTGAGTCATTCTTTTTGTTAATGATATTTATATTTTTATACTCACAATTTAGGGTTCTGCTGCACAGGAGCCAATCATCCAATCAGCACACTCCATGCTTGGCAGCTCCACCCACCTCTTGAAGACAGCACGGTCATTAGTTATGAACCCTAAAGATCCACCCACGTGGTCATTACTGGCAAGCCATTCACGCACCGTGTCAGACTCCATCAAGAGCCTTATCACTGCTATCAGGTAACGCATACATATACTCACTTTTGTTTTTAGTATGAGACATGCAATAGAAATAAATTTAAATAATTTGTATTTATGTGATTTGGTATTACAGGGATAAAGCCCCTGGCCAAAAGGAATGTGACTCAGCCGTTGATAATATCAATAAATGCATCCGAGATATTGAGCAGGCCTCTCTTGCAGCTGTCAGCCAGAATCTTCCTCCTAGAGATGAAGTTTCATCTGAGGTAAATGTGTCTCTACGGTAGCTACTCAGAATACTGTTTATTTCTAGCTTCATGGCTGTTATCACAACTCTATTAAGCAGTATATCAATTAGGGATGGGCTGGATCTCTCTTTTATATATATTTATATATATAACGCACACACACGTATATGTATGTGTATATATATATGTATGTGTGTGTGTGTGTGTGTTTAAAAATATATATAAAAGAGACCACTGACCATTGCAACCCAACCCATCCTTAACACATGTTGTATTGTATCAGGCTTTGCAGGAGCAGTTAACATCATCTGTTCAGGAGGTTGGTCGCCTGATTGAGCCGATTTCTACAGCAGCAAAAGGAGAAGCAGCACAGCTGGGACATAAGGTAAATAAAATTATGAAGCCTTTCCGGTCTAAAATTAGTTTTCATATAGTTTTCAACTCTAATGCATGCCATAAGTATGAACTTAAACCATTCTCTGTTCCTCAGGTCTCTCAGTTGGTCAGTTACTTCACCCCGCTGGTCTCAGCCTCGATGGGCATGGCCTCCAAAATCTTTGATCATCAGCAGCAGATGAACCTTCTGGATCAGACCAAGACTCTTACCGAGTCTGCTCTACAAATGCTGTATGCTGCTAAGGAAGGGGGTGGAAACCCTAAGGTGCATGTCATCCATTAAAATATGTGATACCTCCATGTAAAATTTCAATCTTTCAACAGTTTCATTAACCCATTTTTATTTAGGCCTTTCATACCCATGATGCCATAGCAGAAGCTGCACAGTTGATGAGGGAAGCTGTTGATGACCTCTTGCTGACCCTGAATGAAGCTGCTAGTGAGGTTGGCATGGTCAGTGGCATGGTGGATTCGATTGCTGATGCTATGGAGAAGGTAACAACCCATATACTTTTGCATTATAAACAGCCTTAATATACTTTATAATTACATTTAAATGAAAACTATTTGATATTTTAAAGGGCACCTATTATGCAAAATTGACTTTTACATGGTGTTTGAGCATTAATGTGTTGGCAGTGTGTGTACACAACCACCCTATAAAGATAATTTTTTTACTTATTATTATACTTATTATAATTATTACTTTTTGTGTTTTCTCATTTAATCCCGACCAGTGGCATAGCGCAAATCCCCCCGCGAACCGAAAATCCGGGCCCCCCTCCATGATTTAACGTACTTGTTTATTTAGCTGCTCATTTATTTAATAATTTACTTGATTTTATCACGGGTAATGACGCGTGCAAAATCAAAATCTCTGTCCATCATTTTGCGAGCAACTGTTGACAAAGGAAATTTTTGCCCAATATTTGACATTATTTACACTTTAAACCATGAAGGTGAGCCAGTGGATATCACACAAGCAATGTGCAAACTTATGAAGGTAAAAGAGTAGCAAAACTTGAGAGCACGTAGATGTGAATTTGAGAACTTGTACAATAAATATTCGTACTTGTATGTGAACATTTACACTCACAGCTCCAATGTGAAAACCTGTAAAATAAAAATCTGAACTTGAACGCTGAGATTTGCACTCGCAGACAATAGTCACAAACCTGTATTCTGAATCTGAAGCTGCAGACAAGTAGTCACAAATGTGTAAAATGCCATTCACAAAGATACAACGACAGACACAAACATGTCAAATATATTTGCACTTCTTCTAACATTCAAATTCACAATACAACCTCAAATTGGCACTTGCAACTTCTCAAATCTGTCACTGCAAGTTCAAATTTCGCGCCTTGACTTTTGCTACTCTTTTCGCGATATATGAGGTGCAAAACTGATTTGTGCACTTCTAACTCAGTAGTGGCGAGAGAGAGAGGGGGGCGGGAGCGGGGTGTTCAAAGGAGCCGTTTTATTGGTTGGCGCCTAGCCAATGAAATAGGACTTCTATTTTACGTGATGATGTCACGAAACCCGGCTCCTCGTGGATGTTCTGAAACGCTAACATGGCTTAATGCATTAGACTGATTTAAAAGAAATGAATGATATTATCAAACTTAGTAAACACCATACTAATAATGTATACTACAGAAAAACAGATGAGCACAGAATATGACGAAAGAAAGCAAATTTGTGTTCAGTGCAAATAAACCAGCTGCCTGTGTTTTATTAATAATGCATAACGAATTGTGTGGTTTTTTTTTATAACTGTTGGTCCATTAAGCCTCATTAAGCATTTTCTTGGTTTTCTATGAGAGGAAAATGCTCAACGTACAATTAAACGAGTCGCGTTCATATTCTGCTCAATTGCTTTTCTGTATGCTTTATTTATGGTGGTTCCTGAGTTTGGTCTTTTAATACCACTGTCTAAATTTAACGTGTTGCGTTCATATTCTGTGCTCATCTGCTTTTATGTAGTATACATTATTAGTATGGTGTTTACTAAGTTTGATAATATCATTCATTTCTTTTAAATCAGTCTAATGCATTAAGCCATGTTAGCGTTTCAGAACATCCACGAGAAGCCGGGTTTCGTGACATCATTGCGTAAAATAGAAGTCCTATTTCATTGGCTAGGCGCCAACCAATAAAACGGCTCCTTTGAACACCCCGCTCCCGCCCCCCTTTCTCTCTCGCCACTACTGAGTTAGAAGTGCACAAATCAGTTTTGCACCTCATATATCACGAAAAGAGTAGCAAAAGTCAAGGCGCGAAATTTGAACTTGCAGTGACAGATTTGAGAAGTTGCAAGTGCCAATTTGAGGTTGTATTGCGAATTTGAATGTTAGAAGAAGTGCAAATATATTTGACATGTTTTTGTCTGTCGTTGTATCTTTGTTAATGGCATTTTACACATTTGTGACTACTTGTCTGCAGCTTCAGATTCAGAATACAGGTTTGTGACTATTGTCTGCGAGTGCAAATCTCAGCGTTCAAGTTCAGATTTTTATTTTACAGGTTTTCACATTGGAGTTGTGAGTGTAAATGTTCACATACAAGTATGAATATTTATTGTACAAGTTCTCAAATTCACATCTACGTGCTCTCGAGTTTTGCTACTCTTTTACCTTCATACAAACTTTAGCCTAGAGTTATGGAGGTTGGAGAAGTCTGAAACCCCAGTCAATTATCCACTACAGAATGTGAAAGTAAAAACATCTGACGCTGAATTAACGGTGCATATTCTCTCAGAGACGATGAGAGCTGAATCTACAGTACTTTACTTTAACGTGCTGATTACAGTAGCCACGGTCTTAATTTATTTTCTTAATATTTCTCTTGTGGCTCATATTAAGTAAAAAAAAATTGAAGAGAAGTATTTCGTTTTAAACAAGTTGTTTTTGAAATAAGGAGTAAGCTAATCTAAACGAACGCTTCATCTTTTGTTTGATGTAAAAATAAACTTCATAAAACTCATCAGTTATTTTTTGGTCGTCATTCGGACGGGGTCCGCTCCGCTACAGCAGGCTTGTACTAATAGTGGATAAAAGCAAGATGACAAATAAGTTAAAGCTGTAATTAAACAAAACTATACCTGTTCTATCTCCATACATCATATATTCTCTGGCTCTGTAGGCAATATTGTCCAACTCTGGTTCGAAATGAACACAGCTACTGAGAGTTTCTGTTCTGATAGTTTAATTTTGTGAGAGGAGATTGTCCTTACACCGAGGTGTGAGCTCTTGAAGCTCCGCCCTCTTCTTTAAAGGGGGCCGAAGCACTGGCTAATTTGCATTTAAAGGGACACCCCCAAAAAGTGGCAATTTTAACATGCTGTAAAAAATTATCTGTGGGGTATTTTGAGCTAAAACTTCACATACACACATCAGAGACTTATTTTACATCTTGTAAAAATGGGGCATAATAGGTACCCTTTAAGTGTTTCAAATCATTTAAAACAGCCATGTAGTGTTTAAATGATCTTGTGATCCTTTAGTTAGGTGAAGGTTCTCCACCAGAACCAGAAGGTTCATTTGTGGAATATCAGACCACCATGGTGAGATACTCCAAAGCTATTGCTGTCAGTGCGCAGGAGATGGTGAGCAATCGTAATTTTCTACATTTAATGTGTTTTATGCTGTATATCTATAAAACACAGTATAACATAAACATTTATGCAGACTTATGTGTCCAATTTCATTGTATCGCTTTATTCTCTCCCTCAGATCACTAAATCAGTGAGTGCTCCAGAGGATCTGGGCAGTTTGGCCTCACAGGTCACTGCAGACTACAGTCAGCTTGCAGTTCAAGGACGTCTAGCTGCTGTTTCTGCGGAACCAGAGGAGGTCATTGACATACAGCTGCACGGTCGGTCACTCTTTGTGTATCTCTCACTCACACACGGACCCCTGTTTTGGTGATTTTTAGATCGGGTTCCAGATAAAGACACGTGTGCAGGAACTGGGGCACGGCTGCATTGTTCTCGTTCAGAAGGCTGGAGCGCTGCAGATCAGTCCATCTGACTCGTTCACAAAGAGAGAACTTATTGAGTGTGTACGAGCCGTCACTGAGAAGGTGCCGGAACAACACAAAGCAAATTCAGATGCAATACTTACAACTATCTATCAAAGAATTTATGTTGTTCTCTGTTGAAATTACAGTTTCTCCATATAGTAGAATTGATTTTAATGTGTGTGTTTTCTGTAGGTGTCTATGGTGCTGTCTGCATTGCAAGCCGGTAATAAGGGCACTCAAGCCTGTATCACTGCAGCCAGTGCTGTATCGGGCATCATCGCTGACCTGGACACCACCATTATGTTTGCTTCTGCTGGTACACTCAATGCTGAGAACGATTCAGACTCCTTCGCTGATCACAGGTATCACACAAACATATAATACAACGGGGTAATTTACAGTCTACAGCTATTGGTGATACACTGAAATATAAAGTTATTGGGCGAAATCAAAAAATTTGGACACATTGGGTCAAAAATTTAAATCTGAAAGCAGAATATTAATACTTTAAATTAGACTTGTTTTGCAATAGAATTTTTACCCTTTTTCAGCTATAATTTTTAGATGGACTAAATCTCGGTGCATCTCTATCGGTCATTATTATAAAAAATAAAGCTAACGGGGTGGTCTTGTATCATCCTGAAGGAATTTATTTTGTGGTTATTACCAGGTAACTAACCAATATCATGCTTAATTACACTGCTGCATACCAAATTATTAAATAAGTGGACATTAAAGGTGCTCTAAGCGATGTCGTGTGACGTCACTTCTTGTTGACGTTCGAAGTATTGTCAAACAAAACGGAGGCTAGCTAGACCCTCCCTCCTCCTCATCCGCGCACTAACCCCCCAAAGCCCACCCCCAAATCCTTCTTGTCGGTTATTGGCTGGAACACTGTTTGTTATGTTTCGTGGTGCGGGTTGGCCCAGTTTATTTTTGTTGCCGTTTGTGGAGCCTGGGGTGTCTACAGAGACCGCATTTTTTTACACTGTTCAGGTTACAGACAGCTAGCGGATAGTGAGGAGATGTTTGCTGTATGTGACAAAAAATGTTTTGGCCTAAAAAACGTGTGACATCGCTTAGAGCACCTTTTAAATATAGAATATATTTTTAATTGAATTTATTTTATTTTATATATTCAGTTTATTAAAGGGATAGTTCAATGACAATTCTGTCATCATTTACTCACCCTCAAGTTGTTCCAAACCTGTATGAATTTTTTTCTTCTGCTGAACATAAAAGAAGATATTTTGAAGAATGTCTGTAACAGTGTGAGGTCTCTTTAATATATTGAATTTTATCTTATGAATTGAATTTATTTGAATATTAAATTTTTTTGTATTCTGTGAGCGGAAATACTAGAGGGATATTACCGTGGGTGTATTCTACAAACGTTAAACAACACAGGAGATAGAACAGTCAAAAATATTTGACCCCAGAGCGCCACAATTGACCGATCAAGAAGGCAGCATGTGCAATCACTAATATGCAAGAAGGCAGCATACAATATATGTTTAAGCATTATTATCAAACTTTTATCACTTCTCTCTCTCTCTCTCTCTCTCTCTCTCTCTCTCTCTCTCTTTGTTTTTAGGGAGAATATTCTGAAGACAGCTAAAGCGCTGGTGGAGGACACAAAGAACCTTGTTTCAGGTGCAGCATCAAGTCAAGAGAAGCTGGCCCAGGCTGCCCAATCTTCTGCCAAGACCATCACACAACTTACAGATGTGGTGAAATTGGGAGCAGCCAGCATAGGCCCAGATGACCCAGAAACACAGGTGAGAGTAAAGGGGAAAGTGATGAGGACAGATGAGAAGTCCAACACAGAGATTTAGCAGCAGCCAGTCTTAAGTCATCTTCCTGAAATGTGAATGTGTTATTATCATTCATCTCCTCGTAGGTGGTGTTGATCAACGCAGTGAAGGATGTTGCTAAAGCTTTGGCTGAGCTCATTAGTGCCACCAAGTGTGCAGCAGGAAAAGCTGCCGACGACCCCTCAATGTACCAGCTTAAGAGTGCAGCCAAGGTAGGACTGTGAAAAACACTCAGGCTTCGTTTCTACGTAACATAAATGTTATTCTCCCTTTTGCAAATTTTACTTCATACCTCAATAGCACAGAACTTGGTTAGAAACAGTCCAGCTAGACAATTAGCTGTTATATATTTGTCTCTGAAACTGTAATCTCCCAGTTGTCCCTCAGAAATCTGGCCGCAGGGGTGGAAATGTCTCCTAACTCAGATATCAGTAGAAGTGTTCTGGTGAGAAACTCATTTCAGTGTGTGCCATTAATCAGATTAATTATGAATGAGGAAATTAATCTGTGTTCTTCTCCATCCGCTACTGCACACTTAGTCCAACTATTGTGCCATAAATTGAACTACATGCTCTATTAATGGCATAGTTCTGCATGAGTCTGGAGTCAATAATTTTTAGGATTCAAAGAAATCATGGTTTAATCAACTTAACCTTAGAGCCTTTAATTAGAATTAAGCAAGTGTATAAAGTTCTAGGGTATACATAGCTATTTGTATCTTTTTAATTAAAAAGATTAGGGAAAATAAGTTGTCTATAAATAGCTTGTTTCCAAAGGCTTTTGCAATAGTGAATTTTGACATCAGACGTTTTCCTGTAAAAGTGCAATTAATGTTCACAAAGATTGTGATGTTCTTAAATCTAAAATGTAAGTGACTTGTGTGTGTTTGTGTCTCATCTTCTGTGTTCAGGTTATGGTAACTAATGTAACATCCTTACTAAAAACGGTGAAGGCAGTGGAGGACGAGGCTTCAAGAGGAACCAGAGCTCTGGAATCCACTATCGAGTGCATTAAACAGGAACTCACAGTAAGACTGCAAACGCAGAAAACATGGTGTACTAATTGTCTGTTTGTTATGTACTTTTTTCCTTTCCTTTAATTTTTCCAGCCCATAACATTTTATTTAAAGTTAAGGCCCTGATATACAAAGTTAGTTTTTGTTCTTAATTTAGGGGGGAAAAAAAGTTTGAAATACCTTTGAAGCTGAATACCATTAGCAAACATCCCCGACACCACCCATGCTTCTTAGAGTGCCATTTGGATCACAGTGTTGAGAAAACAGCAGTAAAGAAAGCATCTGATCATGGTGATGTGGATATGTTTGCACAAGCTTTGCAATACGGCACTTCAGTCAAGTCACGTCACCTTTATTTATTTACCACTTTTTGCAATATATTGCTTTAAAACAAGCAGCTTTGCTGTATTAAACATGAATAAACAGTGTCAGTATCGCTTTCAGTTAGAATTACTTCAATATCTACTATAAAATAACACTCCAGTTTGTTCTAGTCTCACTCGTGTCTGACCTCGACAGACTGAACAGAAGAAATGAACCGGAGAAAATTTCCCAATCAAAGAAGGCGGAGCCTCATAGCACAACCTACGTATTACGTAATGACCACAAACCAATGCTGCTTACCAATCGGAGTGAACTTAGCTTGTCAAAAGCAAACTTTTCCAGATGTTTCGAACTCCAAACAAACTTTGTTTTGGCTTGGTTTTGTTTCAAATAATAATAATAATACAGTAATAATATGTTTAGTTTATATAGCGCCTTTCCCAAGCTCAAGGACGCTTCACAATAACAGTAAAGAACAAACAATCAGTTCATGCACAAATGGACAGGAGACATTTGCCCAGTCCATGAAATGAGCGATTGCAGTTGCATATCGCATTGCAATTGGAATACAAACAGAAACAATAACAGAAACAAAAAAACAACACTATTTACACACAGCATAGAAGGTGGGCAGTTGAAGCAAAGGTTAGATGCAAAAGACTAATGGTACATGGTACAAACTGAGTTATGGGAAATGTTTAAGAAAAACATGTCATGACTGATTATAATACTGTTTAAACAAATGGGTTTTGAGATTAGACTTAAATTCATACAGCGTGGTTGTTGTCCTAAGAGCCAGGGGAAGAGAGTTCCATAGCTTAAGGGATATAAGGCAAGGCAAGTTTATTTATATAGCACATTTCATACACAATGGTAATTCAAAGTGCTTTACATAGGAGAAAATAAAATAATCAAAACAAATAAGAATAATTAAAACAGTTTAGAATAAAAAAATAAAACAAAGTACAGTAAAAACAGTCGGACGAACAGTGGCACAGTGCTCATTCAGTAAATGCATAGCTAAACAGATGTGTTTTGAGTCTGGATTTGAATGTGACTACTGTAGGAGCACATCTGATCTCCTCTGGAAGCTGGTTCCAGCTGCGGCTGGCATAATAGCTAAAAGCAGACTCTCCGTGCTTAGAGTGAACCCTTGGTATTTCTAGCTGATGTGATCCTAATGATCTGAGTGATCTGTTGGGTTTATATTCAGTGAGCATATCTGCAATATATTGAGGTCCTAGGCCATTGAATGATTTATATACCAGTAATAATACTTTAAAATCAATCCTAAATGTAACTGGGAGCCAGTGTAAAGACCTGAGGACTGGTGTGATATGTTCATATTTTCTGGTTCTGCTCAGAATCCTGGCAGCAGCGTTCTGTATGAGCTGCAACTGTCTTATGGTCTTTTTAGGAAGGCCAGTGAGTGATATAAGTGAGTTCACAGCCAGAAGATCGGAGAGGTCGAGGGGGAATATAAGGAGAAAGTAAGTTAGAGAGATAGGAAGGAGCAAGACCATTGAGTGACTTAAAGGTAAGCAGAAGAATTTTGTAAGTAATACGAGAAGACACGGGTAGCCAGTGGAGGTTGAACAGAATTGGAGTGATATGAGCAGAGCGGATCGTTTAGTGTAAGTTAGCAATCTTGCGGCAGAGTTTTTAATATATTGCAAACGTGAGATATAGTGTGCTGGTTGTCCAGAAAAAAAATAACATTACAGTAGTCGAGGCGAGATGTGATAAATGTACCAGCGATTCAGCGTCTTTTGGGCTGACATAGGGACGGAGTTTGTCAATATGCCGGAGTTGAAAAAATTCATTTTTACAAAGTTGACTAATATAAGCGTCGAAGGTCAGTGAAGGGTCAAGAGTGATACCCAAGTTTTTGAAGGGGCAGGTGGAATAATTGATGTAGCTTCAAGGTCAAGTGTGGGAGTATTAGTTATATTTTTTGTTAGAGATGGTGGACCAGTAATTAAGATTTCTGTTTTAGTCAGATTCAAACTGAGAAAATTGCAGTTTAGCCAGGTCTTTAATTCATTAATACATGATGATAGTGATGTAGTCTCAGTGATTCGCCGCCATAGTTTTCAATACCACTGTTATGCCGACGATATTCAGATATATACTGCTTTCCGACCGGACTCTATCCAGACTACGCAGGGGCCATGCAAGCCCACAATCTGGGGCACAATCTGAGACGTTGCAATTGTTTTCTGACGGGTGATATGGATCATGTTAGGAGGGGTCAGGGGTTTCTCCCCCTGAATTTTTTTTAATTCTGGCTGCTAAACATACCATTTCAATGCAGTTTGGGAGGGACAGAAATACCTTAACGGAGCTAGCAGAAACCCTCCTCTATCTGAGGACTAAGTTAAAGTATCTATTTTGTAAGTTTATGTAAAAGACAGGTTGATGAAAGAACTGTAAGCTCAAATTCAAAAGCTTTTGAAGTCTACTTCATTAAAGCATGTTTACACACACACTTACTGTACACTTAGGCCTACTACACATGATTTTAGTACCATTGCAGTTTTATGTTATGATTTTAAATTGGTATGTGACCTAAGAATGATCGCACATTAAAGGTACATAAAGGTGCTGAGGTCTGACTTTGTGGTGCTCTGAAATTAAGTTATTAATATGTGATGGACTTTGAAAGAAGTTTGACAGATTTCAGTGCTGAATAAGGTTAACACTACCCCGTTTATTTGAAAATGGTTAATATTTGACAGAAATGTAAAAAAGTAATCAAATCAAATGTAATATGTAACATTTCTTTAGTAAAATCATTGAAATACTGTAGTTACACTGCTCATTATTATATTTTAAATAAGGAACTTGTTAAGAGTAATTTATGAGCTAACAGAAAAGCTAGTAACTTGTACATTTAACCTATGAACCAGACAGAAGGGCTATAAGATAGCCATTGGATTTATGATTCTGGGTAAGACTAGGCTAGCTATCGATAACGTTACACTGACACAACTTAAGTTAATGCTCTGAATTCGCAGCTAATATCAAATCCATAACTTTTTGATCAAGTTAAAATTTCCAGGTCAACCACAAATAATCCCACCACCTTTTAATATCATCCGATAACTAATTCAATGCCGATTTGTTGCTTTGCCCACTTACCACTTCAAGACCATCTGTAAAACATTGCCAGCTCAACGTGCGAGAAGAGTGAGTTGCTTGAACATGCACAGCAAAGATTATAGAGCTCTACGCGCATAGCGCTCTAGATTTTATATACACAGACACCATATTAGGAAAAAGGGGCGGGCTGATGCTGATCGATTTTTTACACATTCAGAAGAATACATTTGAGTTGTTATAGGCTCTGGTAATTATGGAGCATAATAGGAATAAAGTTGTGACAAAAATTATCAGGGAGGAAAAATCTGAGGGGGCACGTGCCCCCTCACTTTGAATGGGCATGAGACTACATCATACTACATACTTTTTTACATTTCTGTCAAATATTAACCATTTTCAAATAAACGGGGTAGTGTTAACCTTATTCAGCACTGAAATCTGTCAAACTTCTTTCAAAGTCCATCACATATTAATAACTTAATTTCAGAGCACCACAAAGTCAGACCTCAGCACCTTTATGTACCTTTAATGTGCGATCATTCTTAGGTCACATACCAATTTAAAATCATAACATAAAACTGCAATGGTACTAAAATCATGTGTAGTAGGCCTAAGTGTACAGTAAGTGTGTGTGTAAACATGCTTTAATGAAGTAGACTTCAAAAGCTTTTGAATTTGAGCTTACAGTTCTTTCATCAACCTGTCTTTTACATAAACTTACAAAATAGATACTTTAACTTAGTCCTCAGATAGAGGAAGGTTTCTGCTAGCTCCGTTAAGGTATTTCTGTCCCTCCCAAACTGCATTGAAATGGTATGTTTAGCAGCCAGAATTAAAAAAAATTCAGGGGGAGAAACCCCTGACCCCTCCTAACATGATCCATATCACCCGTCAGAAAACAATTGCAACGTCTCAGATTGTGCCCCAGATTGTGGGCTTGCATGACGCCCCTGCGTAGTCTGGATAGAGTCCGGTCGGAAAGCAGTATATATCTGAATATCGTCGGCATAACAGTGGTATTGAAAACTATGGCGGCGAATCATTTGTCCAAGAGACAAAATGTAATTAGTAATGGGCCGAGAAGTGATCCCTGTGGAACGCCTTGTTTGAGAATGACAATGGGAGATTTATAATTGTGCATGGTGATATGGTATTTTCTGTCTGTCAGATAGGAGGAAAACCAGGATAGCGCGGCTTCTGAGATACCAATCTCTGAGAGGCGCATGAGTAGGAATTTATCACAGACAGTATCAAAAGCTGAGCTGAGGTCGATTAATAAAAGTATGGAGAGGTTTCCCGAGTCACCAGAGAGTAAGAGGTCATTGGTAACCTTTAAAATGAAAATGAAATGACGTCACACCAGGGTTGTGGCAAAAATTCTCAAACAAACATCACTGCGTAAGAGACACTCAGAGTCAAATTATATAAAATAGAAGTATTTATTCTTGCAAGAATAGGAGCAGTCTAATACACAGTTGTTACCCTGTGCAGAAGAGTGACACACCCCCAGACAGACTGAACTAGCTTTTATCTTAGTTTCAAGGCCTTCTTCCCCCCAGAGCCTTCCTCCCAGTAGTTTTCCATAGACGTCACTAGTTGGCCCACTAAGCTCCCCTGCACCAAATGGCCTTCTGACATCTAGGTCAGAGGTCCTTGTTCGTCTGTTCTCTGGAGTGTCTCCCTCTTCTGCCTCCCCAGGTACATAAACAGAATCCTTTCTCACTACAAGTGAGAGACACACATGTGACATTCTTTGAATCATCTACATTTAACTAAAGATCAATGAATATCATTAAAATTGCCACCACAACTCCTCACTTTTTATCATTCTGATTACCCATAATCACAATAATAAACAATAAGACAAATTTTAAGTCATATCATCACACTTATACTTTTCATCTCTGATTTTTCCATAAATGATCACTCTCCTTGAACCTGTGAAGAAAAGTTTAGAATGAAGAAGCATAAGGCTGTTTTTGTGGGGGAAAGGCCCCGTAATATTTTAGCAAGCAAGTAAACATTTCACTGCGTCGGGCTAAGTGAGAAATCTCTGTTCCTGCGCTCCTGTAAACAGACCCTCAGTCACGACAGTAAGGAAAAGGTAGTTATAACATAGCAAGGAAACAACCAGATAAAAGTAAAATAAAAAAATCCCTCAGTTTCAAACCCTATCTTTGTACACCATCTCGTAACACGGATGACTGCTGCTTTTAACCCTCTTTAAATCTTTGCCCTTAATCTTTCTCAGAAAATAAACAAATAGAAGAAAAACAAACAGAACATACATTTAACACATATCTCACTGTAGCTCCCACTACCTGTGTCGTCACATAAATTTGTTCATCCTTGGGCTAGACTGTCATTTTCACCAATTGAACAGACAGCATGTTTCACCTGTCACTGTAATCATATTCACCCATGAATAACAAAATTATTAGAATAACAATCCTAACTCCTATCATTAAGCCTTTTCCATTAATCTACGCCCATCTCCATATTTCATTTACTTCTAATTCAATTTAGTAAGCTCTATTTAATGCCATATTTAACAAAATCTAACCAGAGAAGTCTTATAATTTTTCCCATTCCTCTAACCAATGCAGTTGTTCAATATTAACTCTAATATTTCCATTACGGACACAATCAATATATTTTCATTTACAATCAAATCAATACTTTTAATTCAAACATGCTGTGGTTCTACTTAATAAGCTTCAACAATTATCCCTATAATTTACATTAATTAATAGATCTCTTCCCAAAAACATTTTCCTTAAATATTTCCTAATGAATAAGTAACCAATCAAATCTTTTGATCGACTGTATATCAATACTAAGCCCTATTTTGATTTAATCAAATCAAATCCTCAAAATAATCACAAAACCACATTCTTCTGTTAAACTTAAACCATCAGTTGGCAGTTGGTTCCTCCTCCAGGCGTGTTGATAATCTCGTTCGCCCCATGGACTATGGGATGGTTGTGGCCTGTTGGTGTTGTCTAAGGTGAGAGGCTTGGACCCAGGTGTCTGATCCTTATAAGGTTTTCCCTTAAATCACGACCGCACCCCCACTGGAGTGAACCATTTCTTGCCTGCTTTCACCTGTGAATGGAGACCTTAAGTATTTTGTTAGTGACCGCTTGTCTAGCCGCTCGTCCCCTTTGGTGTGACCTGTGGAATCAACCTGAAACATTATCACCGTATAATTTCTCGCTCACTTAATAGCACTCGGGGTCCTTTTCCCCTGAAAAACAATATTTATACATTTGGAACAGAATCAGTTCTGTTTTCTGCAACCCATCCTGACATTCTGTAAAAGGAAAATTTAAGTTTGCGCTGCGCAGGTGTGACCTTGTTTCTTTCTGCCACAATAACAATCTAGGCCAGGATAGTTAGTCAAATTCATCCATAGCCATCATTTTATAGGGGACATTCTCCCCTGTATCCAAAAGTCTGCATGCTCTGTAAAGAAAAACAATGTCGAGGTTATTTTCAGATAGTAAAATACGTAGTTTCTTTTGTCTGCTGTGCTGCCATGGCCTTCGCTGCTGCATCTGCCCTAGCGTTTCCTGTTGAAACAGTCCTGCAAATACATGTACAGACAGCAAATTTTGTTTGGGACCCAAGTAAACCATATTTGGCAATTGTTATACCATCTCCCTCTTGATGCACGACACAACTCGAGCATCAATTTAACATAACATAATTCAAATCGACATCCTGCATGACAAAAGTATTACTACCAGACAGAGCTTGATGTCCAATCAACTTAAAGCTCGTCCCATGTTCTGTATTGTCTTTTCAACCGTTCCACTCAGAATTATCGGCTTCTTTAAAATTTGTCATTTGCCTTAACCCATCTGTAATGATAAAACTGTTCTGTTCTAATTTCAATACTGTTCTAATATTAGTACCCCAAACTAATACATACAAGACATAAAGTGCTGTCACCATCACACACACACTCATACTAGACACACATATGTTAACTGCTCATTCTCAATGTTTGCCCTTTCCTTATATCATCGTTAAAAGGATTTAAATTTTAAATAAGATTTTAAACTTCACATATTTTCTGTAGCTTTTCCCTAATTTTACATGGTCTCTTAACCACTTTCAAAGCATGTCTTGTTCATTATTCATTAGATTTTTAGACAAGTCAGCTGGGTTGTTTTGGATTCATTATCATTATTTTTCTTCAGCTCGCTCTAGCAGGCCGATAACAGAAAGACAGACACAGTTACCATTCCTCCAAAAGAAAGGAAGTGGCACGACCTCCGCTCAAGCAGTCTCTCTCACTATAAATCCATTTCTTAGACAAAATGTAATATTAAATTCATTACAATAACCTTTGACCATCCACCTTTGTTATCCAGACTTAAATCTACAAAAGCTGTCTTTATCTTTAGTCACCACCATGTCTAACGACCTTCAGGAGTTAGAACTATGTTATAGACTAGTTCTAAATCAACTTCTATACATTTTCCTTGCCCATAAGGCAACCGACATCAAAAAGTTTTATTACTGTCTCCACAACAATTAATAATGGCAATCCCCCTTACGGTCTCAGCTGGCTCTTGAAAGCCCATTGCCATTAGCTCTTTGTCTATAATTTTCTTCTCAGGGTGTTGTCCCCCTGGTATAGTTGCAGACACTTGTCACAATGAAAAACAAGCCATACAACTAATGCGGTTTCTTCTGGTGAGTGATATAGAGGAGCTTTGCATCATGGGGAAGACTGGCGTGACTCGTCATAGCTTCATCTCCCCCTAACGGTATAAGGACGCTGCTGGCCTCACAGCTCCTGCTCAACTCTCATACCTGTCTCACATAAAACACCCCCATTCAGGAAATGCCCAGTGACTTTACGTGAGCCCTCTGGCTTGGGTTGCCCCCTGTCTGGCCAAAGAAGGTCTTACCCGTCATCGAGGTGGTCACTCGTGCCCACTGGTGACCGCTTTTTTCCCATCACAGAATCTTTGACCGTTTTCTTCAACAAAATCTGTTGTTCTCTGGAACTTAGGAAAGGCACGTTCAAGAGTCACCAGAGCCATTCCCATTGCCTAATAGTGTTCACACAGGGAGACAGGTCAATAACAACAGTATTTAATCACTTAAATCCATTATTTTATCTTAAAAGCAGAAACCCTAGCTGCTTAGACTATACTCAGCGAATTTGGATCATCCGTACGTTCAGTGAACTTTACCTGTAGACGGAGCCATCGGTCCTGAATGGTGGAGACTAAATAAGACAAAGAAGTTACTGGTCCTAAAATAAAATAAAATGTCTTCTTTAAAGTCATTCAGTTTTACATTTACAAATACAAATTGCCCTTTATGGCAATTGTTTCTTTAAACATCTCTGTGTCTATGATTCTTCAACTGAAACTGTGCTTTACTACAAATAGCTTATCACAGATAACAGCTTTGAGCTGACATTGAATGAGAGAGACTCTGAGGCATTCAGGACTGGCACACTGCACTCTCATAAACTTCTAACATCAAACTTTTATCTACCCTCCTATAGCTCTATCCCAGCTTAAGGCATATTTGCCAGAAATTACATGTGTTTCCAAATAAACATAATTTTTATAGTTGTCTTTATTTAGACATTACAAATTTCCACTCAGATTGAGTCTCTGTTGCACTGGCAGTTTCAGCCACAGTACACATCAGATCCAGATAAGCAAACTGTTTCATTACAGCCAATAATAAACTTATCTTTGAAAGCAAAACATCAGCTTCTAGTTCTTTCATGGTCAACTTTTCAAGCTGTTTGTTTAATCAGCATTCAGCAACTGTTAATCCAGTATTGCTTCTGCTTACTTGATCTTAAATAATTATTCGTTTCACATTTCATCTCAATTTTAGTTTGTCAAGTTCTCAATTACGTTAACTTTGACAATGCTAGCACTCTCTGCTTGATACCTCTTTTGCAATTATTATAAATCATTCGTGAGATTAGTCTCTCTCCTTAATCTAAACCCTTTCTAAAATGTTTAATTAAAACACAATCATCCTGTTAGTTACTTTGATATATTTTCCAGCTCACATTTGTTGGAGTCATTAATTTTACATCAACCTGTATTCATCAATTCACTTTTAAAAATTACTATTATAGATCTTTTCTTTCTTATAGGATTCACTTTAAGACTTCAATCCTTTTGACCTTGTTTTTATCTCTTATTTCTCAGACGAAAAATGTTACTGTCGTCATTTAAACACTGATCTACTTTCAAAACCCACATTATTATCAGAAATGTGTCACTATCACATTTTCAAACACCTTCTTGGTGGGCATTTAGTTGCCTATTAAATTGTCCTGATGACCACCATTAAAACACTCTCTGTCATCTAGTGAATTTGTTTCAGCCTCAACTTCAGCATCAGACACCTGTCCTTGACTATAGTTTGATCACTGTGAGCTTGCAAACGGCTCCAACTTACTGCACACTCTTGAAGCAGTGTGTGTCCCATTTCAGGAATGTAAACAGAGCCACTGATAATCAGTCCCCTGTATTCCTTTACAGTCCATCATTCGCGGATTTAATCACAATAGCCAAATCATAATCTTCATCATTTTATTGGCGGAACATAATTTCATGAGCAGCACAGAAAATGCTCAAAATATTCGAATTTGTTTTCTGTCTTTACACATTTCTCCCAGCTTATCTTTTACAAAACATCATCTGCAAATCTCTTCAAAGTGAGATCTTCTGAGCAGAGCTGTTTACAGCATTTGCTCTCTTCTGTCTCACTATTTATTTATTTATTTTCCCGGACTGTTCCGTTACTCTTCATAAAGTGTAACAATTTGTACATCATTATTTTCATTACAACTGGTTTGAAGCCTTTTCCCTTCCATCACATTGTTAGTCTATTTAACTTAATATTATCATTATTGTCTTATCTCTACTGTTTCTCCAAAACAGATTATATTACTCAGTCCGTAAATTACACAGACAACCATTATAGCTACTTGCTTCAATACCCTTATTTTCTTAAACATTAATAAAATAAAGCAGATATATCATTTCAATCATTATTTTATCAAAATCTAGAATTGTTCCCCATTCTGCTTAAAACATTCTTCATATCATGTTAATCCCTGTCAATCATACAATGCCTTATTTTATTCTAAAACTGACTTTTCATTTCACCATTTAAACAGTTAATTTGACTTCCATAAATTCTGTCAGACCATGTCTATTTTCATCACATATAGTTTTCTACTATATTTCTCCTTTCTTTTCCCTACATGCCAGTTCCCTCATTATCCTCTCCTTTCTTTTCTCAAACATGCCAGTTCCTTCATTATCTAACCAGTACATGATTGTTTGAACAATCCCCACACACACATATCTCACACACCAACCTTTTTGTTTTTTCACTTCCCTCTTCCACCAAGTCTCACTTACAGTTCCCTCTATTTCACACAGACAGCCTTATTGCTTCTTGCTACAATCCTTGTCATGCATCCATTTACTGGATGAAGAAGTAAAAAAAACATTATTTCTCCTGGCAGTTTGACATTTTATCTTCAAGCCAACAATCCATTATCTGTTCACATTTTTTTTACACACATGTTGAACACAGACACAACTTTTGTTTCTCACTGCTCTGTTCAACTGATTCCCGCACCATCTTTAATGTTGTGGCGCTCAATACCTCATTTGACAAAACACCGGTGTACCAAATTTCATAATTTCGCTCTGAGACTTCCCCATACTGGCTGCTTTTCTGTTCTCTGTGGATTTCTCACCGCGCGTTCTCTTGATCTGTCAGGCGTCCCCACACAGACCCGATTTTTCTTTTAACCCAAATCGGTCGGGTTGCACTTGTTAGTGCCCTCCTAATTAAGGTTTACCAAAAAAAAATCTTTTCTGGCTCCCCCTAATTAGCTTCAGCACCTAAAAACAATTTGCTCCGTGGTGGAACAACTGATTTTCAGGTTACCTATCTGTTTGAAACTTCTTGATCCGCTACAAATCTCAGTTAATCTCAGATACTTTCGTATCTGTTTGAAACCACTTGATCCGCTACAAATCTCAGTTAATCTCAGATAATTTCCTCTCGTATCTGTTTGAAACTTCTTGATCTATATGAAGAGGTCTTTTCCAAAACGCGATAAACGCCATTTTTAAAAAAAATGAGTTTGTCATGTCATGTTGCTGTGCACTGAACCTATTCACTGCTCCATCAACATTTCATGCCAAATCGCTACATTTCCTTGTTTAAAATGTACTACAAGATGCAGTTTCTTTCCAAAACGCGATAAGCGCCAAACCTATTTTTAGCCTAAACGCGATAAATCCTCTCGACTAATCAGAATTCGGTGAACGTTCTACGCAATCCAACAGGGTGGCGCTCTGAACAGAGGTTTGTTTATGTTCATTTATTCCTCAAAATGAGTGAGTTTTCTAATCGACTAGTAGTAGTTCATTTAAGTTTAATCACATATTTCTATTGATTTAATTATTTAAATATGGGAGAGAAACCATAATGACCATTTTTTTAATTGCCTATTCCGCATCTCACGCATAAAGCTTGCCACAAAGAACCGACAAAAGTAATGATTAGGCCTATGCATGAAACTTTTGAATTGTTTATTTTTTAATTAGTGTTTTCTGTCAGATATAGCTGAAAAGATAAAGTTGATATGCTGACTCGCCATCTTCGCAGTAGTGAACGCGCCTATAGAGAGAAATGCACACTTTGAATTAGCCTACATACGCAGAGAGTAGCCAATTTCTTTTCGTTTTTTATTGTTTTGTTTAAATGTAGACATTTCAAGCTTTTTATAGATATACTTCTCAGGATTGTGAGGCAAGTATTGCTGTGTTTCGGTTCATTTATGTGATGCTCTCCAGATCACGCGCGGGCGCTTCCGTGTCCTGATTATATGTCTGCTATATATTTGCTTATTTATTTATTATTAATCCAGTCAATTTGTTGATGAAACATTGATTAAAATGAAGATACAATTTATACAAAACGAAATTCACTTTAAAGCAAGGCTTTCTACTAAACAAAACTTAATAAGTGGTCAAAATCATGTCTGACCCATTCCAAATGTTTTCCGATATATTGGTCATCTTATGATCCTATCATACTCATCTCATGCGGTTCCCTTTTCATATAATCAACATAGATTCAATAAAAAAAATAACATTAGCCTATATTATTAAACATAAATATGAAACGTATGTTTAAGTTTTTTTTTAAACTTAGCCTATATGTAAGCGTCACGCCGCTCCGCTTTGTTCACATGCTGTGTAGCCTATACACGCATGTGTGTGTGTGTGTGTGTGTGTGTGTGTGGTGGAGGGGTGCCCATCACTACTTTTGAATATCGTTATCATTATTAAATATTTTTAATAATTTGTTTTTTTTACGCATATGTAGTGGACAAATTGGTCCTACTTGTTACAGGTTTGACACTTTACTAAAAATGACTAAATAACTTATTGAATAGCTATTGATATCATTACTATTTTCAGGTTCTGCACCAAATGACTTTTAGCCTAAATGTGTTACTAAATTTAATTTATAGTATGAGCCCCTGATTATATGTTACATGCTCTCGTTTTTTTTTTTTTAAAGACAAACCATACAGTTTTGGAAAAAATTGATGGATTTATAGCGTTTTGGAAAAAAAATAAATTAACTTTTAATTTATCATAAACAATATTGTTGTTTGATTTAATAATCATTGTTCAACATGTTCAGACTGAGCCAATAAAACATTTTAACAGGATAAATTGAATATTCACAAAATGTGTGGGTCTAGGTAAAAAATGTAATTTTCCTGAAAACTATTGAAATGGATTTATAGCGTTTTGGAAAAGACCTCTTCATATATAGATCTCAATTAATCTCAGATTACGCACCACAGAAACAGCCCTCAGCCAATATGGTTCAATTTCTCTCTTTCCCCTCTATTAAACTGAATTTAAATGACCCTTACCAGAGACGTTGTTTCATGCCACTTGCGGGTTCTTTAGATTCCAGTGGTCGATTCTCCCGGCCCTGATATCGGTCGGCCCCTCTCTCTCAAGTTTACGAGGTAGAGCTGGAACTTACTTAGTCCAGGTGGCCAAACACCGTCCGATCTCAGGTCCAGGAAACACGTCCAAGGAATCCCACTTCTGACACCAAAACTGTTGTGGCAAAAATTCTCAAACAAACATCACTGCGTAAGAGACACTCAGAGTCAAATTATATAAAATAGAAGTATTTATTCTTGCAAGAATAGGAGCAGTCTAATACACAGTTGTTACCCTGTGCAGAAGAGTGACACACCCCCAGACAGACTGAACTAGCTTTTATCTTAGTTTCAAGGCCTTCTTCCCCCCAGAGCCTTCCTCCCAGTAGTTTTCCATAGACGTCACTAGTTGGCCCACTAAGCTCCCCTGCACCAAATGGCCTTCTGACATCTAGGTCAGAGGTCCTTGTTCGTCTGTTCTCTGGAGTGTCTCCCTCTTCTGCCTCCCCAGGTACATAAACAGAATCCTTTCTCACTACAAGTGAGAGACACACATGTGACATTCTTTGAATCATCTACATTTAACTAAAGATCAATGAATATCATTAAAATTGCCACCACACCAGTTTGTTCTTCGATTTTCCTTGAAGTGCATCAAGGCCTTTAAAGTTAACCATCCTTTTCTTTCATTTGACCTTAATTTTGACCTATTTTTATTTGTTAAGTGCTAATTACAAATCTTACACATACATAGACAAGCATGGTTACAAAGCTAAATGTGAAACATTCCAATTGACAATTATGTTGTCATTGTACTCAGATGTTCCAGTCTAAAGAAGCCCCTGAGAAGTCAACTACTCCAGAAGAGTTCATTCGCATGACGAAGGGCATCACCACTGCAACTGCTAAAGCTGTTGCAGCAGGAAATTCTGCCAGACAGGAAGATGTCATCTCCACGGCGAACCTCAGCCGCAAGGTCATAACCGATATGCTGACCACATGCAAGGTGTGTTTTCTGCCAGTGTCCATCTATGCTTTATTATCTGTGGGTTAGCAAAGGTGGTTTTGGTGTGCGTAATGGACTAAGTATTTTCCACCTCAGCAAGCGGCATATCACGAGGAAGTGAGTGACGACGTCAGGAGAAGAGCTCTGTTATACGGCACTGAATGTACCAATGGATATATAGATCTCCTAGAACATGTCCTACAGGTACAAACACACACCCGATCACACACAAAATGCACATCTGTACAGTGCTTTGCTGGTTCAGGAATATGCTCTAAATTTGGTTTTGGAGGTCTCTTACAATAGGTTTACATGCATCCAAGGTCAAAAACACAAATTTTATCTTAATATACATTTCAACATCGATGTACAGTCCCTTGCGAAAGTGTTTTTAGCCCTTCATTTTCCCCCCCACATTTTATGTTGCAGACTAATGCTAAACTGCTTTAAATTACTTTTTTCCCCCATCAATCTACAGTCCATACACTATAATGACAAAGCAAACAACAGATTTGTTCTGTAAATTTATTAAAAATAAAAAACTCCAATTACATTGTCCCAGAAAATGGTATGAATATTTATGCACCCAATACCCTTTTCTGGGAAGCTCAAGAGCATTCCAATTTCGCTTGTAGATGTTACTACACTTTCAGTGGAGTTAACCTGTGGCAAAATCAATTGAATGGGTATGATTTGGAAAGCCACACATCTCTCAATAAAAGGTTTAACAGCTGAAAATGCATATCAGAGCAAAGACCAAGCCATGAGGTCAAAGGAACTGCCTATAGGGCTCAGAGACTCTGTTGTGTCAAGATACAGATCTGAGAAAGACTACAAAATAAATCCTGCTGCATTAAAGGTTCACAAAGGCATGTAGCCTCCATAATCCTTAATGGAAAGGTTTGGAACAACCAGGACTCTTCCTAGAGCTGGCCTCCAAACTGAGCAGTCGATTAAGAAGGGCTTTGGTTAAAATGTTGAGCAATAAGCTGATGGTCACTCTAGTTGAGCTATATGATCATATGGAGATGGGAGAAACTTACAGAAGGACAAATATCACTGCAACACTCCACCGATCTGGGCTTTATGGCAGTGTGGCCAGACTAAAACCTCTCCTCAGTGATGAAGACACATGAAAACTCACTTGGAATTAGCATAAAAGCTCCCAAATGAGACTCTCAGACTGTGAGAAACAAGAATATCTGATCTGATGAATCTCAGTTCCAAGCGTCATGTGTGGAGGAAACCAGGCGCTGCTCATCGCCTGCACAATACCACCCCAACAGTAAAGTGTGGTGGTAGCAGCATCATGCTGTGGGGGTGATCTTCTGTGGTAGGGACTGGGCGACTCGTCAGGTTAGGAGGATTGCTCAACGCAGCAGAATATAGTTAGCCTATAGTTAGCCTTAATGAAAACCTAGTCCAGAGCACTCAGAACCTCAGACTGGGCAGACGGTTCACATTCCAACAGGACAATGACCCTAAATACACAGCTAATACAATGCAAGAGTGGCTTATAAACAACTCTGTGAATGTCCTTGAGTGGCCCAGCCAGAGCCTGGGATTGAACCTAATATAACATCTTTGAAGAAACCTGAAAATGTTTGTCTACCGACGGTCCTGAGAAGAATGGCAGAAAATACCCAAATGCAGATGTGCAAAGCTTGTCACATCATGCCCAAAAAGGCTGTAAAAGTTGAGTTAAGGGTACAAATACTTATGCAATGTACTTATTTCAGTTGTACAACAACGCATTCACTTTTTTTTTTTTTTTTGCTTTTTTTTTTGCTTTGTCATTATGGTGTATGGAGTGTAGATTGATGTGAAAAAAAGTAATTTAAAGTAGTTTGTGATTGTAAAATGTGAAAAAAAAATTAAGGGGTACGAATATTTTCGCAAGGCACTGTATATTATGTGAGCTGTGAGCTTTTCTCACGCTGTCTCCTATCCGAGAGCCCACTCTGCTCTAATTGGTCAGATGGCCCAGTCTGTTTTGATTGGTCTACCGCTTATAGTGCTTGTTGGACCATGTGAATTTCCGCTCCGGGGGTTTTCTCAGCACTTTTATACACAGTTATGCGGACAGTAACGATGCCCTCGGTGTCAATTCAGTCCTCACCCTTTGGAAGTGCATGCAATGTGGATTTGCTTTTCGCAGAGCATAAAACAGCGTATTTTTTACATGTTGGCAAAACGAACCAAACTCTTCCAGGCCTCAGCTATAACTAACTACAGTGTTTGAGGGCGGGTCAAAGTAGACATTTTTCGCAGGCAGCCAATGAAGGCCATAGGCTGGAATTATGCAAATGTATTAAAAACCTATGAAGGTTTGTGGAGGAAGAAAGACTGGAATTACTGACGACTCATTTCAAGCAGTTCAGAATCGGTCCATTCTTTTGGGGCGACGACAACTCCATTTATCATGCAACTTTGCCAGCCTTTTCACAAACAGCTATATAACACACTACATGAAAAGTAATATCTGAAAAAAAAAAGCATAATAGGGGGAGTTTAACCAGAACGGTTTATGTGCATAAATATTTGTTTCAGGTCTTACAAAAGCCAACAGGTGACCAGAAACAGAAGTTGGCGATGTTCTCTAAGAAGGTTGCTGCAGCTGTTACTGAACTGATTCAAACAGCAGAGGCCATGAAAGGTAACCTCACTCACAGACACACACCTTCATTAAGACATATACACACTCCCTCAGTGTAATCTGTGGATTTATTGTGCTGAGTAAAGTTTCCTGTCTTTCCCGTCTCGCTCAAGATGTGGGTGAGTACCATGAGACTCCAGTACAAATGTTATTCCATCTTTGCAAACTCCATTTAGAACACTTACTTATTTAACCACATTTGTGTCTTGTTCATTTGTTTTGATTCATTTCCTTTGTGTGCAACACTGTGGCAAAATAAATTACACTCTGGCATGTTTGTTTTAAAGGGCAGCATCCATTGCCCATGCAACTGACACACACGTTTAGTTATTGCAGCATGCCGTCTATGTGTTGAACTGTTTGTGCCTGCCAAACAGTTGATCAGTGTGTGTATTGTGTGTCTAGGCACTGAGTGGGTCGACCCTGAGGATCCTACTGTGATCGCTGAAACTGAGTTATTGGGAGCTGCTGCCTCAATTGAAGCAGCGGCCAAGAAACTTGAGCAGCTCAAACCAAGAGCCAAACCGAGGGTAATGCACATGCTTAATGCACTGTTTAAAGGCTGCATTTATGATTTTTGGAATGTATGACACTGGATACTATAGTAATGGCTGCTGAAAATTCAGCTTTGCCATTAAATGAATAAATTACATTTTGAAATAAATATATTACAATAGAAAACTGTAGTAATATTTCACAATGTTACTACTTTTAATGTATTTTTGATCAAATAAATGCAGCCCTGGTGAGCATAAGAGATTCTTAATCTAAATCTTAATTTTTCCAGTCTTTTGACTGGTAGTATATTAATGTAATATGTATTAATTATATATCATATATATTTGTAATCTATAATAGATTTAAAACTGTTATATGTTTGCATGTATTTGTAGTGTACTGGAATTCAAAATGCCACAAGATGTTGGCCTTGTGTGTCTGTGAACACTTGCCCAGTAAAACCATGGAACAAATGAGCTAAACTGAACTTTTATTTTTTTAATTATATATATATATATAAGAAAAACATGTACAGTCAATGGCCAAGATTATTGCTACAATAATGCAATATTAATAATGTAAATATGATTCATTTTCCAAATGTTTTGTATTTTTCCCCTCAACTGCAAATGTAAACAATATAACATAGGGAGCTAATGTAATGAACCTTGAACATCTAAAACTCAAACCTTTTATACAGTATGTAAATAAAGTTGTTACTGTTTTAACAGCTGTGCACTGTATGTTAATAAAGTTCAGACACCCTGTTGTCTGAGATGGCTCTCAGATTCCCACACATGTTCCCATTCTACAATTGATGACTATTTGCTTAGGATGTGATGAACTTAAATGGGGCAGAAACAATAAAATTGTGGACATTGTTGTTCTCTATGATAATTAAACCATTTTTGGGGAATGAGCACGATCAACCACCTATCTTGGAGTGGAATCTGGGTCGGGGCAGACTATAATTTCTTACAGGAGCTAATTCCTTATTAACTCTTAAAGAAACAACATTACTGATCATTTTAATTTCAAAAGACACCTTTTTGTTGTTGTTGTTCCACCCATCAAATTAAATGTAACAACTGAACTTTTCCTATTTTTTCTTTGCAGCAAGCTGATGAGAGTTTAAACTTTGAAGAGCAGATACTTGAGGCAGCCAAATCTATCGCTGCAGCCACCAGCGCCCTTGTAAAATCAGCTTCAGCAGCTCAGAGAGAACTCGTAGCCCAGGGCAAGGTAAGAAAACATAGCATGAACCAAAAAAAGCTTTGACTAGTCCGTATAATGTTCGCATGAAACTGACATTGCGATAGTCTTTTCTTCCCTATTGTGACACATATCCTTCTTGAAAGAGAAAAAAAGTGTAGGGCATGACTTGATTTTGTCCATGGGGAATTGATTGGATCGTTGTGATCTCATGTGAGAGACAGGTTGTCCCGCCCTCGTCATCAGAAAAGAGAAAGGATCATGCTGCAAGAGGGAGGGGAAGCTGTTTTGATTCAATATTACGAGGGCACATGCATTTTGAAAAATAGTGATGATACATGGATACATTGACTTCATAGCCTGACTTTGAAAGCAACTGTTTCTTGTATTTTTCATTGACTCATTGCCATCTTCAAGGTGGGAGCCATCCCTGCCAATGCTGTGGATGATGGACAGTGGTCTCAAGGGCTGATATCTGCTGTAAGTCCTTAAGCACTTAACAGTGACAATAAAATGTCATCATGTTGTATCTCTGTATGACTGCTTTGTTTCCTCACTGTTACAGGCACGCATGGTTGCCGCAGCCACCAGTAATCTCTGTGAGGCAGCAAACGCATCAGTCCAAGGCCATGCCAGTGAGGAAAAGCTCATCTCTTCTGCCAAACAAGTGGCTGCTTCCACTGCACAGCTGTTGGTGGCGTGCAAAGTTAAAGCTGACCAGGATTCAGAGGCTATGAGGAGGCTACAGGTAATATACGGTTACATAAAGAAAAAAGATTTCATTAATTCCTGATATTCAAATAGTAACTGCACTATAAAGGCCCCGATATACTCATGGTGAAGTTCATTCTTTTTCGTTCTTCGTTAAGGGGTAAAACGAAGTTATGTCAGCGATTAATGTCAGCGAACATCCGATGCTGAGAGCGGCATTTAGATGAATATGTAAATAGGTGCTGTGCGCTTTCCTCTCAACAACAAAATAAACACACAACAAAAATGAGAAAACGACAAGCATTTTTTAATAAAGCATAAGAAAAGCATCTGATCATAATAGCAACGTGGATATGTTTGCACGACTCTGCAATTCGTCACTTTAGTAAAGTCACGTCATGTTTATTTTTATATCACTTTATACAAAAGATTGCTTAAAATCAAGCAGCTTTAATGTATTAAACATGAAAATCAAGCAGCTCCTCCTGTGTGTTTTATTGTTTTCCCTCGCGGACAAAAAGTTTTGCTTTGGCAAGCTGTTTGGAACTCCCAAAACGAACTCTAAACGAACTTCGTTTTGGCCTGATTTTGTTCGAAATGATGTCCCAGCAGTTCATTCTTCGATTTCGCTTGCAGTATGTCGGGCCTTAAATATTCAAATGTAAGCCTAGCCTCACCGTACTATCTTCATATACTATCTATTTCATAGACATATTTCTTGAACTTCTTTTGTGTTATCTGCAGGCTGCAGGCAATGCTGTGAAACGTGCCTCTGACAGTCTGGTTCGAGCTGCCCAGAAAGCTGCTTTCAACAAGGCTGATGATGACAATGTGGTGGTCAAGACCAGGTTTGTTGGAGGAATTGCTCAGGTAAGATTTACAGGCTGAATTCTATCTATTGTTTATTTAATAATAATTAGTTAATAATGTACTATTTTTCATAATCTATATTAATTATATATTTGATTATTGTTGTTGTTAATAATAAAAATAAATAAATATTTATGTATAAAATGGTAACACTTTACAATAAGGTTCATTTGTTAAAAAACTTAGTTAACATGAACTAAGAATGAACAATACTTTTATAGCATTTATTCATCTTAGTTAATATTAATTTCAACATTTACTAATACATAATTAAAATCAAAGGTTGTATTTGTTAACATTAGTTAATGCACTGTGAACTAACATGAACAAACAATGAACCGCTGTATTTTTATTAACAAAGATGAACTAATACAGTAACAAATGTTAATACATTAACTAATCTTAACTAATGAACCTTATTGTAAAGTGTTACCTAGAAAATTAAATGTGCATAAATATGTAGACTCAGAATGCACATACGCTTTTTTTATTGTTGTAGTTATTTATAATAAAAATGTTATGTAAATTTATATAGAAAATTAAATGTGTGTAAATGTGCAATTTAGTACAAAACCACTGAATGTCTAAAATGCATCTTTGCTAATTATTTTTTCCCTTGATGCCCATGTTTTTGTTAAGTTAAATGGATGGTTAAGTAAATAAATAAATTTATGTAGACAACAAAATGTGTCCCATTTAGACAAAACCGCTCTGAATACATTTTTTGGCACGTTCCCTGCTTTGTGTGTGTGTGTGTGTGTGTGTGAATATATATATATATATATATATATATATATATATATATATATATATATATATATATATATATATATATATATATATATATATATATATATATATATGTATGTATGTATGTTATTTATTTTATTTTTTTATGCTGCCCCATATTAGCTTTATTCAGTTATTGTTTTTGAATACTCTATTTATTGAGATACAACCTATGCCAGTATAATACAACAATATCATACATTTAAAGTTAGATCTCTTTTACATAATAATAAAAAATAAAATATACATTTAAAAACTAAAAGAAAATAGAAAACTAAAAAAAAAGAGAGAAAAAAACAGGCACAGGTCATTTAGGATAGCTACACCTTAAGAAGAGTTGGAAATAATCATGCATACAAGATCTTGGGGGTAATTTAGTAAAAATAGTAAATGATTAGATGACTAATGATTTAGTAGTAATAACATGCAAGTGAAAATAGGTTGAGAATCAAGTTATCTTATTTTTTCTACCTCATTCATTATATTATTAAATCAGAATTTGAAATAAAGGATGTAAAGGGTTTCCAAATAGTCTTAAAAAAAAAGACAATTTACCTTTCAAAATATATGTAATCTTTTCCATTGACAAACAAAAGGACATATTATTGATCAACTGTACAATTGGTGGCTTTTCCACTTTCTTCCAATACATAGCTATTAAACGCTTTGCTTGAACTATACACATGTCAATGAATCTAAGAGTGCTGCTACAATGTACCATATTCTCTGGAAAAATCCCCAAAATAAAAATTTCTGGTCTCATTGGGAGATTGACAGTTACCATCTTAGAAATGTGTAAAATTTCAGTTATTGTTTTAATTGTGTTCCATTGTCTATTGGCCCAGATTATTGCTGCTCAGGAGGAGATGTTGAGGAAGGAGAGGGAGCTGGAAGAGGCCCGTAAGAAGCTGGCACAGATCAGACAACAACAGTACAAGTTCCTGCCAAGTGAACTCAGAGAAGATGAGGACTAAACATATATGTTGGCTTCCTCGTGATCAAGTTGTCCACCATTTGATTTTTGTCTTCAGAGCGCAGATGGATTTCTCTTTGACCTATAGTGCAGTCCATACACACCTACAAAACTGATGAAGGGTTATTGAATTAGTTGACTGGATTGTGAATTTTTTTTAAAAATATTTAAACTCTTGAAGAACTATACAAACATCAACCATCTCATCTCCTTTACCGTGAATGTGTTCATGCCTCCACCACACCCTCATGAAGAAGCTTTGGATTTCTGGCATGATTCTGAACTTGTCAATGTGTGCATGTTCGTGCCAAACAGCGGGATTACACTTGTGGGATTGGAGTGTTGAGGTTGATCTAATGAGATGGGCATGTTTGAGCTCAGTCATTAAAATAAAGCATTTTAGGGTTTCAAACAAGGTACAGACTTTGACATTTACATCAAGTTTAAAGTCGAGCTGAAAGGAAACCTGATTGTTAGAGAAGAGCCTTTTAAACTCCAGTTGAATGTTTAACACTTGTACATTTGTAATGGTGAGATACATTTTTTTATGCGTCACTTTCATTGCTTCGAAGTTCACAAAATATACAAATAAAAGATATTTATGTAGCGAAATGTGCGTACATGTGCAATGTAAAACAAAATCACTCAGAATGAAAAGTTTAAAATGCAGCTTCTCAAATGATTTTTTCTTGCTGACCATACGCTTTTTGAGAATGCAATGACCGGATGTAGTGATTCATGGATTATAAATGGAGAATCAAAAGACCATATTAACCTCAGAAAAGTACTGTGGAAAATCCACCTCTAACCCCTTAAAACCTTTTTAAAAAATGACCTTAAACCACATCAGATTTTTTTTTTTTTTACATGAATGAACCCTAAATACTGAATGTATGTGTTAAAATGTAATGGAATTGAATTTCTCATATTTGTTGTCTGCAGGCATGAGGATGTATGTTTAAAAGGCTGATTGAATGTTTCTTTTCACCTTTGGTAGAGCCAGACATACTGTAACTTCAACATTATTTTTAAGAGTGATTTTTTTTTTTTTTTTTTTTGGTCCTGAAATTATTGGCCACTGCAGTATTTTATAGTGCTGTTTGTAGCTACTTTGAGTGATTTTCTTTTTCTTTTCATCATATCCCTTATCTAAATTTTCTAAATCATTTGATGCTGGTATGACTTTCTGATTTTTAGCCTTATCTTCTGGTGTGTCACTTTTATCCTTGTATGATGGTCATACGTAATCCTGGAAATCACATTCGGTTCTCAGTGCTTCATTGCTTTGCTACGACAGCCCTCCTTTCTCTGGCTTTTTGTACATTTCGTTTCAGTGCCTTAGTTTATCAGTCAAATGAACGTATAGTTCTCTGACTGCAGGAGACAAGATCAGGTGTGTACATTCTGGCTTGCATTCACCGTAGTGTGTCTGTCAAAGCTGAGTTGCTGCTTATCTGTTACTACTTATGTGCTCTCTGATGCTCAGAGCTGGAAGAGTACGAGTTGCAGTTTGGTAATTGCTGCAACAAGTCATTGTCTGTCATAACGTGGCCTGTGCAACTCACTTTAAGCAGTTCCTCCCTTTAGCTATAGTTCTGTCTGGAAAGTGTCTGTCTGCTTCATGTTGCTGTAAATGTATATGGCTTATATACGAATATGTGTCTATGTTAAGACGGCACATGTTTGTCCTGCATTTCTTGTGCATGCTTCATGTCATCTAATGGCAGAGTTGCAGAATGATCAATGTTGCCATCTCATGCATTGATTATAGAAGAGTCTAAAATATTGAGAAATTCCTGAATGTGACTTCACATTTTGAAAAATCAATTGACTTGTTTATTTTTGGGTGTCTTTGAATAATTGCTTGTAGCATTGCCGTAAAAGCGTAGACCTGAAGTTACATGTAAAGCATCTGTCTATAATGAACATTTTAACTTAAAATAAAGGGTTTCAAAGTATAGTTCTCTTCCTATGGAATGCTTTTCTTATACCTTGCCTGAGAGTGAATTGGCAATGGAACTACAGTATACGTTGCTGGTTGTGCGCTGAACCGTGTTAGAGAGTTAACTATAACAATTCTTATTTCATAAGGTTTCTTCTTATATTGGAGAATGAACTCTCACAAACCTTTTAATTTATTCTTTAATTTATTATATTACAAAAACATTTGCATGGGCATCAGCTGCCTGTCACGTCCCTTAGTTACGCGTGTATTTAATGTGTACAATAATAATTCATTAATACTTTGTTCATTTTATAATAATAATAGTAGTAAGTTGTAGTAATTATTAATTGTATTCATACTTTTTAGTCATAGTTTAAATTAATATTTAAAAAACATGCACTGAAAAAACAAGTCAAATTTACTTAAAAGTAAACAAAATCTTGCAAAAGAAAAATTAAGTAAAAAGAAAAAAGAAAATAAGTAACTGTAACTTGGCCAGTAAAAGTTTGAGTTGCAAATAAACTCCAGGGCCCGTATTCATAAAGATTCTAAGAATCCTCTCAGAAAACTCTTAATTTAGCTTAAAAACTTTTACGTAGGAGTCTTAGCTTAAAGGGTTAGTTCACCCAAAAATGAAAATTAAGTCATTAATTACTCACCCCCATGCTGTACCAACCCCGTAAGGCCTTCGTTCGTCTTCGGAACACAAGTGAAGATATTTATGATTAAATCTGAGAGGTTTATGACTGCTACATAGGCTCCCTAAGGGAATGACACCGGACGGCCCAGAAAGTCATTAAAGAAAATGTTTAACGACGCGCACGCGGGAGAACTTAACTGAAGTAATTGAAGGAGATCGCAATTCTCGCGCATGCGTCGTGGAAATCTCTTGAAGTCTCGTTTCAGGCCTACAAGGAAGAAAAGGAATAGTCGAATAAAGTCGTTATTTTTGTTTGTTTTTTCGCACAAAAAGTATTCTCGTCGCTTGATAAACTTATAGTTGAGCCACTGTTGTGACATGGAATATTTAAACATTTTCTTCATTGACTTTCTGGGCCGTCAGGATTCATTCCCTTAGGGAGCCTATGGAGGAGTGATCCACCTGTCACATTTAATAAAAAATATCTTCATTTGTGTTCCGAAGACGAACGAAGGTCTTACGGGGTTGGTACAGCATGGGGGTGAGTAATTAATGACTTAATTTTCATTTTTGGGTGAACTAACCCTTTAAGGGGTAAGATACTTTCTGAATTACTTTTTTCTTTACTAAGATTTTTTCTTTAATTTTAAAAGTAAACGCCCACATTTCTAAGAATTTTCTTAGAATTTTGTCACTAGGAGCTACTCTTTGCATTAAGATTCTTAATACTTTGTTCATTTTATAATAATAATAGTAGTAAGTTGTAGTAATTATTAATTGTATTCATACTTTTTAGTCATAGTTTAAATTAATATTTAAAAAACATGCACTGAAAAAACAAGTCAAATTTACTTAATTTTTCTTTTGCAAGATTTTGTTTACTTTTAAGTAAAAAAAAAAAAGAAAATAAGTAACTGTAACTTGGCCAGTAAAAGTTTGAGTTGCAAATAAACTCCAGGGCCCGTATTCATAAAGATTCTAATGCTGCGTCCCAATTCGCCTACTTATACTACGCCCTAAAAGTATGTACTCTTTTTGTGAAGAAAAAGTACATACTTTTGAGTGTGTAGCAAAAGAGTAGGCAAGCTTTGGGACATACTACTTCGCCATCTTTAACGGACAGCTCTGTCGCGTACATCCTGTCACCGTAAACTGCCCTGTCAATCATCTCGTCACAGTTAAATTCCTCCATTCAATCTAATATAACTTCTTACCATTTCGGAGAGAATTGTTGTCGCACGTTCATCTGCCAGTCATGGGGCTTTCATGCCGAGACTCAACTCATGTGTTTGGAATTTGAATATAATAATGCATTTAAAAGTTAATGGCTAAACGTATCTTTGCCAAAGTCCACAATGCTGCAGATGCAATATAATGTGGACAACATTGAATAAATACATTTTCGTGAGGTTAGATACTGATCATTAATCACTCAAACCCCTTTATCTAAACCTCTCTACATAACCGTCGGACTCGCGCGTCCTCCATGTCTGTAGTTTTTCACTTTTCAGTCGTGTTTGTAGTTCTAACCGAATCCTCGTCCAGCGCGCGATGGGTTGTGGGCAATATCAGCCGTTAGAGTGCGCAACGATCTGCACTTCGGATTCTGACCGGATATAGTAGACCATCCGGGTCTCTTTGGAACACTCATTTCAACATACTACGATTTGGGACGTACTAATTCTATTTTCGAATACTATTTAGGACGGATAGTATGCGAATTGGGACGCAGCATAAGAATCCTCTCAGAAAACTCTTAATTTACGTTGGAGTCTTAGCTTAAGAGCGATTCGGGAACGATCTGAGAGCAACTCTGAGTAAGGAAAAGACAAAAACTCATCTTAGTGAGGAGGCGGGGTTGACCCCGTTGCTATGTATGACACAATCTTTTGAAGACTGTGATTGGTTGGTTGTCCAAGAAGGAAAAAAAAGCCATTTTTAGCATAGAGTTTACTCACACACACACACGCACATTATATTTATGTATATAAATTCTTCTTTTTTTTTGCCTTGCTGTTAATTTCCTAAGGTTTGATTGGCTTAGAATGATAAAAAAAATTGTTCCACTCTTTCCAATTACACTGATTGCTGTCTATTTAAGTGGTGGTTTGAATGTTTGTTTTAATATAGCAAACATGGATTAAAAAACAAGAAAGACGAGAAAGCCCGACTGGTCAGAAGAACCGTGTTTACACCTGAAAAAATTGTTGCTGCATACCCCTCTGACACTGGGTTGCGCCCCTGGTTCATTCCCATGCTTGTGCGCACTAGGGAAGCCTGCTATTCATAAGTGCAGTTTTTCAGAGCCTGCAAGGTGGGAATGTCCAGTGGAAACTAAATTAAAGTGCTGTAATGTTTGTGTGATCACTGCTTACAGAAGGTTGTGACAGACCCAAATCACTGCTGCTTTATTGCATTTTCCCATTTGCCAAATATCTTAATGTAGTGATTACTTTCATTTCTGGCGTTATGGCATTCCTGCGCTGTGTCGGAGATATTAGCATGTCTCTATAAGATCAGTTACAAACATGATCCCTCCACGATCTCATCTATAGCGTCTTATTAACTCACTGTCATCTATTGTCTGCATCACATTTCTTCTCCCTCTTCATCGTTCTGTCATTTTCTCCTCTGCTAAAGAAACTCTTAAGCCTCTTATAAGTCCTCATCCATACTCCTAACAATTTTGATCTTAAGACCTCTTTTAAGGGTTCAGATGCTTTCTGAATTACTTTTTTCTTTAGGATTTTTTCTTTAATTTTAAGAGTAAACGCCCACATTTCTAAGAATTTTTCGTAGAATTTTGTCACTAGGACCTACTCTTTGCATTAAGATTCTTTATGAATACGGGCCCAGATGTCACAAAATGACATTAAAAGCAAAGATAAAACCATACAGCTGGAAAACAGAGAAAAATCAACCGTATTAATTAGTCATGCCCCAGTGTATGATGGGAACACCAGTATCAAAAAAAAGTTGAGTAGGTTTTCTTCATTTTCGACTTCATTTTTAATCTTTTTTTTTTTTTACGGTTTAAGCTCTACAAGCTTGAATTGAGAACTAATATAATTTACTTGAATTCTCGACTTAACTATTTAATGTAGAAATTACATTTGTTTTTGTTTTTTTTCCGGTAGTATTTATTTTACCACATTTTTATCAGTAGACCGGCAATAAAGGGAAACAAAAAGTAATATAAAATAGTTGGCAGCTGAGAGACGGTGTGTTCAAAAAGTTAATCACAAAAAGGTCAAACACACAAGTTTAGTATTTGTGACAAAATATAAATATTTTGCTATCTCGCATGAACTATGCTTGAGTTTGGATTAATGTTCTACACAGTCTGTAAATATGTATAGTCTCAATTTAGAAAGTTATAAATCTTTTGCAAGATGCCTAATAGAAGCAAGTTTACCTTCTATCTCACCCTTCTCCCCTATAGTAATGCTTTGTGAGATTTATATATACATTTAAAAAAAAGGTAGGCTCCTTACTTTCCATCTGTGATTTGTTAAATCGACTGACACAAACATTGTCTCGTTCTTTTAAAGCATCAGTTTCCTGTTTCTACCGATTTTGCTGTTATTCTGAGATATTCTTAATGATTGTGAATTGAGATAATGTAATCGGGTCCTGTCAACTCTGTATGGCAGTACTGCACTAAGTTCAGGCTGGCTGCCCCTTTAAGCCATTGGTCTTTGGCATGGGGTAGGGCTGAGGTGGTATGTCTTAGTCAGCATGAGGGTATGGGGCTATATTGGGTGGGATCACATACTCAGAGAGGTGCTAATTTTAGTCCCCTGTGGGGAGATGATCATAGCAGATATGCATGTTTAAAGATTTACAGTTAGTACAATTGGAGTTTCAATTGGTTTGGCAAGTAGAACTGGTAAATGTTCTCAGGCAGACGTTTCAAGCATTATGATTTTAGTGGGAGAGAGGGAATGATGGTGAGAAGTGAACCCATTGTGTATAGTTATGTTTTATGTGCCAACATAATGGAGTTCATGGCCATTTAATTCCATTCCATCATAATAGCACCTTTCTAGCAATACTTTAATCTCTCAGTTAACAGAATATAACCATCCTAAACATTTAAAGTGTCAATTTTACAAGTTTTCATTAGCACAAAGTTTGTTTTGCTGCTTTGTGTAAATACATTTCAGACTAAATTCCTAAAAATAAAGGTTGCATTGCTTCACTGAAAGGTTCATCGAAAAACTCTGGTTTGCTGTGACAACTCACATTTGGAACATTTTAAGAGTGTGTATTACTGCAAATTACATCATTCAAATGTTACAAAATAGTATCAAAGTTAGCAGCATCTAGAAAATCTTGAAGTTAAATCAAAGGCATTTAGCAGGCTGAAGTGCCAGGTGTAAATGTACCGTTGAAAGGTTTTCCCCATGAGGAAGCTTTGCACGTCTGCTTGAAAGTCTCTGGCTATAACTTGTTAGTCTGATCTTCCTGGAAGACTAAAAGCGGTGAGGAAAAGAATGAAACTAGACTAGTTGATTTTAATCTATTTTAAGGCATACAGAAACAATTCTAAGTGTATGTTTTTTCCATCAGCATCTCTGCACAAAAAGGTTGCTTTAACGCAATGTAAGACCATGAAGGGCAAAGAAAGTGTCCATGTTACATATTTCATGCATACTGAATGGCCGCACTAAACATGCACATAAAAGCGGTTTCGTACAAATTAAGTGCATGTAGTTCATTAGTATAGTTCAGTACATTTATAATAGCCGGCTACACAATGATATAAACACTGTTGTGTGATCCATGATTAAGATTATTTGTGCATGTTGCAAAGCTTGTCTTACAACAGCTAAGAAGAGACTGTAGCAGGTGCTTCCTTCAGGAGGGGAAGGGTAAAAATAACCTCCTGGAAAAGGTTCATGGAGTGGGAATGTGAGAGTGTTAGAAATTAGCCTAATGTTAAGTGCAAACACCTCAGCTTTGTAGAAACACTCTTATGGTCTTCTTATCCAACGACACATTTACATTAAAACTGTTATGATGGTAAAAACTGTAGAACAAACACAATGTAGCCCATTTTCTCTCCTAACTTGCACGTGTAAGATATTGACCCAAGTAACCTCAGTCGTAAGTGACAATTTATTAAACGGTGTAGCAAAGTCCATATAGACGCGTTGAGGCTTGTATCTTCGCGGCATGGCCGACAGCTGTAGCTTTGCCACAAGACACGTCGTTGTGATTCCAAGAGATTTGGGGGGTTTTACCACGGCCGATTTAAGCCACCACGATGCTTGAATGAATGCTAGCGTGCTGAGAGATTGCTGTTCAACAGCCACCGTATCTAAAGCTCTTCAGATTATGAACAATGCCCGAGGGACTCGTTGACATGCCTCTCTGTTACGAGACTGACCCAGAGATAGTAACACCTTTCCTTAAGATTTCACTTTCATGAGACCCTCGTGTGCTGTATAAAACCAATCGATTTTTTCTTTAAAATACTTTTATTTTTCTTCGTAAATAATTTATTAGGGTAAATAACAAACATTGTATATGTTGGGGCTAGCGTAATCAGGGTTTAGCGTAAACTGGACAGCGGTTAAATTGCTTTCCGGACAGTTTTGCTCCTCTTCCCTCGATTTCTCTTCAGGTTCGGGGTGTTAGAAATAGGAACGCGGCCCCCTTGTAAGACGTCTTGGCCCTCAGATCCCATATATAGGCATTTCAATGGTCAAATGTCTGAGGGCAGCGAATCGCCGTCCAGATCCTTAAAAAAAGACGCGAGGCAGGAGGAACCGCTAAGGGACCTTCCCTAAAAAGTATTGGGTGTCTTGCGGAACTTCTCAGGCTCCCGTGAAGGCACATATTTGACAGGCTACAGCGAGACGAGCTCGCACTCCAGCTCAGCGTTCGGTTCAGCACAGACGCTCATCGCCTCTCTCAGTTCGGTGTGACCACCCATACACTAACACAGCCATGGATGCCATTAAGAAGAAGATGCAGATGCTCAAGCTCGACAAGGAGAATGCCTTGGACAGAGCAGAGCAGGCTGAGGGTGATAAGAAGGGAGCAGAGGACAGGAGCAAACAGGTTGGACATGGGCATCCGGGTGTCTCTTGTACACCTTTTATACATCAGACTTTATGAAGTCTGATTTTTGTTTTCTCAACTTATTATGCTGTAGCATATGGCATTATTCTATTTTAATATGTTTTTCTATAACTATTTAAGAATCTATAATCTATTTTATTTCTATTTCTCATTCTATTTTTTTTATTATAGATGTGTCTCAATAATACTTTAGACCGACTTTTTTTATAGGCCTGCATGGTTAACTGATGTATGGCAGTTGTTCTTGTGCCTATCCATGTCCATTGACACGCGTGCTCTTCGTGCAGCTTGAGGATGACCTGGTCGCCCTGCAGAAGAAACTGAAGGGCACTGAGGATGAGTTGGACAAATACTCCGAGGCCCTTAAGGATGCTCAGGAAAAACTGGAGCTGGCTGAGAAGAAAGCTGCCGATGTAAGCATGCCGTCTGATGTCACGCGTACCTGTGCCCACCCCTTCTAGGCTGTCTGTTGAACTTAATATATAGGCTACACGTGATTTCATATTTGCCATCTCGTACTTTGGCAATGTTTTACTGACCAAACTTGATCGGAAACTACTAAATATGTATTTTAAAATGACTCAAGGCCATTCTTATAAGTTGTTGCTCCACCTGGTAAACGAATACCACATGTACAGTTGCAGGGGAGTGTATGCAGACGGCGAGTTAAATTTAGCAGTGCGCTTTATAAGGCAAGCGTCTGGGGGGTTCGTCTTGCCCACCTACAAGCGTCTTAATAGGGTCCGTGTAGAATTTCACCTCACCCTCGCTGGAGACCATCAGCCATCATCCATCTAGATAGTAGCCTATGATAAACTGTACAAATAATTATATTATAAAAGTAAAAGTTATATATGTTAATAGTTATAGGACTAAAAATGAATAGCAACCAATTATTCGTTATACAATACAAAATAATACAGCCTAATATAATAGGAATATAGATTGATGGCCCAATTTAGATTTTTAATAAATAAAGACTTATTCATAGACTGTCAAGGGGGTCAATGCCTGAAACGATTTCTGTCAGTAATTTTTTGGGCTCAAATAATCAAAGGAGGGTCATTCTAAGCGTTTGGCGCCCCTAGCGAAGTTAGCTAGCATTAGCCGTCAGCTCACAAAATACTAAAGACGCACTGTTGCCTCTTGCCTGTATATTGTGATGTCTTAAATAAATAAATAATGGCCTCTTATTTTTGTCGATGCAGCGATCGAGCAGCTGTTGCTATAGACAGTTATAACTTAAAACAAAAGCAAATTATGTTTGCGAGCATCTATTTAGCGCTCACTAACTAAATGTAATTGTTCTAAAGTTTCAAAACGCTTTTGAAGCTATAACTTATAGCTATGTTAAAATAACATAGGTACCCTTGTAGGACCTCCTCTTTGTTTGTAGTTCCTTGGGAAGAGGCGTCATGATGTCATTAGAAAAGAAGCCCGAAAATTGAATTCCCAGTTTCACCAAAGGAAAACAATCTGTATTTCGCCTCCTTGAGAGAAATTGTGCTCCACTTGTATTGCAGAAACACATCACAAGATGGCGCTGTACGCTCAGAAAATCGCACACAGTTAAACGAGTAGCCTACAAAATCTGTAGAGGCTACAATGTGAAAAAAAAAAAATACGGAGAGATTGTCGCATTTTAAATACACTTAAACAATTTGCAGTTTCGCAAATCCAATTCGTTACATTATTTTTTTTAATAAAATGTTTAATAGTGTCCCTTATTGTCAGCATTTATTCTTGTCATAATAGGCTACACGAAACGCAATGACAGTTCTCTTGTAATTTATAAACAGATCTTGTGGCCAAAGCGGTAGTTTAAAATGTGATAATACGGCGTAGATGAATTGACTTCCGGTGTTTGGTGAAGCGGCGTTACCACCAGACTTGGAATGAACCATAGAACGACTTGCTTCACAGGATCGCAGTCACGTCGTGTGATAACCACTCAAACAACCCTGTATAATCCGTGATGGCTGGTACAGCATATATTGAGGCTGTGAAAAAGAAAATCAGATCGCTGCAAGAACAAGCAGACGATGCTGAAAGCAACATGCTGAGACTACAAGAGGAGCTCGCGTCCGAGCGCGCAGCCAGGCAATCTGTGAGCTTACTTGCCATACTCATTTAAGTGCATTAGTAGGCTAAATGTAGCGCGTTTTCGCATCACATCACGTCAAAGGGCAGGACATGTCATGGAAATTATGTTTAAACAACGTTGTCAGTGTTTCGCGTCGTTAGAAAGTCGCGATTATTGATGGTGAACTGGCGCTTAACAGATGGAGCTAGGGCAGTGAACGCTATTTGACTCCCGTAATCCTGCCTTTCAGTGCTAATGTTTACCAAAAATCCTAGACGATAACCTTTACATGTTGTGTGGTATTGGTCAACACATCACAACTCACACAGAAAACCTTTATTAGTTTGAGGGAAACGAGATCGTTAAGTTCTAGAGATATTTCTGCACCAAGGGAGATGTGCATGTCTAGACGTATCAGTGCGCGTCGTGAGCTCATTCTGTGTGTGCGCAGGCTGAGAGCGACGTCGCTTCCCTGAACAGACGCATCCAGCTGGTTGAGGAGGAGTTGGATCGCGCTCAGGAGCGTCTGGCCACTGCTCTGCAGAAGCTGGAGGAGGCTGAGAAGGCTGCTGATGAGAGTGAGAGGTGTGTATGGAAACAAAGCAGGGCCTGAGACTCTTAAAAATAATTTTGTCAATAAATTGCAATTGAAATATCAGGAGGTCAAACTACCCCCCTCCTCCTCCCTTCCAATTTAACAATTTAAAACTATGATATGCAATTTTCTAGCAATAAACATTAAACAATTATAAAATTAAATCAGTTTAATAAAAGTCCATTTAAAAAAAATTATATTACAGTTTATAACAATATTACAGTTTTTATTACAGTGAATTGAATATCAATTTAGTAGATTTTGTCAAGTTATTGCAAAAATATAGATATAGTAGAAAAAAATAGATAAAGCCAAAACCTCTGACATAGGGTAGCCCCAAATCCCCATTTTAAGAGGATGATAGACATTTGATGTTTCGAAACTATCTAATTTTGATGCAGTGTTAAGCAAATGCTATAGTTTATCAAACATATGTATAGGTCTCGTGATTTTTAGGGAGCAATATTAACACTCAAACTCTCTCTCTCTCTCTCTCTCTCTCTCTCTCTCTCTCTCTCTCTCTCTCTCTCTCTCTCTCTCTCTCTCTCTCTTGCTTTCAGAGGCATGAAGGTCATTGAGAACAGGGCCCTGAAGGATGAGGAGAAGATGGAGCTGCAGGAGATCCAGTTGAAGGAGGCCAAGCACATTGCTGAGGAGGCTGACCGCAAGTATGAGGAGGTTGGTTTTCTCTCTTTTCTCTCTCTCTTATAATTCATCATAATTAATATAATCCAAATATAAAAAAATTATTTCCAATAAAATAATCTCTTCCCCTTGGACTGCATTAACGAATTACTTACAACTTTTCTCTTTTGTGATGGTACACAGGTGGCCCGTAAGCTGGTGATTGTTGAGGCTGAGCTGGAGCGTACTGAGGAGCGTGCTGAGCTCAATGAGGGGTAGAAACAAACAAATGGAATACTTTTTAAAAACATGCTTACCTTAACCTATGCCTGGCTATTTTTGTCTCATATTTTCTGTCACTCACTCCCACAGCAAGTGCTCTGAGCTGGAGGAGGAGTTGAAAACTGTGACCAACACCATGAAGTCTCTGGAGGCCCAGGCTGAGAAGGTAAGCGTGTAAATATTTGTGTGTGTAGAGGTATTTATGTGTATGTATGAATGATCATCTGCGTGTATTTGTTTTGAGTGTTGGTGTTTAAAGACAGCCTTTTAATCCTGTCTTTTCCATCTACAGTACTCCGCTAAGGAGGACAAATATGAGGAGGAGATCAAGGTCTTGACTGACAAGCTGAAGGAGGTGAGTTCATCACCTATTTTTTTTGTGTGTGAGCATTGATATAAGAGGGCCTGACAAACTTTCTGTGTTCCAGGCTGAGACTCGTGCTGAGTTCGCTGAGAGATCAGTCGCCAAGCTTGAGAAGACCATTGATGATCTGGAGGGTATGTCAACTTGTACCTCACTGTTTTTCATGCTGCTATTAGACACGGGTTAAAACAAGCTATTTAGGATCATTGTAAGACTTACTTTTTCATTTTATAGAGAGATGCTAGTTACATCCTTAGAATAACAGGTTCAATTCCTTTTTGCATTCATACACTTAAAAATAAAGGTTGTTGATTGGCATCTATGGTTCCATGAAGAACCTTTAACATCCAATGGAACTTTTCCATTGCACAAAAGGTTCAGTATAGTGGAAAAAGGTTCTTTAGATTATTAAAATGTTCTTCACATGAAGAAAAAAAAAGGTTCTTTAAAGAACTGATCACTGAAATGTTCTTTGGGGAAACCAAAATGGTTCTTCAATGGCATCGCTGGGAAAACCCCATTTTGAAACTTTTATTTCTTAGAGGGTATGTTGCTATTAACAATTCATATAGTGATTTAAAAGATGCGCCTTTAAATTAACAGCAGTACTTATCGGCACTGCTATCTTTAGGTATTTAAAAGATCATATTTTTCTCATTATTGAAGAAGGTAATCTCACCTCATTTCATTTCTGTGTCATTTTTTTTTTTTTTTTAGCCTTTCTTTTTTCTGTCTCTCTATGGTCACTTGTCACTGTTCAATCCGCCTTTGCACTGCTTCCTCTCCCTTATTTTCTTGTTTCTCCATTCTTTTCCATTCCTCTCCATTCAACATCCTCCACCGTTCTGGCCTTTAATTGGCTACTTTAGATGAATTGTATGCCCAGAAACTCAAGTACAAAGCAATCAGCGAGGAGCTGGACCACGCTCTCAACGACATGACCTCCATGTAACTATCCCCACCTGTTACTCCAGTGTGCACATGTGCTTTTGTCTGCTAATATAAATTCATTTTCAGGTTTGCTGATGGATTTAAGAATCCACTATACATTTTAGAGCCTGCATCACATAAGTGTTTCTATTGATTAACTCAGTATAAAGTGATGTAGAAAAGTTGATTACACACAAGCAAACACACATTGTTTATTATTTGCAATAAATGATGACACTTTTATTAATCTCTTGCATGCCCTTTGTTGTTCAATATCACCATCTATCATTTGTTTCAACTCTTTTTTTTCTCTTTTTTTCCCCTGCACAGTTAAATTTTTTACATCTCATCTCTGGCTCCGGGCACCATCTGAGCGGCATCTTCTTCATTTTCTTCCATGTTTCTCTCTTTTTCTCTGTTGCCGCCTTCTCCATCACACTATTCTCAGTGGGGATGGAGCACTCAGCACTATAGTCCCATCACTTGTACAGAAATTTTTTGCTTTCTGTAAAATAAAACTTCCTCCCATCTCTGTAAGCTCCCCACTCCTTTCTCTCTTTAGTATGTCTTACTCTTTTGATTTCATATGTCCTTAATTTATTGTCGAGAAGCTTGAATAAAATCCAAAAAAAAGCTCCTTCTCATCACCTCATGTTGCTTCTCTCTTCGACAGCTTATGTTCACCTGAAATGATCATATTCATACCATCATGATTTTGCACCAAAGGTTCTATGGCATTGTAAATATAGAATTGAAAGAAAGATTTCAGCATAATCTTTAATAAACCATTTTGGGTAAAGGCTCTTACTAACATCTTTCCTTTAATTTTCACTCTTCTCTTCTCTTCTCTTCTCTTCTCTTCTCTTCTCTTCTCTTCTCTTCTCTTCTCTTCTCTTCTCTTCTCTTCTCTTCTCTTCTCTTCTCTTCTCTTCTCTTCTCTTCTCTTCTCTTCTCGCCAGACCCCCTATATCAACAGCTCCAGAAAAACCGGGTCCTTTCACATGAGCTCAGTTTAGCACTTAATGAATTCTAATCTCACTATATAAGAAAAAAACTAGGATGTACACTAAATATTACATTCTGTCTATTGTTTGTGGTGTACACAAAGTAACCAATAATCTATGGATGACAGATAATCCATAATTTCATTATTTTATTATTGTTAATACTGGAGATCTTGATCTTTTTATGTCAGGGCTAAAAATATATAATAAAATAAAAAAGATTTACTGTGTATGGGTTGCATCCACAAAACCTAAATCTAAAATCTTAAATTTAAAAAATCATGGCAACCTGTGTCCATTAAATGATTAACAGCCTCGACCTTTCAATGTATTTTACCTAGAGGGAAAAGTTTACAGAAAGGTGGAAGTGCCTTCTGCATTATATAACAAGTAACTGAATAGGACACTTGTAAAACTATCAACCCATTGTTATCACATGTAACATGCATAAATGCAATGCACCACCCTCAGGTACACAAATATAAATGTTTACTTTTTTTTTTTGCAACTGCCAAAATTATCAATATACCTGAATAAAATTTTTTTTAAAATCTAATCTCAAAATGCCTAATGCATTGTTTCTTTATTGACCAAATACATAGGCTATATACAGTGATATACGGTAGATTACTTACAAATTGTAATCTGTTACGGATTCCAAATTACATGACAAAAATTGAAGTTAGTATTGTAATTCATTACATCACACATTTAAGGTATATCTGATTACTTTTAGATTACTTTTGACCTATCTCGTTTATGATTTGAATAGGATAATCTTTTACCATATTGATATAAAAATACAAAGAGAAAGAAAATATATTCCTGTTGATTAGATATGCAATGTTGAGAAAACCCTTCTGAAAAGTGAAATGATTTCTTTAAGTGATCAAATGCCGTGGGTCTCAGTTTTCTGTGATCGGCCTGTGTGTGCGATTCCTCAGACCTGGAAGACCTTCTGAACGTATAGAAGTAGTAGACTTTTTTTAGAAAGGAAAATTTTAAAGATAAAGAAGTAATAGCGAGAATAAATTTATTGAATAATTGAATAATTTTTTGCCATCGTGAGAACAAGTAATCATGTAATTAGTATAAAAAAAAGTAACTGTAGTCTAATTACGAGCATTTTAAAACGTAATATAATCTAATTACAAGTAGGCCTACTTAATTTTTGGAATTTTATTATGTAATCCAGATTACATGTAATCCCTACCAGCAGCTCTGACTTTATAAAATAAAGGCAGACTGTACTAGACTAGACTGGATATAATTTCTTGTTTAAATAATCTTTACTGAAAACTTGTATTTAAAACAGACCATAAATGCAAACACAGTAAACATGTTCCAGTAGTCAGCTGTGTTTCTATGGTTTCTATGAGGTCTGTATTGGCGTCCATTGTCAGACTTTTACACAACTTCCGGTTCGCTTCCGCGTGTGGGGTCAAATGTGAGAAGAAAATCCGTGTGAAAATGGAAGGGGATGCAGCTCCTCCAAACATCTTGTGGGAAAGCAAAGGAGGATATGTCCTGAGTAATGTTGCCGAGGTCGTGGAAAGGATTTTGACATTTGTGCCGACTAAAAATCTCTTCCGGATCGCAAGGTAACATTAAAGATTCTAGCTGACTGTAACGTTAGATGTTTTAGCCTGTTAGCTTTGAGCTAATTATTAGAAGACCCCATTCAGTCCATCACAGCCAGGTTAAGCGGTATTAGACAAACTCAAATTATAATTTAACGGGATATTTGTACACGTTTAGTTACGTTGTTGAATGATTAGTTTGGTCCGATCTGACACAGGTTCCGATGTTCCTTCTCAAATTACGTTAACGATGAACTAGCCTAGAATACATCAGTTGTTGATGTAAGATCCGCATTGTTTTTAAAGTGTGATGTTGTATTAATAACGTTAACGTTGTATTAATAATGTTGTATTCAGTTGTCACTCATAGTCATCATACTCATGATGATCAGATGATTGATTTATTTGGATTTTCTTTTAACAGCTTTCCAGGTGATCTGTTGAAAATGTATCTTAAATGTTAAATGCAAACACCCAGAGCTCCAGACTAGAAAAGTGATTTGGGGAACCGTTGGCCCCTACAACTAAACACTTCCAAAATATTTTTACTTGTTAAATTTCAGAAGCGCTCAGTACAGTTTGTTCAAAAGCGCTTCCGTTCATTTATTGAGTAGATTCTTATTGTACCTTTTAACAACAGTCACTGTCATTACGAAACGTATCTTTTATAAACATTTCTGATATAAATATATCGGATGTAAAAAATGTATAAACTAAAGTGTCTAAGAGTTCTTTTGTGTGTTCTATTGTTCCTCACTTGATTTTGTAAGACTATCACTGCCTGTTTGATAAATATAAAATGGTGTGTTGATTATACGGCTTTATCGATTATTTGAATGATTAATCAAGTGATTAGATACTTTTGGTATTAATAAAAATGTTCCTAAAATGAACAATAGTTTTTAAAATGCATAATTGGATCAATAAAGTATCAAAAGCAAGTAATATTCTGGTTTTATTGAACAGTACTGTTAAAATAATGAATGTAATAGTATGTGCGTGCATATATGCAATTTATTGATTTATTAAAACAAAATGCCATGATTATCTTTATTTACACATTTCCATATGAACAGCCAGTTGCAGACCTAAGTCTGTCAAAACTAAAATAATCAGAATCAGTTTGTATGTTAATATCATTGTTTTTTTTTCTCTGTAGTGTGTGCAGGCTATGGAGGAATTGTGCACGCAGAGTCCTGAGGACGAGGCAGAGATTTACCTGGCTCTCCGCCTCTGGCTCATCCATATACGAAGAGCATGTTTTGCTTAGAACTATGACACAAGACTTGGAGGTCTGATGGTCTTTGTTGCTCTAGAAATGACAATCTCACTCCAATTTCCAATTTGTTTAAATGTTTGTCTTTTGTCTGACCCCCTTGCAGAATATCTGTCTGCTGCCCCAGACAGCTCTCTTAATGGTAAATCATGAGAACTTCAGAGGGGCTGTTAGTCACAGACACAGGAAGGGTACATTACTTGATTACTTCTATCTATCTATATCTATATCTATATCTATATATATATATATATATATATATAAATATAAAAACTGTCAGTCATGATGAGGTGACTCACTTGTTCTCTTCGATCCTCCCTCTGCAGCCAGGAGGTGTGAGGATGAAGTGGACTCAGATCCTGTTGAGAAGCTGAGACGCTTACTACCTAGCAGTTGTGAAGTAATAGGCGTAGTCGCACCAGGAATTGTGGGTAAGACTAATTTTCCCTTTTTCCCTGTGTTCTACCTTTGCTGTGTTTGTGCAATGTAAGTGCAACAGTGAAACTGTCATTTCTTATGCTGTGTTCTGTAGTGACCCCCAGTGGATTACCCAGCAACCCCCCACAGGAGCATGAGGAGGGTGAAGCTGGCTTCAGTCTGCTTTTCCCTGCCATGGACGGGGTCACCATCCGGCTTTTCCACTTCTGCAAAAAGACCCTAAGTGAAACGGCAATGGAGGAAGCAGGTGAAGTGTTTAGATTGTTGGACAAGACCGTAACATTTAGACAACAATAGTAACAAAAGTATGGGGTCATTTAAGATTTTTTAAAATGTTTTTTTTAAATCTCTTATGCCTCACCAAGGCTCCATTTACGTGATCAAAAATACAGTTAAAAAAATAACAATGTCAAATATTGCAATTTAAAAAATATTGCAATTTCTATTTACAAATTTAAAAAATGTAATTGATTTCTGCGAGGCTACAGCTAATTTTCGGGAGCCATTACTCCAGTCTTCAGTGTCACATGATCCTTTAAAAACTGTGCTCATGAAACTTTTCTCATTATCACTGATTAAAACAGTTGTGCTGCTTAATATTGTTGTGGAAACCATCATAGTTTTTTTCAGAATTCTTTGATTAATAGAAAGTTCAAAAGAACAGCATTTTTTTTTTTACTAGAATCTTTTGTAACATTAAAATATATTTGTCACCTTTAATTAGTTTAATGCGTCCTTGCTGAATAAAAGTATTAATGTATATTTATATATAATAAAAGAGAGAAATCGTCGTTTATATAGCCAATGATTTAGTTGAATGGTAAGTCATATCAAAATACTCTGTATTTGATTTCAGGGTTGATTAATAACCCTGATCTAAAGGTGGTGCTGATGTTCGACTACGACACATATAAATCTGGAGGTGGACGTTTTCTTAACAAGCTTCTGGAACCTCTTTCCCAAAGTAATGTACTTATTATTGGAGGACAAGTTGAGGACGTATTTTCCATTAACAAAACCTGGTAAGTAAAGAAAATTCATGGTAAACTTGATTTTAGATTAGTCAAGTTAGTTCCTATTTTTTTCCCCCCTCATGTTGTAAAGAATAGTTATGGCCAACAACTCTACATACAGCAATTGGCCCTATATGAATATAATATCTACTCTGCATGTATTCACACTATGCCTTTCTAACATCATCTGTATCATGATAGTTTGTAATTTAACATTGCTTTAGTGTCACATACAGGAAGCTATTTTTCACTTCTTATTTCCTCACATTACCCTACAGTCTCAGACATTATTACAGTTATATCTCTGTTATATACTACATGCAATCTCTCTTTGCAGCTGTTCTCCAGGCTCTTTTGGGGCAGTAGGACTAACCTTCAGTGGCTCCAAGATCCAGGGTGCCTCAGTTCTGGTGGACCAGGACGTAAACAGCCCGAAAGCAGCAGAAGCCACTATCCAGCGGCTGAAGGCTGCTAATATCCCAGAGAGAAACACCATGGGCTTCATGTTTGCTTGTGTGGGCCGTGGCCACAACAGCTACAATAACCAGCATAACGTGGAGGCCGACGCCTTTCGGAAGATCTTCTCTAACATTCCGCTCTTGGGATTCTTTGGAAACGGGGAGATCGGCTGCGACCGTATTGTCAAAGAGAACTACACATTGAGCGAGACGGATGCTGATGGACTACAACACTCTTTTACTACAGTCATGAGTCTGGTGCATTTTGGCTAACACAGCAACTAGAAAACCAGCTAGTTCACTTGGTGTTTTAGGACAGACACCAGCTGCTTGTTTAAGATAACTGAGCAGTTCCGATGTTGATCAGGTATAATTCTTCTAGTTTCTTTTCCTTTTTTTTTTTTTTTTGTCTGTAAATCAGGATGTCAGAGGGACATTTAGCAGTTGTTTAACCTCATATTTACAAGACTGTCATGTAAGAGCCCCTGCTTTGAGCTAAAAGTGGCGGGTACAACTGTGTCGTCTGATTTGGCATCAAAACACTAATCGGGGAAGTGAAAACCTTGTTCGTAGCTGCAATTTTAGAGCATGCTAATTTTGATGTCTGAAAACACTGAAGTGTCCTCTTACACCATGGTTTGGTAAGGTCATTACTTACAGAACAGTTGTGAAGAGCAATTAGGATTTAGTTTTAATGGCATGGTGCTAAACCTTGTCTTCTGACTTCAGTTTTATGTGCAACTCTCTTTTGTGTAGAGCAGAGCTGAAATCTGTCAGCTGATCAGATTTATTGTGGGTTGTACGGCTCACTCAGGCCTTTTATATATATATATATATACAAATAATTTGTAAACCTATTCAGGCACTTTCGAAAAAATTAAGAGCCAATTGTGATGGATTGGCTAATGATGGAGCTGTTTAACAACCTTGGTACGGATTATGGAAATTCTACTATCTACACTTCTGTTTTTACGTGATATGTCCGGAACAATTGCTGACCCATTGTTTGTATTTTAAGTTTCATCAGCTACATAGACTCTCCAAATTGTCACATGGGATTCCACAACAAGTGCCAAGAAACTACAGAAAAAGTATTAACAATGGATCATCGTATGGAAAGCTTAACCTTATTTATATACAGTACAATAGACTTGCAAGCAGTCTGAAATGCCCAGATCAGAGTAATAAAGGACAGAAGTGGAAGAAGTGGAATTTCTTTGTAATGCATTTGTATATTTGCTCTGCCTGTCCCTATCAAAATCCTGTAAAAATTTAGCAGGGTAATCCTCCATTTGTTCATCAGTTTAGTTCTTGTTAAAGGTTATTCTTTTATTCTGTGCACTAGCTAAATAACAGTGTTGATCACCGATAAGAGCTGTTTGCCTGTGGAGATCTATTTGTTGCAATATTTAGAAGGTTGATTCAAACATTGCTGTTGCCAAATCTCTTTTCCCCCCAGTTTTGTTCTGATCAAATACATAATACTTGGATTTTGTCTTGCCTTTACTTTAAGGAAAATACGATTTACTACTGTCATGTTTTTAATGGCAGTGTTTTGATTTATTTTTTCCTTACTGTCAAATATCTTAGGTCTTATTGATCTGACAGGTATATAATAATGTATATAATAAAATCGATGTCAATTATTGTGGTGCAGTCTTAAGTCATTTTTTAACAAGAATATGGAACATATGGAATATTTTTTGCATTCCCATTTATTTATTTTTAAATGCGCTATTGCGTTTCCATAACTTTCCTTGAGGAAAAAGAATAGAGAAATGAATTCCCGTGCTAAAAGCAGCCGGAAGAGAGAAAGATGCTCCCTGAGCAGCTGTATCAGAAGCAACATCGCTCCAGTATTTTCACTTTTTGTAATTTAATGCCAGAATAATATAACTCACAGTATAGTTTTGCAAATACATTTTTTAAATGAAAATATTTAAAAAAATACTTTACTAGTAGTCTGTAAAAAGGGTCCGAGAATTCGTAAATGCGTTCTGTCTTATCTTATTTTTCCAGTAGGTGGCGCTCTCGTGCAACAGCACTTTAAAGTGACCAATAGACGCTTTCCACTGTCGACTCATTTATATGGTAATTCCTGTTAAAATGAGCCCCAAATAACATCTTAATACCAAAACATCAAATTGTAAATAAATAAATCTAAAGACCAAATAAATCGATCATTTACTGTTACATTAATAATGAAAGTGATTGAACACAAATGCTTGTCCAGCTTTCTCTGTTGTGCGTGTCGTCAATGGCAATACCGCGCGCATCACAACAGACAACAGGCGACGTCAATGGTGGCACACAAGCTGTTTCCTGTTTCTGCGGTTAGGTAGCCTGGAGCAGGTCTTGGTCGAGGCAGTGTTCAGATAGTGGGTTGCCCCAGGACTAATGCAAACCGAAGCCATTTAGGGTTGCAGTACAAATCCCTCAGTTCCACACGAATTCCCATGACTACACTGGCACAGCAGGTGAACGCCACTTACAGGTAAAGTGTGGGCTATTTTAAAGTCCCTTCACCACAAAAAGAGTGAAAACATCTGTTTACCTCCTAACAAGCTCTTTGGTCAGATTCCATAGACACTGCCACTCAAAAAGGCCCCTGTGGAATTGTGGTAAATCTGACTTTCAGGAACAAACACAGCATTTTGGAGGAACATGGCTTCTCGATGTGCACTAAAAGTGGATCTGTTGGAGTGCAGGTATTTTCAAACCTGTACATTGTCGCCTCAGGGCTCTTGGAGTAAAGGCATTCAGCCTCACTTTAAGACTCTTTCCCTGTTGAGAGCAGACTCAGAAACAAGACAGACAGACCCGAGCTTTGGGACCATTGTCATAAAGAGCAATGTTTTGTAGGTCACACACAGGGGGTGGGCCACTTTGCTCAGAGTTAGGTATCCCAAGTGTGTGAAATTTAGTCAGGCATTTTATAGAAAAAAAACAAACAAAAATTGTGTGTAGAATGTCTTGAAAGCAGAGTGTGTACAGCATAATATAGATAGACAATATAATATGTATCTAATATCTGTCATTTCCTCATCTGAGATAGATAAATATAACAAATATTACAAAACCTTTGAAAAGAATCTCATGTTATCCAGAATGGAATTTAACATAAATTGATTTGAAGTGAGGCAAGTAATGCAATGTAAAAAGTAGTTTTTATGGTTAGTAGGTATTTATTCATTTACATTTGAAATGTCAAATGTGCACATATTTATAAACGCATGTTCTATGTTCTGTTTCTTATGCATTTTAATACTGTCAGTATTAAACACTCACACCAGCCGAAGTTTATTGCATAAAGAAAAATAAAAAGATGCAACTAAATAATAATAACTGCATAGGCTACAATGTAATCATTTTTAAGTTTGTAATATTTCTAAATAAAATAGGAAAGTTAATGATGTGTTTGTTCAGGAGTACATCAACTGATGTGAAAAGGCTCAGCTCCATTATCATTCGAGGAGCTGTCACAACATAAGCATGTCTGGATTTTCTTTAATTAGCATCACGCTAATCAGCTATTATTAATTCAACACAATTTTGTTGTGAATTAAATGTATTCAAATATTTAGGCAAGGGTGTTCATTTAATGCAAGGCAGGCATACAACGACAAGCTAAATGCATGACATGCTAATGTGACAAACTGTTGCTAATTGTGCAAAGAGACGGAAAATGAAGATTGATACTATGTTCCCTAGCCAAACCATAATGTCAGTCATTTTATTCATATGTATATATATACCACTATTTGAGAGAGATCTACTAACCTTTTCACTATTACTTTTCATATAATCCACAATTAATTAGGCTCCTCTGGATGATGCATTATCATGTTTACTGTTATTCCCTTGTCAATTCATAATAAAAGAGCCATGTTTGCAGTTGTGCCACCCTGACATTTAATACAAATTGCTGGACAAAAGTTTTTCAATTATCTCAACAGCTTTAAAACTACTGATATTTATAAAAAATGTTTATATGAAAGGTTTCAAACCTAAAATATGCCTTAGTATTTAGTTTTTAATTTTTTATTATTAAGAAAGACACCATTTTTTTGACAGTTGCACCACCTGACATTTTGGGGGTTTAAGATAACAAAACATAAAATAATATGCATGATTTAAATAAAAATGAATCCACAAAATAGGTTTTATAGAATAAAGCGATATATGTCATGAATGTATCAAATTATTTTAAAAGGAAATAATGCATTTGTCTTGGACACAAAAATATGCATGTCGTTGACCCACCATCATATATAATTTCAATAACTGTTACAGTGTTTTCATTAAATTAAAGAAAAACACAATCACACTTGTTGTTTATAATCATTTATTTTAAATAATATAATTCTAAATCATATATATTTTTGGAAGATCCTCAAAAACATTCAATAAATTATTCAGTGAATGAATTCTAAAGAAACTGGAATGCCGGATGGTCAGTCAGTGCCCTAAATACCAAAAGAGTTTAAAAAGAGCCATCAAACCCACATGCATGGACACACACTCACACCCAGAGTGAATTCACTTCTTAAATGAATGCAATGCCTCAATAATACCATTGGGTGGAATAATGGACAGTTGAGAATTCACAGGGGATACATGTTTCGTCTGACTACCTCTGCTCTGTCTCTGGGTCATTCAAGTGTTTGTGGTTTTCTGACCAAACTTTTCTTAGCTGGCCTCATGCTTCTGTAGTCGACCCCACAAAGTGTCAAAAAAACCACACCAGTATTCACACTGCAAACACAGCTTTAATAAAACCACATCAGGCAGTTATTGTCATGACTTTTCAACAAAAGAGATGCTGTTGTCTGCAAATATACACGTATAGATCTTATTTTCAATGTAACATTCCCAGCTGTCCTTTGTTGATATGTGGTACTACTTGGTAGGTGCGCTTTTATAAATCCTCATATCATATCAGGTCTCGTCTCTGTTTTATGGAGTGTTTAAGTGAAGAAAACGGGCCCTGAAACTACCTACTTTTGACACTGATGGAGGGAGACAGTAATTTGAGGTAACAATGAAAGGGTTGAGTGCAGACATATGTGAGTGTTCCTGCTCTGACCATTAGATATTAAACTTAATAATTCAGAACTTTCATAACCAGTCCGCTTGAACTGTGAGTTTAATCACATTAACTTTGCATGAATCAAAAATCTTATCTTAGAAATATCAAATATTTGAAAAATACTGGGATTAGGCATCACTCATTTGGAATATAATTTCCTCAAGGAATAATCCCACACTGTCACGTACGACCAGATTACAGACAGAAAAATACTGATAAATGTTTAAATGCATGAATTACAGATTGCATGAGAGATTCATATTCAAAGTGATTAAAATATTAAACCAAAGACTAACCATCACTCATTAAATTCATGATGTTGCTGAGAGAATTCCTTTGTTTTCTTTTAAGATTTCTTTAAGACGTCTTACCATGGTATTTTAAGAGAATCTAAGTTTTTAGATAATAAGCAGGTACACCAGTTCATATAATATAAAGCTTTTAAGGTTTGCCTTTAAAATCTGTTCCAAAAGGAGCATTTTGAAAAGTTTAGATGTTTATAGAGAACAAATAATGATAAAAATGCTGCTGTAGCATTTATTCTTTTGTGTTCAATAAATGTGCTGAATTCTCTATACTACTGAGCATCTGGATTCATAGCAAAATCAATACACAAGTTTATTGCTGTGTTGTATAGCATTGAACACAGTAGACAAAAGGCCACCATGTCTAATCCAAAACCATCTTTCAAAGAGATATGAGCCAGGAGAAAAACGCAAATAAATTATACATCATATTTTAAAAAGCTTCTCGGGTTTCTTTTTGAAGACATTCTTCTTAAGTGCATAGCACCCTAGTGAAGTGAAATTGCTCGGTAGAAGACATCTACTCTAGAGACTGTTACCATGGCTACAGAGGAGTTTTTACACTTCACATTTACATAAAAGTTTTCCGCTGGATGGAGCAGGATTTTATCCTCTACTTTCTGTAGAAGTGGGTCAGTCACAAAGAGCAAAACCGGGAGAGATGGATTTAAAATGAGGGACAGGAGAAGATGGAATACAAACACACCTGGCTATGAAATCCATTGAACAATTGAGACAGTGAAGGAACAAATTACAAATGACTGAAATGTGAAAACTGTATAAAAGTGTAAACTTTTATATAAAACTATATATATAAAAAACATTTTTAATTGTGATAATATCCAGCGGAAAACTTTTAGAATCTGAGCCTTTTCCTATGCCATGCGATATTCTACCAGTATCACCACGGGACCGTTTCACACTATAATATTCTTACACTGTAAAAAGTTGTAACCTGCATTTGTTACCTTATAGAGGTTTTTTTTTTTAACTTGATTAACCCATAAAAAATTATTTTGTAATATTAAATAATATTTTTTACTTAATTTAGATGTTATAATTTTTAGGTTACCTTTTTTTTGTGTGAAAATTTAAGGACCTGTTGTTCCAGATAAATATTATTTTTATACGCAGCTACAGTAAATGTTATTCATAAAGGTATTCTTTGTAACAGTCTTTTCCAGCCCAGGCTCATTAGAAAAACGTAGCCTACCTGTGGCAACATTTTTGCAAAACGCAAAATAGTAGGCTACGTTGCCGCGACAGTTTCAAAGTGAAATGTCCAATGAGTGGCGCTAAAAGCGTGTTTCGTTTTTTTCCGGAACAGGTGGACGTTACGCTGGAGTTTGTAGAATTGAAATTGAATTTCAACGCAATCGTAAATTTTAGCTTGTTTTTTGAACTCTTGTCTCGGTGCTCTTTTATCGTGACTCTGTCACGTGAGTCCTACCCGATCTTTGCATCACTAGTAGCTAGCCTACAATTCATAAACATATACACTAGAAGTCACCTTGGGGCTCTAAGCATGCGTCAAAACCGCCGCCATCTTGGAACAGGGGTCTTGTCATAGGAAGTAGCTAGGTAACGCTGCTATCTCCGCCTGTACTTCTAATTAATTGATGGTGGCGGACTTTTGTGCTGTGTATGATGTTCACACGAATGAAATCTGAACTAGGAAGAATGTTTTTTTGTTTTTTTTCTTAAGTTTAAAAAAAAAAATCTGGAATCAATGATAAATACACATCTGACCGTGGGAACGAACCAAAAAAAAAAAACCCAGAGAAAATCGCATTCATGATGATTTATGGTGATTTTATTTCCGTTAGACCTTTGAGGGGCTCCCCTGTTCCAAGATGGCGGCTCTATTGACGCATTCGTTCTAATAGACTGCCGAAGTGATGACGTCACTTTGTAGGGCAACTCGGAAGCTAGCGGCGCATGGGTTCCCTCGATCGAAAAGCTATGCATTTCCCCATAGACTTTTGGGAAATCGCAAAACATAAGATCTGTGTTTAACAAAGAGTTGTGACCCTTACACGTTTTGTCTATCAAGATAATCTTTACAAGTTAATCCAAAATTTATACATTTTGAAGCCTATATAAAGTTTTTAAAAAACACAAGCAGACACAATAAAGTTTAAAAAACCACAAGCAGGTTATAACTGTGTGTTCTATGTCATAGATCAAAACGTGAAAACATTTAGAGGCTTTGTTCACCACAGACCTTATTTCAGGCGATTTAGCAAAAACCCATTCAAAAATCCCATAGACTTTAGAGCGAGGGAACCAGGAGTGCTAAAATGCTAACTCATTTCCGCGTTTTGGCCTACAGAGTGACGTCGTAACTTCGGCACTCTATGAACTCAGATGAACTGCCGTAGCCAAGGCGACATCTAGTGTATATATCTATGGCCGCCACTGGCCAATCGTGGCTTAGCAACCGTAACTAGGCGCGGGAGGTCTGTCAAGCTTTTGAGCGAGGGAAACATGCCGACGCGTTGTTGTGCATATGAATTGTGCAAATCTGATACCCGGTATCCTAAAAGTTTAGACGGTGGGGTGGCATTTTTTCCCTTCCCGAAACCTAAAAGCCAAAGGGGAGAAATGCCGGGCGTGGATCAAGCAGTGTGGGAGACCCATTCACAACTAAATGTCGACAGGATTAACAAAAACAAAAAAAAACCTATTGCTTGGAAATAATGGCGGTTCTTTGTTCATAATGCATATATTTGAACGTAAAATAAGACAATTAATGGCAAGACGGAGGCTCACTGACATACTTTAAAATATATTTCAGCATTTTGTTAATCGACGGCCTACCCCTGAGTAACTTTACCCCAATCCGATCGCGGCTCTCCCGGTGTTAGATTGATGGATAAGCTGTTTGATTTGTAATTATTAGATTATTTTCACATTTCACTTACCCTGCTGTGCATGAACATAGCTGTTCCTCCATTTGTGCATTTCCCATGTGAATGGTCTGCTAAGGAGGCGGCTGCTGCTTGCGCTGCGACCTAACGTTATAGGCTTTAGATTCAATTTTGATGAAATTATTCTCTAATCGGTTGCATATTATGTCGTGGATATATCCCTCGAATGCATACTGCAGTCCCTTTTGTCTTGCTCTCACAGATATTTCACCTGTTCGCCAAAAATGACTAATTATCTCCTTGGGAATATCTGACACCGGTGCATTTACACTGTAATAGATGTGGCAGTCGCGAAAGCTTGACAGGCGTAGCAACAGTAACTAAGGAGGGCGGGGCTTAGCGAAGGGTCAATTCCGTAGCAGCTAAGCTGCTATCGAGAAAGCTATGGGGGTTTGGATTTGTGGGATGTAAAATAAATAAATAAAATCAATCAATCAATCAATCAATCAATCTTGCATCACAATAAATGTATTGCGATTGTCAAAACATTTTAGTAACTAAATAGATTTTTATTAGGTTTAGTGACAACATGTTACAATGTTTAGTCCTGGTAGACAATTTCTGGGAAGCTACGTTTTTTTGCTTGACACAAATTTCACGATTTCAATTCAATTCAATATCGACTCATTTGGATAAACATTAGGTACACAAGATAGGCCTTAATTTTTCTCAAGAAAAAAAAAATCTCACCTAATGCTGTAAACATAGAGAGCCCTGTCAGCAGGCCTATTATTTAAGGTTAAAAATAACTCTAATTAAATATAGCCTAATGCGTTTTTTTTATTATAATAACAACTTTATTTAATGATATAATTAAAAATATAGAATGTATAGTAGCCACACATTGGCCTATTTAGCAAAATACTCTCTTTAGCTGGATACTATTGAACTAACGTGCAATAGGCTATTACGGTCATTAAATGGCTTTCCTGAGGTAAATGTTTTGTGACATAATTGTTCTCCAGCTATTTTATTGCCCTCTTTCCGCGGTTGAAAAACACTGATTGATCGATATTATGTATCTTTCAATATTGTTAATTCGTGATTATTTAGTATTAGCTAGTAGATGATCGGTTCACGTGCCGCTTGAACTGAGGCGCTAGGGATCTGTCACGTCACATACAAGCACCAATGGTAGCCTATTTAGGCTATATTGTTTGAATTTTGTAATAGATTTGACAGAATCTGAGCTGAATTTTTTTTATATATCATAAGTAACCTGCTCTGTCTTGTCTGTCGGCTTCCGTGTCTGCGTCACGATTTTTCTGCGCATGAAAAAATGGTGTCAATAGGCTTTATGCACAGCTTCACTACTTCCTGAACTTCAGCCAGCCCTTTGTTTCCAAGGGGGTAGTCCATCGACCGGAAGTTGAAGCCGGCCGGGTGCCGCCATGTTGTAGCAGAACTTCACTTGCGTTAGCATTTCCATTGACTCCCATTCATTTTGGCGTCACTTTGACAGCGAATAACTTTACATCTGAGGCGTTTAAAGACTCCATTTGTCCATTATTTATTTCTAAAGAAACACGACAATGTATAAAGGGCTCCATTACCTTCTATGTTACATTATGGCCCCGTAGAAACAGATTTTGTAAAAATAGGCTAACGATTGGGTCATAACCACTCGACTCTCTGTCGCGCTGTACAGAAATTACCGTACAGACAGGAGGAGAAGCTCGCAGGCAATCGGGGGGACGTCCCGTCAAGGGAGAAGCCCATAGATAATGAGTCCATAAAAGCAACGGAATACTTACTCCTGCTCACTCACGCCAAAGAACTCTTTGCTCAAGTTCCCCGTCTCTGCAAGATTAACGTTGGCTATTTTCACGCACAGCTACTAGAAGATTAACGTCTGTTAATGTAGTTTGAGTCGGTTTGAGTCTGCGCGTCAGGAACGGAAGTGCTCAAAAATCGCTAAAAATGGGCTTCAACTGTCTCAACTGAGTTCCAATGAGATGGCTCTGTCCACTTCTTATACTGTCTATGTTTGTTTCCTGTCTGCCATTATTGGACAAACTGATTAATCCAGGTGTGCCTGATTATTGTTACTGAGGCCAGGCACACCTGGATTAATCAGTTTGTCCAATAATGGCAGACAGGAAACAAAGGGCTGGCTGAAGTTCAGGAAGTAGTGCAGCTGTGCATAAAGCCAATTGTGTGAGTCTCACGGTGAATGCGTGAGATTTGGCAGCTCTGAATAATTGTGTGTGAAAACGATTAAAAGTGCTTGCTGTTTTACTGCCTCTAGTGTTCATTTCGGTTGGAAACTGCAGTCATATGTACAAATTGGTACGTATTTTGCGTTTTGCAAGACTGTTGCCACAGGTATAGGCTACGTTTTTTCCAATGAGCCTGTGTTTTTTTTTTTCAGGGTTAACCACCATGTGACCACACAATAAACCATCTGAGGAGAATACATTTAAATTGTGTGACAATTAAGGTCACACTTTAAAAGAGTTGAACTTCACAGATCATGCATGGATTCTTAGAGCACTCTAACAAAACCAGCTCTAGATACTCCCTTTCACCATGCATAGGGCTTGGGTGGGGGTAAGGGTTCGGAGCCCGACAGTACTTCCCTGTGGCCCCTCATGGGAGCGGCCCATCAGCTGCGCTCAGCTAAATGCACTCACAAATGAATATTTCAGTGCCATTTAATGCTTCTGCTGCAGCCCCTGGGGAGCCTAGCATCAATTTGTGAACATGCCGTTAAAAGCCAGGACGTATAATCCAGAGTGAGAGCTTCTCTCCTCCCCACCAGGCCTTCAGTCCCCCGCTTCTATAGCGAACAGCTTTGGCAACTTTTTCCTGCCAAACTCTGCTGACTTCCCTGACCCCGGTTTAAAAATATATGTATCTGAGAGAAGTAGTAGACAAATGGTCTTGTCGTTTGCCCTCGGTTGGTCAGTTTTCCCAGAGCGCTTGTTGCTGTGCAGTCTGCTGGCAGTGGAGAGGGCAGTGATAGTCTGTTCATCTTCTGGCCCCATGGTGCTGCTGTAATGCTCACATGGAGCAGAAGAGCAAGGATAAAATAGCCACGCTCACACCATCTGCTTGCCCACTAGTCCCATGGGAACCTGAAGCAGAAATCGCCACATTTAGATATACACACCTTATTGTTCACTTGTCAGGTGTGAAAACATGCGCACTCAGCACCTCATTAAACAGCTGGAGTCCTATAACCATAGAGAGCAACAATGATAAAATGATTCAGACAATTTCACAATAGTGCCACTATTCTAAAATTCATATGAGACATACTGTATATAAGATAAGATAAATAAAAATAAACAAGCAGGATAAAAATGTTTTAATTAAAAACAATAAAAGTAATATACATCTAGATGGATGTCACATTCTGTTTGCGATTATTTTAATTTTCATGGACTGTTAGACTCTTCAGTTACATGAAGTTACATTCTCTTTGTTTAAGTTTCCTGCCACTCATTAGTTACTAGGACTCTCGTGCTCTCATTACAAAACTGCTCATCATTTAGTTCGTTATCATTGCATGTTTAAGTTCCTCCTTGTATTCAGTTGATTGTTGGGTATTGTTGTGTCAACACGCCGTTTCATTGTTTAATAAACCTTTTTTGGATTCTTTCTAATCATCATCTGGACAAAATGTGACAATGAAGTATTTTTTGTTGTTGTTTTTAATTTTTATCATTTCATTTTATCTTTAATTTTAGAAGCCACAAAGTTCGCCACTTCAGTATTTGTAGATTATTTTTTCACATGTTTCGGGATATAATGGAAAACAATGGTAAGCATAAGTTTTTGAGGCTTTTATTGGCAAAACATTCAATATTTGCAGAATCAATATTTAGAATGTTGACCCTTTTTCTTCATAACCTCTGCAATTCGCTCTGGCATGCTGGATATCAGCTTCTGGGCCAAATCATGACTATAGGTGATCCATTCTTGTTGTATGAGTGCTCAGAGTTGATCACAATTTGTGAACATCTGCTTGTCCACTCGCTTTATGAGGATTGAACACAGGTTAACGAGGTTAATATCCGGGGAGTGGCCTTGCCCATGTATCTAAACCTTCAATGTATTAATCTCCGACCCACTTCATTACACTCTTGCCTTGTGTTGTGATGCTCTACTGTACTGGAAAATGCATGGATCATCACCAAATTGCTCCTGGATTGTTAGGAGAAGTTGCCCTTGCAGGATGTTTTGATACCATTCTTTATTCATGACAGTGTTTTGGGGCAGAATTGTAAGTCTCCACTCCCTTGTTTTTTTTTTTGCCTTTTTATTATGACAGGACAGTTGACAGGAAGCGAAGTTGGAGAGAGAGAGAGAGAGAGAGAGAGAGAGAGAGAGAGAGAGAGAGAGAGAGAGAGGGAGAGAGAGGGAGAGAGAGAGGGAGAGGGATCGGGAGAGGTCCACGAGCCGGGACTCGAATTCGGGATGCCTGAAGCGCAACTACGCTATATGTCGGCGGTCTGCCCATGAGCTTTATTGGTGCCAACAGAATGTTCCACTGTTGGCATGACACAGGACTCATGGTTGGTGTAGCTGAGGCGTGCTACTACTATAATAATACGCTGATTGAGGCGGCCAAATATGGACTGGATTCCGGTCAGAGAATCAGGGAGCGGAGAGAAGATTCTTCACAGAGATGTTTTATTGTACAGTCTTTGGGTGGTTATCTGGATTAGTTATTCGTTGGCAATGATGTCTGTATTAATGGTCTAAAGGAACAATAAAGAAATATAATTAAGATTGTATTCTGAAAATAATTTACACACTGGCATGGTAATAAAACAAATACGATAAACATAATAAACTGTACCATGGTATGTTGCTAATATAAAACACATTGGTTACACAGTTGAGAATACTTCCAATGCTAATACTGATTAGCGGATTTATCTCGCGGCAAATTACGGCCGCTACGGCGCTCCAAACGCGCCGATAACAACCGTAGAATGATCGCAGGACATCAAACACATACATTCAATAAACATACATATGCAGATGTACTTACATCAAGGCATAAACGCATTAAACAAACATAAATAAGCGTGAAGAGGTGAACATTCCCCAAGACAGTCTTCCTGTGTGTACCACTATATTCGGTCCGTGTGGCAAACAACTTTGATTCCTAGGACAGGCTTTCGTACACAGCCGCCCCCAATTATCTGACTGGAGAATTGAAAACACAGAAAGTCTGTCTACAGTATCTAATGATCCTCCTCAAAAGGCGGAAGTAGAATCAACCTAACAACTGGACGAGTGTAGGATTTCCCATTAACACTGACGCGAGCAGCGCAAACTTTCCCATCAGGTCCAGCCAATGTCTCAGACACCGTGCCCACAGGCCACAAGGCACGAGGAAGTTGGGGATCAACAATGAGAACGACTTCGCCCACAGTTAGCTCTTTGCCATCCTTTCTCCACTTCTGCCGCTCCTGTAAACTTGGGAGGTAATCTCTGATAAAGGCAGTCCAGAAATGATCCGCCAACACCTGGCTATGTCTCCATCTGCGTCTTCCGAGCAGGTTGGTAGAGTCGAAAAAGACTTGAGGTAGGGAGGCATCACGACGGCCCATAAGGAGCAGGTTTGGCGTCACTGGGTCAACGTCTGCTACATCGGAGGATACATAGCCGAGAGGCTTGCCATTTAGAATACCCTCAACCTCCGCTAACAACGTCCGCAGCACTGGCTCTGGGACCGTTTGCTCTCGCAGAATAACCCGTAGTGCAGTCTTTACAGATTTAACTTCACGCTCCCAGGTTCCTCCGAAATGAGGAGCATTAGGTGGAATGTGGCGGAATCTGATCTTCTGTGGAGCAAGCAGCTCCTGAAGCTTGGGTGCCATGGCATCAAAAGTGTCACGCAGTTCGCGGTCTCCTCCTACAAAGTTGGTGCCGTTGTCACATAGCAATTCCATGGGCTTACCTCGTCTTGCTATAAAGCGACGCAAAGAGAGCAGGAATGCATCAGTGTCAAGGTGCTCCAACAGATCTAGGTGCACACATCGGGTTGTCATGCACTTATAAAGGATACCCCATCTTTTTTCATGGCGACGACCAATCTTGACTGAAAGGGGGCCGAAACAATCCACTCCAGTAAAATAGAACGGTGGTTGGTGAAGTTGCAGCCTGCAGGATGGAAGATCGGCCATTTGGGGAACTTCAGGCTTGGCTCGCCAGAACTGACAATCTGGGCATTTGCGTTGATGCTTACGGACGGCTTCCCGACCCCGAAGTATCCAATATTGGCGACGCAATTCCGCTAGCACCCTTTCAGAACCAGGATGCAGAAGTCGGCTGTCCATTTCTTTAATTAACAGCTTCGTTGTAGAATGACCAGGGTCTAACAGTATAGGGTGAATAGCATCAAGGTCAAGGTCAATAGCTCTACGTAACCGTCCCCCTACTCTGATAAGACCTGTGTCTTTATCGTACTCTGGTGCAAGGGATGCCAAACGGCTGGTAGCTGGAATCGGCTGTCCAGTCTTCAAAGCTTGAACTTCTAGTGGGAATGAGTCCTGTTGAGCTTGGGCCAGAATAAGCTTCTCTGCTTCAACATAGTCATCAGCTTGCAGTGAAGAGGCACTGTTTGCAGCAGCCGCCCCGTGTAGGGACCTGACAGTGGCCTCAATAAGCTCTAGCCATGTGCGAAATTGATCGGGGTCTACAAGTAACTGATTGGTAACTTTGACAGTGCCGATGAATGCAGTTTTCCTCAACTCGCTGATCTCAGATTCTACCTTAGTGACGGGTGTAGATGGCCACTGATCAGAAGGTAGAAGGAGGAAGTCGGGTCCTGAACTCCACGGGTGAGGTCCTGCTATCTGGGTCAGTGTCAGGCCTCTTGTGATGTGGTCAGCAGGATTTTGAGCTGAATCAACATATCGCCATTCAGCCGTGTCTGTAAGGGTCTGGATTTCTACTATGCGCGTCCCTACAAATACCTTGTAGCGACAGGACTCAGAGGTTAGCCAGTTCAGCACAGTTGTTGAGTCAGACCAGAGGGTGACTGTCTGGAATTTATGAGGCAACTCAGTCTGGATCACTGTCGCTAACTGGGCGCCGGTCAGGGCTGCACTCAGTTCCAAACGAGGCATGGAGAGGCATTTTCTGGGAGCCACTCTGGATCTGGCCAGAACAAAGGCAACATGGATGTGGCCTTGATCATCAGTAGTACGCAAATAGGCCACTGAGCCGTATGCTCTTTCTGATGCGTCACAGAATATGTGGAGTTCCCGGATGGCACTAGGGTAATCAGCACAGGCTGGGGCATAAGGTCGGGGAAATTGCAGCTGAAGGAGATTAGGAATCTCTCGCATCCAAATTAGCCACTTCTCTCTTAACTGTAAAGGTATTATTGGATCGTCCCAGCCCAAATTCTGCTTCCAGAGGTCTTGGATGAGAACTTTGGCCCGGGTAGTAAACGGGATGATATACCCCAGCGGGTCATACTGACTGGCCAAGGTCTTGTACACGTTTCTCATGGTAGGCTCTAGATGCTCGGTTGATCGCAACTTATAGCCTAGGGTGTCACTGAGACAGTCCCACCGTAGGCCCAGAGTGGGTTCTTGTAGGTCTGTACTGGCTTTTGTCAACCACAGTTCACTGTTAGCAGACCGGGCTTCTGCAGGAAGATGTCCGATTACAGAGGGTACATTGCAGGCCCACTGTCTGAGGTCGAAGCCTCCCTCTGACAGTAATTGACGAAGTCCATCAACTACCTCCTTAGCTTCACCAGAGTTCGAAGTGCTGTGCAAGCAGTTATCAACATAGAAGGAATTCTCAACTATGTTAACCAGACTGACCTGGTTGTTCTGGTGGTCTTGGGCACTGCGCTGGAGGGCGTAAATGGCGCAACACGGGCTGCATGTAGTTCCGAACGGAAGCACTTGCCATTCATATATCTCAGGCTCCTGGGCTCTGCACATGTCCCTCCAAAGAAACCGCAACACTGGCTTGTCCTTGGGCAACAAGCGTACCTGATGGAACATAGCTTTTATGTCCCCACTCATGGCTACTGTGTGTTGTCGGAACCTCAGAAGCACACCTAACAAAGAGGATCCCAGCATCGGACCAGGAAGCAGCTGACTGTTCAAGGACTGGCCCTGATGTTGGAATGAACAGTTAAAGACGATCCTGTTCTTTCCATTGTGTTGTACGATATGGTGTGGAATGAACCAGGACTCCGAGGTATTGTCTGCTTCTTCTGCAGTTATCTTGGCTACATATCCAGCAGATTCCAACTTGCGGATTTCAGTGCAGTAGGCTTTTGCTAATTCAGGATCTCGTGCCAGTCTGCGCTCGGTACTTCGAAGACTGGGAAGAACAGCACTCTTGTCTGTATGGAATATGGTCATGGGCATGCGTCGGAGCAATGGTGTGGCATAACGTTGAATGCCATCTACGTTCACACTGGTTGTGGCGTTCTGGAGCATAGCGAGAGCGTCTTTGTCCTGCTTGGACCTGGTGACCATCTTCTCATTGTATGGGAAGGTGTCGACTTGCCAGAGACGTTCGACGTGCCGAATCAGATCATCCTGAAGCGGAGTGGTGGTGATATGAAGGCACTGCTGATAACACCGTGAGGGCTGCTTGGGGCTCATGGGACCCTGAAGAGACCATCCCAGCTGTGTTCTGATGGCTATTGGACCTCCTTCTGGTCCTCTGCATGCAGGCTGTATCGGCATTAAGAGGTGCGGCATGTCAGAACCAATAAGGAGTAGTGGTTTGACTCTGTCAACAGGGGGAAGAGGAAGATCTCTCAGATGACGATAAGCTCGTTGGAGCGCAGCCACTGGATAGTTATGTTCCGCAAGACTCAAACCAGTCGCAGTAAAGGCATTGGGGATAGTGAACCTCTGCATGGGTTTGGTGACTGCTGAGACCTCGAAGGAAACGGACGAACCTTCGAGTTCTGTGTGAGACTGCTGAACAGTCTGTAAATGAAGTAACTCTGGGGTACAGGTAAGCTTGAGCTGCTGCACGACTGGGGAAAGCACGAGTGTCCTCTCTGACCCATCGTCAAGAACTGCATGTGCCTCCATTGTGTGGTGTCCATTGTGAAGGAGGACCTTGATGACCTTCAGCATGACTCTGGGTGTACGGTTCGGTCTGTCCAAGTAAACCCGGGTCGATGGGAGGCTGACGGTGAGGACAGCACTGGTAGTGTCTTTGATGGAATCGTGAAGAACTGTGAGATGTAGCTCTTTACAGATTCTACATGGACGTTTGAGGTTGCAAGACTCTACAGCATGGGACCGTCCACATCTCCAACATCGTTTACAATCTTTAATCCAAGATGCAATCTGGGAAGTAGTCAACTTCTTGAATGCCTCACAAGAGTTGAGATAGTGATCACTGTTGTCACAATGGGGACAGTATGGCTTGGGCTTGGAGCTGGACTTAGGGGCTGTCGACTCAGGAGTCTTAGCTACACTCTCACGTGTCAGGAGAACTGGCCTTGGCTGCCCTCTTGGATAAAGTGCTCCTCTAGCTCTACCAAAGGGTTTCGGAGTTTCACTCTGGAACATAGCCACTGCTCTGCTAGAGATGCGTTTCGCTTGGGACTTGATCTGGAGCCAGTCTGCGAAATCAGGTAATGTGTAGGTCTTGTCGGTACCGGTCTGGAGAATACCTCGATTTAGGCAGTATTCAACAAAACTGTCGCGATAGGCTGGTGGCAATTTACTCAAGAGACGATCTACATGCGAGCCACACAAAAGCTCGTAACCATTCGGGCCTTCAAGAGTTCTCAGCATACCCACTAAAGACTGTAATGACAATGCAAATGAGTCAAAGGCATTAGCATCACCAAACTTAAGAGGTGGGGTGCTCAAGATGGCGCCCAACTCGGACTGAACAAGCTGTCGTGGTTGTCCATACTTGTCTTGAAGTGCCTGCAGAGCAGCAGTGTAAGGCTGTGGATGATACATGAAGGATTTAGCTAGCCGATGTGCACTAGGAAGTTCCAAATGACTTAAGAGAACATGGTATTTATACTGTTCACTGATATGATGGTGATTACTCAACAAATTGTCCAATGCTAACTTAAACAAAGCAAAGTCACTCTCAGCACCTCTCGAAAACGGGTAACGTGGGTCGTGGAATGCCATAGGCTGATGCGATCAGAAGCTCTGGACTCGGTTGAGGTGAGTAGGCAGTAGGGGGGAGAGGCACAGATGCTTTGACATAACCAGGAGCATGAAGTGCCGTCGCCGATGCTTGGTGGCTGAAGACAGGGAGCTGCGATGGACCTGGAAGTGTTGTCACCGGTGCTGTTGCTGTCTGTTGTAGCCTGTAGCGATGGGTAGGTAATGTGGCAGTAACAGGCTGCTGTGTCACACGCTGCATGCCGCTACTCATGGGGTAAGCAGTGGACGTCGGGATGGTGAACACTCCTGAAGATTGAGGGGCCACATTCGACGGTAATGACACACAGTGTACTGGCACGGTAGTAGAAGGCAATGGTGCAACGTCAGGGACTAGCGATGAGATTGCTTGTGGCCCTGGGTCACGTGCAGTGGGCATGGGTGCATCCGATGAGTGCGGAGCAGGTGAGGCCCAATGTGGCGGTCTAGGTTTCGCTGCAGAGACCTCAGGATCAGGCAGTGCTGTAAGACAGGGCAGCGGCGTTGACGTCACAGTGGGTGACTGGAAGGGGAGCTGCTGAGGTTCGAAAGACATAAGCTGTGGTGAACAAGCCTTGCTCCGCTCTGATGCAAGCTGTTGAACATTTGGAGAACCAGAGTCTGTAGGGACTGGAGTGGTCGATCTAGAGTCTACAGAGAGCATAGAGGATACAAGCTTAGCTACTTCGAGTTCAGTCTCTGCTTCTTGAAGCTTGCGCTGTCGTTCTAGTTGTTTCAACAGAGCCTCCTTTGCGGCTAGCGCTTCCTCTTGCATGCGCTGAGCTTCTTTAGCTTGTACCTGCAGTCTTTGGTATTCCAGATCAATCAGCGAGTCCTCTACTACTTGCTGCTTTAGACTGTCATACTGTCTCTGTTTGATCTTCTCCTCCAACATAGCAGTTTGGACGCTAGAGAGCTCTGGTGGGACGTAAACGCCTGCGGACGTAATGGAACGCCTACTGGTCCTGGATTGAGCGCTGACACCACTGCGAGACGTTTTCCTCGAGCTGCTTCGGGGCTGACTAGGACAGTGAGAGGAAGCCTTTGGAGGAAGGTCCCCAGCAGGGTGGTATCCAACATCATAATCATCCAGATGTGTAGGCAGATTAATCTTGCGTTGAGGTCTGGACGTTGCCTCAGATAGGTCACTTTCTGCTTTGTCCATATTGGTTCGGTTTGCTCTCAATCCGGCTCGAAGGACCACTTATGTAGCTGAGGCGTGCTACTACTATAATAATACGCTGATTGAGGCGGCCAAATATGGACTGGATTCCGGTCAGAGAATCAGGGAGCGGAGAGAAGATTCTTCACAGAGATGTTTTATTGTACAGTCTTTGGTTGGTTATCTGGATTAGTTATTCGTTGGCAATGATGTCTGTATTAATGGTCTAAAGGAACAATAAAGAAATATAATTAAGATTGTATTCTGAAAATAATTTACACACTGGCATGGTAATAAAACAAATACGATAAACATAATAAACTGTACCATGGTATGTTGCTAATATAAAACACATTGGTTACACAGTTGAGAATACTTCCAATGCTAATACTGATTAGCGGATTTATCTCGCGGCAAATTACGGCCGCTACGGCGCTCCAAACGCGCCGATAACAACCGTAGAATGATCGCAGGACATCAAACACATACATTCAATAAACATACATATGCAGATGTACTTACATCAAGGCATAAACGCATTAAACAAACATAAATAAGCGTGAAGAGGTGAACATTCCCCAAGACAGTCTTCCTGTGTGTACCACTATATTCGGTCCGTGTGGCAAACAACTTTGATTCCTAGGACAGGCTTTCGTACAGTTGGGTTCACCTTTTTTTCTCCACACAATTGATTTCCCAGATGTCCCAAGCAGTCAGAAGGGGCCTTCATCAGAGAAAATACCTTTGCACTAGCCTTCTACTCTCCAATCCTTGTACTTACGGCAAAATTTCAGTCTGCCCTTGATGTTTTTCTAGGAGAGAAGTGGCTTTTTGCTACCCTTCATGACACCAGGCCATTGTCCAAAAGTTTTAGTAGATGAACTCACACGCACCTGCTGTCAATATTGAACAAGCTCTGCACTGGGTGACATGATTCCATAGCGGATTCCTCAGGAGGAGATGGTCCTAGCACTTGCTGGACACTCTGGGACGTCCTGAAGCTTCTTCACTTCATTTTGACCTCTCTCCATGGCTGCGTTCCAGTCCACTTTTAGACACGCACTTGCAAACTTCCCTAAGCACTTCCCCTCGGGGGAATCCCTGCCGCCATTTTGAAGTGCGTTCCACTTCGTGAAGTGGACGAGGGAAGTTTATATGGACAGACACTTGTTCCCTCGATTTTGACCGAGGGAGCGAGTCTACTTCATATGTACACTTCAGGCAGTTCCATATACCACAATGCAACACAATTGTAACGTCACCACAGATCTCGTCTAATCACCACCACCACAAACAACTCTGATATATTAATTATATATTTTTAATTTAAAACAACCCAAACACACCTATATACATTTGGATGCTGCATTAAACAAATTCTTAAAGGAAAAAAAATGTAAATGATAAAATCAACTCCATGGCTGATTCCAAGTGATCAAGGGCTTAGGACGTTCCAATTCAGCCAAATGCAGTCTCCGCCAGTAGTGGGCACTCGTGCAACATAAGCAATGACGTACATCCGAGTGAACAAGACGGAGGGAAGTTAGCGAGTGAAGGGCATGACAATTTTGGACTGTAACGCAGCCCTTGAAGTTTTTGATGATATGGTAAATGGTTCTTTCAGGTGCATATTCTTTGCATGTGAGGCCATTTTGAGGCAAAGCGATGATAGCTGCACATCTTTCTTTGGAGGTAACCATTACTAAAACAAGAATGCAATGACACACTTTCCCATGTGCTGCGATATGATTAGTGAAATGATGTTAATTATTCATTTTGTGCCAGGGCCATAAAACAGTTATTTGTTTTTGTAATTATTTAAAATGATCACTGCACAATAATCTAGAAACTACTAAATCAGCACCACAACATTGAAGCAGCAAACTCTGCGAAACACAAAATTGATGTCACTGCCAGTTCTTTTGGCCGCACAGCTGTATTTGAACAATTGAAAAAAATTCAATAAACCTGCATTAGCTGGTCATAAAATTCTATCTGAATATTCATAAAAACATTTTTGCACACCTGAAAGTCAACAGAGGTTGTTCGATGCAACAGGACAACAACACAAAGCACAGGAGTAAATCAACAGCGGAAGAAAATATGCTTTGGCATTATTTTAAGAGAGTGATTTACACACGCATATCCCAAGAATACTGCTGAATTGAAACAGCTTTGTAAAGATAAATGGTGCAAAATTCCTATTGACAGGTGTGCCGGTCTGAAGGGAACATTTTGTTAAAGGTATTTCTGCCAAAAGAGTTATTGTCTATGGGTTCACATACTTTTCCCCACCCTGCACTGTGAATGTTCACATTGTGTTCAACAAGGACATAAAAATGTCTTTATTGACAACTTTATTTGTGTCATTTTTTAAACAGACTGCATGTTTCTATTATTGTTAAAGATGACATCAAATTTTATAACATCTTTGTGCAGAAATCAAAAGAGTTCACAATGATATTCCTGCAACTGCATCGGAAAGGAGTTTGGGAATTAACCCTTGGGAAGTAATGTACTGAAAACAATGAATGAACGAGCAGGAGCGAATACTTTCTCATGGTGGTCCGCAGAGGAGCTGTTACCTTCATTAGAGTGACAGACATATTTGTTACAGCTCTTAATAAATGTGCAAGAGCTGTTCTGTGTTGGCAGGGGCAGAGATACAAGCTCAGCATTTGTAAAATAAAAGGCCAGACTGACAGCAACACTGTTATGATAATAATGGCACTACTTCCTCTGCCAACAATGAAGAAATGCCCTAAGGCAGCAATCAAAAATTAATACTAATTATTATGTGAATGCTGCATTAAATCAGACGTATGTTGAATTATATATAAGCAACATGATTCTACTTTCAGAGGAGCATGCATGAGGACCTGTTTTTTTTTTCATCAGTGTTATTCTGAGATGGAAGTAAAATTGTCCATAAGCCTTTTATATGAAAAAAAAAGTCTTATCAAGAGAAAAAATAGGAATAATGATGTACATTTACAAAATAAAGACAATTGAACAAGAATGACCTTTAATAATAATCATTGCTATTTATGGTCATGGCGTGATATATTTATTTCCGTTTAAAATTGTGTGCATTGAATTCTGACTGTGGTTTTGGCACATGGAGCTGTTCTGTGGAAGGCTGGACACACAGCACTTTAAGTCTCATTTCTGATGAGAGCAGTAAATAATTTAGGGCTTAAAGCTGCCATTAGCCACACTTAAACTCTGCTAATGCAGAGCCCTGACAGCTGGCCTATCCCCATTGGATGGGGCCCTGGATCAAACGGTTCTGAACGAAATAATGGGCCATGGTAAAGCACAAAATCTGTCAATAGGCATGTTGTTTTTACATTCTGAATGTTTGTTGGTTGCACTGCGGTATTCCCATTACACAGGAGGAAATGCATTTAATGTTTACATGCATGTACAATGCACATTAAGAATTGACAGGATATTACAATTAAAAATAGTGATCTTGTGGCAGCCTTATAGATAATATTACTTTTTCTTGCTCTACAGCATTCAGTAAAATAAAAAATAAAAAACAGTCAGATATAAGAAAAGCATTTCAATTATAAGTAATAAATCTAATGATTAATTCTGGATGTTCAATTTTTCAGTCATTTTGCTTTATCCTTATTGTGACATTTCAGACAGTACTTTGTTTAAGTGACCATACACATCTCACTTGCATAAGAGTATTAACCTAAAGGGATAGTTCAGTCAAAAATTAAAAATGTCTGTTGTCATTTATTTACTCACCCTCATATCGTTCCAAACATGTATGCTATAACGTTCATTCTTCTGCGGAACATAAAAAAGGATATTTTGAGAAACGTCTCTCTTTAAGTAATCAAAACATCATTAATACGTTCTCATCAAGTAACTAAGAGAAATCAAAACAAATAACAATTACAACAGTTGAAAATACCACATTCCCTAAATATGGCTCTTAAAATAACATTTATAAAACAACAACAAAATATCATCATCCACGTTTTTTATTTATATGAATTCAATCTATCAGAAAAATAGATTCTATAAAAAAGAAGCTTTACCATGATGCAAATTAAAATTCCTTTCTTGAGGTCAGGTGTAAGCCACAAATGATTATTTGTTTCGTTAAAAACGACAGAAACATCAAAAAAGTCATGTGACTTTTGCCTCAAGTCATGTGACTGAATAGTGCGATCACATTGATGGAAACATTTTTAACTTGTTAGGTGAGAAGTGAGAAATTCAGAGTGAGAAACCTCAATTAATTTAAACATAGGCTTATAATATTTTTCAATGAGAGCGCCCAATCCCTTAAAAATGCCGCAAACCGCTGCTGTTTTCATCAATAGCTTTAATACTTTTGATAATAATATCGCATGGCTAAGGACAGGTCTTTTTTTCATCAGAATCTCCCGAGCGCTGCACTCACCCTTCAGTTCGAGCGCTGGGTGTCACTATATAGGCCTACTTAATCGCGGTAGTTCCCTTTGGTTTCAGAGATCGAAGAGGATGTAGAAGTGGAGGAAGATGGCATGGAAGTTCGCAATGACGAGCAAAGATGTGCAATAGCCTATATGGCCGGTTTTCATGTAGCTATAGGCCTATACTATAGCCTATCATTTGTTTTCTCCCTGACGAGTTGTTGTGAGTGCACAGGAGCCAGGTTTAAAATATATTATAACATGTAGGAAACTTATTTTTATTTTCTCTATAAGCTCATACGTGTCATTAGTTCCATTATAAATAGCCCCCCAAAAATGATGCATGTGATTTATATGACCTGAAATAGTATAGCCTATACGTCATTGTGAGATGCCGTGTTCACATGCTACTGCATGCAGTCTGATAAAACGGAAATATAAGTTTTGAATGACATACAGTTTGAAATGCCCACTGCACTTGCACTTAAAGTGAGCTCTTTCATATGCTCTGCATTGACAGCACTCGTGTGTCTAAACAATATAATAGGAGACAGAATTTGTCTCAATGTAACTGTTCTTTTGTGTATTGTTTTTCTCATGCATTAATTTTCCCTTATTTAAGTTTATCTGCTTGCTAATGTAGAACTTTCCCATAAATTGTGTAGGCTACATTTTCAATTTATTGTGGTAATCAAATTAACAAAGCCCACTCTAACAATAATTTCATGAATTTTAATTCGAAGGTTAAATTTAGGAAACATTTAAAAATTGGCAACGTATGGCCTGCTATAAACAGATTTCGGAAAAAATTAAAATAACGGAGATCTCTCTCCCTCTTGGATTTGGTTTTTCGTAGCCTATGTGGCAAGAAAACTCTTATATGTGTGTTATGTGCATGTTGGACATTTCCAACGAAAGACATGCATAGAAATAAGATCTCTTTGTGAAGAAGTCCACCCATCCTAGAGAGTATTATAAGCTTCCTCTCTCTGAGAGATGTGGAGACCTTTATTGTGTTATAGCTTCAGTTTATTTTCGAGTTTAATACAATTATTTAAATGACCCTTAACGTTCATGACACTTTTTTTGAATGTCCAAGACGTGGTCCTTTATTTGTAATAGCCTTAAAAAATCACAAAATTGGGGTTTTCATAGGCTATTGTTTATATTATGATACCAATATGACAACAATGCGTAGGCTGGTGAACGTGATTTCACCAAGTACCACATGTTCCTGGATCAACATCTTTGTTGATCCTGGATCAACTTTCCAATCAACCAATCAGATTTGAGGGACAAGTTTACAGTTTATGTCAAGTTAAGGCTTAGAACCAGGGTGAAGTACTTAAACATCAGTGCTATTCACCTTTCATTACCCTCTGATTTTAGGGAAAAGTTATGGGTAGGGTTAGGTTTAGGGGTAGGGATTGGTTAAAGACTACATTTTGGGACAGGAATGTTGATCCAGGATCAACAAAATATGTTGATCCAGGACCATGTCTTACTTGGCAAAATCACGGTGACCTGCGTAGGCTAGGCCCTACTTGCGATTTTTTTTTAACTGGCCAAGCTAAAACTAGCCATTTTGAAATCCTGAAATGCAGGATATAATGTTGACATAGCTTTAAGTCTCTCGAGTGATCATTGAGTATAGCCTAATGTTGCTTTTTTTATTTAGGGGTGTGAAAGAGACATGAATGAGTAAGTTTAGTTTTTAAATGGAAAAATATTGAGTTCATTTTTTTTTATTGTAATAATAGCTGAAATGCATTGTGTTTATATGTTTATTCCTAACTGTCCTAAATGAAAGGGCTTTTTAACGCAAAAAAGTGTAAAATGTGAATAATCATGTGGTAAAACTGTATAAAAGCACTGCTTTGTCACTTTTAGATTGACACGAATCCAATAGGCACCAATAAAAAAGAAAAGAAAAGAAAAACAGTTACGTATGAGATTGTGTCGGATTTTTTCGGGTTTGTGGTTAAACTTTTTAACCAGTAGATGTCACCCTGGTAGTAGTAGCCTACTTCGACCTTAATAAGCCACTTGCAAGACTTACCTGACGTTCATAGATAGCATAATGTGAATCCAGGAACCCATTAAAAAAGGCTACCTCAAATTGGCTAAATATTTTTGTTAGTTTTTTGCATTTTTTCCATGTCTTATTCGTGCAGCATAGGCTAGAAATTAAGATGTTTTCATATTGTTCTGAATCAACACGAAGAGTTATCTGATCATGTCTAGGGAGTGAAATGAATCGATACTGCATGCAGTGTGACTTGTTGCCCCCTATTGACGCGTCTTAGTTAGGATTTACGCCTGACGTCACGTCTTGTGCACCAGACAGCTCTCGTCTCAGCCCCCGTTCCTGTGTTTACACCCCTCTCCATCTCCTCACTCTGGACTGAAGTTGCGTGGCAGCCGGGAGCGCGCAGTACCTTTTCTATCTTCTCTCTTTTCTCTCAAGCGATCTTCTCTTTAAGGCAACCTGTATGGTGGATATAATATTCAGCTCTTCTTTTTTGAATGATATGGGGGATCATTCCAAAAGTAAGCATTTCCGTAAGAAAATCTATAAAACCTTAGTTTTAAAAGTAGCTTTTTAATTTGTTGCAGTTAAAATTTTATTTAAAAATAAATTCCTGTTTTCAGTAGGCCTACTGATTCTCCATCGGCCCTCTGGGAAATAGATGTTTTGATTTTGCTCTAGCCCTGTGTTAGTTCTTACAAACTCGAATATTATTTTATTGAGAAAACACTTGCTCAAACTCCTGTAGCCTATAACAGCTCACAACAATGTGTTTTCTTCTTCATGTGCAGAGAAGTCCGGACTTGCGATGTGTGTAGGCTGCGGCAGTCAAATCCTTGACCAGTACATCCTGCGGGTCTCCCCCGACCTGGAGTGGCACGCAGCCTGTTTGAAATGCGTGGAGTGCAACCAATACCTGGACGAGACATGCACTTGCTTCGTACGGGACGGGAAAACATATTGCAAGAGAGATTATGTAAGGTAGGTTTTTTGTTTGGTTTGTTTCTGAAAAACAATTAATTATTTCATAAATCTGTAACAAGTCGCTTATCAGATGTAGGCTATTTTATCAAAACATCTGCCAGTAGCCTTGACTGTTAAATTAAAGTGGATTAATGCTTGGACAGTAATATTAATAGTGGATTGATGTTTGGACAGTAATATTAATAGTGGATTGATGTAATGGTTTTGTCATTGCACATAAATTATTTTTCTTTCCCACATCAAACAGATTGTTCGGTATAAAATGCACAAAATGCACTTTGGGCTTTAGCAGCAGTGATTTGGTCATGAGAGCTCGGGACAATGTGTATCACATCGAATGTTTCCGCTGCTCGGTGTGTAGCCGGCAGCTTTTGCCCGGGGACGAGTTCTCTGTCCGGGACGAGGAACTGCTGTGTCGAGCAGATCATGGTTTGGCTCTGGAGCGCGGATCAGGCGGCAGCCCTCTTAGTCCGGGAAACATCCGCAGCAGAGGATTACATATGGCAGGTCAGTATAGCACAATTACAATCATGACTACCGTCATATTGGACACAATCAAGTATTTTATGGCTATATGATATTGCAATTAAAAACGAACAAATATTATTTGGAACGGTTAGAACTTTAAGGTCAATTTTAAAACTCATGGCACATAACCAAAGGCTAAACTGAAATGTAATTATATTGGCTACTGTGGGAGGAATCGTGTAATGTTGTTACATAATAGCTAATTACAGGCTGCTCCGCTTGATAACTTTGTTTAGTCAACCACTGATAAGCCTGAGCGGCAGGGCTATAGCCTACGAAAGATTTTGCATGATCTTTAATGCATAGCCTATTAAAAAAAAAAAAACAACAACAACATTTAATACATTTTATTATTGGTTAAATTAAATGTAATATTAGTATTAATTATTGACACCTTTCAGAAAGCCAGAGCAATTCATTTGCATATTTCAAGTTCTATTAAAAAATTGTCTGTTGCAGGGATATTCAAAACACATCTCTTTTAATATTCAAAATGCAAATGTGGCTATAGCCTTCTATATCACTGGTGAAATGTAAATTATCTTTCAACAACATTATTGTTATTATTGACATCTATATTCTTTTTAATTTAACATTTAAAAACAATTCTTCAGCCGACCCGGTGTCGGTCCGACAAACTCCTCATCGGAACCACGTGCACAAGCAATCGGAGAAGACCACTCGGGTGAGGACGGTGTTGAACGAAAAGCAGCTACACACTTTACGGACGTGCTACAACGCAAACCCGCGCCCAGATGCGCTCATGAAGGAGCAGCTGGTGGAGATGACAGGCCTGAGCCCGCGGGTCATTCGAGTTTGGTTCCAAAACAAGCGCTGCAAGGATAAGAAGAGATCTATACTCATGAAACAGTTACAACAGCATCATGGCGATAAGACGGTAAGTGTCTTGCTGATGCACTTTCAGTGTGAGAAATTTACCATGTGCGAAAAAACAAGAGTTTGACCAGTGCGGCTTTGAGTGATCCCTGACACTTGAACTGATCATCATCCGAGATTATTTGAATTTGGTCTGTAATTCGACTGCAGTGTTGGCTGGAAGAAAATCACAGACTCCTCCTACAGTGTGTATGGTTTGGGGAATGTTTTCAACTCAGTTTTCTTCTCGAACTGTGCACTGTATGGATAGCCTATAGTTTCCTTTTAATTATCAAAAGTTTTGGGGGAAATTTAACACTGTTTTATGATGAATTCTCTCAATATGAAATGGTCTGTGTGGCTGTGTCCCCTCATCGCAGACTTTTTTGGTTCAGAATCTGCAGGGCATGACGGGCACTGCACTAGTTGCAGGCAGCCCAATAAGACATAACCCTTCAATGCCAGGACACCCGGTGGAAGTGCAGACTTACCAACCACCCTGGAAAGCTCTCAGCGAATTTGCACTTCAGAGTGACTTAGATCAACCTGCATTTCAACAGCTGGTGAGTGAATAAATAAATTGTGCATTTGACGATTTTCTTTTTGGTTTTCAAATTTTGTAATGTAGGCATAAGACACTACCAGACCAAGACTTAGTAGACTATTAGGCTATGTCTAGCTATTTATTTATTTCGAGTTAACTTTGCCTCTCTCTTTTAGGTGTCTTTCTCGGAATCCGGTTCTTTAGGAAATTCATCGGGCAGCGACGTGACCTCTCTTTCTTCACAGTTACCGGACACACCGAACAGCATGGTACCGAGCCCGGTGGAGACGTGAGAGCGACTGCTCGTCTGTTCCCCGGCAAATCATGAGAACAGCTCATATCACGGACGCGGGCAGGACAGCGGTATCAGACCCATCGCAACAACCTGCTAAAATAACAGAGGAACCCTTTTTCCGAAAATACGTCAACAAATCCGTTGTGGGCCTCGGAGTGAAATGATGGAAAGTGAAACTCTGCATAGAATGGACTATGTTCAATCGAAATGGATATTCGTTATTCGTTATGATGACCGTTTCATTATCTGTGGTTTTTGGACTTTTTTTGAAAAATATCTTTTCAAAAGACTCAATTTCAGAAGTTAGGATTTTTTCCCCGGTGTGAATTAATGCAGACTATTTGTGTCTTTGAACAAAAATTAAGTTATTGTTATTTATTGTCACATCAATTCGCAAAAAATAAATAAATCAGCACAGACAATTATTTTATTTATATTTGTAATTAAAATGCGTGTATAGGATTAAATGAAAATCTTTAATTTGTAGACTACAGAAAAATAAGCGTAGGCCAATTAAACAGACAAAGATAATAGGCCTAATAAGATAAACAATCATATTTGTATGCCATAATTGTATATTATAATTATTAGCCAACAAAAAAATCTATGTAGCCTAATAAAGCGCCGTTTCTTAACGCTGCACTGTTACTTAATTCGTTTTAGCAGAAAAATAGGCTACAAAACGTATGGTAACATATTCGTTCAAATCAATTAAAGAAAGAAAGAAATAGGCTATACATGGCTATATGATAAATTACATAAATTAGTTAATTTGTCGATAGGAAACATCTTGAAGGTGCCCAACTTATAAAGGTATAGGCTCAAACGTGAATTTAATTATAGGCCTATTATTATTATCTTAAACTGATGGCCATCTGGTTAAGAGTGATGTCGTAGGCTATGTTGTTGTTTTTTCGTGGTCAGATCGCTAACATGATTAGTCCTATGTTTCCTTGACAAATGGCTAGTTCAGGATCGGCCATCACAAAAAACATTCACATTCAGACGCGGAGCGTGAATTGCGCAAATTCACCAAAGTACCAAGAAAAGTTTGCACAGGAAATTGAACTAGCCGAAATCAAATTGCTTATTGCATTGCTTATTGTTTGGCCAATTCAATTATTTTGTTATTCGTTAACAACCCCTTTTTTATTCTAAAAGCCATTCATTCAAAAGCCAAGCCATTCTAAATTCACGTGAATTAAAAGTTGAAAGCTGTTATAGCTGAGCAGAAACACTTTGATTTTATCGATTCACTAATTGTTAGTTCCTACAAGTTTTGAAATATGTCTGAAAATGTCAAGGTCAACAAGACTTTCCCCTAAAAACAATGGCTATATGATCAGTGTTGTCATGCAAGCAATACAGCTGATCAAAATATGAGAAGATGGACTTGAACAGTGAATTGCGGAGTTTGTTTTTAGCTACAACTGTACAGTCCAAATCTTTCTTATTAAATTAAATGTTGCACATAATCTAAAAGATAGCTAAACAAAACTAGTACATAATCATAATAATTAGCCCTAACATTTTTTTTTGACAGCTGGCTTCTAGTAGCTTTATCCTTCAGTATCAAGGTGCTATTGGTACTGATGCAAATAGACAAGATAGACAGCCTAAATATACACAAGTTCACGCACACAATGCTCCCTATAGCATACTTATTTTGCTTGTTCGTGTGAGTTAATCAGAGACAGAAAGGAAGCAAGGCATTACAAGATGAATTGTTGTAAGGTTTTAAGATCTGAATGTGGTTCTGCAGCTCTCAGGTTTTGCAACTACATTTAGTGCTGACCATTTGTCATGGATCATCCGAGCCAGAAATGAGAAGTTGTAAATGGGGTCTAGCTGTGTTGCCAATTTCACAGATTCAGTTTACCCACTGAAATAGTATTCTGACGTTTCTTTTAATAACTGTGTGTTTGTGTGTGTTGTGTTCACACGGATCTTACAGCAACATTTTTAACCTATTTCTTGCAATAGAACTATAAATCAAGCAACCCCACCCACCATGAAGACATACTAAAAATAATGAATTTCCATTAGAATAAACACACACAAGGACACCGCTAGCAGGTCAATATGGACATGCCCGCACGCACGCACGCACGCACGCACACACACACACACACACACACACACACACACACACACACACACACACACACCCATTAAAAGCATGGAGGGAGGTCAAAGCCACCCACTTTATATAACAGACTATAAAACAGAGTTCACGATGGCTACAGCGTTCAAGCAGACTCTGTCATTCAGAAGAAATACAAGTATCTGGCATTTGAGGGAAAGAGACATGGCTCTGCAGAATAATATAATGCCTCTGCATAAGCCAAGATACAGAAATAGCTACACGGTCAAGTTTGGAAGCTTCCTTCATATGTGGGCCGGATCAGATCAGACAGTGGGATTTTGGTCACACACAGGTGCGGGTGCAGAGCTCGGGCCAAATTAAAGAAGATGGTGGGGGTGAAGCGATGTGACCATGGCTCCATAAATAACTAGGATTTATTAGATCTTAAAAACACTTTTAACAATACCGACCCTAATGCATTCTATGTTTGATAATGCACTCAGGGCCTTAAGAGTGGGATAAACAGACCTATAACTCATGTTTTTATCATTCCAGCATGAGGAGAACACAGAATGTGTTCTACAGCAGCGTTCAAAGGGTCAGCGCAATATTGCTTTCAAATTAATGGCTACCATCACAGCAAACAAACCATCCTCAAACTAGAGTCAGTCTCTTCAATTTTGCCAGCAATTGTTCATTTTGTTTGTGCTATAGATATTCACTTTGTGAAGTTATATGACAGTACTGTGTGTGGAAATATGTACCTTCTAAAAGCAAATGTTTTCAAATGTTGTTAAACAACAAAATTACGGAACAGTTTACACCAATCTTTTGTGACAACTTCTCATGAAATGATGATCAACCAAAAAACATTGAGTAACAGGAACTTAATCATTTAAGTAACCGAACCATTTAAGTTAATTTTTCCAAACTAATTTCTAATTTCAACATTTAACGGTGGCCCTTAGAACCAATTAATTTCATTTCAGTTCAAATTAACAGCTTTAACATGTAAACTTAACCACGAGCAGTACTCTTCAGCAATAAAGCTAACCACATAAACTTCAACTCTTTTAAATGTCTAAGGTCTTTCCCTTTACCAAAACACATTAAATAACTTTTAATTTAAACAAAATTATTATCCTTCTCCAGTCCTAAAGCAGGCTGGGAACTAGAAATCCACTGCCCAATTTTCAAAGTTATCAAGATTACAACTTATTATTACAAGTATGCAGAAATTTCAGTTTAAATTACATACAATATTAGGTTGATGTAATTATCAACATTATTATGTCAACAGAACTCATAAAAATAATGTTTGCAACTTAAAAAGGTTTAATTAAATCAATAAATGAGACTTTTTTTTACTAGCAACCATGCATTTATTTAGGTTTTGGTAATAAGTCCTCAGAATTTCGTTTTAGAGTGATGTACAGCAGTGAAATCTTCTGCATGCAAAATATTTTAGTAGTAGACATACAAAAGCTAAACTTAAAAGGAAATTAAATATGTCATTCAATTCGGATGAAAAATATTCCTTTGACTAATCACTCCTTTAGAGGCACAGTTTATCAAACACAACAACAGTTTTTTAATGAACAGCAATATATTATTCTACAGCTGTCACTGAGTGTAGCCTGAGTGACGGAGCATTTCATGTGAGTGTTAAAAGAGCAGCCTATATGGGTGAATCATCTCAATCTGATGATGTTCCTGGCTACGTTTTATTCGCATATTTATATATGTTTTTTGGGGGGGAATGAATCAAGGGTTCTGTTCTGTGCCAAAGTGCACTCAAAGGATAATGTGAGGTGGAATAAATCATAAATACAGCATGAAAATCAGGAAATTAATGTCTTTTTAGAATATTAAAAACTAACACCGATGATGTACAAGGTAATGATTCTCCTTAGGGTATTTTGAGGACTTTTGAGGAGTTATAATATGTTAGATACATCAAAGAGGGGGTTCCTCTATGGAACAGAAAAGAAGCCGTTCTGAAGACTGTTTGTCCATACAATGAAAGTCAGATGGTTTCAAAACAACACTAAAGAAAAAACCTGAGACATTTTTTGAAATGTCTTATTTGTGTTCAACAGAAGGTAGACATACAGGTTTGAAACTGAGAGGGAGTATATGTTTAGGAGACAGGATGTTTCTTGCAACAGATCAAATGGTACATCATCATTGTCCCATGGTCCTGACATTATACCACACACACACAGACTGAATGAATGGGTTGTGTCAGAGGCTGGACTTGGGGTCAGCGTTGCTTTCTTGTGCCAGAACTGTTTATGTTATCCTAGGGGAGAAGAAAGAGGCCGAACATGTTCCCTGCCAAACATTTATCCTGTCTCAAGCTTGCACCCAACACATACCAGGAGCCACTGACTGAAGCTGCCCTTAACATCAAACATCAGAGATGGGCACTCGTAAAATACCCTGTGCTGAACTTCAACCGGGAAAAGAAAACAGAATGCTAGCAGTGAGTCAATGCTCTGAAATGACACTGGCACAATAAATAAGAGATTCTGCATCCTTCTTCAATAAACTGTGTTAAAAGCACACTCTCTTCTACAGTTGCTGACAGGTAAGCTTTCAATGTGGCTGACATGATGACAGGGATGTGTTACAGATGCTCAGATTAATTTGGAAATTCTCGCTGAGCATCTGAAGGCGAAATATAGTATTATTTAGTATTTAAATAATTAAAATGATCTTTTCTTTATAAAAAATATTACATTCAATGGAACAGCATACATTCCTCGTTAGATTGTTCAGACCTGAGAGAACTTGAACAGATTAATCTTTCAGCTCTCTTAGTTTAATTACAATTCCCAATTTAGTATTAATTATGCAAATCAGCTGGAATGCCCTAAATATATTTATGTTTAAATTAGTGAGAAAAGGCAGGAAAGAGCATGAATGCCATAAAACGTCCTGAGAAGACTGGCTCTAGTAGATGGCTGGGCCTAAACCAGAGCCATGGATGTTTTTTTTTAGCAGACCGTGGAAGTGTATTAGATAAGAGGCCGTCTTGTTCTCAGATGAAAGCTAAACTCACTTCCAAATTAGCTCTAATAAACTCATTAAGTAATTAGTCTCCGTCATTAAAACCGCCAATTTAGTTTGAGTCAGACACTCGGCATACATAAACCTAGATGTGTTTATTCAGTGTTAAGAGGAGCCAGTCAAGATCATGGCCAATATGCATGGCTTTAATACAAGCCTTTGATTTCACTTGAGCAAGCTTCCACAGCTAATACCCACTTCCTCTTCTAAATGCCATAGGTATGTGTTACCTAGCCGAGTGCAGTGCCCTGAGGAAAGGACCTAAGTGTTGATACTGTGAGCGAACGGGATGCTGGGAGAGCTTGCTGGTCACACTTCACGCTTTGCTGGACACACTGAGACTGGTATTAGATAACGTGTCAATGCCAAGTACCTGTCGGTACCGCATGGCTAACGGAGGACAGAGTGCTCTTTATGTAAAGATTAAGACATCGGGTTTTGCCTTCTGAAACAGAAACATAAAGATTTTACTTTTAGCAAGGACTGCAGCTGAATACAAGGAATCAGTAGGCCAATACCATTCAAATGATTGGTGTTATTTTTTGTTTATTATTTTGAAAGAAATTCAATCTTTATTCAGCATGGATGCATTCAATTGATCAAAAGTAACAGTATTTATGATGTTACAAAAGATTTTGGTTTCAAATCAATGCTGTTCTTTTGAAATCTCTATTAATTAAAGTCTAACAAAAAATGCAGCATGGTTTCCACAAAAATAAGCAGCTGTTTTCAATTCATAATAATAAGAAATGGTTTCTTGAGCACCAAATCAGTATTCTAGAATCAGTATAATGATTTCTGAAGGATCATGTGACACTGAAGACTGGAGTGATTATGCTGAAAATTCAGGTTTGCCATTGTATGAATAAATTAAATTTAAAATGTTATTTTCAAATTGTAATAATATTTCACAATATTGCTGTTTTTGCTGTACTTTTGATCAAATAAATGCAGCCTTAGTGAAAATAAGAGACTTAACATAACCCTAACCGACCACAAACTTTTGGGAGACTTTTGCTACTTTCATCAATGCAAACTTTGCAATGCAAAAAATACATGATCTAAGTGTAAGCAGAAGGGGGAAATCATGATGCTTAAGTGTTTTCCTTTCACTATTGGCAGATAAACCAACCAACTGACTAACAAACAAACAAATCAAACCAGTTCTAAAAGGTTTAAAAATAGATATAGCAAACAAAAGTGTCAGCGACTAGTTCAGTTTACTTCTCATTGATGGAGGACAGGCAACCAGTGACATGCAGCTGGACTACATGACATCACCAATACAGAAACATACAGCAGCTGTAGTCAATACACTCAGAAAGCACTCTGTGCACTTGTGCAGTACATCACAAAGTTGGAGGGAGGAAACAATTTACATAAAAGCATTATTTGAAGTGTTCGCACACTTTTCATTACAGAGAAGGCAACTTGTGTACAATGAAACTTTCGAAATTCCGTCTGATCATTGTCACTCTATAAATTTACACTATATTTGAAAGTTTAGATTCTCAGGGCAAGAGGTGACCTCCAAAAACTTTACAGAGGAATCCATGGGAATTGTCTACACAATAGAGGACTCGACATTTGATAGCTTCCTTTTCAGCATAAGCCAACTGCACTAGAGCATCATGGGAGCGATGGTTAATTTGTCTTTGAATGACAGGTCAAGAGAGCTCATTCTCTCTCCGCCCACGGCGTAACAAATCACGGCTAATTGGGTTATTAGTAATTCTCAGGCTCTCCCAGAGTCCTACAACAACTGGATGGAAGTGAATCTACATCTCAGAACATTCATTCACACCAACTGAAAAAATATACAAAGGAAGAGAGAATTAGACAGAATCTAAAAAATAAAGAGAAAGAGGAAAAAAAAAACATGCTAATCTAAAACTTTCATGCTATAGCTAATTCACATTCATGTGTTTTGCTATGATAGGTAACCATTTGTTTAGTAGATGCATAAAGTATGGTAAAAATATTAATTTTACATATATACATTATTATATATATATATATAAATATAATTTTAATTTAAAATTATATTTTATATTTAAAAATATAAAATTTAAAATTACTATCGTGATCGTAGACACACTGGTTTGTAGTTTTACAGGTTATTATTTTTCTGGTTATTTATCTTAAGCGGATAATGAATTGGAAATCTCACACTTTCTCTGGAAATGGCATAATTCTGCATAGAAGAATAAGGTGGATACTCTGGCAACACACCAACTGGTTACAAAACATCACTTCACAGCGTTACATGTCTAACTTTTACCAGAGTTTACCATAGACCACACTGTAAAAAACTGCACTAAAAATCCTCTAAATAGACCAATTTATATGACAACATCTCGGATCAGTCAAGCACATTCAGAGGCTCTAGTTACATGGTTGCTATTATTTGACTTTAAAACCATCAGAGATTTTTTTTTTCAGCATTAACAACAATCTATGCTTTGGCACAAAACAGCTTTAAAAAAATGATGTCTGGCATTCCCTGCAGGTCTGAGGGTACAGATTCTGACAACATGACTACAGTGTAGACAGCTCTGAGCGGCAGAACAGCAATACAGCCTGATAATTGTAATGTGGCCAAACCCATCAAACCACAGCCTGTACCTCAACACTGTTTCTGACCTGACATGTCAGAGCTTTTTGAGTAGCAATTTGGGAAAGTGACAGGCCTCTGCTTCTCCTATTACAGGTCAACTATGCGCAGTTGACTTGGTGCAGCTCCAAGACACATGTGTGCACACACACACAAAGATATATGCACAAAAACACACATACACTCACACGCTGCGGCATTCCTTCAGGCTTGCTGTCAGAGTTCACATCCGATAGTGTTGGGCTCACTCAAGCGGACTCTACCTTGGACTCTCTCCGCAGTGGGTGTAGTTCTGATGGCTGGCAGCTACTAAACAACGACCATATTGTTCATCTTCCAGTAATTCTGCCTTATCTTGTAGTGGTGGGATTCAGTTTCGCAGTGGATTCTCACCGAGAGGCTGGGCCTGTGTGTGTGTCAAAGAGAGAGGCAGAGAGATGGAGAGGAAGCCAGTGTACATATGTTTGTGTTAATAGATGAGATTAATAAGTGTGAAAAGTGGAGTGCTCATCGGAAGCCATTCGCAAACCAGGTGCAACAGCAGCCAATGAGGAAATAAAGCCCCTTTATTTATGCACACGTACAAGGAGAAAGCCTGAATTTCCTAATAAATACCAGCCATATAAACAATAACACAGAGACCAAAAAGTCATTTATAAAGAAACCATAATGAATACATTCAACTAAAAATGTGAGTATATAAAATATGAAAAATGTTAAACATTTACTTTTTTAAAGTTTAAATTCAATTAAATTATTGAAAATGTCATGTGTTGTAACCAAGTAAAAAGAAGTAACTTATTTTACATGCACCTTCTTGAGCAGTCGGGATGAAATGAAAATTAAAAAAATCGTCATGAAATAGAAAATCTATTTTATTAGATTCTATTAGATCTTATTGATGAGTTTGCAGGACTTGTCCAACCATACACCTCTCCAGTGGTCCCAAAGTCCAAAAGAGCTATTAACATTCAGATGTCCCTCAAGATGCTTTTCAGTAAACCACTAGCTCCGATATGTAGCCTTTGTATTTTTAGTCTGCATCTCTTTGTGAGTTTGTGTCATTTCTGTATAATGTGCATTAAGAAGGCTCTCAGCATGAATGTCAGAGAGTATCTGTGCCTGTCACTTCAGGAAGGTGTATTTGTGTTTGTTCAAAGTTTGTTGAGTAAACACTCTGTTTCCTGTCTGCAGATTTTTCTTACTCAGTGCTGCTTCCCGCTGGTATGTACACATAAATACATGAGTATGCTGAGAAAAAGAAGTGTGGAGTACAAATATTTCACACACACACACACACACACACACACACACACACACACAGTCAGACAAAAATCTCTTTCTTCTAATGTGACAGAGCGTTTCTTAATGATTAAAAATCTTAAATGAATCTGTGATCTCAAATAAGCTCAAAGAACACATTATTTGTGCGAGCAACATGCGAAGAGAAAAAGATGGAGTATGTATAACTGTCCAGTGTAAGGTAGATATAGAATTTATTGGCACCAAACCTCAGGTAAACTTCAGCAGTGTGTGTGTGTGTGTGTGTGTGTGTGTGTTTGTAAGGGACTACCTGTAGACAGGGTGCCCCCCTCGACTGAAAGTTAAGCTGACCTGCATTGTTCTGGGAGGGAAGAACAGGAGTTCCAGTCAAAAGCAGCCAAGCGGAGAAGGGGATCACATTGCCCCAACAGAGAGAAGAGATTTACTTCTGGCATCTTTCTTTCACTCCATCACTGGCTTTCTCTGTCTCCGCATACCATCTCTTATTATTTCTTCTTTTCCATGTCTTTGCTACTCTCTATTTTCAGGGTTAAATGAAACGAAGGAATTAAAACATTGTCTAGTAAGTAAATATATGAGAAAAGTCATGCATTGAGAATTCAACTGAGAAATATCTGCAATCAATATTTCTGCAAATATGGATTAATGTGAATCAGCAATACAAGTCAAGTCACATTTATTTATATAGTACTTTTTACAATACAGATTGTTTCAAAGCAGCTTTACAGAGATAACAGGAAAATAATGCAACAAAGTTTGTTTCCAGAAGAAAATAGCGTCACAGAGCAGCTTAAAGGATTAGTTCACCTCAAAATGAAGATTTCCTGATAATTTACTCAACCCAATGCCATCCAAGATGTTCATGTCAAGTCGGAAGTAGCCTACCGCCCCATTGTTTTAAACATCCAGGATACGCAAACGAAAGTACCATTTTAAACAATAAACTGACACAAAGACATAAATATGTAATTCAATATACAATCAAATTTGAACGATCCTCCTTCTCCACGCTTGTAAACAATGGGGCGGTTCTTCCACCTACGTCCAGCGTGACCTTTCCAACGTGATTACACAATGCCTGGCGCGTCGCAGACTAGCAGAAGACGAACGATTGTGGTTAAAAAGTATATACGTTTTTATTTTATTTTTTAGAAAATGACCGATCGTTTCGCTAGATAAGACCCTATTTCTCAGCTGGGATCGTGCAGAGCCATTTGAAGCACTTCAAAGCCCTTTGAAACTGCATTGATTTGGACTTCAACAATTTGGTTACCGTTGAAGTCCATTGTGTGGAGAAAAATCCTGAAATGTTTTTCTCAAAAAACTTAATTTCTTTTCCACTGAAGAAAGAAAGACATGAACATCTTGGATGGCATTGGGGTGAGTAAATTATCAGGAAATGTTCCTTCATTTTTTGTTGTAAAAAAGTTATTAATTAGTTCATTTATATATAGCTGCTCTGGAGAAAACAGTGATGTCATCGTCCAGCTCAGTTCAGTTCTCATAATTGTGTGGTGTCAATGCAGATCAATACAATTGTTAAATATTAAAATGATAAATTTAACATTATTTAACAACATTCATCATGAAAGGTTAAAACAATCATTACCAGGAAGTGTCAATGTTTTTAATATCGAGATACTAGTTGTTGTTTTTTTGCATTTTGAATTCGTTTTTATTTTTGTATTTTCTGTTTTAGTTTTTTTATTAATTTTCTTGATATTGATATTTTTTATTTATATTACATATTTATATATTATAAATATTCCTAGTGTTCATTTTTATTTTTAGGTTAGGTCTGGGTAACTTAAATTAAACTAAATAAAAGTGATAAATAGGCCTATGGCTTTGGCAAAGCTGAAATTAAAAAAGTAAAACAAATACTTTATTTTACTTAAAGGGTTAGTTAACACAAAAAATGAAAATTCTGTCATTACTCACCCATGATGTGTTCCAAACCCGTAAGACCTTAGTTCATCTTCGGAACACAAATGAAGATCTTTTTGATAAAATCCTATAGTATCCAGCTGCAGACCCGCAGCACCACCAGTTTCAGAACCCCAGCGCCAGAACCGGAAGTAAGAGGCGGAGCTCGTTCTAACACTAGCGCCAGGACCAGAAGTGAGGGGCGGAGCTTACGTTCTAAACCGAGTAACGCCACCTAACGTTTTGGAGCGTAATTTGCTTAGACACGAAACGGCATTATTACACACGAAACGTCATACTTTATACGTATTATAATGATGCATTAAAGGAATTGTAGGTAGGAATTGTATAAAAAAAAAACTTTTTCCAAATTTGTTTAAACTTTCTGTATATATAAATGCATACTTAAAATGTAACTACTCTGAAAAAGAAAGTATAAAAATCGAGTGTCTGTAGACCTCTCACGACTGTTTTAAAGACAGCTCATTATTTCCATTCTCTCCACCCCCTCCCTTCTGGGCTCCTTCCAAAGCCACGCCTCCAAAACACATGAACGCGCGACTCCGACCGCTGAGCTGAAGACGCATTATTAACCTGAGACGAGCGGAGAGGAAGGAGCGCAGTGCATGTGACATCATGTCAGAATCACATGTAATAAAAAAATCTAACTTTATCATTATGAAGATAAACAAATAAGATGTATTTTAGTACTCACTATCAAGTAGCATATTGATATTGGTAAAGTTTAAAATATATATTTATTGATTCGCTAACGAGCTAGTTATCTATAAGGCAAAGCTAAAAACAGGTTGCATGATACACGTTTTTCCATTGCCATCATTTACACTGTGATGAAGATGAATTTCGTGTAACATTCATAACATATCTGGTGTTCTGCATGTAAGAGTTTCCATGATGAAAGCATTGTTGACTCTGATGAGGACTACACTCCAGAGACAAGTACCGCATCGTCAGCTCGAGGACAGATCCGGGGTCAGGGGATTTTTTGTTTAAAAACAAAACAAAGGCGAAAAAACGTCCAGGTAAACTTCCAGGTGAACATAAAAGAGTTAGACAGAGGGTAAATATAATTCTAAGAAAAGTTCCTGGATGAGGATCGGCCTACTATCTGTTAAACATGTATTTAGTTATCTAAAGCAAAATTATGCACAATTCAACACTATAGCTATCATCTTGAGCTATATTATTTATCATCTCTACTACGGCTCGCTAAGTAATGTTATGTTAGCTATATTAGGCAGCTACTTGTGCTAATGACACATGCTTCATGAAAACATAAAGAAAAAAATATGTATGATCAAAGTACAAAAAGAAAGATTTACCTGTCCAGCAGAAATATAACCATCCAGGCGTCACTTTTCAGCCCCTTGAGGTCTCTCAGTTCTCGCCATCGCTGGAAAGCCACGCCGATATTGGCATGCGTTTTATTTTGTTGTTTATCCAAAGACTTTTTGTTCATTACCTTTTCTAGTAACGTTACTGTCTTCCTTTTTTTGCCTGGTTTGCCTTCGCGAACTGCATATGTGAATTTTGCTTGATCTTTTTCTGCCATTGTTTTGCTATTCCTAGGTTCCGTGCCTCTTGAATTCCTCAAATCAAACGGATGCGCGCGCAAGTGGGCAGGTCCTGTGTGGCAAAAGGGTGGTTGCCATGGTTGCGAGAGAGTGACAGTCGCCTGAGCCAATTCTTTGTTTCGTCCCAATGGAAATAATGAGCTGTGTTTAGTGCAGATTAAACGGTCTAGAGTCACTCGATTTTTATACTCTTTTTATCAGAGTACTTACATTTTAATTATGCATTGATATATACAGAAAGTTTAAACAAATTTTGTTTTTTGAATTGTTTATAAAATTCCTACCTACAATACCTTTAAGGTAAAGTACAATACGCATTTTAAAACATTAATTTTGTGTAATATAATTGTATATAGTTATCCGTTTCATTGTATTATGAGAGTTACTTCCTGATCATGATGGTGAAAAATAATGCTTGAAACTTATGGGCATTTTATATAAAATATACTTTATTTCACAAGAACATGTGCAGCAAGCATATTTCTTTATGTAAAATAATGTCAAAAATCAAAAAAAGATAGAAAATTCGGCATTGTTTTAAAAGAAACAATAAAAATTTAGGCTACCGTAAAACTTCAAATAATAGCCGAGTCCCAAATAGACGATTGTCTCTTACACGCCTGGTGTGGCTGCAGGTTTGGGTAAATAAAGGCTGGTCTCAAATAGAGGTCGGGTCTGTTTTTTAGTTTCAGGTTGTATTTAATCTTCTAAAACCCGTCAGATCGTCCGCTTTTTGGCGGCCGCCAAAGCAAATTTATGTCCCGCCAAAGCCCATTTTGATCGGTGAGTGATGTAGAATAGAATGACTGCTGCGCATGACAGGGCGCTTAACGAGCAGAGAGAGAGAGAGAGCCCCGGCCGCGCGCGCGCACTCTCACGTCTTCAAACAACACGAGCGAGTAATAGTTCATACAACGAGCAGTGAAATGTAAGTCTGGAATTCCTATAGACTCACTGTGTAATAAAACATAACCTAAATATTATTTAAAAGATGCAACAATTTTAAATAGTTTTAAATACTTGCAAAAATAACCATATTGTGTCATTGTCAATAGAGGGAATGCATTAACGTCACTTCCCCGCCGGAACACGCCCCCCTCAGCCGGACTGAGTGGCAAAAGAGCTGCTGCGTGGCTGGAGTTAATAGGGGAAACAGCGAAAACGCGAGTAAAACAAACTATTATCAGTTTAAACTAAAAGTTGGACTCGATATAGTGTTCCTTACAACTTATCAAAGATCCAGTGATCCATGGATATTGACATGCAGCCAGGAATCGTGTTTCCTGACATTTATATGTGCCTGATTTCGACGCCCGGGAAATAAATTAAGAGAATTTGCCTGTAAACGTTTTATATAAATAGAATATAGATAGGTCTAAATCCGAGTGATCACTTACATTAATGTTATACTGTATATCATCATATCGTCCAGCCCTAAAACTTGTATAGTTTTTTGTCAGTGTTTATTTAAAAACATCCAATTATGCAGAATATAGTCTGTTCTGTAGCTTTTTGCAGTCTGTAAAAATATACAGTACCTCAGATTTCTGGTCAAATCTAGTTGTACAGTCAATCGCAAAGCTCTTTCCAGTTTTAGACGTGTTTTGTGTGTTTTTCACGGCATTCACGCTGAAAACAAATGCCGCCGCTCAGTCTTTTTGCCACTTGTGGGCGTGACCGCATTCACTCCGGCCGACGGTGACGTCATGCGCATACCCTCTATAGAGTGCCGAAGTTACGACGTCACTCTGTAGGCCAAAACGCGGAAGTGAGTTAGCATTTTAGCACTCCCGGTTCCCTCGCTCCCCTGTCAACACACCCATGTGGGGCCCATAAGGGATGGATATGGGCTGGTGAGTGGGCCCCATGTGGGCTGCCCAGATGGGGCCCAGTTAATTTTGTCCGGGGGTTCCATGGTGGCCCCATGTGGGCAAGCCCAGATGGGCTGAAGGTGGGCTTTACATGGGCCCTAGCTAAAACCCACATGGGCAACCCAGGTTTCTCCCATCTGGGGCCCACACTAGCTGGGCCCCATGTGGGCTGATTATGGGTCCCTGCTATTCTACCCATATGGGTAATAACCATATTATTATGGGCTAAAAAGTTCATTTTTGGGGCTTATTTTACAGTCAGCCCATACAGTTCTTTAACAATTGTAAGATGTTAATATTTTTGTTACACAGCCAATATTCACGGGTCTGGTGGACCCACCACACTATTAGGCTTTTAAATCAATACAGCCATAACAATTTATATAAAAATACGTAACAGATGTTTACTTTAGCTCAATATTACCAATGGTATTTACATAATTTATGGCTCTTATTCGCCATTTACCCCTGTGAGATCACAATTATGATCATATGATAGTTTTTTTTTGTGAGAAAACAAGAAAAATTCAATTATAAAAAATGTTTTTAAAAAAATAGCAACAAAATTTGATCATTATAGGTGCTCATTTCTTAGAACTTAATCAGAACAGGTGAAAGTGCTTGAAATGTAACAATTTTGTAACTTTGTGTGGGAATAGCAGTTGCAGAAGAAAAAAAACATTCGCGCACACAGACAATACACACACACACACACACACACACACACACACACACAGCAGGCCCAGTTAGGAGGAGGACACAGTTAAGTTTCATAGCACCTACAATTATTACTCTCGGGTTCAGTAGAGCCGAACACCTCATATGTAATAGTTACTGTATGTGTAGGAGGGTGTAGCATGTGCAGCCATTGAAAATAAGTTATTTTTTATGTTCTTCACAAAAAATGAGCCATGGCCAATGAGTTTGAGTTAGAAGAAATAATAAATAGCATAACTTTTTCTTTTAGCAAACATTGAAAACAGGTCCCACAGACCCGAACACAACAAGCTACAATAACAAAGAGACCAGTAATCCAATTAATTACGTTTTTATTTAAGTAAAATTTATGACAACATGCTTTTGCAATGTTCCCTCAGTTTCACAGACAGAATTAGTTTCTTTCCACCTCAAATGAGCCTGAAGCCTGAAGTCCTTGTTGAGGGGTTGCCTGTCGGGCCTGTCTATTACCCCCCCGGTCCCTAGCACCAATGAGCCACTTGGAGACCGCCTTCTCGGCATCTTTACGGGTGATTTGGCTGGTCATGGCGTTTTTCTTTAAGCCTCCTTCAAGAAACAAATATAACGTTCACTTACAACATATGTGCCAACACAACTCTCAGCCAGGACTGTAAAGACAACTATGTTAAGAAAAGCACTATATAAATTGAGATTATTATAAGAAATACACACATTCTCTTAAACACACAAGCTAAGCAACTGAGAGACATGTGCGAACACACTGCTTAGCCAGGACAACAGACGCTCCATTAACAATATTTAAAATTGATATGTTTATAATGTTAGGGAATTGTGACACCTTTCTATTATCGGTACAACTTAAAACATTATCCACATGCACACCTACCATATATTACTTCATACAGTTTTAAGGCCTTGAACTCTCTCTTCCCATTTCGGCCCATAAAGTTATACTGCCTGGATAGGCCATGGTCTAGGAGGAAGGTCATCATCCTTTTTGTGGCCTCGTCAACAGTTCCCCCCCCTATGTCAGTCACAGCTGCAACCTGAGGGGGAACAAAGGCAATACAAAGCAAATTTATCTACAGTATATTGCTCACTGGGGCAAACCACTCAACATGAAAAAACTGCCAGAGGCATAGGTGTGAGCTAGGGGTGGAACGGTACATGTATTCGTATTGAACCGAAATGGTACGGGCGTCACGGTTCGGTGTATGAATATACACGGAGAATACACGGTATAAAAATAAATAAAACTTGCGTGCAAATTAATGTAATGTGGAACTACTGCGGAACATTGTGCTTTTGTCAAACTGTAACCTACAACTGTCACCCATCCAAAATCTCTCTCTCTCTCTCTCACACACACACACACACACACACACACACACACACACACACACACACACACACACACACACACACACACACACACACACACACACACTCTGTTTAAAAGCAAAAAATATTTATCCAACCCCATTTAAAAACAGTAGGTGCCGTCTTTTGGACATTCATCATATTGCATTGGTTTTCATTTCTTGAACAGAGCACCAATCTGTTTATTTTTAAGTTACACATTCTACATTGATTAAAAAAGAAAAATCAAATGTTTTTAATGGTAGTATTATTTTATACAGAAATAAAGTATTTATAATTCAGATGAGAATAAAGTTAGAGTTAATTAAAATGAAGGAAAACAAATATATTGATCTGAAATATAGCAAATTCATTTTAAATTAATTCAGGTACAATTACCAAACATATCTAAACAAACAAAAAATATATTTTTGTCTTTTTATTAATTTAATTAATAAACTAATTATATAAAACTATTGTCAGTGCACTACAAATAAACTGGTTCTACGCCTTTTCTTTATTAATAAAACTTATTTAAAAAATACAAGGTTTAAGACATTTATTTTACTTTGGTGGTACAGCCTGATATATGCAAAAAAATAAAAAGCTTTTATTTTTTTGCTTTTCCCTTCATTGTACCGAACTCGTACCGAACGGTGATGTCTGAGCCAAGGTATGAACTGAACCGTGACTTCTGTGTCCGTTCCACCCCTAGTGTGAGCACACCTGGGGAGTTTCAGATCAAATTCACTGCAAGCCCCCCAATAACAATTTAATTGAGTTGCACTACCCTAGACTTAACATACATACCAGTTCGGACATGAAGTTTGGGTTTGCCAGTTTTTCTTCCATGATTTCCACATCCCTAACTGTCTTTAGGGGGAAACCCTCTGGGGTAGAAGAGACGGTGGTGCTCATGTTACCACGCTGTTGAAGAAGCGTTTGTAGAATCCTCCCCTGGATTCTTTGTGTCTCTTTCATCTCCTCAAGCAGTGTTAAGATGCGAACAAACATGTTGTCCCTGATTTGTCTTTGAGGGGTTTCTGGTGACGTGGTGTCGTGGTGATGGGTTGAAACATTGGGCCATCTAAGGTTACCTAGAGGTGGTGGAAGTGTCGGCCTAGCAGATGGAGGTGAAGACCTCAGGGTGGATGGAGGCGGTGGAGGTGTCTGCACAGACCTCAGGGTGGATGGAGGCGGTGGAGGTGTCTGCACAGACCTCAGGGTGGATGGAGGCGGTGGAGGTGTCTGCACAGACCTCAGGGTGGATGGAGGCGGTGGAGGTGTCTGCACAGACCTCAGGGTGGATGGAGGCGGTGGAGGTGTCTGCACAGACCTCAGGGTGGATGGAGGCGGTGGAGGTGTCTGCACAGTCCTCAGTGTGGATGGAGGCGGTGGAAGTGTCAGCACAGATCTGAGGGTGGATGGAGCCGGTGCACTGTACAAAAATCCACACTGTAAAAATCTCGTACAACAACAACAAAAACAAAAATCTCACACAAAAAAGCCAAGAATCAAACCACCCAACCAAAGGAAACGATCATCACCAAAAAATAAAAATAAAAAATACAGTGTGGAGGTGATTACCTGAGGGTCGATGGAGGTGTAGGCCTGATTTGGCTGTAATCATCCTCATCCTCACTGGACAAAATCACTCGCCTAGAAATGTATAATATACAAGCACAATCAACGAGTTAAAGCATTTTAAAAACAGATGGCTAAAAAAAAAAATACATTTTGGACAACAGGTGATACTACTATACACAGGGTTCATACACATTTCCACCAGAGAATTTCCATGACTGATCTATATAGTATGACAACACTCTGGGTACAAGAGAGACCCTCACATGGATCCTTAGAGAACTCCGGTCAATTTTAACATTGAGCTAATTTCTGTGTAAATTTTGAGTGCTGTCAGTACAGAGAACAACGACAAAAATTGGTGTTGCCTACACCATGTTATCCTCTTTTTAAAATTTGCACCTTGTGGACTTAAATGGGGCAAGTTTTACACCTGCTTTTAGCCTCTTAACATCCTTGATGTGTCATTACAAGTGCACAGCCATGTGAGTGATTTTATTCAGAGTCAACACGGTGAATCTGACTGCAGTAGAAGTTTTCGGTCGAAGTCCACAGTAGTCAATTGTCGAGTTCACGCGCGTGATCATAGGTAACTAACTGCGTGAACTCGACAATCGACTATGTGGACTTCGACCGAAAACAGGAAATAAATACAGGTATGTGCGCTGGCTGAATTAAATTCACCGTGTTTACTCTGAAGGAATCACTCACAATGGCTGGACACTTGTAATGACGCATCAAGGATGTTAAGAGGCTAAAAGCAGGTTTAAAACGTGCCCCATTGAAGTCAACCGGGTCCAAATTTACAGAGAGGATAACACGGTGTAGGCAACACCGATTTTTGTCATTGTTCTCTGTACTGACAGCACTCCAAATTTACAAAAAAATTTGCTCAATGTCAAAATTGACCGGAGTTCTCCTTTAACATCTGTTCCAACACCCCATTCCCCCTTCAGGCATGCACACATCCATTTGTATACATCTCTTTTCCCCCTAAACATGTGATTGTTACTTTTATTAATTGATTAAATTTAATTTTATTTATTGGTTAATTGTATATCTGTTGTCCCCATTTTGGCAGCTTTGAGCCAAATACACTTAACAAATATCCCACAAAACTTGTCCTTCCTGTGTCATTGGGAAATTCAAATTTTCATCATCCATTTAGTAGTAGTAATTCAAATACCCTCACCGCTTTTTCCGCTTCCCCCTTCCCGTCTTCTCTGTAGAATCGGACTCGGTTGGTACATCTGTGTTCTGTTCATACTCAACTAATTTTTTGCGGGCAATTTCATACGTTGCTTTGGGAAAGAGACAAATGAGTGTCAATTAGTTTCATTCAGAGCTAATTTAAACCGAATTAACAGTGAAACTCATGTCAGATAATCTCATACAAATGGACACCTTACCGACTTTTCTCTTGACAGTCAACTTGTATGTCGCCCAGTCAACGTGAGGGTCCTGTTGCTCTATGACCAGCTTTGCCATGTTCATCCTTGCTGGTGGCCAGTAGCATTCATCTTCCTCAGGCCCGACAAACCATTTGGTCGGTATAACTGCCAATCCTCCACTATTTATAAACTCTACTATTGCAAAAGGTAACATGCTTAAAGAAAAACAAATATATACAAAAAATTAAAACAAATAAATAAATAAATAGCACACTAGTGCAGGAGTGGCAATGCCACATATCCAGTCTTGAGTGGCAATAACACCATTTTAGTTTTTAACTCCTCCACAGGTAACAGCTGCAAGTCTTCAGATAAATTAAAAACAAAAAGAATTCCAAGACATGATGAGTCCATTGGATAGGTGAAAAAGGATTGGGCAGTTTCAAAGAAATTACACAGGACTTTAACAGTTCCAGAATGTGACAAAATGTTCCGCACAATAAGAATCCTTCCCCCTACAGAAAAACAGTTATCGCCACGAGAGGAGGAGATCAGTGTCTGTCCATCATTGTAACGCCTGTATTGTTCCCATGTTGCAATTGAATTAATCAATGGTCCAGAAAAGTGGAGCTGTTTAAGTGGGCTGAAAACGGATGTGGTCTTTTGGCTTGCCACTTTCTGCTTCTCATGGATCCGCCTGACGAGTTGTTGGACAGGGTTTTGAGGCCGACGGACAAGTTTTTTCAGTTTACCTAAAAATGTCTCAAAGGGAAAAGCTGAAACACTATCTAATGGGCCGAATTTTCGTGCATCTTGAGCTAGGTGGATCAATGAATGCATGTTATAGCTGACAAATTCAGTGCCATAAATTGCAGCAAAATCTGTTACAAAGAGTTTCAAAATCTCCTCAGCATAGTCACAATTGTCAGGAGAACATAAGGCAGGACTCAGAAGAATTCTCATAGATACCGATAGAAGCAAAAAGTTTCTGTACATTATACTGGGTATATTATTGAGGAGAACAACAGGGCCAGTGTAAAGTAAAAATTGCCGAAGCTCTGTAGCTTTCCATGTGCTGAATTCAAACAAGGATCGTGGTTTCCTTGCAAAATTGCTAGGTAAATATTGCCTGATAGAAACCATATATGCTGACATTACAACAAAAAACTTCATAGATTGCCTGCATTTCAGCGGCCCCTTCAACCAAAGAAATATTAACTTACGCATTGCCCCCAAGCACACAAGGTGCATATAATCTAACACAAAACTAGTAACTAAACCTATACCCAGATCATTTAGGGGGGAGGCTGACAGTTGGTGCTGTTGATACCCTTGCCTACCAAATTGCTCATCTGTCCTGAGCTCTGCTGATATTTCAGGATAAGCCACCTTCCCATTAATGTACTGGCCTTTTTGAGTGCACCTCTCACACCCATAATAGCCTGTATGGCCTTTGGAGCATTTAAGAAAGGCACGGGCAGGTGCATCACAAATAAAAGCATCGGGTAATGGTACCCTGAAATGTACACCATTGTACACAATACCACTCTGAGAAACGGCTTTCATATCTACAATGAATTCTTGTAAATACTCTTGCACATTTGCGGGTTTGGACGCACCCGAGTACACTCCAATTACAAAGACACTACACTCTGGAATTTCCTTAATCATACCCAGAATAGGCCACAGACTCATACTGGAGCTACGGAATAAGGGCAATCCATCGATGTTAATTCGAAGTGTGAGAGTATCAGTCACATTTGCTAAATGTCCTAAAGATGTTAGTTCAGCTATGAGAGCATTTTCGATTCCAAAGTGGTAGTAGGACCCCCCAGCCATATTCGCCACATTGCAAGATCTGTCAGTTGACATAAGCGTTCTGCCATCCATTGGGATATCAAGGCCCTTTCTCCTTAGAATTTTAAGAAGTGCAGACAGCGCTGTTTGTGGTATGTTGAATTCTGCAGCCCATTCTGCAAGCCCATGCGAATCATCATCATTATCATCTTCCAAGTCAGAACATTCATCTCCATGCAAATCACAGTCACTATCACAACCAGGCACCCAGTTTTCAGAATCCAAATCATCAAAGGAGGATGTGTTAAAATCATAAAAAGAATCTGAGGAATTTTCATCTTCTAAATCATTTGATGAATTCTCAAAACAAATCTCATCACAAGCATCGTAGAAAGTGTCAGTGGAATCTTCACTTTCAGTATGCTCTAACAAATCATCCAGTGGGTATTCCTTTTCAGAATCATGTGCCAACAAATCATGTCAAGTCAAGTCATCTTCATTTATATAGCGCTTTTAACAATGGATTGTCTCAAAGCAGCTTTACAGAGATAAACATATAATTTAAGGTAACAGATTGTTTTGGCATTATAGCGGTTCTTGAATAATGTTATTTCCAGCTAAAGTTAACTTTGATTGATTCACCTCCGTCGAAATGATCAGACTTTAAACGCGAACCTGTGATTAACGCTGACGGCGTTCACATGCTCATTCAGAATGGATTCTATAGTTATGTGCTTTTTAAAATATGTGCGCAGGTTTATAATTCATACAACCCAGCCTAAACAAACTACTTTTCTTGCCTATAAATTTTGATACAGAATTTTGTTTTATTTTATCACTTCGGGGTACGCGAGCCGGAATTCACAACGCTTTATCTGTAGAGTGGGAAAGGGATCCTCCATAGGGAGAGGATAGTGGACACTTCAGCACTGCATTGTCATCTGGTCCAGGCGGATCTCCTTCGTCAGATCTGGACACGGCCTGGATCCGGCAGGCTGCGGGAAAACCTCGGGATAAACAAAGACACTAATATTAGCGTAGATGCCATTCTTCTTATGATGTAGCGAGTACATCAAGATTTAAGGGAAGTGTTCCCAGTTCCGGCTGACCTAATCTATGCAGCCTAACATTGAATTATAGAAGTCTATAGTGTGTTATGTGTATGCTAGGTCAAAGAGATGTGTTTTTAGTCTAGCTTTGAACTGACAGAGTGTGTCTGCTTCCCGGACAATGGTAGGAAGACTGTTCCAAAGTTTTGGTGCTAAATAGGAAAAGGATCTACCGCCTGCAGTCGATTTAGATATTCTAGGTATTATCAACTGGCCGGAATTTTGAGATCGCAATAGACGTGAAGGACTATAATACGTTAAGAGCTCGCTCAAGTACTGCGGAGCTAAACCATTTAGTGCTTTGTAGGTAATCAACAATATTTTAAAATGTATACGATGTTTAATAGGGAGCCAATGCAGTGTTGACAGAACCGGGCTAATATGGTCATATTTCCTGGTTCTGGTAAGAACTCGAGCTGCGGCGTTTTGAACTAGCTGTAGTTTATTTATTAAGCGTGCAGGGCAACCACCCAGTAGAGCATTACAATAATCTAGCCTTGAGGTCATGAACGCATGAACTAATTGTTCCGCATTTCCCAATGAGAGCATATGGCGTATTTTAGATATATTTTTAAGATGGAAAAATGCAGTTTTACAGATACTAGACACGTGGCTTTCAAAAGAAAGGTTGGTATCAAAGAGCACACCCAGGTTCCTAACCGACGACGAAGACTTGACAGAGCAGCCATCAAGTGTTAGACAGTATTCTGGGTTATTACGTGTGGAAGTTTTTTGTCCAATAATTAGAATCTCTGTCTTTTCAGAATTTGGTAGTAGGAAATTACTAGTCATCCAATTTTTTATATCAGCTATGCATTCCGTTAATTTTGTGAATTGGTAAGTTTCGTTGGGTTTTGAAGAAATATACAGCTGAGTATCATCGGCATAACAGTGAAAGCTAACTCCATGTTTTCTAATGATATCTCCTAATGGTAGCATGTACAGAGTGAACAGCAACGGTCCTAGTACTGAGCCTTGTGGTACGCCATACTGAACTTGTGATCGATAAGACATCTCTTCATTTACTGCTACAAACTGATAACGGTCAGATAAGTATGATTTAAACCATGCTAGTGCAATTCCACTAATGCCCACATAGTTTTCTAGTCTATTTAAAAGAATGTTGTGGTCAATTGTGTCAAATGCAGCACTAAGATCGAGTAACACTAATAGAGAGATACAACCACGATCGGATGATAAGAGCAAATCATTTGTGACTCTAATGAGAGCGGTCTCAGTACTATGGTACGGTCTAAATCCGGACTGAAAATCCTCGCAGATATCATTTCTTTCTAGAAAGGAACACAGTTGTGAAGATACTGCTTTCTCTAATATCTTTGACAGAAAAGGCAGATTCGAGATCGGCCTGTAATTGACTAATTCTGTAGGATCAAGTTGTGTTTTTTTAACAAGCGGTTTTATCATAGCCAGTTTAAAGGTTTTTGGTACGTATCCTAGAGACAAAGATGAATTAATGATATTAAGAAGAGGATATGTGACCTCTGAAAACATCTCTTTCAGTAGCTTAGTCGGTATAGGATCTAACATACAAGTTGTCGATTTAGATGAATTAACGAGTTTGCTGAATTCTTCCTCTCCTATAGCAACAAATGAATCAAATTTTTCCTCAGGGAGACTACAATGCACTTCCTGATGCGATACTGTGGTAGACGGTTGCATAGTTATAATTTTGTCCCTGATATTATCAATCTTATAAGTGAAGAAGTTCATAAAGTCATCACTGCTGTGTTGCTTGGACACTTCTGAGCTTGAAGCTTTCTTTTTCGTTAGTTTAGCCACTGTTTCAAATAAATACCTTGGATTATGTTTATTTTCTTCTAATAGGTTTGAAAAATAAGCAGATCTAGCAGCTTTTAAAGCCTCTCTGTAAGCAATCGAGCTCTCTTTCCACGAAATCCGAAATACCTCTAGTTTAGTTTTCTTCCAGTTGCGCTCCATTTTTCTGGCTGCTCTCTTAAGGGCCCGGGTGTGCTCACTGTACCACGGCGTTGGACTATTTTCTTTAATCTTCTTTAAGCGCAACGGAGCAACTGCGTCTAAAGTGCTGGAAAAGAGAGAGTTAAACGTTTCTGTTGCAATATCAAGTTCTTCTAAGCTATCCGGGATGCTGAGATGATGAAACTGATTAGGAAGATTATTGATAAAGCAATCTTTAGTGGCAGAAGTTATAGGTCTAACGTATTTATAACACGGAGTCGGCTTTGCAGCCTTGGCTAAATGTAATTTACATGAGACTAGATAATGATCTGAGATGTCATCGCTCTGCTGCAGAATTTCAACGGCATCAACATCTATTCCATGTGATAATATTAGATCTAGAGTATGATTACGATGATGAGTAGGTCCTGACACGTGTTGTCTAACTCCAGTTGAGTTTACAATGTCTTTAAATGCCAATCCCAATGCATCTTTTTCATTATCTACATGTATATTAAAATCACCAACAATTAGTACTTTATCTGCAGCCAATACTAATTCTGATAGAAAGTCCGCAAATTCTTTGATAAAATCTTTATGGTGCCCTGGTGGCCTGTATACAGTAGCCAGCATAATTCTCAAATGTGATTTATCGTTTACACTATATATTTTTACATTAAGCACCAATACTTCAAAAGAAGTATATTTAAAGCTAGATTTCTTAGTGGTTTTGAAAATATTACTATAAATTACAGCAACACCTCCCCCTTTGCCTTTCAGACGAGGTTCATGTTTATAACTGTAATCTTGTGGGGTTGACTCATTTAAAATAATGTAATCGTTTGGTTTTAGCCAGGTTTCTGTCAAACACAGCATATCAAGATTATAATCTGAAATCATATCATTAACTATGAGAGATTTTGAAGTAAGGGATCGAATATTCAGCAACCCAAGCTTTATCATTTGCTCATCTGTATTATATCTGTTTTTTATTTGTTGAACATCAATTAAATTTTTAACCTGACGTTTTTTGGATTTCCAAATTCGGGGAACAGACACAGTCTCTATATGATGACATCTAGGTGAAAGAGACTCTATGTGATGGGATTTATCTGACCTTGGTGATGTGAGGCCGCTAGCAGACGGTCGGTTTAGCCAGTCTGTCTGCTTCCTGACCTGAGCCCCAGATTGTCATGTTTTATCTCTAAGACTATGAGCCAAATTACTAGAGAGAAGAGCAGCACCAGCCCAGGAGGGATGGATACCATCTCTTTTCAACAGATCAGGCTTGCCCCAAAAACTTTTCCAATTGTCTATGAATTTTATATTATTCTGCGGACACCACTTCGACAGCCAACCGTTCAGCGAGGCCAATCGGCTAACTATCTCATCACTCCTGTGTACAGGAAGGGGGCCAGAGTAAATTACAGTGCCTGACATCGTACTTGCGAGTTCACACACCTCTTTAATATTAATTTTGGTGATCTCCGACTGGCGGAGTCGAACATCATTAGTGCCGACATGAATAATGATCTTAGAGAATTTACGTTTAGCATTAGCCAGCACTTTTAAATTTGCTTTGATGTCAGGCGCTCTGGCTCCCGGCAAACATGTGACTATGGTGGCTGGTGTCTCTATTTTCACGTTCCGTGTGATCGAATCACCAATTACCAGGGCACAATCAACAGAATTCTCAGTGGGTGTTTCACTGAGTGGGGCAAATCGGTTTGTTATGGGAATCGGAACGGAAGAGTGGTTCTTTGATCCGCGACTAGAACGATCTCTCACGGTCACCCATCTGCCCTGCTGCACGGGCTCTACTTCAGCCGGAACCGAATCATGTAAAGAGTTCACTATGCTAGGCGCATCCAAAACACTATCTAAAGATCTAGCATTCTTACCATCCTCAATTAAAGTTTGGATGCGTGTCTCTAGTTCTGAAATCTTCTCCGTCAGCCTGACTGTATCCTTGCACTTATCACATATAAATCCTATATTGCCATCGGAGAAGGCTATACTAAACATATGACATGTGACACAGGTGACAATAACAGGACAAGAAGACATTACTCACCGTGTTTGTTGACTGATTTCTTACTTACCTGGACTTTATGAACTCAAAGGCGCGGGCGCGCGAGAGAAAATAAATAAATAAATGAGCGCACGGGTGGCGCGTTAGCAGGCTAACGTTAGCGAGTTACTAGCGTGCTGTGTTAACAATAACGGAAGCTAGAGATGTAAGGTTAATCTGAGATGTTGGGTAAGCTGTATTTAGTAGTATAAACAACTAGATAGTAAATGATGGCTCAAAACATAAAGAAATACGAGGCTCAGGCGAAGCTTACAGCCTCGAAGCAAACAAACACACAGCAGTCAGCGAGGCAGACAGGAGCAATCGATCAGCGATCAGACAGGAGCAATCGAATCCCTTGGGTGGGAGCCCACGGTGGGAGTGGGAGTGCGCGCGCGCGGCCGGGCGGGGCTCTCTCTCTCTCTCTCTCTCTCTCTCTCTCGTTCGTATTGTTTGAAGACGGTGGGAGTGCGCGCGCGCGGCTTGGCGGGACTCTCTGCTCGTTCTTATATTCGCCCAGCACTGATCAAATTCACCGATCAAATAAGGCTTTGGCGGGACAATTGTTTTTTGCTTTGGCGGCCGCGAAAAAATGCAGGAAAACCCCTGTATCAGTCGATCTATGTAGCTAAGGTGCATAGCAATATGGAACTTTGGAAAACACTGTCGATTAATCCACAATATTAAACGACGCATTAAACAATTCACACGTAGCCTTAATGTAAAAGACAAATAAACATATTTATGTAGATAAATGAGTCCCTTATTACTATGGAAAACCCTTCCATGTCGCTATTTGTTCTATTTAAGAGGTGAATTTGTAGTGCAGCAGTTAAACTCCGCTTCTCTGTTCCGCGGCCAGTGGATGCAAATCCTGGCGCGAATAAGTGCCTTGACACGACACCCTAGCCGATAAAACATTGCTGACATTCAAATGAACTTTCATCAGTGTTTTTGCATTAACTGTAAATACATTTTACAGCTTTTTAGCGAATCATCAATCATCAATCACAGACTCCTTTTCAAGGAGACGCAAATGTTCCTCCACTTTCGCTGATATTTTCCTCCTTTTAGTTCTTTCTGAACACTCCATTATTTCTATAAAAAAATAGAAAAAAAAAAACATTTTAGTTTTTAGCTATGATTACAGGGGATCGGGAAGGACAAACTCTAGAGTAAAATTGCAATTCATATTGTTTGGTGAAGCTGGTATTAATGTGGCTGATTTTTCCAAATTTTCTTCTGGTAGCCTTCAATTTGATCAGTACACTATTTTAAACGTGGCATTAATCTCTGTTAAGGTCTAACCTTTTCCTATCGTGTGTCAATTGATTTCGATTAATATGCGTGGGAGAGAGAGCAAGACAGCGCTCGTGCTGTTTGAAGACGGTGAGAGTGCGGCCGGGCGGGGCACTCTCTCTCTCTCTCTCTCTCTCTCTCTGCTCGTTCGTGTTGTTTGAAGACGGTGGGAGTGCGCGCGCGCGGCCGGGCGGGGCTCTCTCTCTCTCTCTCTCTCTCTCTCTCTCGTTCGTATTGTTTGAAGACGGTGGGAGTGCGCGCGCGCGGCTTGGCGGGACTCTCTGCTCGTTCTTATATTCGCCCAGCACTGATCAAATTCACCGATCAAATAAGGCTTTGGCGGGACAATTGTTTTTTGCTTTGGCGGCCGCGAAAAAATGCAGGAAAACCCCTGTATCAGTCGATCTATGTAGCTAAGGTGCATAGCAATATGGAACTTTGGAAAACACTGTCGATTAATCCACAATATTAAACGACGCATTAAACAATTCACACGTAGCCTTAATGTAAAAGACAAATAAACATATTTATGTAGATAAATGAGTCCCTTATTACTATGGAAAACCCTTCCATGTCGCTATTTGTTCTATTTAAGAGGTGAATTTGTAGTGCAGCAGTTAAACTCCGCTTCTCTGTTCCGCGGCCAGTGGATGCAAATCCTGGCGCGAATAAGTGCCTTGACACGACACCCTAGCCGATAAAACATTGCTGACATTCAAATGAACTTTCATCAGTGTTTTTGCATTAACTGTAAATACATTTTACAGCTTTTTTTTAACAGCTTGCTAATTATGCCTGTTCGACTGCCTTGCTATCAAGTTCACAACCAAATCCTTCTAAACAATATATTCAAGTCAACCACTCAAAATAAGCTCAACATATGCATGATATTGACTTAATAAATTAAACTCGTCTGTTCAACGCCATGCTTTAACCATGGTTTAATTTACGTTACCAAAGCTACACAGCTAAGTTACCTCACTGGTTTGGTTTAACTTACATTCGCTAAAAGCTAGTTCCTGGCCTCTTAACTAATACTTTCCAAAAAAGCTTTTGGTTAACATACATCATACGGTAAAATTATCCCCTGTTTATTATACATTGAGGCAGATTCTCTTACCTGTCTTTTGTCCACACGACACCGTAATGGATCCTTAACAGACAGCAGACTCAAAAGGCGGTAAAGTTGTTGCTGGGCAAACTTCTATCGCCCGGTGATGGGGGTGGAGCTTTCCGGATGTGCGCACTATTACTTTAGGGTTTGAACATTTTGTGGGGAAACCTGCTGTGGCAAACTTATCTGTTGAAAATCGTATAGTGCTTAAAACCACTATTAAATTGCTATGGCTTCTAAATAGTTTAATAGTCTAATAAAATGTATATGTTATAAAACGTATAAAAAGTGGACCTAGCCCAGTGGCTATATTGTTAAAAATAGCATCCATGTCTGACATAATCAATTTTGAATATTTTATATATGAAAATATAATATAGAGTTTAGCCCATCTGCTGCCCATGTGGGGCCCAACAACAAAGCCCACTCTGAGCCCATGCCCAGCCGAAGCCCAACTAGCCCAAGTGAGGCCCATGTGGGCCCCAAGTGGACGTGTTTGCAGGGTCTAAAGTCTATGGGATTTTTGAATGGGTTTTTGCTAAATCGCCTGAAATAAGGTCTGTGGTGAACAAAGCCTCTAAATATTTCCACGTTTTGATCTATGACATAGAACACACAGTTATAACCTGCTTGTGGTTTTTTTAAACTTTATTGTGTCTGCTTGTGTTTTTTAAAAAACTTTATATAGGCTTCAAAATGTATAAATTTTGGATTAACTTGTAAAGATTATCTTGATAGACAAAACGTGTAAGGGTCACAACTCTTTGTTAAACACCGATCTTATTTTTTGCGATTTTCCAAAAGTCTATGGGGAAAATGCATAGCTTTTCGATCGAGGGAACCCATGCGCCGCTAGCTTCCGAGTTGTCCTACAAAGTGACGTCATCACTTCGGCACTCTATACCGGTAATTCCGCCCCTCCCTCACTTCCGGTTCTGGCGCTGGGGTTCTGAAACTGGTGGTGCTGCGGGTCTGCAGCTGGATATATCTCATAAAATCCGAGAGCTTTCAGTCCCTCCATTGGGAACAAAGCAATTTACAAATTCAAGGTCCAGAACGATAGGAAAGACATCGTTAAAGTTATCCATGTGATCCCAGTGGTTTAACCTCAATTTTATGAAGCGACACTAAAGTGCTTTGTTTGCGCAAAAAAACATAATTTACCTCTATATTTACAAAGCGCATTCAAGGAACAACTTCCGGTCTTGAGTCAACAACAACACACATGGATAGTGGTGCTCCCCCTACTGGTCTGCAGGTGATTTTTTTTCGTAAATAAAGTGGTGAATTATGTTTTTTTGTGCAAACAAAGCACTTGCGTCGCTTTATAAAATTGTAAAATTTAAACCACTGGAGTCACATGGATAACTTTAATGATGTCCTTAATGTTTAAATATTCCATGTCGCAACAGTGGCTCAACTATAAGTTTATCAAGCGACGAGAATACTTTTGTGTGAAAAAACAAACAAAAATAACGACTTTATTCGACTATTCCTTTTCTTCCTTGTAGGCCTGAAACGAGACTTCGAGAGATTTCCCAGACGCGCACGCGCTAGAACTTAACTGAAGTAGTTGAAGGAGATCGCAATTCTCGCGCATGCGTCTGGGAAATCTCTCGGAAAGTCTCGTTTCAGGCCTACAAGGAAGAAAAGGAATAGTCGAATAAAGTCGTTATTTTTGTTTGTTTTTTCGCACAAAAAGTATTCTCGTCGCTTGATAAACTTATAGTTGAGCCACTGTTGCGACATGGAATATTTAAACATTTTCTTTAATGACTCTCTGGGCCATCAGGATTCAATCCCTTAGGGAGCCTATGGAGGAGTGATCAACCTCTCAGATTTAATCATAAATATCTTCATTTGTGTTCTGAAGACGAACGAAGGCCTTACGGGGTTGGTACAGCATGGGGGTGAGTAATTAATGACTTAATTTTCATTTTTGGGTGAACTAACCCTTTAATATCGTTCTGGAGCTTGAATTTTTAAATTGCGTTGCTCCAAATGGAGGGACTGAAAGTTAGTTTATCAGATTTGATCAAAAATATCTTTCTTTGTGATCTATCTTTCCGATCCGAAGATGAACGAAGGTCTTACAGGTTTGGAACGACATGAGTGCAATTTATTTTTAATTTAACATTCAGTTAACGTTTTATTATTTTGTTTCTTTAAGAAACGTATGTTTTTTTGTTTTTGTTTTAATTATAACCCTGGGATGCATGCATTGCCAAGAGTGTCCAATCAACAATCAGGATTGTTCTACCTTACGAAAGAAAGAAAGAAAGAAAGAAAGAAAGAAAGAAAGAAAGAAAGAAAGAAAGAAAGAAAGAAAGAAAGAAAGAAAGAAAGGCTTGTTGGCAGGTAGCCTGATCGAGGTTCAACAGACTCCGGTCATGGGCCAGTTAAACAAAATATTTCATGTGAGATCCCTGATGGTCCAACTGTGAAGCACAAAAGAAGCATGTAGCAGCACTGACATACGAGGAGATGAATGGTGGTGCCGAAATATAAGAAGCTATTGAGTCAATAGGGAGATGCTCATATCTCAAATATGCCTTTTGTTCAGTGAAGGACTCACTGTCTGTGTGTCTGTCGGTGTGTACATCTGCCAAGACATCTTAGAGATGGAATATATTGTTTTAGTCTGAGACCACAGAGTCATAGCTGCATGAATGAGTTGTGATGGAGTGTGTGTGTGCACCCATCTCTCCTTCACTTACTGTAATTTGACACAACGTAGAAAGAAAAAAGGCACAACATATTGCAGACAGCTAATCAATTACACAGTGTAGGCTACTGCAATAAAAATCAAATGACTTTTGGTTTATGTTAGTAAGAGAGCTGTTGCCCCTCTCCATGTAAAATAAAACAACTCTTCACTCTATTAGGCTATAAGGCTACTGATAGGCATATGTCTGGATTCTTCATAGGTTTAGTGAACATGATTTTAAACATATTTTCAAAAGCACTATTCATTTCTTTATGTCTGAAATGTTTGAAGAGGAAAAAATTACTGAGTGCACCATTACGATGATTGGCTGTAAATATTTACTTTCATTTCTAAACTGAATTTTCTCCAGTCTGTTCTGGCAGCTTACCTTCTTGCAATGTTGATTCTGTAAAAGCAAATTCCTGTAACAAACACTACAAAAACACTCTCTGAACTTGTGAAACAGTGCATCCTCAGCCACTTGAGAGAATAAACACAAGACTCACAGTGGCGCTGCCACCTAGTGGATTCCAGCTTTACGTCACTTCTTGGCAAGAATCTCTTTGACTTCAGTTCCCAAGCATTCTATAACAGTAGTGATGTTACTCAACTAACGACTGGATACTGTTACAAATGTGGGCAAGTTTTTAGCTTGAAAGTGTGAGGGTGTCACCTGAAGTGGGTAAACAATAGTTTGGTTTTTAAATTGAGGCAAAGTCTGTGCTATGATAATATGCCTACATAATTTCTCACTGAGGTGGGGCATATGATTATATTAAATTGATCTGCAATGATAATCTGTACAGATCAACTTGAAGGAATTTTTTTAAAAGACATTTTCCTAGCTTGAGGACTAAGGACTATTTGAGGACTATTTTGCAAAATAAAATAAAATATTCTCCCTTTGAATTGTGTGTGATTGATCAGAAGATGCAACGTAATTCATAATGTTACAAAATATTTATTTTTCAAATAAATGCTCTTCTTTTGAGCTTTTCTATTCATCAAAGAATCATGGAAAAAAAAATCCACAATGATTTCTGAAGGATCACGTGGCACTGAGGACTGTTGAATATTCAGCTTTTCCATAACAGGGATAAATTACATTTTTAAATATATAATCAAATAGAAAACATTGTAATAACATTTAACAATATAATATTATATTAGCCATAGTGAACATAGGAGACTTCTTTCAAAAACAATAAAACAGTCTTACTAACCCCAAAGTTTTGAACTGTAGTTTATGTGTGCACGCATGCATGCGTCCTATATGATACTCTTCACCTTTGACCCTCTCCAACTGGATGACAGCTTGCGGTGCCTCAATATCCCCCTTTTCTCTTCTCCTATTACACACACGTCCTTCTGCCCGGACTCTCTCCGATCCTTCCTCCTACTCCCCCATTTTATTTTATTCCCGTGTTCCTAAATCACTTTTGTTATCTTCACTGATTCTTACCCCTTATGCTCTGGCCTTTATCCCTGGTTCTCTTTCCTCCTCCCCTCATTTTCCAGTCTCTCTCATCTCATCAGTACAAGTCTATCAACACATTAATGTTTTCTTTCACTTATTCTGTGATTGATATCATGAATGCTGTCTCTTGATCACATCTGATCTGATCAGTAAACAGTTCCTGTTTTTTTTTTTTTTACCTCTTATTACCGCACACTAACATTCTCCTTGCTGTCTGATAGTGAGACTCCAGCCTTCTCAGTGACTGCATAAGCCAGAGCCAGAACAGTGATTGATCTGTGTGTCTGCCTGTGTGTAAGAAAGAAGGACAGAGAGAAAAGAGAGGAGATAGACGACTTGTCCTCCACCCTCAGTGTCAGAATAAGGGGGAGATAAGAGATAAGAGAGAAGGAAGGGTCAGGAGAGGTCAGGTGGGTTATAGGAAAGGTCAAGCTGTGTTGGTCTGTTTATTTTACCCTGTCTCTGATTTCCTGCCTGCTCAGGATTCAGCCCATTCACATCTGTCCTCTAAACAACCTGGAAACCGCCTTTGATGTATCTGCCAAAAACATCACAGGCTCATCACATAAAGACTGATCTATCTAAATTCAGCACAATGGAGATCATAATTACAGAGTTTAAATCAGAATTCCTTTTCATCTACACAGCACACATACTCGCTAGAACTTAAAAAAACGTTTTACTTTTTACTTAGTGTTTGTGCTGCTTGTCAGATGCTATTTTATTTTTTATTAAGATTTGTTATTTTTTATTATATTCGGATGCTATTTTCTATCCATTTATCTATCTATCTATCTATCTATCTATCTATCTATCTATCTATCTATCTATCTATCTATCTATCTATCTATCTATCTATCTATCTATCTATCTATCTATCTATCTATGTCTGTTTGTCTGTCTACCCACTCGCTATCCATCCATCCATCGGATTTTTAATGGATGTAAATAACTATTATAAAATATTATATAAAACAATAATTTAACGTGCTTGTCAGACGGCTATACTTGTTAATTTCAGTAGATTTTCTATTTATATCCATCTATCCGTCTGTCCGTCCGTCCGTCCATCCATCCAATTTGAATGGGTGTGAAATAAATATTGTAAAATACTACATAATAAAATAATCAAATTAAATGTCTTTTTTTTCTACCAGCACAGCACTTCAAGTGTCTGTTTGTCAATCTGTCTATCCATCCATTCATTTAGACCACATTTTTAATGGAGTTAAAGTATAAAATATAGATACTAAATTAATGGGTAACGGTTTGTGCTTCTTGTCAGGATCCATCTATCCATCCATCAATCCATTTAGATGTACCAAAATATATTACTATTTTGTTGAATATTCTGTCTTAAGGATTGTGGTTCATGAAGGAAGAGAGGAAGGGCAAGCCAAAGAGAGCGAGACAGGAAGAGAATAGTTATAATCCAAACAGAGGCTCAGATCCAGAGAAATCAAACAAAAACATATACATCAGAGGAAACACGCCCAAATACTCTCAAACAGTGCAACCACACACACTCACATACAGACAGAAACACATATACACACAGCCATGCTTACTGTGCCAAACAGCTGGGCTTCCTCTAGTCTCACTCACATATCTGCATTTCTCACACTGTCACAGTGATTTGGGTGCAGATAGCATCTCTGTGTGTGTGTGTGTGTGTGTGTGCACGTGTTGAGTGTTTATAGAGCTTTGGCGCCAACACGGTGAACTGCTGCCCACGTATAATAGGTTAGACCCTCTCAATCACCCAAGCTGACAACAGTGGGCTAAATTAGAATTATAACACTCCAAAACACTCTTTAAATCACAATTTTGAAGAACTACAGTAAGGAAAACCCTTTCACAGAGAAGACGAAAAATATGTGCACTGTGAGGAAACACACTGTATTCACGGGTTCAGTGCGATGTGCCCTTTAGAAGAGTCTCTCTCTCTCTCTCTCTCTCTCTCTCTCTCTCTCTCTCTCTCTCTCTCTCTCTCTCTCTCTCTCTCTCTCTCTCTCTCTCTCTCTCTCTCTCTCTCTCTCTCTCTCTCTCTCTCTCTCTCTCTCTAGCTGCTGACACTGATAAATAGCCCTCCGCTAACAGGAGGCAGACAGACGCCAGGAGACACCACTGACCTGAGATCAGTCATTCAGCATCCTTAACAGATGAACACAGCTGAACCTGCATCACTGAAACATGACCTTACAGAAAGAGAGAGAGTTTTGAAAATTAACAACCACAGGCATCTCATGTAGTAATTCTCATCTGTACAGCACAGTGCTCTCCTTTCAGACCTTGAAACCATCTGGGCAGGCCTGAGGTGCAAAGGGGTGATAGTCATAGAAATGATCCAATTTTCCCTTTCAAAGTATGGCGATCTAAGATACTTGACTTCCTGCATCATGATTGAAAGAAAAAAAATATGATGAAAAAGAAATGTTAATAATATGGATTGAAATATTGAAGAATCAATGTTTCCATGATTTAGTTCACTAACATCCCTCCTGTGTCATCATGTGCTGGTTAAAGGCATCGTTTTGATGGGATGCTCTTAACCAATTAGCAGAAAAGCTCTTGAAAGGTGTGAGACAGATGGATCGATTGCAAGCTTTCTGCTGCAATCACACAGAGTGGCTATGAATCAGACTCATGTGTGATTTTCTGTATGTACACACACACCAACAATGGCATTTGACATCTACACAAGACAACTTTTCACTTACATTCTGACAGTAATAGCACAATCCAATCCATCATGTTGTTTATTTCTTGAAGTTCAAATGGTCTTCTGCATTATCTAAAAAGATGATACAGACAACAAAAATGAACATTATGGAAAAATAATCTCGAATAGAAATCATTTGATTCATAAAGACAAAAACTCCAGATGCAGCCTGTGTCTTATTATTATGAATGACTTTTTACATGAGAAAAGGAAGATGTTTACAAATGAAGTAGAAAGAAAGGGTTTTCCCATCTTAAATGTAGAATTGTCTAAGATTAAAAAACAGAACCTTCTCCAATGCCACAAATCATGCACATCATCTGTTGCTTGGTATACACATGAGTTGTTGAAATCTATTGGAATATATTGGAACTTGGGTCCTTCTGTAATGTATTGAACATTCCCTTGGACATGTTGCATATAGCTTATTTCCTTATTGTTTATATTCGATCCTATTTTGTAGATTCATTATGAGCTGTAAAGATGAGACCACTCAAGACATTGGCTATTGCACCCCAGACTGGTGAGTTAAAGGGTTATGGTCATGAATTCAGGCCAGTGACTCCAGTTATCAGAGATATGTAGGGTCGGGGGCAAGGCTTTTGAACTGACTCTTGACCCCACGGCCTCTTGGGTATTTTCTTTGTGTGTTCAGAGAGCAGCCATTTAACAAAAATGAACCTGCCATAATGCTTCTATTCCAACTTTTATTTAATTTATCACACACATAAATATTTGGCTTTATCCGCGCACATAATGTATGACAATTTCCTATCCATGACAAAGCTTGCTGACTTCAAAACAACATTCACTCCTCTGTTTCTGATCTTTAAATTCTCCTCACATCGCCAGGCAGTCAGAATTGATGACTAGATCTCAGACTAAACAAAGGGACATCATCATATTCACCAACTACACCACAGGGCAGAGGAGACACTGCAAGCTACATTTTCCTCTTGTCTTAGGAGAGCAACAACAATAAGACTTCACTTTACTTAAATGAGACAGTTAAAAGACTGAAGGTTCATGCCTCACCATCTGCAAGAAGAACACTTCTTCAGTAACTCTGCTTCAACAGTTTACTTCTCAGAACCATGTGAATTATAGTATGTATTTTCAAAGCTCCCCCTTTAACAGAGATGTTGCTCAACAAATATACTCAGAAGAATAGGCTACTTCTGAGAGAAGGCACATGGGAGTTTATTCACAAGAAGCAGCGTCATGCCTTTATTTATGGAAGGGAAGTGAATAGTGTTTATAGATATGAAACTCAGCTTATCTTGGTTGCATTACATTTGGAGGAGTTCAGAGAAGAGCAAAGATTCTTTTGTTTTATTTTCACAACAATTTAACAGTTATCAGATGATTAATTATGGGTTCTTCTGTTTCCCTTTTTGCTTCTAACAATTTCATAATTTATGTTCCAAAAAAATTATTGTTTTAAACATAACTGTTAAAGAAAATATCACTAGCTAAAATCATATTACAAATACTGAAATATTTAATATACATTTTATACTAAAATATATATTACAATATTGTAAAAAAGTCTTTTAAAAACATGTTTTTGCAAGAAGTCTTGGTTAAACTTTATTTTAAGGTGTCCTTGTTACACTGTTATACATAAATGCAGGTACAGAGTAATATTAATTAACAACATGTAATTACTATAGAGTTAGGGAAATAATTAGGGTTTGGTTTAGGGGTTAATTGCATGTGAGTATAATTTACTGTTATTTCTACAATAAGTACATGAAACGTGTATCAAAGACACTAAGACAAAGTGTTACTGAAGGCTCTTATGTTAACCAATGCTGCATTTATTTGACCAATATTACAGTATAAACAAAAATATTATGAAATAATATTACAATTTAAATTAACTATTCCTATTTTAATACATTTTAAAAATGCATTTTATTTCTGTGATGGCAAAACTGAGATTTCAGCATCATTACTCCAGTCTTCAGTGTCACATGATCCTACAGAAATAATAATATACTGATTTGCTGCTCAAGAAACACATCATATTTTTATCAGTGTTGAAAATGGTTATATCAATATAATGCATCCATACTGAATTAAAGTATCGATTTCCTTCTCCTTGTATTAGACCACTCGACAATATTTGGTATTGATTTATTGCCAAATGTATGTTCATTAAGCAGTTTCCACTTTGACCATCACAGCTGTTGGTTTTCTTTAAAGATTTGCTTAATTGTATAATGTGATGCCTATCAGAACCATAAACTACAACCATAAAAATGATCTGTTAAAAGATCCCTAATTTGTAGAGCACAAAACTAAAGTGTGGCATGAGTTATAGTCATTATTGCAATCGCAAACATTGTAAAAACATTTTTTTTTACCAGTCACCCTGTTAAGTATGCCTATAGCCTACATTGCCAGACAGGGGACAGACTTAGTGCCTGAATCACACTGACAAGAGTTCAGATACACAGTGACTTAGTTGCATTCATAAACTGACTGTTGTTCATCAAACGCTACGTTTGTTATTGTAACAGGAGGTGACTAGGAGCCAGCTGACCCCTGACTGCGTCATAACAACCGAGACAGACCACCATCGTGACATGACTCATAAAATGAAAGCCATGTGAGTCTGAGGTCTGTCACCAGGATCTGCTATAGCCTATAAGAGAGAAAAAAAACTGTAATACAAAATTTTATTATATATTGAAAAAGATCAATCATCAGAAAAGAGTTTCAATTACTCAAATAACATCTTGCATATGGTCATGTTAGATCCTGCTGACAAAAAAAGTGTCATAAATAAGTGAAAAGGGGGAGTAGAATAATGGTTTTCAATTTAGCAGTTAGGATGTCAGTTCATAAAATTTAAGTAGATAAGATATTTTTGGGGTCAGTAAGATTTTCTAATGTTTTTGGAAAAAGTCAAGGCTGCATTTATTTGATCAAAAATACAGTAAGAACTGTAATGTTGTATACATATATTAATAATTCTTTTAGATTAGTTAACTAGTACAATCCACTAGAACCAGTGACACGAAACAGTGTGTGTAATTAAACTAATCTTTATCAGATTTCATAAGTCTTATTTCTAAATGTCTGCCACCCTTTGCCATAAAATATTATTATCATGTGTCACATAAATATTGCCCAACACATAAAAAAAACAGTTTTATATTTGTGTGAAGCTGTATATCAAAAAACTTGATTTGTTAAAAAGTACAAACAGAAATGGTGAGAGAAAGCGAATGGGAAGGAGAGCAAAAGAGGAAAAAGGAGTAAGAGAACTGTCTTTCTGAGAGACGCCAGATTATCTGCTTCACTGCTTGAGTGAAACACATTAGCAACTGGATTATTCAGCTCAGTGCTTCAGAGAACAAGTGCTGAAATGAAAGCAAGTCTCTGTGTGTGTGTGTGTGTGTGTGTGTGTGTGCACAGCGGTCCTGTCCTGTCTTCTCTGACATACCTTTGAGTTTGAACCTCTTCATCTTCTATGTTTTAAAGACACCAGAGGCATCTTCAAAAATGTTGTAAGACAAACTGTAATGCTCCTTACCTGTATTTAACCCTCTGTATTTCACTTCCCATCACCAGGATCAGCTGGACATGGAGACTGTTTGACTACAAACTAGGAGTGATTATCTCAGTGAGGAGTTAATGATGACAAGGTTGTTTTAGGAGGTGAAATCTGAATACCTTTGGCAGGGAGAGGGAGAGGGAGAGGGAGAGGGAGAGGGAGAGGGAGAGGGAGAGGGAGAGGGAGAGAGAGAGACTGTAGACCACAGGATGACATATCATTAAGTGCCCCAGTCAACAGCATATTACCGCCTCTGAAGAATAATTGAGTCTGCCAGGGTTATGTGACCTGTCACACAGACTTGCATCATAAGGAACATGTTACAAACACTTACACAAAGAGAGATGAGAAAGAAGAAAAGAGGAAACATTTGAAACATGAATCATCATGCAGAAAAGCATGTGAAATAATGGCCGTTAACCATGGCACAGTGGGTAAAAAATATGCTTGGTGACATTAAAGTCACTATGAAATAAAAATGGACTTGTTTTTTAGAGAATATTGCAGTATTCATTATAAAATATTTATCAGTGCACATTATAATTTGTTATGAATGTGCCCTCATAATCTTTAATCAAAATGACCTTGCAGCATTATCTCTTCTCCTGTCTGATGACGTGTTTACTGGCGTGAAGTTTTTTAAAGATTCACTTCAATATACACATCACAATAGTAAAGAAAACCCTACCGCAATTTCATGCTGACCTCATGAGTGGCTGTGCTCACAAAGACATTTTGGTGCCTGTAATGTCTAAAATTCATTCACCCTATGAAACCGTTTGTATATCTTTCATGCTTTCCTATAAATCAGTGTTCTTCAACCATGCTCCTGAAGGACCCCCAACACTGCACATTTTCTTTGTCTCCCTAATCAAACACACCTGATTCAACTCATCAGCTCATTATCACTTGGGTTAATGAGCTGATGAGTTGAATCAGGTGTGTTTGAATAGGGAGACAAAGAAAATGTGCAGTGTTGGGGGTCCTTCAGGAGCAGGGTTGAAGAACACTGCTATAAATGATCAAAACATACAATGAAAATGATTGTATGGCCAAAAAATATAATGATATTAAAAAACGAGAAGCAAAGGAAAGGACCATGTGAGCTCACATACGCAACACAGTTGAATCATTGATCAGAGAGCCTTACATCACATGACGGGAAACTCGAGCCAGAGAGGAACACTGGACTTGACAACAAGAACACAGATACAATTTGCTCATCTGAGACACACACATCCACATATTTATGGTATGATATACATGAATGTATATGCACAAATGTGAATGATAAAGAGCTACCACCATAGGCCTTACGCAAAGATATTACACAAAGATAGGCCTCCTTTATGGCCAAAATATAAAAGGTGCAGAAGAGTTTTTTGCTTATTAACAATTAAAAAGATAATAAAATAATCAGATATAAACGTAGGCATGCACAGACAAATACACACACTTGTTAAGAGATGAGCCAATCTTATGCCTTCTAACAGAGCGATCAATGATCCCACAGCCCTCAGGATATCACTCAAACTGATCCATCTATCATCAGCTGAATTATTCATACATGACCGACAGTGAGTGTGTGTATTTGTGAAAGTTTGTCCTTAATAGGGCAGTTTGGGCAGATTTGCAGTTTCTTCTATTGGTTTATCTTTAGCACAATTGTCCAACCAATATATCACTGCAAAAAAAAAAAAAAAACTGATTCTAAAAAAGATCCTTCAAAATTAAACACACACTAACCACACATATACAGTAAACACACAAATCAAAACAGTTCACACAGATCCCAGCTGGCAATCGTGGTACAATCGAGTAAAGGATAATCCTGATCAATATCTATACTTCCTGAGGGATCCGTTTTCATAAGGATTTCAATATAGAACATGATTTTCAGCACAAAGACTTTGTGTTTATACAATTAAACATGTGCTTCAAAAAGCCACACACCACACCAAATAATAATAATAACATGTTTTTATAAAGGGTTCACAATAATCCTGCCTGAAAATAAGTTGAAATATATGTTATTTTATATATAAAAATATAGTGGACTTCTAAAAACGTTTCTATTTTGCATTTTCTTTAATTTAACAGACTGTTTTGACCTTTTTTTTAAATGTTTTACTTTTTTGTATTATATATATAGATATACATTTTATCTAAAATTACGTTTGTAATAATTGATCAATTATGTTAGTGGAGATCATAACTCAAGTGTTCTTGGGAGCTCAATTGTGCAGACTTTTTCTGAAAACAATTGATAAATAAAATGATACCTTACTTTAACTGAAATGCCAATGTACTTTTCATTTTTCTAATCATTAATCCTAAAACAATGAGCCATGTGTTGTTTCACACCTCTGACAAATACTGTACTAACACGCACACATATACACTCACATATATTACTGTCAGTCCGGAACAAACTCATCAGTCTCATTCACACGTTGAGAGCTATTCTGGTCGACTTCCTGGTGTGACTGAGGCATAAGATATCTCAAGCCCCTTGTCTGCAGGAGGGCACAAGCACACTGGCAGCAAAGGTCACAGCACACCGCTACTTATCTCAATCACTTAGCAACACACGTCAAGTCTTGTGAACATGTCTCACCACATCCAGAGCTTATGTACCTATATTAAGACAAAGTAGCATGAATATATGAATATGCATTGCCTGCAGTTTATATTAAGGACTGGATCTGGATTAGTGCAAAGCCCCACATCCATCTTTTAATATTTAGAAACAGTGAGTATCTGACTTACTAACTGCTCACTATCCATCTTCATCACGCAGTCTCACAAGTAAACATTGCTTCCTCATACATGGAGCCAGAGAATAAAAGTATTTGCCATGTATAGTTAAAGGTGCAATGTGTAATCTGTTAACAGAAATGCAATATGACATCCATAACTATGTTTTCAGTGGATAAAGAACTTACTTAATAAACCGTAATATTTTTATTACCTTAGAATGAGACATTTATATCTACATAACCGCGGCCACCCCCTTCTATGAAGGTCGACATATTGTGACGTCATGTTTCTACCGTAGCCGACAGCGAACAAACAGCGCTACAGAGCGCGTTTCGTCCCTACCTTAAAAGAGAAGCAGCAGAAAGCTAGAAGCTAGCCATAAACACTGTGGTGTAAAATATGTAGTTGTATTGTTTGATGTAACTTAGTTCTTCTCCCTCGCTGTGTTATGGCTTTGCTATGTGGGGATAAATGTGCTGGTTACGTTCGTGAGACAGCTGATACTCTTGTCATTGACCGTAAAACTGTATGTTACAGGAATCACCAACCCGTCGATCGCGGTCGACAAATCGATCTTGGAAGCATTTTAAGTCGATCGCGAAGAGTTTTCAAAATCAGAGAAAAAAAGCCTATTGTGTGTAGTAAATGGTGTCTAGGGGATGCGGAGGCGCGCACGCTGTTACAATCATGTCATTTTTGCCGCGCGCACCTTTAATTGGGCTCATGCGGACGTGTCGAGTTTAAACAAGGCTTTACGCTTTAACCAGCTCAGCCACAGTAACAGCTCATATTAGCCGGCTAAACTTTTACTACCCTGTTATAAAAAATATATAGTTGCATAGTTTCATGTGGTTCTCTCTCACTGTATTATGGGTTTGCAGGGAGAAATGTGCTGGTTACATTTGTGAGACAATCATCTGATTACTATTATTATATTATATATTAAGACCCTTGATCCTCACCTGACTATGGCTTTGTAAACTTTATCCATGATGTGGTTTATAATGGACTGTGGTACCAGGCCCTGATTGGCTAATCGGGAGCACCAGGAGAATTCCAGGTGGGCCGGTCTGTTTTATTGGCCAGGAGGGCCGGTGTTGTTATGGCACGCGTTGAATGCTCCAGTCACAGCGCAGCCCCACTATTTTTTTATTATTATTTTCTCGCAGCCCCACAAAAAAAGTCAGTTGTTAGAGATGTGCGAACAAAAAATAAGAGATACAAAACATGGATAATAGGCGCAAAGGCGGCGTCGAAAAAGGCCAGAATAATAAAAAATCTCTGGAAACTCAAGCGGCCAAATAGCCTCAGGGCCGTACCCACCATTTTAAGAGTGTATAATGAACTTTGTGAAATAATTGCCTAATAGGCCTACTCTAATTTGGTGCTGCAATGATTCGCACATCGCGACGATAACCGACCTCATAATCCGAGCTGCTTCAGTAGCTACTCAACACCGCTCGTCGGCAATGGCAAAATGTTTGAGATGACCGATCAAAGCAAGCGGGATTTATGTTCACAGAAGCGCGAGCCGCGGCCGCGCGCGAATCCCAACGCGACGCTTCACGAGATAAGATTCAAGTGGCTAAACTAAACGGCTGTTTTACGATATAAGTTTCAAACGACCGACATAAATAATCAGTTTGCAAAGACTGTATCAATCAAAGCTCAGCTTCGGGAAGGGGAGATTACAGGTAGCCTAGGCTAACCTAAAGATAAAGAGACTGAGAGAAGAAGAATGAGAGAATGAGATGGAGATGAGAGAGGAGAGCAGGAAGAGCAATAGCCTATTGCATACTGTGCCCAGAATGAGAATAACTTTATTACAATGGATTCATATTTAACACAGATATACATGTTGTTTGCCAATGACAGTGGAAAAATAATATGCCCCCGAACCCAGATCACTTTTGGGACCTTTGTATTTATAAAACCCTGTGTACGGCTATTGCACTGAATAGAAAATTATATTTTTGAAAAACACAATGAATTACAAGGCTGTACAGAACAGTGCACTATTGCAGACTTATATACTGAGGGTTTAATTACATTATTTTAATATAGTCGGCCGGGAACTAAAGTGGGCCGGTATAAGGTATGAAACTCCAGGGCTGAAAATTAGTCCCACTCCGGCCCTGTGTGGTACAGAAACAGTGATACACACTCTTGGCTTACTCTGGCTATTCTCTGCTGTCTCAGATGACGATATAGCCTAGCCCCTTTCACACAGCGCGTTGATCCAAGGAAATTGCCAGAACGCCTTCTGTGTGAACGCAAACACGACGGAATTGATGCCGGGATCGATGCCGGGTTGGGGACCTAGTAACATTGCCGGGATCAGCCCCGGAACGCGCGCTGTGTGAACAAAAGCCGTAACCAATGCCGTGTCGTAATGATGACGCTGAAGTGAAGTGAAAGCAGGCTAGTGAAACGGTACGTAATGCGCTAGTTTATGATCGAATCAGAGAAAAAAATACAAAAGCGTGGTTTCTCCAGAGAGAAATCGCACTGACTATACACGCTGCTGAGACACTACGTCACATCGATGTCACGTGTCTTTACGGGATTTTAACGGGTTGTGTGTGAACGCACTCTCTGATTCCGGAAAATCACTGGCAGTGTGAATGAACCAAAATCAAACGAACCCGGGTCAAATCCCAGGTCGCTTTATCCGTGTATTTTCTGGAATCTCTGTGTGAAAGGGGCTTATGTTTGTCCCGTTTTAGCCACAGCTTCACCGAAAGGGAGGGGTGAGCAGTGGGCTGAGCCCTTAGTGCAACTCGCAACCGAACTAGATGTCGCTAAAAATCACACACTGCACCTTTAAAGAAGATACATTGAAAAACAAAATTCTTGGTTAAACGTAAAAAAAGTACGTGTTCATGCTGGATTCTAAGTTTAGTCAACCTGAAATGTGAAGTTGTCTTGACTGACAGCTTTCTTCTCTATTGTTATGATACATCCCACAGAGGAGCTCCGGAAGGATACAAGTAGGAGTTATGTCAGTGGAAGACAAGAGAGGACCAGGCCTGGACTTTATGTTGTTGTTTTGTTTAAGTTTATTCACCAGTCATCCGTGAGGGCTAGCTACCACTTTACTTTTGTTTTGTTATTGGTTTATTTTGTGTAACTAAAGTTACATTGAACGTTTGCCAGTTCCCGCCTTCTTCCCTAAACTTGAACATTGTTACAAATGTATTATAAAAGCATTAAAAGGTAAAAGTAATGCAGGTACTTATCATATTTCACTAATGAGGCCTCAAAGCAATAGTTTACCGAAAAATTAAAATTCTGTCATGATTCCAAACCTGTATGACTTTTTCTTTTGCATAACTTAAAAGAAGCGATTTTTGAAGAAGATTTCAACTTTTTTTGATCCATTTAATGAAAGTCAGCCATCTATAACTTGGTAATCTATGACAATCTTTGAAACCAAACTATAACGATTATTCGCAAATTTGACAGAAGCAGTTAAAATGATATTTGGGAGGGGACTAAATATGCTAAGCTAAATCTGTATCCATTGAATCACCTGTTCGACTACTAGTAAGACTGCTACTCTCTCTCTCTCTCTCTCTCTCTCTCTCTCTCGGTGTGTGTGTGTGTGTGTGTAGCCACTCACAAACTCTCACTGAGGTGGTCTCTACAGCTTGTGTAACATGATCCTTTCAACAGAAAATGCACAGGACGAGAGGGGGAGCGAGAGGCTGGACAAAAGCTCCTAACAGCAGTGCTGTCCAGTAGGTAAAAGTGGAGTTATCCCGAATGGCTGTGTTCGATTGGTGTGTAATGCATTCTGAGGGCTGGTGGTGGGAGCAGGACGGATGGCGCCACGCTGCTGCCCCACTGATACACTACACCAGCAAACACAGCCCAGGGGAAGCAAGCGCGTCAATACACACACACACACACACACACACACACACACACACACACACACACACACACACACACACAGAGCACCTGCAGGCCAGCTGGAAACCCAAAAGCATCTGAGAAAGTGTTGATGTTAATCATTGCAAGAAAATGTGTATGATTGTGACAGGATAGGGAACAATATGGGTGTGTGTTTGCTGCTATTTGTGTGTGTTCTAGTATTTTGCGGTAGCAGTTCATTCATCTCAGGGCTGGCACCAAACCTGTATGTATTTGTAAACCCCTCCTACTCTGAAGGTCATCCCTGATGTCTTGGAAGGGAGGAAATCCAGATCGATTATGATAAAAAATATACCTGCGAAGGACACAGACACACCCAGAGATACTACTATTTCATTGAAACACTTTATCATCTGCAAGGACACTTTACTATCTAGGAATAAAGCCTCAAATAACATATTGTGTAAATGATAGATATATAGGAATAGTGAGGATTATGAGTTCCTATTTCTGTAGATTTTAACATCAAGCTCCTGTTAAAGTGTAGGAAGCAATATATCTTTACAATGACCAATACTGGAAAAAATTGTATTGCTACCCCTAAAAAGACAATTGTAACCAGTTACTAGTGCTCTGATTGAAATATATTTTAATATTAACAACATTTATATACTCATAATATTTAAGTATTTTATAATAAATTATTTATATATTCTACATACATTTCTGATATCAAATTATTTTGTTTTGATTTGTATTGTGCACTCTGTAAAAAAGACATCTTAGTAATTAAAATCAGTTATAACAAGTATAAGTAACCTAAAAATGCACTTCATGTAAACTAGCAGATTTGTGCAAATGAAATGTACATTCTATAATAAATATAAATAAATCTATAATAAATATAAATAAATCAAGCTGACTGTATTAGGTTACACCAACTAATAGGGCAACAAATACACATGTTCACAGCATACTCTAATCTAATACTCTAAGCATGTTCTTACTGCAAATACATAACCAGACACAAAAATAATCCATGGTACAAAAATGTGCTTTTAGTCTGTCCCCTCAACTAGAGAGGGGATATTCAACACACACACACACACACACTACGTCAGTCTGTCTGCAGCCTAACCACAATCCTCTTGCCTGCTGTGGTGACCGCAAGCAGTCAACAATGCCACAATCAGCATCATACTGCATAACAGAACAATCAATACACGCACACACACAAACCACCACCACACTGTTCATCACATCAATCGATAATTATGTACACCACCACATAGTTCAACAGCAGTTATGCATACTTCTTAAACATCTATAAATACATAAATACGTATATATAAATATTCACAAGTGCATGCTGCCTGTACTCACAATCTCTTCCACACACAAGGACAAACAATGGATATTGCCAAGCACATACCCATATCAAGCTACCAATGAGCTGGTAGCTTGGTAAAATTATATTTTACCTGATCAAACAATGCTCTTTAAAAATTATATTTTCGGTGTAATGAAATAAGGTTGTTATATTGGTATATGTTGTTAAATATAGATGGTGCCACATAAAACATTTATTTTATGTTTTTGGTTACCAGACAAAACTTTTTTTTACTGTGGTAGGCCCAGGGCCGGCTCTAGCCCTTTGGTTGCCCTAGGCGAGATTGATTTTTACCGCCCCCAATTAAAATTATGAGTATTATTAAACTAAACAAAAATGCTCTTATAATCACTCCAAAACTTCAACAAGTTGAAGGATCATCTGTAATAAATTGTTCATACAAATGCTACAAACAACGTTCAAGGATAATTCTATCATCCTACATAGTTGCATTGTACAAATACATTTTATCTGACCATGTAAATTGTAGTAGATAAATTACAATTACTACCACCACTACTATTATTACTAATCTTTTAGGCTGCTACAAGGCTAAGGGGTTTCAGTATGGAAGCAGAATAGTCTCAATTATAATTCACGCAAGAAACATGATTCACACGTGCGTAGACAATTTCACATGCAGGAAACCTAATTCACGTACACACAAAAAAAATTCCTGTGTGTGAAAAAAAGTATATTCACAAAAAGCAAGTCACATGCGCAAAATAAAATTACATATTCATAAAAACATTTCACAAATGCAAAACACAATTTGTAGATATACAACTGTGCACAAAAACCCTTGAATGTTTAAAATGTACGAGAATGTCCTTGAATTTAAATGTGCAAATCGTCATTCACATACGAATCGCCATGGATGTGTGTGTGTGTGTATTTTTGAGACTTTCCTGGCAGCGCTTACTCGTAAAACAGAGCAGTCGTACTCGTAAAACAGAGCAGTCGTACTCTTTAAGCCAATCAGATTTAAGCTTATCAATCGACCAATCAGGTTCAGGTGAGGGCGGGCCTATCTATTTGCATGTCACGTCATCAGCTTTTTCGACTAGTGGCTGAGCATGGCTGAGCAGAGGTAAGTGCAGTTACTCGTTCATTTCTGTGTTAACTGAAGTTAAAGCTTGAGATCAGTTGAAGCAGGGGCGTCGATTTCGGTGGGGACGGTGGGGACGCGTACCCACCAGATTTCGTGATGAGTCATTTTGTACCCACCACTTTTTTTTGGCATGATGCTGGATGCTGGTTTTATTCTCGCTGACTATCGCGCTTCTTTATTTAACCCTTGGCTTTCACACAAGTTTAAAATATTCTGGCTGACCACCCAGTGTGAATATTTCTAGGCGACCGTTATTTAGAAATGTTGCACTCTGGTTTCCATGGTGACGTGTCATCGCTTGTCACGTGAGACACCGCAGCCACAACAGCACTGAATAATGAATGATCTGCTTTTGTCATTTTCCCTTTTTATTCAAAATATTCACAAATTTGTTTGCTATAGCATGACATATCTGATATTCCGATTGTCAAATATATGCAAGTGGATGTGTTTTGTTGTTTAAACTCCTTTATTTTTTAAATGAGCTGACACTGACAGCTTAGCATGGACAGTGAACGAGCGGGAACTACATAGTCTGCTGGGATGAGCCGAGGCAGAGAATTTCCGGCCAAGGTTCCGCATTTTAAGGGGGCTCCCGAGGGCTGATCATTCAAACAATCAGGAATGTTAATATAAAGACGCAGCAAATATCTCTGCATCCCAGACCCCCCTCTCTCGCTACGCGATCGCTGGCTAACGTCATGCTTTTACCGTCTCGCCTTTTTCAAACTGGAGCAGCGCTTACTCGCAGGTATGTAGACAAATTACAATGCATGATTTGATTTGTTAAACGTGAAAAGGACTTATCCGTCTAAACGCTCGCTCTCTAACGTAAACCTAGATATATATGTTCACTGTTGTTAGGCGCATATCCAAGTGTTTGTGCGGAGTGTGGACATGGAGGCGCCGACGCGATTACTTGCATTTTCCTATAAACAGTGGAAAGTTAAAACAATGTTTATTACTTAAGTTTTGCTGGTATTGTGGCTATAGTCTTGTGCATTTGTACACAACGGATCAGCTGTTTTAACTCTTCTCTTGCAATACATCATGTTAGCCTTGCCTTAGCCACCAACTTACTCAGCTAACTTAGTTACGGTTTGCGTTCGTACAGCAAGCATTGGTGGAGTCGGAGATGATCGTGGAGTAGTCAGTATCTTGTTTAATTATTGCTTGAATCTATTGCTGAATTCTGGAATAGTTGTGATGAGGATGATGATGGAGGCGGGGTGCTTTCAAGTTTTGGTCAAAATGGTGATACGATTGGATGGATGCAGTGTCAGATCATGGTGTGATCATCGTTCATCTGTGCGACACATATTTTTGCTTTTTCAATCTTGGCAAAATTGTAGTGCAGAACGCAGAAGTTGTGTTGTCAATTGGCGATTTTTTTTGGACAGTTTTCAGTTGTTATGAGGAGCAATATGAGAGAGAAATTTGGTAATCATTGTTTACATTAAACCACGTCATGTCATATTGTCAATGTTACTTATCTTATGAAGCAGAATAGTGGGTCATAGGCTACTCGTATGTCTAATGCTTTTTAAAAACCTAAGGCTTTCAAGTTCAACATAAAACGAGTCAGACATCATCACATGTTTGTATACATTTTTATTTATTTACATTAAGCGACAGTAACGTTACATCGTCTTTCAAAACATGATCTGCGCGAAAGAGAGAGAAAAAAATAATGTCATTCATTGTACCCAGCACTTTTGAAAATGCACTTCCGAATACGTCTCTGTCCCCAGCACATTTCAAACCAAACTGACGCCCATGAGTTGAAGCAATAGTTTATGAACTATAACTGATGTAAGCAAGTGCTGTTGTAAATCAGATGTCCCATATCGTGTCAAAAATGAAGATGAATGATGCTTGTTTTGTTGTATTTTAGCTGTACAGACAGCTCTCACAGCTACAATCATCACGCTAATGAGTGCAAAACAATCATCTGTGGGCAATACCCACCCTAGCTCTCTCAGCACTGGCCTCATCGAGATTGTTCTTTAAATGGTGAATAGACCTATTTTAATGAGCACCCACTGTTTATTTGCCATTTGTGTATGTTGTTAAATTATTAACACTTGTTTCCCTGTGTTTTTCAGGATTACTCGACATCTGGATAGCAGTCAAACATCTTAATCTATGTTATTTCTTTATTCTCTTTTATACTTTTTTTTTGTATTAATATCTTAATTGGTAACACTTTACAAAAACGAATTTAATAATGAACTGCACCTAAACAGCCTTTATTATTTTTTGTAAATGTTAATTTCAACATTTACTAATACTTAATTAAAATCTTGTTAACATTAGTTAATGCACTGTAAACTAAAAATAAACAGCTGTATTTTTAACTAATGTTAACAAAGATTAACAAATACCACAACAAATGTATTGCTCATGGTTAGTTAATACATTAACTAATGTTAACTTATATTACCATATTGTATAGTGTTACCAATATATTCAACATGGTTTTGTGCTGTATTGTCATCTCAGGTTTTTTATTGTCATCTTAAGGTCTCACAGGACAATATTGTGAAGCATTAATTTTACTTTACCTAATAAAATAGGCAAATCTGATTTTATGCTGATAAGACAAAGTTATTTATCATAGAGAGGCTATTAAGATTATGCAATAAGATTACTCAGTAAACTCTATTCAAATACCATCACTTAATTTCCCACGTCCTCTGCCTGCACTCTGCACCTCTTGTACTATAGGTTTTTACTATTTTAAATATCACGAGAAAATCTGATGTCCTAAACTGAACACAATTCATTTGTTTACTTTTCACTTGATGTATTACACTTAAATGTACATACTTTAAAAGCAAAGTAGACTCTGACTGAATCTCACAACTCTGGAAGAGACGTATATTTCTCTGTACTGAATGTTGTGCTTCATACTTAAGACTGTCAGTTCATGATCTTCATATGTAACAGCCAGGAACATTAATCATGTCATTTTATATATATTTTATTCCCAAAGGATTTCGGAAACTTTCAAATTAATAAAACCATGTCTTTGAATCTTTTCAAAGTGGCTCAGTGGCAGTGGCTCAGTGGTTCATGTAGGTTGTCTGTAAACCGAAAGGTTGGTGGTTCAATCCCCGGTTCCACCTGACCAAGTGTCGAGGTGTCCATGAGCAAGACACCTAACCCCAGCTGCTCCTGACGAGCTGGATGGTGCCTTGCACGGCTGACACTGCTGTCGGTGTATGAATGAGTGAGTGGGTGAATGTGAGGCAAAATGTAAAGCGCTTTGGTGGCCATTTCTTTCTGTGAAAGCGCTATATAAATGCATCTTTTAATTCTGACAAGAACATTTAATAATGCATGCATAGCGGGCCTGTATTCCTAGAGCGTGTACATAATTTGATTTCCATTACACGAGAGTAGATGTTAAAACTTCATGCTGATTTGTACTCTGCTTTCGCCAAGATAAGCAACACTAAGACGTAGCTTTACAGTAAACTATGCTTCACCCATTTACGCTTCTTTACATATGGTGGTGTGACCCCTTCTGTCTGGCGTTAACGACTGCAGTGTTCATAGTAAATAGTGTATATAGTCTGCAGGAGACAAATGAATACAGTAACAATGCATCACTTTCAACCTCTTGTTGAAACAACTGTCAAAATGGATGGCTTGCAACATGACTGTTTTCAAAGATTTACAGTAGGAATGGTAAGATCACAGTACTGGTTGTCTGCAACTTCATACATCATCTGTCTCGGAAATCTGAAACAATAAAACTACATAATATATGATGCTTAAAACAAAACATGTCTCCTATATATGCACGTCATTTTATACATTATCATCAGTTGAATGTGTGGTGGACTGTGGACAGGACATGAAAATCCATCAATACTAAAATTAAATGTTTATGTTCACATGTGGACTAAACAGCAGTTAATAAACTATTGCATCAACTGATCTCAAGCTTCTTTAACTTCAGTTAACACAGAAATGAACGAGTAACTGCACCTCTGCTCAGCCATGAACTAGTCGAAAGCTGATGACGTGACATGCAGATAGCCCCGCCCTCACGTGATACTGATTGGTCGATTGATAAGCTTAAATCTGATTGGCTAAAGAGTACGACTGCTCTGTGTTACGAGTAAGACTGCTCTGTTTTACGAGTAAGCGCTGCCAGGAAAGTCTCAAAAATACACACACACACACACACATCCATGGCGACGTAAATGACGATTTGCACATTCAAATTCAAGGACACTCTCGTACATTTTAAACATTCAAAGGTTTTTGTGCACAGTTGTAGCCTATATCTAGGAATTGTGTTTTGCATTTGTGAAATGTTTTTATGAATATGTAATTTTATTTTGCGCATGTGAATTGCTTTTTGTGAATATAATTTTTTTTCACGCACGTGAATTTTTTTTGTGTGTAGGTGAATTAGGTTTCACGCATGTGAAATTGTCTACGCACGATCACAATCATGTTTCTTGCGTGAATTATATTTGAGACTATTCTGCTTCCATATTTCGGTGCCCCCGTAAGAAAATGTTGTGCATTTTAATGTTTAATTCATGTTTAAATCAAATTTAAATGTTAAATTCATCAATCTGGTGCAATTCAGTGTGCAAATTGAACAAAGAAAAATTCAAACCTCTAGTTACAGTGTCTGTCTACATTACACTACTACATAATAGGCTATATTGTAAAACAAATGCAGTGAAAAATAAAGGAAACTTTCATAATTAGTTTTGTACAAATTTCTATACTTGTAAGTAAGCTATAGGCTACTTGGAAGCAACTCAGCGCCGCCAATTAAGCAAAACAAAATGAACGGGCTGCCGATGTACGAGTTTTATGGGCCATTAAGACAAAAATAAAGGCTATGAGATGTATCGGCCCAAAAAGCACGTCGGTCACCGGGAATCAACCGGTAATCCCGATGGCCATTTGGCTTAAATGCCTGTGCACAACACTAAGTACATTTCTTTCGTTTGACATCTTATGGCTGAGATGAGAAGACTTACCTTTATACTGGGCTTTCTTTTTATTTTGTTGCTTTCTCTGTTTTCGTCCCTGTGCACCAGAGGGTTTATACCGCTTCATTTTCGATCAACGCGCCAGCAGCTGAGCACTTGCCTAACGTAACGTAACGCAACCCCCCGGAAATGATCAACAATAATCATCAATTCAATCTAATAATCAGTAATTAAGTAAGTAATTAAACGTGTGGCTGATGGGTGCCTTAGGATGATCATGTTTAATAAACATATTTTTGTCTCTGTCATTTCTCGATTAATGGGAAGTAGCAGAGAATCAAGGGCGACACTAGAGCGCGCCCGCGCCCCTAGCACATTTGTCGCCCTAGGCAAGCGCAGTTCGCCTATAGCAATCGCCGGCCCTGGGTAGGCCTACTAATAATAACTGAGAAATGTTGAACTGGTTGCATTGACTGTGTAGTTAAATAGTGTGTTATTATTACACATTAACATTAGGAAGGTTCTCTTTCTTTCTACCCTCCATCTCAAAATCTACCCCCAGCAGTCTATATGCACAGCATATACAACAGCAGTCTATATGGACCAAACTGTGGAACATTTTGCCTTGGCACAAAATGCATTCAATGACTGCTTCTTTCAAATTTCCTAAATTATTTTCGCACTCAGACACAACCACCACCAAAACTCTTTAGCTAAAGTCCAATTTGCATGTTCATTTACTACGGAGCCCCTAAGGGACGTGGTGGTGTAAAAAAATTAGGATGGTAGAATTATTTTTTTGCGTTCCCCTGAGAACCGCTGGAAAAACCAGCAATGCAAGTTTGAAAGGAGCGCCCCCACAAATCTCGCGAGAATCACGACATGCTTTACGGCAACGACGTGACACACAACAACCACAACATGAAGCACGAAGACAAGACAGTCACTTGCGCGCATTTCAGACGTGATACTCGACGATGTAAAAAGTACAGAAAACGCGATCGGAAGAGACTAGGAAAAGAGCCTCTCAACCCGTAAATAAACGCATCGATCCGCAAGTTTTGTTTGAGTTCTTTAATGGTCTAGTGGTAGATCTTTTGCCAAGCGTGTCAGAGGTTACAGGTTCTAAGTTTTTTCTCTCTCATCAAAACTGAATATGTTCATCAGTGGTTACAGTCTATATCAAGCAGGGACACGTTTTTGTGCTTTTTATTTTGTGATTTCACCAGAATGAATAGAGAGTCTCCGCAACTGCGATAGATTGATTGTCCGAGTGAAGACTGCGCGAGCGCCACCACAAGAGACACTATGTCTCCATGACACTGATAGCAGCGGACACGAGCGCTCAGCTTGAGTTCAAAAACACATTTTAGCGCTGATCTCTTATTTAATGCAAAAAATGCACACTATGCAAGATTTGTACCTTAATATAACAGCTTCAAAGGGGTATCAGGCTGTGAGTGCAGAGACCAGTTTATGGCAGAGAGACGCTCTGCGTGAGTGGGATTTACGACAGTGGCTGTGTCCGAAATCTCCCATTACTCACTATATAGTGGACTATATAGTGAGCTCGCCATTTTGTAGTGCTGTCCGAATGTATAGTGATGATTATTATACCCTATATAGTCCACTCAATGAATCCCAGAATGCATTTTGAAAAGTAGTGTACAACCGATGGTCACTAACCTAAGCCCTACATACCATCATGCATTGCACTGATCGTAAAAAAGGGGGATGGACGTCAAGGAGAGCAGCGCGACAACAATACGAATTTGTCATACAAATGTAAGTTATGTTCGTTTTCTGTCTAGAAATCCTGTTTCTTTTGCTAATCCGCGAAATCTTCTGAATCACGAGAACAAACAAACAAAAAAGATAAATATTGAGTGGCATCTCCACAGAGTCTAAAAGCTGTTTTATTAAGAGTATTATGAGCACGATATTTGATAACGTAGATCTGTTTTTTTTCTAATGTCGACAGGCAAGTGAAAACGGTGTGGCGCGAAAATGAAAATATATTAAATATGTGTATTAATTTTATTTATGTTTATAAGTTATAATCATGTGTGGAGTAACGCATTATAACAGAAACGGCCAGAAATTACTTTTAATTTTACAATTTTGGAGAAATAAGCTCAATATGATGTAATGTATTTATATAAAAAAATCTATTTAGCCCAGAGCTGGCTCGGCACCAGCTGACAGATGATGGAGCGCTTAAATAGTGCGACAGTAATGCCATAATCAACGGCGCCGAGAGACGATCGAGTAGTGTCCGAAAGTGGTGTTTCTATTATGCTGGTAGCTCACTATATAGTGCTCTACTCCCTACCCCCTACATAGGGGTTAGGGAGTAGTGGTTTGAGTGGAGATTTCGGACACAGCCAGTAACATTAAATACAAGTATTCCACAGCGACTCTAGGGGTCGCTGTTTGACAAAAACGGAATTCCTGCATAGTGTGCCTTTAAACATATTCAGTAGCTTCACTGTGTTGCACTGTACTGTCACCAAATTCAGTTCACACATCACTGCTCTCCTGCTGGTTATACTAAAATATGAAAATGCATCATTTTTATGATTATTTATTATGAAATAAAATCAATAACTTTACCCTTTTTAGAAAAAATATTCAATAACGTCACACTGTTATACAGTGTAATGCCATCAAATTCAGTGAGCAAATATAATGCAAAAGCTATAACTATTATGTTAGCTGCGTACATTACCAATATAATTTATGTAAAGAATAGGCCTACTTATTTTTTATGTGCAATTACTTCCCAAACTAAGTGTTGTAGCAGTGATGTATGAACTAAATTTGGTGTGTTACAGTGGAGTTATTGAAAATATTTTTTATAATATAAAATGTGCAAAAGCAGTGTATTATGACCAGTGGGTCACCATTGATGTGTAAACTGAATTGGGTGGTTTGTAACATTGAAGTGACTATTATATTTTTGACTGATGCTGTAGTCATTTTTTGGGTTATATTGCACTTTGCAGATGGTCCCTTCGGACTATTGTCTCTCAGCCGCGGCCTGCTCACAGAGATCCATTTAGCTAGTCTATTTATAAATCTTGTTTTGAGGAGGATTGGGTTGTAGCTCGTCTATGTTACTGTGATTGTAAATAGGTGTCGTTTGTGTTTTAATAACGTTTAGCTCAAGAATATTGAACCGGGAAGTTCGAATAGCTATATGTGAATATATTGCCAACTTCACTGATCTCCTTGAGTTAAGCACTGACCGCGTTTCTTTATATTTGAGTCCAAGTTCAAACACTATGAAACGCTCCATTAACGTGCGGAGATCTGAAACACTGCCAGCGGGACATTAAACAGGAAGTGTCTGTCCGAGCTCCCAACAGGTTTTGCGTGGGAACGCAAATATCTTTGCGAGGGAACGCAAAAGTTTTGCGAGGGAACGCAAAAGATTTGAAAAAAAAAAAAAAATTCTCCCATCCTAATTTTTTTTTTCCACCACTACGTCCCTTTAGGGGCTCTGTACATTTACGCAAAACTGTTCAACATGAATCCTTTTGGCCCTCACGCGGTTAAAAACAAAACTGCATGCATTTAGTGGTGCATTGGGAGGCTGCAGACCTGGGGCCTCATGTATAAAACTGTGCGCAGAATCCTTACTAAAAGTGTACGTGCGCCTGAAAGCCAAAAATGTCGTAGGCCTACGCAAAAAAATATTCAGACTTATAAAACCGTGCGTACGCCAGAACCTGCGCAGAATTCACTTTATAAATCCAAGTCAGCGGAAGATTGTGCGCACATGCGTCTCCACCCCGAAATAACCATATATGGAGATTATAACGCCTAGTTTTACTATGCATATCCTCATCTGCATATCATTTGCATATGATTATTCATCCACATAATAACATGTTTAACGGTACAAGACATTAGGAAAATATGTAATACGGATGTGCGGTCACATTACACTAATAAAAATAATTTAATAGCCCATCCTTCCCTTGTTTTTTAAATAAATAAAATAAAATAGTGCAAATTGCATTTCAGAGAAAGTTTTTCTCAATCTTTTCCACTGGCCAAATAGTATTTTAATTGATTTATATTTTTAGTGGAAACAGATAGACCTTGTTGTGCACTATTTGCACGAAACCATTTTCTCAGACAATCTGCCATCACGATAAGCAATCTACGTAGTTAACACATTAAAACATGGACAGCATGCCAGCGGAAAAGTGTTCAAAAGCATCACATCCACAGCAAATATTTATATTTATTGAATATAAAAATGTTGTAACTTCTCAGTAATGATTTCATGTAGTTTAAGTGTTTAACACCATTAATGAGAATGGCATATTTAATCTAAATGTTTATATCAGAAGTAAAACATAGTTTAAATCATTCATTTATTTATTTAAACTGTTGTTGTGAACATGTACTGTATTTATGATGGACTCATAATGAAGATTTACGGTTTTACTTCATCTGCGTAAGTTTCACTAAACGGCCCAACGCACTCGCTGGCGCGGATATTTAACCCTCTACTGCACGGTGTTGCCAAATGGCAACATTCTTTGGACATTTCTTGAAATTTGAAAATAAACATAAGCTCATATTAATCTTAAATTCATGGTAGAACCTGGTGGTACCCAATGATATGCTTTGATGACATCACATCACACTACACACACTCTTAAACTGTCATTTCTTCACACACTTTTGATGACTCCAGTTGCTGAAGAAGTGCTCGTGAATATGTGAAGATTTTCCTCAATTTTTCATATTTCTTCAGAATTTAAAAAATATGTCAAGCATCTGGGGTAAATTCTAATCTTTTTTCAATCATTGTCACATTGTTTTGATACTACTATTACCTTTTTATTCAATAAAAAAGGTATGTTGCCATATGGCAACATTGTGCAGTAATGGAACAATATTTTGCCCATGCTAATGCAGAGTAGCTTTGTATGGATGCACTATGTATAAAGTAAAGTAAAAGTAAAGTATAAAAGTAAAATATATATACGCAAATTTTGTTTAGAAAATGCACAGTGCACAGTGTTGAGCTGATGTTGGGAAAGGTGTAAAGTATATCAAGAATTTGAAGGTTTTGTCATTCCAAAATCTGTATGGTGAACAAAAAATAACCACATACACAAGTCGCTGTGCAGTCCCCATGCAGATGTACACACACACACACACACACACACACACACACGCACACACACACACACGCACACACACGCACACACACACACACACACACGCGCACGCACGCACGCACGCACACACACACACACACACATGCATGTTCTATCATCCTACACTTGATGGTAGCAGCAACAATTTTTTCTTATATTTCATTTGAAGTTGAAGTTCAGGAGGAGGCACCTGCACCTCCTGGGGTGGAAAAGGAACTGCTTCAAGGCGTTTCACATTGAGTAGTTTCACTTGAACAGTTCTTATGAGTTTGCGTCAGATGTTTTGTAAATGTTCTTGAAATAATCGTTTCACATTGAGTAGTTTCACTTGAACAGTTCTGGCAGTTTGCGCCAGATGTTTTGTAAATGTTGAAATAATACTTTGAAAATTAGTTTCATATTTTGTACACAAAGCTCTTGAAAACATTTTAAATAGTAAAAACAATTTTAATTTCTATAAGACAGGTCTGTAATCATCTATGAATTTCATGTCATTTTGGGAGAAAACTGTTCCATTGTTGCACAATGTTGCCATATGGCAACGCACCCAAAAGTACTGAATTGAGGTAGCCTATGTTAAATAATCTTTTTTTTAATAAATTTATTTATATATTTTGTATTGAAAATGAAAGGATACAAGACATTAACAGTGAGAAAAAAACAAACAAACAAAAAACAAGGGGGACATAAAAAGAGATTGAATCAGGATTTGTGAACTACACAAATCAATACAATTTAACATTTTGTCAATATAAAAAATTAAAGGTTCTTCACAACAAACTCAGTGATATTATTTGTTTTAGAAACCTTTGAGTTTAAAGGTTTTGCCATTTTCTTAAAATAAAAAAGGGACTTTATATCAGAGGAGAATATTCTTAAATCAGGATCATTGAATGGTTCTGTCTTTATGAAGATGAAACTTGCCCAGAAGACAAAGTAATAATACCGTATAATCAAGATTTTTATCGATAGAATGAAAATCTGACAAAAAATTATAGATTATGTCATTTGTATGTTAAATAATCTGCTAAAGTTGTTGTTGTTTAGCAATGGATTGCATCAATTTGCTCCTGATCTTCAGAGTACAACGGCACAAGCACTTGTTGGTGGAACAATAGTGGAAAAAGTGTCAAGCCACTTTGATTTCTTTTGGCCACCGATAATGGATGATGCAACATTTATTTTTTATAAACGATTAGCTCGGTAGAGCTAGGGTAGATATCAATTCATTTCTATATCAATGGATGGGTCTATAATTTATTTCGAGAGGCAAAAAGTTATTGACGGTCAGGTTTATGTTCTATCTTAAACTTAGCTATAACCACGTGTAGGTTTAGCTGCCCCTAGTCTTCTCTATTCACTTTAAAATTCATTGCATGAGATGGCCTCTTCTGACCCTGTTTACTCCTTGCATTAAAACATACTCCACATGGTTTCTGGGGCAACATTACAGTAGATATTGGAAATATCTGAACTTGTTTTCTTACAGTCTATGGTGTGAACACACAAAATACACATTTATAGGCATATATGTATGTAAATCTCTCTCTCCAAGTAAAGAGTTGAACTGCACACTCACTCAAATATTTTGATTATTTCCAAAATCACATGATAAAACCCACATTAAAAACTTTTCCCATATGGTTTGAATGTAAATTCTGTTTTGAGTTGTTTCTTATAAATGAGATGATCTAATTATATAATTTATATCTATATATTATTATTATATTATATTATATTTTATTATATTATCTATATATAATATAATTTTTTATGTACTGGAATGGACTAAAATATAGGGTATGTGCACTTAATGTGGGTTTTATTACTCTGTCTTTACCAAATTCTTTTTAACTTGCATCACATAAAGGTGTGTGTTTGCTTTAGCTAAGAAAATGAAAATCTCTCTCTCTCTCTAAACCTATAAACACCCATCTTTTTTTTTACTACTTACAAAATAAACAATTTACAGATACATACATGGACATGTTTTTAATGTCATTTTCAATTTTCTCTGCACAGTCCATCATCGGTGGCCAAAAGAAATCAAAGTGGCTTGACACTTTTTCCACTATTGTTCCACCAACAAGTGTCTGTGCCGTTGTACTTTGAAGATCAGGAGCAAATTGATGCAATCCACGCACCTGACATCAATTCTGGGCAACACACACACACACACGATCAAATCACCATGGATGTTCTTTTTAAATTTGTCAATGTTTAATTTTTTTCTTTCAGTGAGCGAGAGGGAGCCCTTTGACAGGAGGAATATCTAAATGTAACTTTATATAAATTCATACCAACATATTTCACTCAGTCTCCCATGTAAAAATCTACGGTGAATAGGCCTATAACTGCAGTAGGTCATATATACTTGTCATAACATAGCTGATCCAAATGTGTATTTTTAATTGTTCAATTCACAAAAATACATAGTCTTTTGTAGGTTGAGTGAAGAGAGTAAAGCCCAACTGAATATCTACAGACATTTTAATCCGTGCAGATCTACACTGTAACGTTTATATTTAAATTAATAAAAAACTAAAAAATTGTCAAGTCTATGGACGGGTTATTAATGTGTAAGAGTCTATTTAATTATGTTATTTCGCAGTATATCCCCCTACTGGATGCATCAGGAACAACAGGGGCGTAAAACTGGCAGGGGCGTGTATCTACCGGCTTCAGGTCTGCAGCCTCCCCATATAGCATTGTTTTGGTTGTGCTTCGGCGCTGTATGACTGTGCGGGGGTGTATTCCAGAAAGCAAGGTTAACTTACCGTCAGATAAACCTTTAACTCTTGGTTGGTTAACCCCAAACTTGCTTACTCTGGGTATGTCGGTTCCAAAACACCCGTGAGGAGTTAGTTTAATCAACCTCCTATTGGTAACCCAGAGTTAAAGGGTTAGTTCACCCAAAAATGTAAATTAAGTCATTAATTACTCACCCCCATGCTGTACCAACCCCGTAAGACCTTCGTTCGTCTTCGGAACACAAATGAAGATATTTATGATTACATCTGAGAGGTTGATCACTCCTCCATAGGCTCCCTAAGGGAATGACACCGGACGGCCCAGAAAGTCATTAAAGAAAATGTTTAAATATTCCATGTCACAACAGTGGCTCAACTATAAGTTTATCAAGCGAAGCGACGAGAATACTTTTTGTGCGAAAAAACAAACAAAAATAACGACTTTATTCGACTATTCCTTTTCTTCCTTGTAGGCCTGAAACGAGACTTCAAGAGATTTCCACGACGCATGCGCGAGAATTGCGATCTCCTTCAACTACTTCAGTTAAGTTCTCGCGCGTGCGCGTCGTGGAAATCTCTTGAAGTCTCGTTTCAGGCCTACAAGGAAGAAAAGGAATAGTCGAATAAAGTCGTTATTTTTGTTTGTTTTTTCGCACAAAAAGTATTCTCGTCGCTTGATAAACTTATAGTTGAGCCACTGTTGTGACATGGAATATTTAAACATTTTCTTTAATGACTTTCTGGGCCGTCCGGTGTCATTCCCTTAGGGAGCCTATGGAGGAGTGATCAACCTCTCAGATTTAATCATAAATATCTTCATTTGTGTTCCGAAGACGAACGAAGGTCTTACGGGGTTGGTACAGCATGGGGGTGAGTAATTAATGACTTAATTTTCATTTTTGGGTGAACTAACCCTTTAATGCGCGCGCACGGCGAGTACATAAAGACATTTTCAATGGATCGCCGATTTCAGGAGTCACCATGGAAACCAAGGGAGAAAAAAAGCGAGCTACATCAGTCAAACCTAGTTGGAGGTTTTAATGCTTGCTTATGAAGACTATAAGCCCATTATTACAAAAAAAAAAAGCAATACTGCTGCATCAGCAAAAGAAAGAGTTGGTTTGGCAAAAAATAATGGACAGAGTAAATGCGTGAGTTTAGAAAATTATAAATGGGCTATTTTCCCCTTTCATTGTGACGCAAAAATTATTTGGGGCATGTAGTAAAAATAGACAAGTATTTACTTGTTGGCCTCCTTACATTTCTTAATATCACAGTCAGTGGTGGACGAAGTACACATACCATGTACTTGAGTAAAAGTAAAGATACTCAAGGTAAAATATTAGGCCCGCCCTACTCAAGTAAAAGTAGAAGTGCTGCCTTTAAACATTCACTTGAGTAAAAGAACAAAAGTATTTGCCTTCAAATGTACTTAAGTATCCAAGTACTTTGATTTTTTTTATGGCTATAATGTCCTATTATAATTTGTCACAAGACTCTTGCTTAACTCAGTCTAAGTGAAGAGTAATGTCACTCTTGGCACACCAATCTATTAATTAAACGACATTAATTAGTCTGATATATATATATATTTGAATTGAATTTTTTTTTTGTGTGTTTAATTTTGGAGGGAAGGGTACTCTTCCCATAAGGTATAAAACATTTACAGTATTTACTGTATATATATTTTTCCAGTGCCTATGGTCATAATTATTAACATCTTAATGTTATGATACATTAACATAAACCTGCACAACGCCATTAAATATATTTATATATATACACACATACACACGCACACACATATATATATATATATATATATATATATATATATATATATATATATATATATATATATATATATATATATATATATATATATATATATATATATTCTATATTATGGGAGCAGCCATTTTCCTCCAAAATTAAACACAAAAACGTATTAATGCAGTGTTTCTGCTAGGCTACTCCCCAGAAAAAAAAGCTATTATATGCAAGTAATTTTAGTGGCAACGTAAGCAATGTACATTATGCGTCAATACTTACCGATAATTGCTGCAATAATAGCTGCTGCTCTCTGTCCCACGATTTGTTTGGAACTATTGAGAGCTACAGGAATAACGTGACCGCGCGGCGACGAGATCACTGTCACAACCTTCTATTGTTTGCAACTCTCATATTTAACGGCTCTGGTTCGCGCTCAGTAGAGACCGCCAAGGCAAGTTCAAAACAAAGCGCGCGCGCTGTACTGTAACTGGTGGATCGTTTGACCAGTTACGTTTTTATCCACTCATAAATAAAAAGGAACGACTGATTTTGAAAATGTAGTAGAGTAAAAAGTAAGATATTTGACTTTGAAATGTAGTGGAGTTAAAGTAAAAGTCTCCCAAAATTTAAATACTTGAGTAAAGTACAGATACGCAAAAAAGCTACTTAAGTACAGTAACGAATTACATTTACTTAGTTACTGTCCACCACTGATTACAGTAGTAATGCACATAATTGGCTAGTTATGTTGGCTTCTTGTTTTATCAGGTGTAATCCTTCTGGAGCCAGAAGTGTGGGTCAAGTCAAAATGAAGCACAAAAACATTCTCCAGGTAGTATTTTCTAAACTTACTAAACTTGTTACTGATGCCATGTAGTATTTAATGTAATTTAGTTTTCTATGTAGCCAACAGAAAAGCAGCTGAGGCCCGTAAAACAGGTAGGGGTCCACGTCCACCTCCCCTCACCCCAGCTGAGGAGCTGGCACTGTCCCTTAATAAAGGGCGACCTGTGGTCGATGGGATTCCAGGGGGCAGTTCGTTAGACTCAGCTACCAAGACAAGTGGCTAAGTAAAATGTAGGTGAACCATTATTTATGATTTATTGATGTTTTCACTGTTTTTGTCAGTATTTTAATAAAGAAAATCATCAACACTGTCACCATTTTAAAAAGGCATTTTGAATGCATTTTACAGTCATTGATGCACTTGTGCAGTGTGCATGCTGCTTTGACTGCATATGCTGTATACAGTAATCTTATTACTAGTACTCTTAGATGTTCCTAATGTCCTTCTTTATTAGTTGTATTTGTTTAAGAATATACATTGAGTATTGGATATGCATGATTATCTTATTGATTTAATTATCTTACAGTTGCTGATGGCCACATTGTATTATTGGATCCTCCTGCAACACCACACTCTGTCACAGTTGTAAGTGATTATTGTCTTTAGGTTTCTGTTTGCTAGCTAGACCAAGCATCCTTCCTTATTTTCACTGTAGGATGAAGATGAAGAGACCACTTCTGCTGTGACAGAAACAGAAAATGTGGGGAGGCCCATAGAGGTATGATGCATACAATGCATTCCCCCTTTTTTAGAGAATAAATAAATTGTCATTGTCATTTTACAGAATATGACAGGAGATTTTAATACAGATGAGGGTCCATCTACCTCCACACAGAATCTTAGCAGTGTAAGTAATGTTCTGCAGTTCTCCTTATTTAAATATTTAGTCTGTGTTTGTATTACAGACTTTTTCAGTCATGTTTAATTATTCTGTCTTTCTAGTTGCCTGCCAAAGAGCTGTATAAGGTCCACCTTCAAAAGCAAATCAGAAAAAGTGACATGGAGATGGACCTTACAGCTTCAAATGGAGGAGAAAAAGGCTTAACCTAAAAAAGGCCAGACTTGAAATTTAATTGGTGGAGCACCAGCTTAAGGTGGGAAATAGCATGTGAACATTAATCTGTCATTTGTTGTTAAATGAAATCTAAAGCAATAAATACAAATGTCTTTTGTTACAGGAAATAAAGAAACAATGAACAACAATTGACTGTTAACTGATTTGAACTAAAGTGATTTTGGCAAATCATGTCTCGTACCACCCTGACATCTCTTTGGTCTACTGGGTTCACTGGGGGTTCCTCTTGGCCATCTTCATCAAGAGAAGGGGGGGCCCTCTCACCTCTCAGTGTGGCAATGTTGTGAAGAACAACACAAGCAGCTGTGATGTCACATGACCTTTCTGGGCTGACCCTGAGCCCACGCAGGCACTGAAACCTTGCCTTCAGGATGCCTATGGTCATTTCCACCTTGACCCGTGTTCTGCTGTCGGCCAGGTTGAATTGTGCCTGCGGTCCAGAGCAAGTAACCACAGAAGTGTCCTATAAAGGTAGTTAAAGTGTATAATTGCATACAAGAATAATAATTTAAAAAAATAAAAAATAAAAATTGTGTAAGGCAAAGCATACCCTGTTGAAATTTGTGGCACAATGATGACTCCCTAAATGTTCTGGCATCATGTACAGACCCTGGCCCTTTGGCTTCAACATTAGTGATGAGGTGGGTTGCATCACATATTACCTAGTTAGTGGGGACCAGTAATGAGGGTGATTTAATGGTTTAAACACCCAAAAATTTAGCACCCAAAAAATATTGTCACCTGCACATTGATGCCGTGGATTGACTTCCTATTAACATAGACTCCTTCATTGACTGAAGGAGCTTTAATGGGAATATGGGTTCCATCAATGCACCCAATCACATTTGGGAACCCTGAAATTGAAAGTTATAGAATTAGAAACATTTAAAATGATTGTGACTGTATCCAGTATGGATAGATTAAGTAAATGGTCTGTCAATATCATAGAACGGACAAACATGCATAAAAGTGGGAAAGGCAAAAACTGCATAAAAGTGTGTAGGAACCGTTTGAGTGCAATGCATACTGTACGAACAGCCCTACACACAGTTGCTTTTCCCACATGCTCTGCATCGCTGTATACAAAAAACTCCCTGTCGCAAAAAAAGCAAAGAGCAAAGCACAAAATGTGCTCCGTGTTAAGCTTTAATCCGCGATATGTCACATTTGCAATGTATGGTTTCAAAATCTTCGTTAAATAAATTAACGATTCTTTTGAAAAACGATAACGCTCTCGCAAATATTCATTTGGATACGAAAACACATCGATACGTGGTCGTAGCACCCTCTCACGGCGGAAAAGATTTCGTATTATCTGTGCTTCCACATCCACTGGATCGTCTTCAAAAGGGCACACCATGCTCCGTCACCTCTCTGGAACAAACTAACCCTGGAACATAACCTGCTCCGGAGCAGGGTAAGTTCAGAGAGTGAGTTGCTATGACTACTAACATACCCTGAAAGTTACCTCCGTTTTTGGAACCGAAAGTTGAGGTTATTCGCTTACTTACTCTTAAACATACCCCGGTATGTCACATAACCTGCTTTCTGGAATAAACCCCGGATCAATATGGTTATCCTACTGCTTACAAAACATTCACTGATAGGCTCAAGTGGTGCTCACTGCAGAATCAAATGACGTTCAGCTCCACCTCTCTGGACGTGTAATGGGGTGGAGGGATAGAGTTGTGGATAGGGTTAGGGTGTGGTCGTTGGATATTACATTCACTCCTCCTCGCTGGACGTCTAAGGAGGGGGAGCTAGACGTAAGCTCCACCCATTTGCTCTGCAGTAGGCTTGAGATGAAGTGCGTTCGACATCGGCTGCGGCTGGATGTAACCGATCGGCGAGAGTTGCCGCTTGCAGTAGGGGAGGAGCTGATTGACAACATATGTTGTCTTTGTTTTTCGTTGATCGCATGTTTCTCTGAAAACAATACGTGCTCCGATACAGCTTAATGAGAAATTGCGGTGCGAACTCGATACAAGCTTCGAAGCTCCAGTGTCGTAAAATCAACCTGCACAGGTGTCTTTCAATTTCATTACCATCTATATAGGCTAAAAGGGGACAACTATGAAAACATTTGTACTGTAATGTAAACATGGAAAATGTAACAAACTGCAGTGGATTACAAACACACCAAGTATTGAGAAATGTGTCCTAGCGATTGGAAAAAAAAACGTTTCGGTTACGAACATAACCTTGATTCCCCAAGATAACAGGACAGAGCATTGTGTCAGTAACTGGGGAAAACTCAGTTTTTCTCCGAATACTGAAGCTTGATTTCTGTGACAAATGGCTTTTTCAGCCTGCCATAACAGGTGGGGTCGACTGCCTGTTTAAGAAAGCCATTTTCATCTGAATTTTTCGACTGAGCGGCAGCGTCGACTCGTGTGCAGGCGCAGTAGCATGGCAAGTTATGCAATTCTCGTTCCCGTTATCTCAGAGAACCAAGAACTAACGTGAACTAACGTAACCGAAACGTTCCCAAGCGTAAGAGGAGGCCATTCCCCTGGAGGAGTGGGCCCTCGCCCCTTTAGGGCACTGCAAGCCCATGCAGGGACTTATAACCCAGCGCTATCGTGTCCACTATCCAATGAGATAGTCTGCTTCGTAACTGCACTGTTAAAAATTTCCTGTAAATTTTACAGTAAAATACTGGCAGCAGGGTTGCCAGCCAGTTACTGTATTTTTTACAGTAGCGTTTCTGTAATATAATTTACAGATTTTTACTGTATTCTCAGTAATACAGATTCTCTGATTACAGTAAATAACTGTATTTTTTAAATTGTTGTATTTTTTTACAGTAAGTTACATGAATCTTTGTATTCGCTATATTTAGAGGAAGTATGTAAAATGCAGTATATACAATATATTTTCCTGATTTTTTCATATTAATGACTGGCAGCTGAATTTTAAATGTTAATTATTTATCAACTGCATAAGCTTTAAACAATTGTTTTTAAATACATTAAGTGTTGTATAACGCACAACTTAATTCCCCTATTACTTCACAAAACAAACAAATTATTCAACATCCTAATCTTGAAAAACAGGTCAACATTTATTTAATTTATAACTTTAAAATATGCATGAAAAAAAGTCATAAAACAGTGTTTTTTGTATCATTTTGATTTCATTTTGATTTACAAACTTTTTTTTTTTTAAATGGACATGAAATTAAATATTTTTTTTAATTACTTGAAACAAATTAGCCGTCATGGCCCGGCCTTCACAAAGAAGAAATACGCAAATGACATTTAAAACCACAAGTTGACCAAAATCATCATTATAAAATGATTCTGAAAAACAGACACGAATTAATTTTCATCACTTCATTACCAGACTAACATGTCCAAACAACAAGGCCCCAAGTGAGTCCAAAAAACTTATGATCAAAAATGGAGAATAATTCAGCTCCAGATGCGGTTCCATCACAGGATGCAAAGGCTGGCTAGAAATATTGAAAAGGACAATACATTAGATATATTACAAAACATAATGATACAGTCAGAGACAGACAGAGGAATGACAGATACAGTTAGAGTCAGATAAAGAACATTAAAAGGTTAAAATTAAAGGGAAAAATAGATATTTGTGTGTGTGTACTACTTACATTTCAGAAATTCCACTGATAACACACCACTTTGCAGGGAAGAGTGGCAACATGTGGGTTCACTGCAACCTGTTTCTTCTGTACCATTTGCCCTGTCGTTTTAGATGGCAATTTTCTTCTTTGTTCCTCTCTTTCAAAGCACCTAACGGGTCAGGAAACAGACAATATGTAATTAGGATTGGTTTTGCGTTTTGATGCTTGTAATCATGTTTTTAAATCTGTTAGAGCAGTGTTTCTCAACTCCAGTCATGAGGACCTCTCAGGAAGACCTCCCCAACCCTAACCCTATGTACACTAATTAAAACACCTGATTTAACTAATTAAGTCAACAGATAATATATCTAAAGGCAAGTTCTGATATTGAATACATGTGTCAAATGTACTGAGGTTGTTAAGAATTCAATCATTACCTTTAAATGAACTCCAAGGTGCAGGCTGCCTCCTCCTGATTGAATATGTAATATGCAGTGAACAGTATAGCTGGGCTGAATGCTCTCCTCACACACAACTTGGCCTTCCAGTGTCCACTTGTCAAAGTGTCTCCTAAAACAATACCACATGTGACAATAGTTTATTTTTTACTATACCATTTTTATTTTTCAGCTTTTTAAATTTAAACTATATTTTAGTATTCAGAGTGCAGGAACTAATTCTTTTAAATAAAATTAACAAAGGAATTATGAAAACAATAAGCAAATTACACACAGAGAGTAGGCTATAGCTAATATATAGGATATAGGCTAGCCTATATTCGTACTGAAATGTAAGGGATTTTTACACCGGCATATTAAACATGCAACACAGCAACATTCAGATTCTGACGCAAGGTTTTAGCAACGGCGTTTTAATTTCGGCGCCCATTTTAACAGATGACTTGATTTTGATTTGATTTACACCATAAAATAATCACGACGAAGTGTGCAGATCAACACGAACCTCGTGTGAATACCGACTGTTGTCATTAAAGCATGTAACTCTTCTTAACATAGGAGCCCATAGATCCCGAGGAATGTGTGAAATACTACCGCGTCCGCGCTGCTGAAGCCCCGCGCAAGTCTCCCTCGCGCCCCGTACGGAGGATGCGTGATCCTCGGTTACCACCGCGAATATAACGTTACCTTCAAAGTCTACGAGTAACACAACATAAAAAATAAGAAACTGAAATAATAAGTCACTTACCACAGAGTTGAGAATCACTCCTCTTGCCGCTACCCGAAAGTCGACGACACAACCGTTGAAGATCACAATGCCTCTGTAGATTTGAAATTTACAGCAATATTCTGTATTTTGAATCAAACCGCCACGCGACCCCAGAATGCATTGCAGTTTACAGCAATATGCTGTATTATTAGAAAACAGCCAGCTGCTGTAAAATATTGCTGTAATTTTTACAGCAATTCATTACAGTGTGGCAGCCCATTTGAGCAGCCTCCAAAGCACACAAATAGTTGCACTGACTGCTGGAACTGGCTAGCGCTCAATGTATAGCATATAGTGCCCAGACAGAGTGGGTGTGGCACCTGCTCATCCTCAGTGGAAGGGAGAGCAGAGAGCATTATGACCTGTGCTCTAAAGGGCGTGGAAAGCACCCTATACACATAGCCTCTTCTTGGTCAAAGGACAAATTTACTGTCATTAGGCTTAAACTGGAGGGGCTTCAGAAAGAGAGGCCGAAGGTCAGCCGATGTGAGCGGCTCAAACGGAGGGCCTCAGAGTGCCCTCAGGACTGTGAACAGGTCCCAAGATGGAACCGTGTGGGGCCGAGGCGCTGAAGGAGACTTAAATAGGCAGTCGGCCCCAGCCGTTTTGGCTGGCTAAAGAGCCATTGCCATTTGTCTTTGCAGGTGATCTGTTTTTCCCCATGCGTGTCAGCCACTGATGCAATGCGACTCCGGGTGCACACTGTGCGAGTTATAATAGTCCTTTACGATTGTTGCTTGTCAGACTGTACGAACATGATCACTGATGTAATCCATGTCACACTGTAAGATCTCAGTTGTCATTAATGTCAGACTGTACGACAGTCAAGATGTGTTAAAAACGGACGCACGCAAGAAAACTTGTCCAGAGTTTCACATCATCAATCAATGACGCGTTCGGTGACAGTGAGCTGCATTACACACGGGACTAAAATGGTGGCTACAAAGAAGTCTCTAACGTTAATTTTGGTCATGGCTTGTCTTGAAAAACAAAGACAATTTGATGGTCGTTGTATAGGAAAAGTCACACTGCAGGACTGAGAGTCAAATCTTCTGACACTGCCATGCAGAATTTCGTCGGAGGGTCAAATTTTATCGCAGCAGTCATTAATCGGCTAACGATCAAAGACTTCAGATTTTAGCCTAGGATTAGAGGAATCTTTTAGGATTTGGAAAATGTGTCTCAGATGGTCAAATCGTGGCCAAAATCGTACAGTGTGAACCTGTATAGAAAGGGAACTGTAATGTATCTACCGTAAACTGTTCTACATACAAAGCATTGACTTCTAATGTTTTATAGTGAGATAATGATATTTTCTATCCCCTAAACCTGACCGCCACATACACATTTTAGCATTTTTTATTTTCTTTATTATTTCTTTATTATTATTTAGTAGGCTATATTTCATTAGTTAACAATTTATTATTAAATCTGTAGTATATATATAGTTGATTTATTCACAGATTAAACCTGATCAAACCTGTACTTGCATTATCATCATCACCAACACACATCTTGTTGCACGTGCGCACAGACAAGGCATGCTTTTAGGACCTCCTCTTTGCAAAGAGAGGCTGTTTAGATTTTCACGCTGTATATTGATCCCAAAGTGTGATGTTTGCTTACCCAGACACTTGATCGGTTTCTCATTGTTGAGTCAGGTGAAGTCTGAAACTCCACACACTAGTAGCCTAGGCTACACTCTTTCAGATTGGGAGAGTTGTGTCTCCCTCTTTTGGCTTAAGTGTGTTATAGCAATCTTCGCCCAAAAAAAAGGAGAGCCAGCCAGCCAGGACAGTGATAAAGGAAAAGAGACGAGAGCACAGATTTTTGTTTACATTGTCATAAAACGGCATTTTTTTTAACTGCCGCTTTATACCGATTTAAGCTTGTTTTGATTTGTTCCTATGTGAAAAATATCTACCTAAATCACGCAACAAATGTGCTCTGTTGACTGTTGTAAACATCTACTGTTTGAAGTAACTTTATCTTATCAGTTCGTTTGATTGTTTAGCCAATTCCATTGTCATCTCTGTAGAAATTGCGCGCTGAACCGTTTAAAGCAGTGACATCAACATTATTCTTCCTCTTTCAAAGAGCATGCAGACGTCAAGAGATCAAAGTTGACCAGCTGAAACCGCCACGCAGTTTCTTCCTCGTTTCAAACTTTTCATTTGACTGTTGCCTCTGTTGCGTGTGTTTCTTCAACTTTTACAGCAACTTTAATGTAATCTGTCTCAGCGGGGTTTGTCGGTAGGTGTTCAGGAGACACTTCTGAGGACTAAACATTCAAGATGGCTTTACTGTTCTGCGATGCCTTTTGGGTAAGTTATTGTTATAGTAAGCCTCTCACACTTAGTACAATTTCTCACTACGGGAAATACAACTTCTTACATTTCTATTTCAAGAATAATGCTTTTTTTGTGTTTTCTGAATTGAACTTGTAAAAATGTCCACTCTAATAAAACTTGCACTTGTTTTTATAGGGTGTATTTCCTTTTATTAACGTCACGTTTTAAGAGCAGTTAAATTTAAAACTATAATCTTGCAAAGTCCTATTCAAGAACATTTTCATATTTAATTGTTTACTTGTTTTTAACAGTTCCCCACTGCATAGTGTCATTAGGTTGCATGTTTGGTGTCTTTTTAGGGTACAGACTTTATGGACCAGTCGGGTTATGAGGCCATATTGCAGAGGTTACATGATGGCAGACATATGTGCAAAGATATAGAAGACCTGTTGAAAATGAGGTATGGAAAATGAGGTAATCATGTCTGTGTGTCTCTATAAATGTATGTGTGTGTGACTTCTGCTCTCCTTCACAGAGCGCTGGCAGAGGACAAGTATGGACGAGATCTGGTGGCGATTGCTCGGAAGGCAGAAGGTCAAACCGAGATTGGGTCAGTTGGTCTGTGAATATGGTATCTGGAAACTTATTCAAATTAAAACACTCTGAATTCAAATGACATGTTGATTCAGTGAATGCATCTTCTGAATAACTATTCCTATTAACTACCTTATATTCAAATAAAACTTTTTAGCTAATATGTATTCAAAGGTAGGCCTATGTGAAAAAAGTATGTATTATGTACTCATTTCACTATCTGTTTTTTTAATACTCAGAACATTAAAGGCATCGTTTGACAAGTTAAAAGCAGGTATGTGATGTGATGCAATTCCTTTTTGCCTCGCACATAGAAAAATACTTGAATGCTAGAGTCCTCAACTTGAGTTGCATTGTTTTCTAGAGATTGAGAAGGCAGGAAATCTGCACATCCAACTATCTGAAAGGATAAAGGAGGAAGTTCTCAAAATAGAGGTTTTTCGAGAACACCAGAGGGAACAGAGAAAAAAGGTTCAAAAAATAAATCAAAGGATCCAAGACAAATTATGCACACAGCCCAGCACTTTAGATATGTTTCCATGGTTGTAGCTGTGGTTATTCAATATGGAGGAAGGAAACTGGCACTTTCCTTTTTGAGCACAAAAACACTGTAAATGATCATTTAAATAAACTTAGACACCATTTGTTGTATTTTGTGAGGAGTGAACACCAATTAATTAATGAATAATGCAACTGATAAAAGATATCAACTTATATCTATTTTCTGTCCTAATTAGCTTGAAGAGATTATTGAAAAACTTCAGAAGCCTAAAATGGTGTTGCACAAGAAGACCATGGAGGTAAGTACAGTAAATGAGATTAAAACAAGTATCTATTTTCCAACCCTAGTTCCTCTTGTTTCCCATTTTAGAAATGACTGCCATTAGTAGTTCGGGGCATAAATGAAACATCATTCTCACTCAGGGTCCACCCAAAATTCAGTATCAGCCAAAAGAGGAAGAGAGTAAGAAACTGAAAGAAGAAACAGAAATGCAGTGACTATATTTGCGGAATGTATTTGGACATGATTAGACAGCACACATTAGATAAATGCTGGGTTTGTTCATTGGCTTAGGGTTTGAAGACTAACTCAAACATTTATTTTGACCACCAAGAAATGTGTGTAGAGAGAGAGATAGGAAAGTAAAAGAGAATAGAAACAGACGATGACAGAGGAATGAGAGAAAATAAGAATAGATTGGTTGGTTTGTAGGTAATGCATGCTGTCTCTGGATATAATAAGACTAACTTCCTGTGCTGTACAACCACAGAAACACCACAGATAGTGAGATATGTTTTAGACACACATAAAGAGCTCTATACCCCCTCCCTGTTCTCGTTTATCTTGCACTTTTACTCACTTTGAATCTATTTTCTTTACTGTATGTCCTATACAGTCAAAAAGGTTATATGAGCAGAGGCTTAAGGAGGCTGATGAAGCTGAGCAAGCAGTGGGGAAGAAGACAAATGTGAACACCTCCTCCCACCGGCAATCAGAAAAGGTGTGAGGGCGTAAACATTTAACACATAATTTTTTATACACTAAAAATAAGTTAAAGACCCCCTTTGGTGAAATCAAGTTTTTAATGTTGTTTATATGTCTATGTGGTGTTTTTAATATGCTTCAAGACAAACCATTTGCAAATTCACAAGTCAGCACCGTTACTGAGTATTTTCTCCTTAAACCTGCCGTGGACCAAAGACAGTTTAAAAAACGCTGTTGGAAATCGCCGGTGTTTCTTACCTCACAAACTACCTTGTAACCAATCACGTCAACGTGCCGGCGGGCTTTAGCATATCATTAACTATTCTCTGAAGCAGGGGAGTCTAGAGAAGCCAGGTCCTGCCCTGGTATATTTTTCTGTTGATATGAAAAATCGTGTACATTTAGCAATATAGCTAAACTATGTATATGATGTATATCACAATGTTATGATGAACTATATGCCTTTCTCCACCAACATTCTGAGTTGTTCAAAGCGTTTCTAATGATTGTAAGAAGGCAGACTGAGATGGCGAACGTGATCATGGTTTGTGTAACATTAGCAAAACATTATTAGCAGTTTGATAATGTAGTCAACCAAAAAGCTAATCATATTAATTACCGTCATGTGTACGACGTTGTAAAGAGCGATACCATTGTGCAGCGTTTACCTCAGCCCGTGCATCTCGGAGCTGGTGCGATTGAGTGGAGGCTGGGCTCATTTGCATATTCATGAAGCCTCGTATGCTAAGTGGCAAGGATGTAGAGTTACATTCAACCTGTTTTAAGGCATGACAAAACATTTTGTTCTGAAGAAAAAAAACTTTAAAATATGTAATTTTGGTGATCAAAGATGCATTTTAAGGGATAAAATTATTGGCTGGGGGACTTTAAATATTTTACAAACACTTCCTAAATAGAACTGTTCATTTTAATTCTGGAATTTTGGGCAGTTGTGAAAAATTACCTATGGCAGGTTTGTGGACACAGTAAGGCCAAAATGAGGATTAAAGCAACGCAAACTTGTTTCAGTCTGACTGGGCATCATTCGACCTCAGTGTTTAAAGAAACTCTAATACAATCAGACAGTGCAACACTTTCATTTCTTTAGAATAGAGTCTTTGAGTGAACAGTTTTGTTATGTTACAGATACTGCTTTTGTGTAAACTTACACTTCAGGTCAGGTCCAAATACTGAATATAGCTATTTATCAATCTATGTTGTACTATGTTGTAGGTGATGAACAGGGCCAGGTTATGCAGGCAAGCAGCCAACCTGGCAGGTTTGTGCTAAAAAACTTCTCTGTTGTTATGATCCTGCTGGCAGAAGGAAGATAAATGCAATGTAATGTCTGTGTATGTTTGTTAACATGAACATTAACATGTTTGGAAGCGTAAGTGTTGATGAAAGTATACGTGATCCTTCAGAAATCATTCTAATATGCTGATTTGGTGCTCAAGATCCATTTCTTATTATTTTAAAAATGCTTAATATTTTTGTGGAAACCATGACACATTTTTGGGGATTCTTAGAAAGTATGAAAGAACCGGATTTATTTGACATAGAAAATACATTAAAAATGTCTTTACTGTCACTTTTGGTAAATTTCAATCATCCTTCCTGAGTAAAAGTATTAATTTCTTATTTAAAAAAATCTTTCTCAGCCCAAACTTTTGAACAGTGATGTAGATATGAGAGTTTGAAATATATCTGTAAATGTCCAAACTTTGTCAGTGAAGCAGTAGGCTATTTGTGACATGTTAATGATAATGAAGAGCTGACTTAATTTTATTTCCTTTGCTGGTTCAGAAAAGCAATATAGATGGAATGTTGATCAACTAGAGGAAACTTCCCAGGACTGGGAGAGCACATACAGGAGTGCATGTGAGGTAAAGAACAAAAACATGTTTAAGCAGAAGGAGTGTATAAAGCAAAACTTTGTGTGATGATTTCTTTAGGGTGATGACTAAGTAAGATATAACACAATCTCATAGGCATATGATAAGCAGTCATAGCACTCCTCCGTTGAAGTTTACTGATGTAGAACAAAGATTTAAATGAGTCAAGAAAATGTCATTGCCAAAAATAGTTGTAAAAAACGGAAATTAAATTCTTAATTTTCTGGGCGTGTTTTAAAAGGAAGTTACATACAACATTTTACAAAAGGAACCATATGTTTTGTAATTTTTGTGTTGCCTTCTAGGTGTTTCAGCAGCAGGAGTCTGAGCGCATTAATATCTTGCGCTGTGTGTTATGGGATCATTGCAATCTGCTTTCGATGCAGTGCGTCCGGGACGATGATGTAATTGTCCTCCTTTGTCCATCTTTATAATTAAAAGCCTAGCTAAATGCTGTTTACATTTACATTAATTGTTAACTTACAATTATTTTCTTTTGTAGTGCTATGAGGAAGTAAGGAAGATTCTTGAGCAGTGCGACATCATCACTGACAACAACTGTTTCATTAAGATGAAAAAGACTGGCTGTCGCCCGCCAGGTAAATTCATCACATTTATCATGATTTTCTTCAGAAATGTCTTTTTAAAGAGTTGACATAGGATGTTGGGATGCTTTTAAGAAATGGTACATAAATTGACAGTCATTCCTCCATCTCTCTTAAGCTCCCATTGAGTTTCAGTGTTACTCTGACGCGGACACGAATGGAGGAGTCAGGAGGGTTGCAACGAACAGGTGAATGTCTGAATAATTAAGAATGAGCTAAAATCCCCCTGAACTTAATAATTTTATCCCCCTTAAAACTCATCTTTGATCACTAAAATTACATTTAAATGGGTTTTTCCTGTGAAAAAAGTAGCTTGAATGTAACTCGACACCCTTGCTTCATTTAGTATATGTGGCTTCATGAATATGCTAATTAGCCCCGCCTCCACTCACTCTTGCCCGCTCACAGATTTACTCGGCCAACTTACTGAGGTAAATGCTGCACAATGGTATCGCTCTTTACAATGTCGGACACACGACGGTAATTAAAGGGTTAGTTTACCCAAAAATGAAAATTAAGTCATTAATTACTCACCCCCATGCTGTACCAACCCCGTAAGGCCTTCGTTCGTCTTCGGAACACAAATGAAGATATTTATGATTAAATCTGAGAGGTGGATGACTGCTACATAGGCTCCCTAAGGGAATGAAACTTGACGGCCCAGAAAGTCATTAAAGAAAATGTTTAAATATTCCATGTCACAACAGTGGCTCAACTATAGGTTTATCAAGCGACGAGAATACTTTGTGCGAAAAAACAAACAAAAATAACGACTTTATTCGACTACTCCTTTTCTTCCTTGTAGGCCTGAAACGAGACTTCAAGAGATTTCCACGACGCGCACGCGCGAGAACTTAACTGAAGTAGTTGAAGGAGATCGCAATTCTCGCGCATGCGTCGTGGAAATCTCTTGAAGTCTCGTTTCAGGCCTACAAGGAAGAAAAGGAATAGTCGAATAAAGTCGTTATTTTTGTTTGTTTTTTCGCACAAAAAGTATTCTCGTCGCTTGATAAACTTATAGTTGAGCCACTGTTGTGACATGGAATATTTAAACATTTTCTTCATTGACTTTCTGGGCCGTCCGGTGTCATTCCCTTAGGGAGCCTATGTAGCAGTCATAAACCTCTCAGACTTAATCATAAATATCTTCATTTGTGTTCCGAAGACGAACGGAGGCCTTACGGGGTTGGTACAGCATGGGAGTGAGTAATTAATGACTTCATTTTCATTTCTGGGTGAACTAACCCTTTAAAAACCACAGGGTTTTTGATTTTCACCACAGGGGGACTTTAAAATGTTTTTGTTCTTTGAAACTTGATCGTGAAACTCTTTCAAATCTGAACTCTCTACAGATTATCTGTCCTGCTTCCAAGGATGCCTTCAAGTGGTCAGTATTCCTTCTCTGAAGTCTTAAACTTAGAGTTTATGCTTTAAGACATGACAATATGCAAAAAGCATTCAACTAAATTTACAATGAATTTTAGTGAAGTCAAGTAGTTGAATGTGGAGCATTGATCGTCGCTGTCCTTACATCACAGGCTGCCCTGAAGCTGGCAGTAATATGGGTGGAACACATACACCGGCTCAACAAAGGGGAGGAGTAACTGAGGAAAAGTACATGGTGTTATATGATTTTAAAGCTCAGGTAAATAAATATTTATTTATAGTTAGTTATCCCAGAGATACAAACTTGTTCAAGTATTTGTTGTTACTAGTAATACTTAGTGTTTAATTTAGAGGAATTTGATTTAGAGGAAGTAGAAATAAAATGTGTAAAGTGTAATTCAAAGAAATTAAAAAAAAAAAAAAAAAAAACGGATAAGTGTAATTTTAACCAACACAATTTGCCTGACATCCTTGTTGAAAAGTTTAAAAAGTCAAAAGGTTTATAAACAAAGTTTATAGGCCTTACAGAATGATAAACAGAGTTGTGTACTCCATTCCCTGCCCTTTCTAGGAAGATGACGAGTTGTCTGTCAGCAAAGGACAAGTTATCACAATAACTGAGCAAGGCGAGGATGGGTGGTGGAGAGCGTGGAGGGATGGAATATCTGGGCTGGTCCCTGGAACGTACTTGACCAAAATCTCACCGCACAGTACACATCTTGCTGCCGCTCATCCTGAACGTAATCCCATCAAATAGAATTTAGCAATCATTGCACTAAGTTTTACTAAGATTCTCTACAAATTATTTCAGCCTACAAGTTGATGTAGAATGAATACATTAACGTGTCCTAGAAATATGAAAGATATTAGCTTTCTTTACAGGCATCTTTAGGATTTTTTTTAAGATAAAAAATGAATTTTATGAATAATGGAACAGTTGTTCTGCAGCCGTTTGTATAATGATTCTATACTAGATGAGGTTTAATCTAGCTTTTATGGTTTATAGTCAGAAGAAATTATAAAAAAAATGTTTTTGTTTTAGAATTATGAATTCTGAATTCTGAAGTTTTTTTAATATATGTATACTGTAATATATGTATAAAATTTGTATTAACAATTTTGTAATGTTATTACTATAGTTTATCATGGCCTATTTGTCTGCAGCATAGTAATTCAATCAAAATAAATGTGCCCTAATTTGCGTTCAAGTCCACTCAAAAAACAGACACGCAAAACCCAAATGCCTTAGTAAAGCATATAGACATTCAACTGAAGACATACCTGTAATATAATCAGAAGTATCGTGAGATGAGAGATGTGCAAACATTGGTTTGAGCCTATTGGGTCACTTTGTTAGTAGTTTCTGTGTTACCCAACTGCTAATATGGAATAAAATTGCCCAAAATATGGAATATAAACAGCAGCACCTTTAATATAAGAGACCAAAACTACGTAAGACTAGAAAAATGTGAGTTGGCGACCACTAGTGGAAAAAGTCCCAAAATAGTTTGTACATAGTCAAACCAAAATGGATTCAGAAACCTTCAACATTTCTCACATTATCACAGTTTATTCGCTATGGTTTAGAAAATTGTGATAAAATATGACAAGAACTCAAAAGTTATCAAATCAGTTGATATTTCACTGGTTTTGGCCATACTTCTGTTAGACTGTCTCACAAATGAATTAAGTTGAATTGCTGTCAGCTGTTAAATTTAAGTACACATTTAGATAATACCAATTTAGGTCAACCAATTACCAAGCAATGCTTAATTCTGTTCAGTCTGTGGTGTAAAAAGGTCACCTTAGCAATGAAAGAAAAAACATGGTCAGGTCAGTGTCTGAATATTTTTTGGTAGTCCAGTGTATGAATAATTTTTGGGTATAATGTGTCACAGTTTAACCTCACTTACATAAATTAACTAACGTGTCCTGCTGTCAGGGTTTGGGATTGAGGAGATGAGGCAAGGACTCAAATCAGAGAAGAATGAAGGCTTTTATTAAAAAATAAAACAAACAAAAACTACCCCAAGGGGGAAAACTTGACCACAGGAAGCACAAGGGTAAACATTAGACCACAAACCAGCACAGAACGACGACTTTATTGTTTAACGGCGGTTGGCATCCAACATAATTGTGCATTACCGCCACCTACTGTACTGGAGTGTGGGCTGGAAATAGATAAACCACACACACACACAAAAAAAAAACGATATCCTTTCTACCAGTCTCATTTCCTTTAAGAATCGAAACAGTGTAATAACCTCCTTATGCCCGCTCTCATCTTTGCCCTTTCTCTCTCATATTTCTGACACACACACAAAAAAAAGAAGAAAAATCACATATCCACAGATTCAATATTATCACAAAATTCACGCCTACCTGATATGAGCTTACCAATAATATGTAAATATTTATTTAACCCAGTGTCCTATTCTTAATCTAGTGAAGAATTTATTCCCTTCGTTTTCTTCCAGTTCTTCCAGCTTTCTTATTTAAATGTCTCACTTTCTTCTCTGCATCCAAATGAACCTGCCATTTTTTATACATTTTTGACCAGATTTGTGCTTTGGCTTCTGCTTTACTAATTGAAATTGCTATTTCAACAGCTTCCCGTTTACTAGCTTGTTTTGCCAATCTAGTTTCATTGCCCTTCACCCCCACATGTGCTGGTAAACTTTACCCTTACCTCCATGGCCTCATCTGACAAATCTGTGAATGAAGTTCTAATACTACATATATTATGTCCTATCTTGCTTGTGACTTAAATGATTGCAAACTCTTCAGAACTGCACTCAGCACAGGACTTCAAACACAGGGAGAATAAATAGGCAGAGCAAACAAAGCATGTAAAGAGGGAGGACGGGTGGGGCAAATTAATCAATAATCAGGTAACAAGATGGAAGGGGCTAGACAATTGACAGGAGCAGTGATGTAGTGGTGCCTGGAGAAGTGGGTATACTCTTAATTTATGCCCCCAATATTTTTTTAAGCGTCCCAGCAAAGGATGAACGCTCTGTGTTATAAACAGTGACATGTAAGACTAGTCTTGCATTAGTATTGAATATGCAGGACTATAATATATAGAATATAATGAAAACAATAGAACATATAGAATCACTAGTATTCTTGCATATCAGGGCCGTAGGCTACGGGTTTTCTAAATACCCAGGTCCCATAAATTATATTGCTGGGGGGGTTGGGGGGTATGAAAATTTAGATTTTCCTGATCTCGACATGAGCATTTTAAGGTGTTTTGATGGCCAAAAAAAAAAAAAGAACTTTAAAAGCATGAAGTATTTGATCAGATTCTTAAACATGAGAATCAGTTCCAGTTTCAGCTACTTTATCTTTCCTAAATTAATCAATGTTTTTGGACTAATCTGTTCATTTAATTAATCGTTCAATTGCTCACTCATAAAGACAGTCACTTGTCGCCGCCTTCTGGCTTAATGATGCAAGTTGCGCAAACACAGACAAGCGGAGTGATACAAACAGTGAAAAGTCGAACACATTCGAGGAAACGTTATACAAATATATTTAAACAATAATAATGGCAATATTTTAGGGTGCTTGTGTTGTTAAATTGAGCTTATAATTTCCACTGTCTTTGATCAAACTGATTATTTCTGTCGGTCATTTAAAACTTCTATCAAAAAATAGCCGTATATATTTTAGCTACTTGCATCTTATCTCGCACTGTTTAATGGTTAAAGGGTTAATTCACCCAAAAATGAAAATGAAGTCATTAATTACTCACCCCCATGCTGTATGCTCGTGGAAATCTCTTGAAGTCTCGTTTCAGGGCTACAAGGAAGAAAAGGAATAGTCGAATAAAGTCGTTATTTTTGTTTTATTTTACTTATAAACTCAACTTATAGTTGAGCCACTGTTGTCACATGGAATATTTAAACATTTTCTTCATTGACTTTCTGGGCCGTCAGGTTTCATTCCCTTAGGCAGCCTATGGAGGAGTGATCAACCTCTCAAATTTAATCAAAAATATCTTCATTTGTGTTCTGAAGACGAACGAAGGTCTTACGGGGTTGGTACAGCATGGGGGTGAGTAATTAATGACTTAATTTTCATTTTTGGGTGAACTAACCCTTTAACTGAAGTGAAGCGTCGCGTTGGGATTTGCGCTCGGCTCGCGCTTCTGTGAACAAAAATCCTGCATGCTTTGAATGGTCTCAGACATTTTGGCATTGACGAGCGGGTGTTTGAGTGTTGAAGCAGATCAGATGAGGTCAGTTATCGTCGCGATGGGAGAATCATTAATATTAGGGGTACGACCCTGTGTTTTTTATTCACGAGATTGGATTAGCAACTAAATGATGCGCATCAGAGGGGATTTAGAAGTGGGTATACGCAATGCCGACAGAAAAAGAAGTGGGTATAGGCCTACGCCGTATACCTGGGTATGCCCTGCACTACACCACTGGACAGGAGAGCACATGGCACAAGGAAACACATGACAAGACATGTGCTCACACCAAACATGACAAAAACACAAGCACATGGCCAGAAAAAAAACAAATCACAAATGATGTGCTAGAGATGAACACACTCTTCACACTAATGAAAATACTCATAATCCACGTGTTCACACAGAACATCACAACACGAAAGCACACAGCTAGTGTAAAATACAAGCTGTGTGCTACACAGCACAAAACAAAACATGACATCGCGTGCTACACAAAACACAACACACGTGGACAGAAGAGCGTACGGCCCGAGCGAACTCGCGAAACCGCACACTCACGCGGGACTGCGGTAAAGCCAGCCGCCACCTCGAAATGAGCGGTCAAACTAGCCGCCCCTATATTTCGTGGTGCGCGTATACACTGGCTATCACGGTAAGACCGTCAGACCGTCATCTGGATTGAAAACAATTGATCTTCCGGCGAAGGCTTTTTCACATTAATTTATTCTTTCTTTCTTTCTTTTCTCTCTCTCTCTCTCTCTCTCTCTCTCTCTCTCTCTCTCTCTCTCTCTCTCTCTCTCGATCTGTCTATCATCTGTCTGTCTGTCTATCTATCTGTCTGTCTGTCTGTCTATCTATCTATCTATCTGTCTGTCTGTCTGTCTGTCTGTCTGTCTGTCTGTCTGTCTGTCTGTCTGTCTGTCTATCTATCTATCTATCTATCTATCTATCTATCTATCTATCTATCTATCTATCTATCTATCTATCTATCTATCTATCTATCCTGCCTATCTATCTATCTGTCTGTCTGTCTGTCTGTCTGTCTGTCTTTATATTTATGTATCTGTCTATTTATAATTACCTATCTATCTATCGATCCATCCATCTATCCATCCTAAAATAGTAATATACTGTTGTGTCTATATATTCAGAAAATCATTAAAAAAAATCCTAGTTTACACTGCCCAATTTCACCTCAGATGGAGAGTACACCACCTCACCGTGACACCTGCACAGTTTCAGGAAAATCTGATGTTGTATTACAAAATAAGAGCCCTCCAAAGTTCATAAATGCGCTGTTTTGGCTTTACATTCAGAAAATCACTTTAAAAAAAAATCCTAGTTTACACTGCCCAATTTCACCTCAGATGGAGAGTACACCACCTCACCATGACACCTGCACAGTTTCAGGAAAATCTGATGTTGTATTACAAAATAAGAGCCCTCCAAATTTCATAAATGCGCTGTTTTGGCTTTACATTCAGAAAATCACTAAAAAAAAATCCTAGTTTACACTGCCCAATTTCACCTCAGATGGAGAGTACACCACCTCACCATGACACCTGCACAGTTTCAGGACATTCTGATGTTGTATTACAAAATAAGAGCCCTCCAAAATTCATAAATGCGCTGTTTTGGCTTTATATTCAGAAAATCACTAAAAAAAAAATCCTAGTTTACACTGCCCAATTTCACCTCAGATGTAGAGTACACCTTCTCACCTTGTCACCTGCACAGTTTCAGGAAAATCTGATGTTGTATTACAAAATAAGAGCCCTCCAAAATTCATAAATGCGCTGTTTTGGCTTAATGGCTTTACATTCAGAAAATCACCAAAAAAAAAATTCCTAGTTTACACTGCCCAATTTTACCTCAGATGGAGAGTACACCACCTCACCGTGTCACCTGCACAGTTTCAGGAAAATCTGATGTTGTATTACAAAATAAGAGCCCTCCAAAGTTCATAAATATGCTGTTTTGGCTTTACATTCAGAAAATCACAAAAAAAAAATTCCTAGTTTACACTGCCCAATTTCACCTCAGATGGAGAGTACACCACCTCACCGTGTCACCTGCACAGTTTCAGGAAAATCTGATGTTGTATTACAAAATAAGAGCCCTCCAAAGTTCATAAATATGCTGTTTTGGCTTTACATTCAGAAAATCACAAAAAAAAAAATCCTAGTTTACACTGCCCAATTCCACCTCAGATGGAGAGTACACCACCTCACCGTGACACCTGCACAGTTTCAGGACATTCTGATGTTGTATTACAAAATAAGAGCCCTCCAAAATTCATAAATGCGCTGTTTTGGCTTTACATTCAGAAAATCACTAAAAAAAAAATCCTAGTTTACACTGCCCAATTTCACCTCAGATGTAGAGTACACCACCTCACCGTGTCACCTGCACAGTTTCAGGAAAATCTGATGTTGTATTACAAAATAAGAGCCCTCCAAAGTTCATAAATGCGCTGTTTTGGCTTTACATTCAGAAAATCACAAAAAAAAAAATCCTAGTTTACACTGCCCAATTTCACCTCAGATGGAGAGTACACCACCTCACCGTGACACCTACACAGTTTCAGGACATTCTGATGTTGTATTACAAAATAAGAGCCCTCCAAAATTCATAAATGCGCTGTTTTGGCTTTATATTCAGAAAATCACTAAAAAAAAAATCCTAGTTTACACTGCCCAATTTCACCTCAGATGGAGAGTACACCACCTCACCATGACACCTGCACAGTTTCAGGACATTCTGATGTTGTATTACAAAATAAGAGCCCTCCAAAATTCATAAATGCGCTGTTTTGGCTTTATATTCAGAAAATCACTAAAAAAAAAATCCTAGTTTACACTGCCCAATTTCACCTCAGATGTAGAGTACACCTTCTCACCTTGTCACCTGCACAGTTTCAGGAAAATCTGATGTTGTATTACAAAATAAGAGCCCTCCAAAATTCATAAATGCGCTGTTTTGACTTAATGGCTTTACATTCAGAAAATCACCCAAAAAAAAAATTCCTAGTTTACACTGCCCAATTTCACGTCAGATGGAGAGTACACCACCTCACCGTGTCACCTGCACAGTTTCAGGAAAATCTGATGTTGTATTACAAAATAAGAGCCCGCCAAAGTTCATAAATATGCTGTTTTGGCTTTACATTCAGAAAATCACTAAAAAAAAATCCTAGTTTACACTGCCCAATTTCACCTCAGATGGAGAGTACACCACCTCACCATGACACCTGCACAGTTTCAGGACATTCTGATGTTGTATTACAAAATAAGAGCCCTCCAAAATTCATAAATGCGCTGTTTTGGCTTTACATTCAGAAAATCACAAAAAAAAAATCCTAGTTTACACTGCCCAATTTCACCTCAGATGTAGAGTACACCACCTCACCGTGTCACCTGCACAGTTTCAGGAAAATCTGATGTTGTATTACAAAATAAGAGCCCTCCAAAGTTCATAAATGCGCTGTTTTGGCTTTACATTCAGAAAATCACAAAAAAAAAAATCCTAGTTTACACTGCCCAATTTCACCTCAGATGGAGAGTACACCACCTCACCGTGACACCTACACAGTTTCAGGAAAATCTGATGTTGTATTACAAAATAAGAGCCCTCCAAAATTCATAAATGCGCTGTTTTGGCTTTACATTCAGAAAAGCACAAAAAAAAAAATCCTAGTTTACACTGCCCAATTTCACCTCAGATGGAGAGTACACCACCTCACCGTGTCACCTGCACAGTTTCAGGACATTCTGATGTTGTATTACAAATTAAGAGCCCTCCAAAGTTCATAAATGCGCTGTTTTGGCTTTACATTCAGAAAATCACTAAAAAAAAAATCCTAGTTTACACTGCCCAATTTCACCTCAGATGGAGAGTACACCACCTCACCGTGTCACCTGCACAGTTTCAGGAAAATCTGATGTTGTATTACAAAATAAGAGCCCTCCAAAGTTCATAAATGCGCTGTTTTGGCTTTACATTCAGAAAATCACAAAAAAAAAATCCTAGTTTACACTGCCCAATTTCACCTCAGATGGAGAGTACACCACCTCACCGTGTCACCTGCACAGTTTCAGGAAAATCTGATGTTGTATTACAAAATAAGAGCCCTCCAAAATTCATAAATACGCTGTTTTGGCTTAATGGCTTTACATTCAGAAAATCACCAAAAAAAAAATTTGCCAAAACAGCGCATTTATGAATTTTGGAGGGCTCTTATTTTGTAATACAACATCAGATTTTCCTGAAACTGTGCAGGTGACAAGGTGAGAAGGTGTACTCTACATCTGAGGTGAAATTGGGCAGTGTAAACTAGGATTTTTTTTTTAGTGATTTTCTGAATATAAAGCCAAAACAGCGCATTTATGAATTTTGGAGGGCTCTTATTTTGTAATACAACATCAGATTTTCCTGAAACTGTGCAGGTGACACGGGGAGGTGGTGTACTCTACATCTGAGGTGAAATTGGGCAGTGTAAACTAGGATTTTTTTTTAGTGATTTTCTGAATGTAAAGCCAAAACAGCGCATTTATGAATTTTGGAGGGCTCTTATTTTGTAATACAACATCAGAATGTCCTGAAACTGTGCAGGTGTCACGGTGAGGTGGTGTACTCTCCATCTGAGGTGGAATTGGGCAGTGTAAACTAGGATTTTTTTTTTAGTGATTTTCTGAATGTAAAGCCAAAACAGCATATTTATGAACTTTGGAGGGCTCTTATTTTGTAATACAACATCAGATTTTCCTGAAACTGTGTAGGTGTCACGGTGAGGTGGTGTACTCTCCATCTGAGGTGAAATTGGGCAGTGTAAACTAGGATTTTTTTTTTAGTGATTTTCTGAATGTAAAGCCAAAACAGCGCATTTATGAATTTTGGAGGGCTCTTATTTTGTAATACAACATCAGAATGTCCTGAAACTGTGCAGGTGTCATGGTGAGGTGGTGTACTCTCCATCTGAGGTGAAATTGGGCAGTGTAAACTAGGATTTTTTTTTTAGTGATTTTCTGAATATAAAGCCAAAACAGCGCATTTATGAATGTTGGAGGGCTCTTATTTTGTAATACAACATCAGAATGTCCTGAAACTGTGCATGTGTCATGGTGAGGTGGTGTACTCTCCATCTGAGGTGAAATTGGGCAGTGTAAACTAGGATTTTTTTTTTAGTGATTTTCTGAATATAAAGCCAAAACAGCGCATTTATGAATTTTGGAGGGCTCTTATTTTGTAATACAACATCAGAATGTCCTGAAACTGTGTAGGTGTCACGGTGAGGTGGTGTACTCTCCATCTGAGGTGAAATTGGGCAGTGTAAACTAGGATTTTTTTTTTTGTGATTTTCTGAATGTAAAGCCAAAACAGCGCATTTATGAACTTTGGAGGGCTCTTATTTTGTAATACAACATCAGATTTTCCTGAAACTGTGCAGGTGACACGGTGAGGTGGTGTACTCTACATCTGAGGTGAAATTGGGCAGTGTAAACTAGGATTTTTTTTTTAGTGATTTTCTGAATGTAAAGCCAAAACAGCGCATTTATGAATTTTGGAGGGCTCTTATTTTGTAATACAACATCAGAATGTCCTGAAACTGTGCAGGTGTCACGGTGAGGTGGTGTACTCTCCATCTGAGGTGGAATTGGGCAGTGTAAACTAGGATTTTTTTTTAGTGATTTTCTGAATGTAAAGCCAAAACAGCATATTTATGAACTTTGGAGGGCTCTTATTTTGTAATACAACATCAGATTTTCCTGAAACTGTGCAGGTGACACGGTGAGGTGGTGTACTCTCCATCTGAGGTGAAATTGGGCAGTGTAAACTAGGATTTTTTTTTTAGTGATTTTCTGAATATAAAGCCAAAACAGCGCATTTATGAATTTTGGAGGGCTCTTATTTTGTAATACAACATCAGAATGTCCTGAAACTGTGTAGGTGTCACGGTGAGGTGGTGTACTCTCCATCTGAGGTGAAATTGGGCAGTGTAAACTAGGATTTTTTTTTTAGTGATTTTCTGAATGTAAAGCCAAAACAGCGCATTTATGAATTTTGGAGGGCTCTTATTTTGTAATACAACATCAGAATGTCCTGAAACTGTGCAGGTGTCATGGTGAGGTTGTGTACTCTCCATCTGAGGTGAAATTGGGCAGTGTAAACTAGGATTTTTTTTTTAGTGATTTTCTGAATATAAAGCCAAAACAGCGCATTTATGAATTTTGGAGGGCTCTTATTTTGTAATACAATATCAGAATGTCCTGAAACTGTGCAGGTGTCATGGTGAGGTGGTGTACTCTCCATCTGAGGTGAAATTGGGCAGTGTAAACTAGGATTTTTTTTTTAGTGATTTTCTGAATATAAAGCCAAAACAGCGCATTTATGAATTTTGGAGGGCTCTTATTTTGTAATACAACATCAGAATGTCCTGAAACTGTGTAGGTGTCACGGTGAGGTGGTGTACTCTCCATCTGAGGTGAAATTGGGCAGTGTAAACTAGGATTTTTTTTTTTGTGATTTTCTGAATGTAAAGCCAAAACAGCGCATTTATGAAATTTGGAGGGCTCTTATTTTGTAATACAACATCAGAATGTCCTGAAACTGTGCAGGTGTCACGGTGAGGTGGTGTACTCTCCATCTGAGGTGGAATTGGGCAGTGTAAACTAGGATTTTTTTTTTAGTGATTTTCTGAATGTAAAGCCAAAACAGCATATTTATGAACTTTGGAGGGCTCTTATTTTGTAATACAACATCAGATTTTCCTGAAACTGTGCAGGTGACACGGTGAGGTGGTGTACTCTCCATCTGAGGTGAAATTGGGCAGTGTAAACTAGGAATTTTTTTTTTGTGATTTTCTGAATGTAAAGCCAAAACAGCATATTTATGAACTTTGGAGGGCTCTTATTTTGTAATACAACATCAGATTTTCCTGAAACTGTGCAGGTGACACGGTGAGGTGGTGTACTCTCCATCTGAGGTGAAATTGGGCAGTGTAAACTAGGATGTTTTTTTTTGTGATTTTCTGAATGTAAAGCCAAAACAGCGCATTTATGAACTTTGGAGGGCTCTTATTTTGTAATACAACATCAGATTTTCCTGAAACTGTGCAGGTGACACGGTGAGGTGGTGTACTCTACATCTGAGGTGAAATTGGGCAGTGTAAACTAGGATTTTTTTTTTAGTGATTTTCTGAATGTAAAGCCAAAACAGCGCATTTATGAATTTTGGAGGGCTCTTATTTTGTAATACAACATCAGAATGTCCTGAAACTGTGCAGGTGTCATGGTGAGGTGGTGTACTCTCCATCTGAGGTGAAATTGGGCAGTGTAAACTAGGATTTTTTTTTTTTGTGATTTTCTGAATATAAAGCCAAAACAGCGCATTTATGAATTTTGGAGGGCTCTTATTTTGTAATACAACATCAGAATGTCCTGAAACTGTGTAGGTGTCACGGTGAGGTGGTGTACTCTCCATCTGAGGTGAAATTGGGCAGTGTAAACTAGGATTTTTTTTTTTGTGATTTTCTGAATGTAAAGCCAAAACAGCGCATTTATGAACTTTGGAGGGCTCTTATTTTGTAATACAACATCAGATTTTCCTGAAACTGTGCAGGTGACACGGTGAGGTGGTGTACTCTACATCTGAGGTGAAATTGGGCAGTGTAAACTAGGATTTTTTTTTTTGTGATTTTCTGAATGTAAAGCCAAAACAGCGCATTTATGAATTTTGGAGGGCTCTTATTTTGTAATACAACATCAGAATGTCCTGAAACTGTACAGGTGTCACGGTGAGGTGGTGTACTCTCCATCTGAGGTGGAATTGGGCAGTGTAAACTAGGATTTTTTTTTTAGTGATTTTCTGAATGTAAAGCCAAAACAGCATATTTATGAACTTTGGAGGGCTCTTATTTTGTAATACAACATCAGATTTTCCTGAAACTGTGCAGGTGACACGGTGAGGTGGTGTACTCTCCATCTGAGGTGAAATTGGGCAGTGTAAACTAGGAATTTTTTTTTTGTGATTTTCTGAATGTAAAGCCAAAACAGCATATTTATGAACTTTGGAGGGCTCTTATTTTGTAATACAACATCAGATTTTCCTGAAACTGTGCAGGTGACACGGTGAGGTGGTGTACTCTCCATCTGAGGTGAAATTGGGCAGTGTAAACTAGGAATTTTTTTTTGGGTGATTTTCTGAATGTAAAGCCATTAAGCCAAAACAGCGCATTTATGAATTTTGGAGGGCTCTTATTTTGTAATACAACATCAGATTTTCCTGAAACTGTGCAGGTGACAAGGTGAGAAGGTGTACTCTACATCTGAGGTGAAATTGGGCAGTGTAAACTAGGATTTTTTTTTTAGTGATTTTCTGAATATAAAGCCAAAACAGCGCATTTATGAATTTTGGAGGGCTCTTATTTTGTAATACAACATCAGAATGTCCTGAAACTGTGCAGGTGTCATGGTGAGGTGGTGTACTCTCCATCTGAGGTGAAATTGGGCAGTGTAAACTAGGATTTTTTTTTTAGTGATTTTCTGAATGTAAAGCCAAAACAGCACATTTATGAATTTTGGAGGGCTCTTATTTTGTAATACAACATCAGAATGTCCTGAAACTGTGTAGGTGTCACGGTGAGGTGGTGTACTCTCCATCTGAGGTGAAATTGGGCAGTGTAAACTAGGATTTTTTTTTTAGTGATTTTCTGAATGTAAAGCCAAAACAGCGCATTTATGAACTTTGGAGGGCTCTTATTTTGTAATACAACATCAGATTTTCCTGAAACTGTGCAGGTGTCACGGTGAGGTGGTGTACTCTCCATCTGAGGTGAAATTGGGCAGTGTAAACTAGGATTTTTTTTAATGATTTTCTGAATATATAGACACAACAGTATATTACTATTTTAGGATGGATAGATGGATGGATCGATAGATAGATAGGTAATTATAAATAGACAGATACATAAATATAAAGACAGACAGACAGACAGACAGACAGATAGATAGGCAGGATGGATAGATAGACAGACAGACAGACAGACAGACAGACAGACAGACAGACAGACAGACAGACAGACAGACAGACAGACAGACAGACAGACAGACAGACAGACAGACAGACAGACAGACAGACAGACAGACAGACAGACAGACAGAGAGAGACAGACAGAGAGAGAGAGAGAGAGAGAGAGAGAGAGAGAGAGAGAGAGAGAGAGAGAGAGAGAAAAGAAAGAAAGAAAGAAAGAAAGAAAGAAAGAAAGAAAGAAAGAAAGAAAGAAAGAATAAATTAATGTGAAAAAGCCTTCGCCGGAAGATCAATTGTTTTCAATCCAGATGACGGTCTGACGGTCTTACCGTGATAGCCAGTGTATACGCGCACCACGAAATATAGGGGCGGCTAGTTTGACCGCTCATTTCGAGGTGGCGGCTGGCTTTACCGCAGTCACACACGACAAGACAGCGCACGAGAACGAGCATAAGCTCATCCTATGCGCTCACAACAGAGGACAAACACGCGGAGCATGAATGTCCGAATCCCGACACAGAATCGAAACCAAACTAGACAGATGTGCCGGAATCCAAACACCTCGCCCCGCACATGTACAGTAACAAGGCATACAGACAAGAGAGCTCACGGCTCGAGAACGCTCAAAGCCGCGCGCCCACTCATATGACAAAACAGGAGTGTCAGCTCTGTCACAAAACCAAGAAATAAACTAGACAGAAGTGACAGAACCCTGACACCAGCACCCACTAGTAAAAAAAAAAAATTTATATGTGTCTGAATAATTTTTGGTTTGACTAAATAGGCTACTCAATGCAATAACTGCCTAAACCCACCATATCAACAAACAATCAAGTTTTCTTTCTTTCTTTGGAGTGGTTTGGAGAATGGATTGATGTTAGGACTAAATTGTGTAAATATACATTAAAACACCCCATTGAATCATGTATTTATTTTCGGTTTGGTTCTCCAAACTGAGCAGACAGATTCATGCAAACATTTTACACAAGATGGAAAATTACTCAAGAACTCAAGAGTGCAATTGACATGCAAACATGGATACATTACATTTGACAGTAAAATATCTGACCTCATTTTCACAAATACTTAACCCTTCAATTTCTATATGTTCAAGCTGACATACGTTTTGGATGTGGCAGTGTGTAGGCCTAATACTGAGAGCCTTAAAGTCGGCATTAAATCAAATTTGACAAATCTTCTTTTTATATGTAATATTGTAGTGTTTATTATAAATGTTTTATCGGTGCACTTCATTATTTTTTTTAAAATTCATGTACCCTTAATCAAATACATTACCCTTCCCTGCCCCATCGAAACGACCTCTCTTCTCTTTTGGTCACTTGGAATGGCAAAAGGGTGCGGCCAGAGCCGATGAGGGTGCGGCTATCGGTGCACCACCTCTCAGAGAATCGCATTCAAATTGTTTGCAACGCTCAACCTCGAACGATCCAATCAATTCCCGAAGGATGAAATCAAGCCCTGCCCTACATTTTTTCTAATTTCAGAAGCCGTTTCAATTGGATATACTTCACGACAAGGAAAAAAGTGCAATCTCAACTTCCGTTTCAAGCCGACTTTAACACAAGACATTGTTACTCAAACTTTGCATACATATCAAAATACAGCGCATGCAAATCCTTTTTGTTTCATCGCATATTTCCTTTCACTAACTGTTGATTCTTTTGAAAACCATGAGATGGGCATAAATACATGGAAATGTAGGCTATTTAAAATACAAATAAAAATACTGTGTGGAAAAATGTATTTAAATACAAATACAAAACACTGTGTGGAAAAAAATGTATTTAAATACAAATACAGTAATTTTTATTTTGAAAATAACAAAATACATGTGAAATTAGCCATCCAGTGCAGGTATAGGTCACAGTGAATGAAGAAACTACGTAGGCCTATTGCTGGCCATTACAAATAAACGTGTGCAAAATAGCAGCCATTTATACTTATTTCTGACCCGGTTACAATGTAGTCGATTACTTGTGGTGAACACTAAAAAATTCATACTGTAGCCTATGCAAAACTGTGGGAACCTTTTCTGCTATCTAGCAAAGTAGTCTTAATTTTGACCCAAAATCTTAATTTTACTTCACAGTAACAATATATATCATGATTTCACAATTCTCAATATCAGTTTTGATACAACAGCAAAAACTGAATTTCAAACTGAGGCTTTTTCTTTTCTTTTCTTTTTTTGTGGGTAGTCCAATGCTTTTTAAGTAGGGGTGTAACAATACCCTCATGCCACGATTTGATATATATCACGATACTGAACTCGAGATTATTGAGATACTCCAAGACATATGATAAAAGGTTAACAAAAAAATGTACTGTTGATTAAAATGCTAAATTTGATATTATATTGTGTGTGTAAATTAATAAGCTTGGACTTGGTGCTGGTAACCCAAAGCACAGGACAATAGTGACACCAGAATAAAAATATTCATGATTCTGAAGCTGAAAATACAGAATTATTTAAGATGCATGCTTGCACTCTTTCGCTGACTAGATATATTTAAAATAATGTAGGCCACATACTTTACTGTTTACATCAGACATTTGGCATTATCAGGACTTACAAATATTCCCCCATTGCATTATTATATTCAACATTATACAGTAGTTTAATGTAGTACTGACACTAAAACTCTGAAAAAGTGAATTTTTTTCTCACACAGTAGTTTTCATTTTGGGTGAATTATACACAATACATATTGTTGCATTTTTGTATTGCGATATATTGCGACACGATATTGTTACACCCCTATTGTTTTTGTTGTTATCAAATTTTTATTGTTTAAACGTACAAAATGATGAAGACAAACTATCAGCCATTACCCCAGTGAAAGAAGAAAAATTAAAATTTAAATAAATAAAAAAGTATAATAGTAAAACAATTATATATACATAAATATACATACATATTTTAACAAGGGTACTATATCAGAAGGATAATAAAGATACAGAAAAAAAAGTGATATTGAAACAAAATATGCTTCAAAATATACACAAAACTATACAAGATTGTATAAAATAATTATCCTTCCAAAAATCTTGATATTTAAACCAGTAGAATAGAGCTGAAAGAAGTCTACGACAGTTGGAATTACAGCCCAACAGGTAACTATAATCCAACTGTAAATATATGAATAATAATGCGGAAAAATTAAATTAACCAGACAGAACAAGAACACGAAATAAAATTAAATGGCCATAAAACCATAGGGGAGGGGGTGGGGGTGGTGGTATTAATTCAACTCAGTAGACCCTTGAGTTTCTCCAATGTTTGGGCCCAGAACCTAATAGTGTCCCCTCTCTTGCGCCATGAATACGCGCTGTGGACAATTCGAGATACACCACGTCTATAAATGTGAGAACCCAATACTGCTTATTGAGAGAATGCGGAGGTTTCCATCTTGTTGCAACTATTTTCTTAGCAGCTGTCAAACCAGCTAAAAATACTCGTTTCTGAGTTTTGTTGAGATGGATATCAGAAAGATTGTCCAAAATAAAAACAGATGGGGACAAAGGGACTGAAACATTTAATAGAGTGGACAAATTCTCTTTAACCATATTTCAAAAGTAAGTGTAATATCTTTGGTTGCCAATAGGCTGCTGCCACCACTTTTAATTTTAGCCAGTATGGTCTGGCACCAGAAGACAACACACCACCACAACTTCAATCAAAATACAGTTTTATTTAACAGAGGACTGCAAAGACAGGCTCAACACAACCTGGGAAAGCTTGAGAAAATACACAGAGCACTACGTGCATTCACTCACTTCATTAGTGACAGACCCCAGAATCAATTACATTGGCACTTCAAACTCATGTAAAACCTCAACTTCATGCAGGTGCAAAAATGGTACCCATGACTATTCCCTAAAACTTCCCCATTTCAGCCCACCCACCTTCACTATCGCCCTCTATTAATTTTAAAGCACAGCTTTATTTAGCACATTAATTTAGTTTAAAACCAGAAACAATCTTAAAACACTTAACTCGCCCACCGCGACGTTGCCCCTCCCCACTGCGGGGGCGGGGGGCTTGGGGGTCGTTCCGTGAAGAGAAAGGTGAACGCTCTCGGCGTATCGTCACTTCAGCAGTCACTTTGGCATTAGGCAGTCTCAGGCACACAAGGGGAGATCCCACCATCAGTCCATTTCGAAAGGGCAAAGTCCAGCCGGGCTCGTGCGAATCAATACCATCAGCATTACACACAGTAGTGGCGGCACTCCTAACTTCCCCTCGCTATACTCTCTCTCCCCGCACCCGCTATCTATCTATCTATCTATCTATCTATCTATCTATCTATCTATCTATCTATCTATCTATCTATCTATCTATCTATCTATCTATCTATCTATCTATCTATCTATCTATCTATCTTAATCGCCGGCGGTCCTATCCAACCGCGAACGACACCCCCCTCCCAAAGAAAAGGTGAGTACCGCCGTCTACCTTGTCCACAATGCAGACAGAACCGAGCCACCCGCCATTGTCTTTTGCACCCCACCCCTTTTTCACACCCAGCCTCTTAATACACCACTCCCGCCCCGGTGCTTCTCATTTTCTAATCAATCTCATTAATTAGTTGCCAAGACAATATCCCAACACGCCACACACATTACATAAGCAACCCCAGGGCATTCCCAAATCATGTGAAAAAAGTACCAATTTCCCCTGTATGGCACAGTGTGCAGTTAGGATCAGGTTTAAGCTTCATACTATAGAGTTTACATGGAGTCAAATAAGTCCTATGAATAAAATCTAAAATGGATTTGTTGATGATCCGGATTCCTTGAAGAATGCATTACCATAACCCAAACACTGTCCCAATTAAAACGGTGGGAAAGGTCCGGAATATCTGACCGCCATGAAGAGTCTATTGTCAGAGGAGGATGCATTTTTTCCAGAAAAAAATTATATAATTTAGAAACCAATCCTCTTGTTCCCCGAGTTTCACGTAATGCTTTGAGTAAAGGGTGGTCTTTAAGAGGAGCCGTCCAAGGGACCCCATAGGCCTTCATGGCTGCCCTCAATTGTAAGTAAAAAAAAAAAGGTTGAGCTCTGAAGGTTAAATTGAATGGAAAGTTCTTAGGCCCTTATTTCCCTTAAGGAATAAAGGCCCTTATCACTCATTAAATCACCCAAGGAGTGAATTCCTTTGTCAAACCACTGTCGACACTGGCCAATCTTTATTGGGCGCTTACCAATTAGCAAACCATCATTATTAAAGATAGGAGAGTATGGATTCCAGTTAGAACGGATATTACAAGCTTTTTCTGCTGCTCTCCAGACCGACAGAATGTGGTTACACCCCTTTTTTAAGTATAGTAATTTTATTTTATGTAAAGTTTATTTGTTTCTATAAGTTCATTAAAATGATAAAGTTTATCTAAAATATTAAATTAGAATTCATGAACAATGAAAATAAAAGCTGGAGATTTTTATGGTTTATCATTCATCAGTGCTTCTTTTCCCAATCCAACGTTCCAGTAATTCCTAAATTGCCCAATAAAAGCTGCACGAATAAATTTGCTTACCCCACAAATAGGCCCATCTAACGATTTAGAAAAAGTTCCATCGATTCACACTTTATATCATCTCTATGATATGTAGTGTCATATCAGCCGGCCCTAACATGCAGTAATGCTTTAAACACAAGCTAATTGATAAAAATCAACAACTGATCAAGACTGATTGGCTAATGCTATTTTCCCACTTGTCAGTGTCTACAGTCTATGGTCTGTGCTCCTTTATTTATTCAGGCCTCTAAATTTAGCTTTAATCAACAAGTATAATTGATCATTACATCCTCACCTTATTCCAGAAAAATCGCTGCTCCAATGCTGAGTTGCACTGCAGCAGATGCATGTGAGATGCATGAATGTTGGGGTTGGGAGGAGGGGGCGTGTCAGAACTAGTTGATGCATGAAACCAGTACCCTGATAAAGAGGTTGACTGGCAAAAAGTATTTTATGTATTTTGAAAAAACAAAAATACTCATCTTAAATGTATTTAAATACAAATTACATTTGATTGAAGGCTTCAAAATACAAAATAGTATTTTAAATACATGTATCTGAAATACTGCTCCCCATGTAGCCATTATGCAGTGAATATAACGGAATTATGATCTCTGACTTTTAATAGTATTTTTTTTTAGTTTGGTTGTTTTAGGAGAAGAGTTGTTTTCTACTCAGGAATGGCAAACGAAATAGATAAGCCCACAGAAAATAGGAAAAGAAGTTTTGGCAGGTCATCGTCACTTTTTTTGCTCATTTACTGTTTTAATAATTAAAAAATAAAATAAAAATTTTATTTTCAGTACTTCAGTTTGCTACATTATTGCACATTTTACACATAAAACCTTTGACACTTGTTTTCAGGAAATGTACATTATCTTTCATACTTAGGCTGGCAGGCTCGCAATCTCCATTCTAGTTCATCCCAAAGGTGTTTGATGGGGTTGAGGTCAGGGCTCTCTGCGGACCAGTCAAGTTCTTCCACATCAAACTCATTTTACCATATCTTTATGGATCTTGCTTTGTACACTGGGGCACTGTCATGCTGGAAATGAAAAGGGCCTTCCCCAAACTGTTCCTACAAAGTTGGAAGCATAGCATTGTCCAACATATCTTGGTATGGTGAAGCATTAAGATTTCCCTTTACTTGAAGTAAGGGGCCAAGCCCAACCCCTGAAAAACAGCCCCATACCATTATCCATCCTCCAACAAACTTTCAGTTGGCAGAATCCAGTCAGGCAAGTACCGTTCTACTGGCATTCGCCAAACCCAGACCAGTCCGTCAGACTGCCAAACAGGGAAGCATGATTCGTCACTCCACATAACACGTTTCAACTGCGCCAGTGAGTCCAGTGGCGGGGTACTTGGTGATGTGAGGCTTGCATGCAGCTCAGCCATGAAAACCCATTCCATGAAGCTCCCGCCACAAGGTTTTTGTGCATATACTGTTTGAATGCCAGTGGAAGTTTGGAACTCTTTAGCTATGGAATCAGCAGAGCGTTGGCGACTTATACTCACCCTCAGCACTCGGTGATCCCACTCTGTGACGTTATGTGGTCTTCCTCTTTGTGGCTGTTCTTAAATGCTTCCACTTTTCAATAAAACCACTTACAGTTAATTGACTTATTGCAAAGGTGACCCCATGCTTGAATTCACTGTGCCCTTCAGAACGACCCATTTTTTCACAAATGTTTGTAAATGCAGACTGCGTTGCTATGTGCTTGATTTTATACTTTATACACCTGTGGCAATGGGTTTGATTGAAACACCTCAATTAAAAAAATAATACTGTAGGTGTGTCCCAATACTTTTGTCCGCATATTGTATATTAATTATTTTTTATTGTCAACAAGGCAGTGAAAGAGTCAGAGGATGAGGTCAGACATTTTCCATTTGTCCTTGTACTTTAACATGCGTTTTGCATTAGGTTTGTATTCAGTGTGTGTGTGTTTTCATTATAAAACAATGTTTGCATATGACCTACGTTTAAGTTTAAGCACCCTCAAAGTTGCTTGGGCATTAAGTGAACTGTATGAACCAAGTATATCTTATTTCTATTGCATTTAATGTGCTGTGTTGTAGTGGATTAGTTGGTTTCAGTTCAGCTTTCAGATATCACCACTGTGACTCTGAATAAGACATTTAAAGGGTTAGTTCACCCAAAAATCATTAGTGTCATTAATGGCTCACCTTCATCTTGTTCCAAACCTGTAAAACTTTCTTTCATCTTCGGTATAACGATATATAAAATAACGATCTTTTTAATGAAATCTGAGAGCTTTCTGTCCCTCTATTGACAGCATACACAACAAGTCAATGTGGGTCACTTTAAGTTTTTTATATGAACAGAAAGAAAACAACACAAACAAACAAAAATCTCCTTCCATTTTCAAATTCCTTTAAACAATCAGACCCCTGGAGCCACTAAAGGGACATGGTGATGAAAAAAAAAATGAAATGCGATTTTTCAAATCTAATTATGATCTAGATTAAACTTTTTGAACAACGGGGCCCAGGTGGTTAATAGTGTAGTTTTATTAATAGTGTACTTGAAATAATTTATTTTACATGATTTTAACTGTCGCATTCCATTATGTGCATGTCCTATCTTTTATTCCCATTATTGCCACAACTGCTGTTATATTTTGTGCATAAATCATGTATGATACTAAAGTTTTGGCCTTTTTCTTTCTCTCTCTCTCTCTCTCTCTCTCTCTCTCTCTCTCTCTCTCTCTCTCTCTCTCTCTCTCCCTCTCCCTCTCCCTCCCCCTCCCCCTCCCCCTCCCTTTCTTTTTTCTTGTGTTTGTTTATATTTCAGTAGAACTATTGTTTTAAATTCTGTAACCTAGTAATTAAATTGCTGTATAAAGGCACCTGACATCATAATAAATATCTTTCTGAGCTCACACTGTGAGAAAAGTCATTACAGTCTTTGTTCTGCATTTGTGACATTTGACTAAGTGAATATTTGCATAGATTGCTGACTAACAAATTGGGAAATTAGCATTTATATTTACCAAGTCTGCCTTACGACTGCATTTACTGACTGGCTTTCCACAGAAAAGATGAAGATTGTCTGGGTTGCTCTTTTCCTCTCAGCTCATTGTGAGCTGACTTTAACATTGATCAGGAAACACATTTTTATTAATAACGATGTGTCTTGGAGCGATGCTCAAAAGTTTTGCCGAGAGAATTATGCCGACCTATCCACCATAGACAGCGCAGAGGAACTTACCAGGTTCCAAAACGATGCAAAAAAGCAATTGAAAACAGAGAGCTGGGTTGGTCTGAGCAAGCCCTCCGCTAACGGTGAATGGGTGTGGAATGATGGAAGTAAAGAAACTTTTAAGAATTGGAAAAGTGATCAACCAAATGACCCAAAAACTGACTTTTGTGCGAAGAGTTTAGCTGGTGAATTGATGGACTTCACATGTGATCAAAAAAGACCTTTTTTCTGTTACAAGTGGGTGCCTGAACTGATTCTAGTAACGGAAAATAAGAGCTGGGAGGAAGCATTAGAACACTGCAGAACTGAACACTCTGACTTAGCCTGTCTGCCAACCAGTTTACATCTCTTTCAAGCCCAAAACAAGACTGCAGTCACTCAAACCCTCAGTGTGTGGACAGGTTTGCGCTTCTTGTCAGGTTCCTGGTTCTGGGTGAGTGGGGAATCTCTGGGAAACTTGGTTCAGCTGCCAGTATGCCCCGCCAATGCCCAATACTGTGGATCTCGAAACCTGAAAGCTGAAAGTTGGGAGAACAGAGACTGTACTGAGAAACTTAACTTTGTATGTTATTAAAGAGCAGGGTAAGAACCAAAGCATATATTTGTGTTTCAATCAATACATTGCTCATATTCATGACGGCAAATTTGTCATTTGTCTATTTGTTTAATCCATAACAAATATTGTAAAGAAAATTTAAATGTATATTTGAAGACACACACATTTATGCTTGGCAGACCTATTACATATAAAGTTAACATTATTATATGTTGCTTTATTTATATAATGCAGTAGAATATATATTGAAATAATGTAGTATTTTGTGTGTTTTTTTTCAGAGGCGATGGAAAGAGAACCAGATAAAAACAAATGAAGAAATTATAAATAAAAATTTGCCCTTTATTTAACTTAAAAACAATGTGAATTAGCACAAGATAATGTCTAAGCTTATACTCCTTTTTTTGCATTCTGTACATCTTATATGCTATATTCTGTACATCTTATATGCTATACATTTATAACTTGTTTAAATTGAAAAACACCTGATGATACATCACTTATACATTTGATTTCAAACTATACATTTAGTAAGTTTATATTTGTTATAGATTTGCTGTACTTTAAAAAGCTATATGCTTTTCAGTCATGAGTTTAGCAAAGAACAATATACTAGTTCAGTATCTAAAACTTGAAGATCATTGCATCAATTGTTTCGAAAAAATATACTTAACAATAAATAGAAGCACTGAAAAATAAATTGTAAAAAAGTTTTTCCTTAACACTCTGCACACCTTATGCACAAGAAGCCAAAGTTAATTTTATTATTCCTGCTGTGACATTTTGATCACTGCTATAGAGTTTATATTAATACACTAATAAAAGTCATGCTCAGAAAGTGTTTCCAGATTGCCTGTTTGTTTTGTCAATTGGTTTTTAGAGGAACTATGTGGAATAGATAATAATCACATTTTAGACGGCATTTTTCAATGTTTTTTTCCTTCACATTTTCTGAATTTTAATAAGCAATATAATGTATTAAAAAAAAAACAATCACTTAATGGATAGGTTTTTTTAGTGATTTATTTAATTTACCCAGATCAACATATATTACAGTACTTTGCAATAGACATTGTTATCCTTCTGCTGGGAGAAATCAAAAGAATATATTTGTTGAACACTTTAAATGTTTCATGTGCTGATCTTAATGGTATTTGATCCTTTTGTTCCCTTTCGAGGGAACTCGCGCTGCGACGATGATGCTTGGGAAACGCCCCTGTGTGATAGGGTCAGAAGCACGTATGTCAACTAGTCCAATGGCGAGAGGAAAAGGAAAGGATAAAAGCACATGTGGTCTGACCGGCGATAGCTTTTGTGCCTCAGCAATCGCTCTATGTTGAAACTGTCTTTCTATTTATTGTTGTCTGTCACAAGCATTTAAAACAATATTATGGCGAAAGAGTTGTGTGCTTCTCCCTGCCCGCGCTATTTAACGGGTGGGGATACACACGATGATGTATGTGTCATGTGTTTGGGAGTGGAGCATGCTATGTCAGCCTTCGAGGGGGCTGACTGTCAGTATTGTGAGAGGCTTCCACTCCGCTCTCGCCTGTCACTTTTCAAGGAAAGTGGCCAGGCTCGCGATCCTCATGGATCCGGACCCGCTCCTGCTGAGGCAGCACGGAGAAGGCATTCTTGGGGATCGCAAATGGATCTCTCGGCAGGGTTAGAGACGGGCTCTGCCCTTTCTCTTCCCTTACCCGAGGGATCCAGCGTTCTCTCGCCGGTGTCGGAAGCCCACCCAGCGGCTTCTTCCAACCGGGGTGGAGTGGTGTACACCTCAGTATACGGTGCCCGTTCCATCTTGGTGCCCTCAGGGGGCCGTTCTGCCAACCCTTGGTGCCTCCCTTGGTGCCTCAGGGCGCAGCAGTCTCCAGCGAGCACATAGCTCAGTGTCAACTCGACGCTGCGTCAAACTCTGAGGGCGGGGGGTTAAAGAAAAAATTAGTTCAGTTGGTTCCTGCCAGTATGCTTCAGAGCAGTATGGCTGTTCCAGAATGGAAGAATCTGCCAAACTGCAAAGAATACCAATATGGGGTGCTTCCATTCGGTCTATCTCTATCACCCCGCATGTTCATGAAGTGCGTAGATGCAGCTCTGGCCCTGCTCAGGCTGCAGGGCATTGGCATTCTGAACTATATCGATGACTGGCTGATTCTAGCGGAATCAGAGCAGTTGGTGGTTCGGCATTGAGATGTCGTCCTCGCACACATGCAGACATTGGCGTTGAGGCTCAATGCCAAGAAAAGTGTGCTTAGTCCAGTACAGAGAACTCGCCCGCTCGTGTAGCTGCTATCCTCCCAGCCACGAAAGAGTTAAAGCTAGGCCAGTCACACACTGTGAAACAGTTCGAGAGACTGTCAGGCCTCATGGCTGCGGCGTCCAATGTGATACCCTTTGGCCTGCTGTACATGAGACCTTTGCAGTGGTGGCTCAGGACCAGAGGGTTCTTCCCGAGGGGAAACCCACTTCGTATGATCAAGATCACACGGCAGTGTCTCTGCGCCTTGGTTATATGGAGGAAATCTTGGTTCCTGTCCCAAAGTCCAGTGATAAGAGCTCTTTGCCATCAGGGGGGTCTGCGGTCGCGTCCACTATGCAAACTGGCGCACCAGATTGTCCTGTGCCCTCAGAGAGAGTATCTTCCCTAGGAACCAGTGTATATACCAGGGTGCCAGAATATAGGAGCAGACATCCTGTCGAGGCAGGGGCTGAGGCCACGGGATTGGAGACTCCACCCCGAGGTGGTGGAGTATATGTATGGGAAGTTTACGGCCAAGCAGAAGTGGATCTGTTTGCGTCCCAGCACACGACGCACTGTCCACTTTGGTTTTCCCTCCCTATGGTGCAGACGTGGCCGAGGCTACGTCTGTACCAGGGTTTCTGTTGTCCGGTAATTACCGGACATTGGCCGGGGGAAAAAAATGAAATGTCCGACAAAATTAAATCTCTCCGGGTCAAATTGTCCGATTAAAATTGCGTAATAATCCCGGCTCCCTAACACAATATGAATTTGAGAATAAGCCTAAAATGTATAAAGCAAAAATACACAACCTTTGGCTATGTTATAAAGGAACAGGCTCTACCACTTGAAAGTTATAAAACAACATCGCTTGCTGCATTTCAAATAAAGCGCACGCCTAAAACGGCTGTAATATAGACCTAAACAACGAACGATTAAGTGTGACGTTTCAAATATGGCCAGGCCCAGGCAGGCTAGCCTTAAAAGCTTTTTTTCAGAGGCCAGACGCGACGGACGATGGTGAATCAGGAACATCTCATATAGATCAGTGGTTCTAATTCTAATCTCTAATCTTTTTTTTTCTCTCATCAAAACTGAATAGCCTATGTTCATCAGTGGTTACAGCCTATATCAAGCAGGGACACGTTTGTGTGCATTTTATTTTGTAATTTCACTGGAATGAATAGAGAGTCTCCGCAACGGCGATAGATGGAAATGCGCGTCCGAGTGAAGATTGCGCAACTCGCGCACCGCGTCATCCATGCAACTGATAGCAGCGGACACGAGCGCTCAGCTTGATTTAAAAAACAACAGACTTTAGCGCTAGATCTCTTATTTAATAGTGAACTAAATTAATGATCTGCTAGTTAACTGGAGATGTTTTATTTATTTGTATTAGGTACATCCGTGCCTCAATGTTTCAAAAGTGAATGTGTGTGAAACCATAGTAAAAAACAATTGGTGTCGATTGACGCCAATTCGACGTTCATGGTTTTTGAAAGTTAGGCTAATAATAACATGTTGCATTATATACGGCCTGATTATGTCATTTTTTAAGTTATAGCCTGCCTCCAGTTTTCCTCAACTTGACTAATTAAGAGGCGATATTTGACCGGCATATCCTAAAAATCCCCGTAAAATGAAACCTCTGCCGGTCATTTTGACCGGCACCATTTTTTTCTAGCGGAAACACTGGTCTGTACAGTTTCCCCCTGTTGCTCTGCTCCCAGAAGTTCTGGAGAGAGTCCGCCGGGATGGAATAAGCCTACTGCTGGTAGCACCACGCTGGCCGAGCCGGATTTGGTTTGCGGACTTTATATATCTCCTCGGCGGCTTTCCTGTGAAGATTCTGGTCAGGAGAGACCTTCTGTCTCAGGGTTTTTGGAGATTTGGAACCTGTGAGTTTGGCCTCTGAGGGAGCCCAACTCATAGTTACTGGTCTCTCAACTGAGGTTGCAGAGACCATCTTACACTCCAGAGCTCCAGCTACGAGGAAACTTTATGCCCTGAAGTGGAAAGTTTTCACTTCTTGGTGTCATCAGCGTCAGTGGGATCCGGTTAACTGCCGAGTTGGTACAGTGCTTGTTCTTACAAGATCGCTTTTCATCAGGGTTATCTTCATCCACCCTAAAGGTTTACGTGGTGGCCATAGCGGCTTACCACGCCCCTGTGGGTAATGCATCGTTGGCTAGAGACCCCTTGATTATCCGTTTCCTTCATGGTACTCTGGGGCTGAGGCCTGCAACTGGAACACGGGTCCCGGCTTGGAACCTGGCTATAGTCCTAGAGGACCTATCTGCGGCTCCCTTTGAGCCCCTCGAATCGGTTTCAGAAAAGTTTCTGACCATCAAGACCATTTTCCTTTTAGCTATTTCGTCCCTTAAGAGAGTCGGAGACCATCTGGTCCTTTCTGTTTCTCCCACCTGCCTTGAGTTTGCTCCAGGGATGGTCAAGGCATTTCTATATCCTAAAGAGGGCTGCGTCCCTAAAGTGCCGACCAATATACCGAGGCCTATTCTGTTGCAAGCTTTCTGTCCTCCTCCTTTTACGACTCTGGACCAGGAGCACTTATGTCTACAGACCTACCCCGTGGAAAAAAATCTGATCAGCTGTTTGTCTGTTTTGGATCACCTAAGAAAGGTCTTCCAGCTTCTAAGCAGAAGATCAGCAAGTGGATAGTCGAGGCTATTTCTCTTGCTTATGAGCTCTCTGGCCAGCCGTTACCTTTGGTGGTCAGAGCTCATTCTACTAGGAGCATGGCGGCCTCCAAAGCCTTAATTTCAGGGGTTTCCCTACAAGAGGTGTGTGATGCAGCGGGCTGGTCTTCCCCGTTCACATTTGTGAGATTTTATAGCCTGGACCTGGACGCTGCCCCAGGGTCTTAGGTGCTTATGACTTAGTTGCCAACAGTTTCTCATACAGGCAATTGTAAGTACAGCGTTTGGATATTATCGTTCCCAAAGCTTCATCGACGCAGCACGAGTTCCCTCGAAATGGAACATCTCAGGTTACGACTGTAACCCTAGTTCCCTGAGAAGGGTACAAGACGCTGCGTTGCCCTGCCATACTTCCTGCATCCCTGTGATTGACTTGTTTTGGCTATTTCTAAGCTGACACCGGTCAGACCGGATGTGCTTTTATCCTTTCCTGGACGTGAGGTCACCCGCCTGTGACGCTCACTCTCGCCATTGGACTAGTTGACATACATGCTTCAGACGCATCACGCAGGGGCATTACCAAAACGCCATTGACGCAGCGTCTCGTTCTCATTATGTCATTTATGACATTATGTCACTCTTACAATGGACAAGGATGCTTAAAAGGTTTTCTCACAAGCTACAAAACGTCTCAGGTTACGACTGTAACCTATGTTCCCTGAGAACAGGGAACGAGACACTGCATCAAATGGTGCCTTGGGGAACGCCTCAGGCGTGACAGGTGTCTGAAATCACAATCAAATCATGTCAATCACATTGACCGGCGACAGCCCGTGAATCATTAATGTGAACAATTAACATGCGACCTGACAGTATAAAAGGGCGCCTTGCAAACATTACAATATCCTTTCGTCTGAAGGGACTATTTAGTAGACAGGCCCGAGGCATGGCAAGGAGATGCAGTGTCTTGTTCCCTGTTCTCAGGGAACATAGGTTACAGTCGAAACCTGAGACGTTCCCATTGGAAAGGGAACTTGCACTGCGTCGAATGGCGCTTTGGGAAACGATATACCCACGCCGCCATGCTAAGGGGAGTGCATGCCCATTGGCAGTGACAACTGTCCGAACCAGCAAATTCAAATGAAACGCTTGAACCACTCTCACTGGGCTGTCAGTGACAGCATTCCCTACGGTCACAGCCCAAGCTATAAGCCTAGCAGGAAAACCTCCATAAACATGGTTAAATGAAAGGCTTACTTGGGCCTGCTCAAAGGCCTAAGACCACAACTTCAATTAGAGGGGGTCCCTTCTAGGGAATGTGGCTAGGGAACCCAAAGGAACCCCAGCCAATCACTATTCGGGGGAACGTACTCACCTCGAAATGCCACCAGGACGGCCTGACCTGGCATCAGTTACATAGACACTTAGTCTGGCCACTTCCTGTCTGTCCGAAGACAGAGCCTCTGGACACTTGCCTTAAGGTAAGGCATCCAACCCGAGGGACTGCGAAGCTGGCAGTGAACCACTCGGCCCGGATCTCAGAGACGGGATATCCCGGAGAGTATGACTCAGCATAATGCTTTCCAACCCTTGCCAGCGAGAGGAGTTTCTCTACTCGAACGATGGATCTACCCAGTGTTTGTGTTTCAAAACACTGATGAGGCCTGTGAAGGCCTAAGGGCTGATCTAACTGGAAGGCCTCACAGGAGGCCTATGACTCAGACTCAGGAGTCTGCATGCTCATAGTGACCCTCTGTGAGGGGAGCACATGGTCCTGATAGGCAAACCAGGCTGTAGGCAGGAAAAGAGGTTCCGGGAGGGAACCAGTAGCAGAGAATGAACAATTAAGTCGAGCCAGGGCACAAACTCGCCTTCAGCAGCTGCCTGCTAAGGCCAGCTGAAATGATAGCAAGAGGCCACTAGCTTCCTGAACCCAGCACCGCTAGGAAACCACTCACAGGGTGGCCTGGTGAGGCCTACTACCTGATAACCACAGTATGTGGGGAACTCACCTTTAGGGAGGCCTGGGGAGGCCTACTACCTGACAGTTTCCATTCAGGGAGGCCTGAAGGGGCCTACTACCTGATAACCACAGTATGTGGGAGCTCGCCTTCAGGGAGGCCTGGAGGGGCATACTACCTGATAACCACAGTATGTGGGGAACTCACCTTCAGGGAGGCCTGGTGAGGCCTACTACCTGATAACCACAGTCCGTGGGAGCTCGCCTTCAGGGAGGCCTGGTGAGGCCTACTACCTGACAGTTTCCATTCAGGGAGGCCTAGTGGGGCCTACTACCTGATAATCACAGCATGTGTGAACTCACCTTCAGGGAGGCCTGGTCAGGCCTACTACCTGACAGCCACAATATCTGGGAGCTCACATTCAGGGAGGCCTGGTGAGACCTACTACCTGAGAGTCACAGCATGTGGGAACTCACCTTCAGGGAGGCCTAGTGAGGGCTACTACCCGATAGTAAGTCAGTCTAGCTGTCCATTTACCTGTCCTTGGGGCTTGCCTCCAGGGAGGCCTGGTGAGGCCTACTACCTGATAGCCAATGTAAGTGGGAATTCGCCTTCAGGGAGGCCTGGTGAGGCCTACTACCTGATGACCATCATAAGTGTGAATTCACCTTCAGGGAGGCCTGAGGAGCCTACTACCTGATAACAACTGGTGACTATGAGCTATGAGTAACTATGAGTCCGGGTGACCTGCTAAGGGCAGCCAGCTGGGGACTCGCCTATCAGGGAGACCTGTTTGGGCCTACTAGCTGATAGCAAGTCAATTCTGGTACAAAGTTGGGAACTGTTGGGAACCATACTACCCCAACATAACTATTGGGTCCAGCCACCGGAGTCCTAATACCGCTAGCTACCTGGTAGCGGCTATAAAGTATGTACCACAATGTTGGGACTCACCTCCGAGGAGGCCTGTTTAAGGCCTACTACCCATCAGTGAGTCAACTGCCCGAACCACCATGGCCAACCATGTGAAGTAAGCTGGCCTACAGCGTCCTCTTGGGGGCTGCCCATTCAAGGATACCTGCTGAGGCCTACTACCTAACGGCACTTAAAACAAGGGGAGTACAACATACGCCACTCTGCTTCAACAGAGTCAGGAGCCTACCATCTGTACGCATGGACGTCAGCTCATGGCAATGCTCTGGCTTCAGGTGAGCGTACTTCGACCAAAAAGAAGTGAAAGCTAGAACTTTCCGCTCGACCCGAGCCATAGTGGTGCGAGGTACGAAGTACTCAGACCTACCCAGTATCACAGGGGAATACTCCCACCTCTCCCTGAGGTTTACCAGGGTGCGGGCCTGCCAGCGGCTCTAGGGGTGACAGAAAATTTATCTGTGCCCAACCTAGGGGAGTGGGGCTTGTTTGTGAGCCAAACCACCTACAACCCAACGCCCGAGCAGTAGCTCAGCGAGGTAAGTGAAGCCTAAACTGGCGGCCCAGATCCGAATGCTAGTTCTGCACGGCAGGGTCGGGCAGACAGACCCAGTCTCTTCGTGAGGCGAAAGACGGCCTAACCCTGCTCAATAAAGACATATTGTACCGGGGAGGCCTATTTGAGGCCTAACCCAGGATCTTTATAAACCATGCCTCTGCACCACGCTGCATTACTCTTGTCGCCCCAGAATGCAGAGAAGGCCTAACAACTCCCATGGGAGGAGGCTGTCATACAGGGATGATTTCTAGAAACCTACATTCACAAAGTGAAGGGTCAGAGGCAGAAATGCTTAAGCAGAGCGCCTCCACTATCCCTGGCACAGCCTAGGCCAGCTACAGAGGCGGCCCTGGTGAGGGCCAGCCTGCAAGCATAGATCTACCTGAGGGCTCGGAGGAGCCACAGCCTTACTAGAAAAATAGTTATTATTTCATACAAGGGGCTGCAGAATCGCTCAGCCCACTGAAAACCAAAACAGAGCTCAAGGGGGCGATGAACTCAGGAAAGAAGTCAGACGGACCTGTGGGCCGGACATAAGATCTATCTGAAGCTCTAGCGTCAGTCAAAACTCCAAGTAAAAAATCCTATGAGAGAGAGACCAACTACTCTACCCTGAGGTGGCTAACGGCCCAAGGGCTAACATAGTTTCACATCACAGGAGAAGCCCATACAGCTGGTGCTTCTTCCTATCGTTCTAGCCACCAAAAGGGGAACTTCAGGGCCCCAATAATCAAAAAATGTACCTTACCTTATGACATTGACATGACCCCATATCTCTATACAGGGCACGAGGTCTGTAGAGAGATACATCTTAGTGTTAGTTGCACACAAAAATTTACTCTTAAAAAAGACCCCTCAGCTCACCTGCGGCGTGCGAATTCAAGACTCACCAGACAGTTCTTTATGAACATGGGGTCTACCACCTTTACATGTCTGAAATAGGCACTCTCACTAACCAAGCTGAGGCGGGCCATCAGAACATTGTTCTAACCATGAGCCCAGCCTCAGGCCTGATATAAGAAGCGCCTGGGGAGTTGGGGAAGAGAGGAAAGGGCTAAGATATAATCACGCCCTCAGGGAAGATGATCCATGACCGACGCAATGTGCGTTTGTGCTGGATCACCTCCCTCAGATCCCTCTTCTTGCGGGAGTCGCGCCTCCTCTGCGACCTACTCCTCCACGGAGGAGGCGCACGAGAGGCGACACTGGCTCTCTGGCCCTATCTAAGGTCCTCGGACCATGATGGGCCAGGCCCTCCCATCTGTCTGGGTGTGGACACGGATCTCAGCGGTATGTATGTCCTCGATACAGCTGAGCGCGCCTTTGACTCTCTGAACTTTCCAACCACCGCCTCCACGGAGGTGCCGAAAAGCTCAGAGGGCGAAACCCGCGAATCGAGGAGAAAGCCTTTCTCTTTCTCCCCGATGTCGGCCAGGTTCAACCACAAATGTCTCTCCGTGGCCACAATCGTCACCATCGACCGGCAGATCGCGGCAGCAGTCTGTTTGGTGGCCTGGAGAGCTTTTTTTCATTTGCGGTGCAGCTCAGTAACCGCCTCAGGGGCTCCAACCCCTGGTCGAAATCCCCTAGCAGATCGGCCTGGTATACCTGCAACACCGCCATGATGTGCAGGGTAGCACCGGCCTGACCCGCTGACGTGTATGCTCTGCCATTCAACTGGCAGGATTGGAGCTCTCAGTGTCGATTGTCCCATCGACGCATACCCACGCTCTCCTATCCCCTCAACATCAGCGAGACTAGCCCACTGATGTTGGTGGATACAGGCAGAGTATGGATTATTCTTCCATGTCCTCTCGATCTCAGTATGAGATCGGGAAGAAATGAAAGGCTCACCTGAGCTGGTTCTATGACCGGGGAAAAAACGCTCTCATCGCGAGCGATTTCTCCCCCAACGAGCAGCCACGGCAGCTGCAGCCTGCCCGCAGCGCGTTCCATAAAACAAACCAGCTCAGCATACACGGGGCAGGGCGGCTGAGAAGATTCAGGATATATCCGATTATCACCACCCTCATCAGCCATCTCCTGTTTGTCCAGGAGAGCACTTGCTGCCAGACTAAGTTTTCCTTTTTTTTTTAAACTTCATCATCCAATTGCAGCTTACCCTCGTAAGCCGCCGTATCGTCTGAGAGGATTACACCCCCCTCAATGCGATCGGCGGGCTTCATCTGGGAACCTGACATCCAGACGCTGAACCCTCTTCTCTCGAGAAGAGGGACAGGCGAGAGCGGAGCATTCACAAAGAAAAATGCTCACAATTTGTACAGGCAGTTCCCTCGGAAACTGCCTGTGGGCGCTCTTCCTTCCCAGACAGAAAAACGCACAGTTCATGTGTGTCACCTTGCTTCAGATATCTTGAGCACGGGTCTGCACACTTCTGAAAGCATTTCATAATTACCTGATTTTCAAAGCGGTTACAGACAAAACAGTCCCTGAAGACGAAAAGGATATTGTCATGTTTGCAAGGCGCCCTTTTATACTTCCTGGTCGCATGTTAATCATTCACATTAATGATTCACGGGCTGTCGCCGGTCAATGTGATTGACGTGATTTGATTGTAATTACAGACACCTGTCACGCCTGAGGCGTTCCCCAAAGCGTCATTCGACGCAGTGCGAGTTCCCTTTCGAAAGGGAACAGTCATGTATATGTTTTTGTATACCTAATCATTTTTTCCCTTTTTTTGAGATAATATACTCTCAGATACATCATTATTCACAATTCAGTCATGTAAACGCAGGTTTTAACCAAGCTAATAAATGTTTCCTGGTCCCAAACACAGTTTCAAGAAAGAAAAAAAAATTAAACTGAAATTACAGAGATTTTAGTGAATTTTCAAAAGCTCAATTTTATTTTACAAATACACAACAATAATTTTGTTAGACTACACATTTGATTGTTTTACTGCCAAATACTTGAATGCAAGTGTAATTCGCACTTTATGTTATGCAACCTTGTTATAATTGCACGTTTAATGCTGCTGCTTGATGCTTTATCATAATATTTCTCTAAAGGTAAATGCACACTATAGGAATGCAAACTCTGAATGAGAGGAAATGAAACTTGCCTGAAAATAATTCAAATGACACAACTTTATAACAAGGGATAACTTCTACAACACATACTGTAAATAATGAAGGGGGAAAAAATCTGAACTATGTCAACCAGTGACTTCAGTCTAAAGCTTCTTTGGCCTAACAAACACTTGCAATAAAACATAATATCACATTACCATGACACATGGAATCAATTAGTGTAAAATGTTTACAATATTGTTTACAAAACAACTGAATGATGATTTTCTGCTCATCAGACTCTGGCAAATATCAGTAGTGTTGTAAATAAAGGATCAATCCAATACGTCACAATCAAACCAGTGTGAGGCTATTCAAGCTGTCAAAGCTTTAATTAATTTTTTTCCCCTTTTTTCTTTTGTCAAACAAAGGTATTGATTTAATAATAGCGTAGAAAAGTGGTAGCCTGTTTTAGTTTAAACGTGTATAGTACACTGGCTGGGAGGACCAGCCATTCCCATGATGCCATGAGGTACTCAGGCATCTATACCCGTGCTGACAAGCAGTTCATAGGCAGGGTCATGACCTCTGCGGCAGAGGACCACACATGCACACAGCAGCCCAAGCATCTGTGCAGAGAACAGGAAACTACGGTCAAGACATACATTTACATTGAGGATGTTGACAAATAAGATTATGAGAAAATATTACAAATATTCTGTATTAATTTATCTGTAAACATCAAGGCAGTATAGTTCATAAAAGGATGCATATGTTCAACGATGTTTTGATCAAAGAACTAACAAAACGAGAATAGCTGCAATGAACTCTAAATAAACATGATTTTATAACAAACAAATAGGCTATTACACAGCTCTCCTGATTACTGTATGGAAGCTTGTTTCCACCACGCAACCATGGAATAAAAAAATAATAAATGTAATTACGACTTTTTTTCACGCAAGTCCGAATTTATCTCACAATTGTGGGGAAGAAAAGTCAGAATTGTGACATATAAAATTATAATTCCGATAAAAAGTCGCAATTATCTTATTTATTTATTATTCCAAGGCAGAAACCAGCTTCCATACGATTCTGATTGTTCAGTAATACAGACAGTGATAATGGTGCGTTCCAGATAAACAGAACTCTGTGGGAGCATCTCAATCAGCTCCCTAGGTCATGACTCAGTATTGTGTACATGAATTCGGGTCTTTGTGATTGAATGGAAAGCGTTTAGAAGTGACAAATTCAACTTGGATATTCGCTGTATATCAAACCGCTCGACTTGGTGTCACAAACAATTGGGTCCGAGTCCGACGGTCAAATGGATCCGCCAAGGATAAACGATTTTAAATGTAGATTGAAGATAGGCTGTTATTATCTCTGTTAATTTCATGTCTAGCATCCCTCCTCTTGCTCTCATGTCTCATAATAACACAAATTACGCCATGTATCGTCAGTTATAAAGTTTTTTAAATGACCTCAGAGGACGTCTTGTTGCTAGGCCGATTGTTTTGTACATTTTATTTGTCTTTGCCTATTATAATATTCAGGTTAGATTATTAAATAATTTGGAATCAATCTTTCATGTCCACGTATTTATTTATTTGTAACCTGATTAGCCAGGTTAGTTTTTCCATGTGGTGTTTCCATTATTTTACACTCCCTGTACTTACTGCTATGGTATGGCAATGGTTGGCCTCAACTGCAAATTACCTGTATGGCAGCGAATGTTAATGCAGCCAGTATGACGTACAGCATAATGTCCTTAAGTTTCTTTACTACAAGAACTTCACAGCCCTGTAACAAGAAGTTCAGTTATAATAAATTAGTCATTTAATAGTTTTGGACTTCTGGAGAATGTGTGTGAGGGTGTTACCTCTGGGTAAAGGTCTCCTGGTCGCATTAACGTCCCAGTGCAATTACTGATGGTGGGTTTGCAGCAGCTCACTGGAACGCTATTGTTTTTGGACTCAATAAACCAGTGAGTGTTCATCCAATCAGAGTAGTTATGAATGCCGCAACAGTGGAGCTAAAAGTGAACGATTGTAAGAAGAGAGATTTAGAGAGAATTGGTGAAAAGACTATGAAAAAAGAGAGGCAAAGGAACTGATAGTGTTACTTGTCGCTGCACATAGTCAATGGCCCTGCTTGGAGCGTCTGTGTTGGTGCCTTTATATTCATTATATACTTTCTGAATAGAGTGATTCACCAAAGCCTCGACCTTTTGGAGAAGAAGAAAATATTTTTAGTGTTTTAAACAATGACACTGTCAAACTACCCACATGTGCACATGTCATTTTATTATTTCCAAGTTACCTTGGCTCTGTAAATATACCCTAGCACCACTACAACCACCTCTGTAGCGAAGACCAGTAGCAGCACTGCTGAGAACTGCAGAAAAATCAAGAACAATCAGGAAAGATTCAGAATAAAAAGCTGCTCTATATGATCTATATATGTTGAAGTGAGGGGTGTCAGACTCTAGTTTACCGTGACCAGGCCGCAGCGGCTTTCTCGAATGGTGGCACAGCAGCCAATGAAACCAATGACAAAAAGAAGAGTGCCCACAGCAATTATCACCATGGCAGGGATGAAAGTGTAGATATCCTCAAAAAAATGATCATAATCATCATATGTAATAAAAACATAGGCCCCAATGTAGCACAGTATACCTGCGGCAGCCTGGGAAGGGTGCAACAAAAATATTGTTAGTGGTTCTGAAATTGCAATTTTTATAAAAACCTGTTTTGAGAGATTAAAACACCTTTTTTTTGTAATTTTTGTTGATTGTCATTTTAATTCCAATATATCAAATTAGGCATCATTTTATACAGTTATCTCTTTTTTGAGCCTGATTTAGAGGCAATATCACGAACAACCTGTATTGTTATGTCTGTCTGAACGAATCAGTTGTCTCTAGGCCTGCGAGGGTCCAACTAAAATTGTCACAATTACTATTACACATTTATTATATATAGTATTTAAGTTGTGTATTGACAAATATGAAATAATTGTAGTGTTATGCATCACACGCCACCATATTTATTATATAGGCTTTATACTTATACCAATTATAATAGGCTTACCAATCGTGTACTTCAAGTTTCATTATTACACTTGATTAAGATAAAAAAATTATTGAAACAGGTGATGATTGATTTGACTTGAAGATTTAAGACAAATAAAAGCTTTAAAATTTTCAGAATTGATAAACAAAAACTAAAAAGTGCTACATATAAATCCCTAAACAATTATATTGTAGAAAGACGATTTTCCTTGCAATTGCAGTCATCACAGAAATTGGGGATCTTATTTAGCGGATCTTAGATTATGGAATAGCCTTGATTGAAAATACCAACATGACACATAAAGGACAAAATAGACAGATCTATTGAAATTCACCGGGTGAAATTTAGGGCTTGGATTCTTTTAATGATGATTTGAGTCAAAAATCATAATAGTTTTCTGTCTATTAAAAGCCTGTCGATTATACATGTAAACAACAGCTCATTCGCTGTAGCTCGTGAAACGTTATCCCTGCAGAGCTATGCCGTAGTGCCCGCTAACCACTGCATTCCAGCTACTGTAGCCAACTTACCCAAAATATCAGATTTAGGAAGACTAAAACCGTCTTCGAAGAAATAATACCACATTGTCCCATGATCACGCTGAGGCTAGGGTAAATATTTTAATCCAGGAGAGATATTTACGTTAATAGCAAATGCATATCGTGCGATTGTCAAGCTCCGCTAGTCAACACTTAACAGAGCATCCAACTGGACAGCGGCAGTCACGTGTCCCACTGACCTCAATAAAGCGAACTGTGCTATTTGTTCTCTAACAAACAGACAGACAGACAGACAGGCAGACAGACGCTAATAAAACTCAGTCCAATGTCGTGTTGGTCTAAGAAACTGCGCCAACCGGTGTTCCTTAGGTCATTTGTGACTATTAAAACTATTAAAAATGTATGAGTCTAATGAATTGCTCAACACCTGAATTTAGCGAAGAACACAAATGTCTCATTGATTTAAACAGTTAATTTAAGGGTGATTTTTAAATTAGGGGAACTTTTATGTCCCCAGGTTATACATTCATGTTAAAAATAATATATTATAAAATAAATAGTTTAGTTATTTCAAATCATATTTATTGCACTACCAAAAAATGTTATATACTAAAATCAGTATGATTTCCGTTTTTAAAAATGTTTTCATCACTAATATTTGGCTACTCAGGCCTTGTCCCCAACCCAGACTTTAAAACTAATCTGCTCTGAAAATGTGATAAAATGTTATAATTTCATTAAAAAATCACAATATATGTTTAAACAGTAACTTAAAAAGGCACTTGATGCATAATCCGGGTTCATATCTGTGCAATTTGTGAATATTTTTAACAATTTAGTATTGTCCACAACAATACTGTCATTACCGCGACAGTATGATTACAACAAGGATTTTTTTGAGGGGAAGACTTGTTTATGCCGTAACCATGGAAATGAACACTAGTAGAGGAGCACATGTCAGCCATGAAAGAACAGTGAAATTTGATGTCTGAAAAAGTAAGTAATTTAATCATGAATTCCTTCTGATCATGGAGTAGACTTATTCAGCGTCATTACCATAAATGCTGTAGCAGCAATATTTTGATAAATATTTATATATATTCACATGATTTATGTGTATTTAAAGTTATTTTTGTATTAGCTGTTGAGTAATGTTAGCAAAACCATGACCTAGCATCTTTTTTCCTGAAAAAAATAAAAAATGTCATTACCGCAACACGTCATTACCAACACACAACTTGTTGTGATGGTAATGACAAGTGATGGTGGTAATGACATGTTCTGTGTCACTATCTATATCATAATATGTGTTTATAAATGAAGTTAAAGAAGCATAATATTGTGATTTTACAATGTAACTTAAGTGAGATGCCTTACTTCCTAAAACTATTTTTTCTTATTTTTTAACCAGAATGGCTCCCAAGAAATCAACTGAAAGGTCTAGAGATTATAGAAAAAAATTTAAGGAAGATCCTGTAAAATATCAGCAGTACATTGACAGAGAAAAGGAAAGATATAAAAGAAGAAAAGAAACAGGAAAGCTTAAAGTAATCTCACAACTTTCAAAACGGGAGCAAAGACAGAAACGCAAACAATGGAGAGTTAACCAAATCAATAAAAGAGCCAATGACAAAATTCGACAGGAAGTACAACACTATATAGCTTCAAACACCCCATACCCCCCCCCCCCCCCCCCCCCCCAACATCTCCAGACATCCCCCCAAGATCTCCAGTGCAACAAGGTCAGAACAGTGAAAATGAAAATCGTGAAACTCCTGGCAGAAGAGGTCGTAAGAAAGTTAAGGCAAATAAAGCAAAAGTCTATCGTGATCTTATTGCTATCCAAAAGAAGCTACAAATGGCACAGAAAAAAATGGAAAAATACAAAAAAAGATGCCTTAGGCTTTCTGGACGGCTTTCACAACTAGACTCCCCAAAGCAAAAAACAAAAAAACAAATGAAACTGCAACCAAAGGCGCTAAAGAAGACACTGCTCTTCCACAATGTGGTACTCTCTGAACTCAAAAACAAATACAAACAAGCTGGAGTGAAAAACAAACAGATTGTTGCCAGGATTCTATCTGGAAAGGGACTGAAGAAGTACCGTTTTTTAAAGGAAGCACGCCGTCAGGTTGGATTCTCTTACAAAATAATGCACAGCAACAGAAACAGACCAGCGGCTTTCCAATTCCACAGGAAAGAATACAAAAACAAAATGAATACAGATACAAAAGGAACAACTAAAGAAATTCCTGGAGCGAGATGACAACAGTCGACCATCCACAGGAAAAAGAGAGACAATTACCAGAAAGAAAATCGAAATGCAGAAGCGTTTCTTTAATGACAGCTTGTATAACCTCTTTCTGAAGTTTAAGAGGGAATATCCACATGCCAAACTTTCATATGCCGAATTCTGCAAAAATCGACCATTCTGGGTTGTTGCACCATCTGCAAAAGACAGAGAAACTTGCTTGTGTAAGACACATGCAAATACTCAGCTAATGGCTGACAAATTGTTCCACCATAAGGTTATAGCATCAAACAAAATTGACAGGCTCATGGAGTCATTGTGTTGTGACAAGTCAAGAAAGAGATGCATGTACAGAGTGTGATATCTGCCAGGAAAAGCAGCTGGAAACAAGAGAGTTTGACAGTTCTCTGCAGACCCACTGGTTCAGTTGGAGGCATAAAGTAGAAGAACGTGAAAGAAAAACCAAAGATGGGCTAAAAGAAAAAATCAATGTCCATCTCACAGTGAAAGAAAAAACTTATGGAACACTTGAAATTCTCCTAGAGGATTTCACCACTGCCTTAAAAGATAAATTTGGACGGCACACTTTCAACATTCAGCACCAGCACTCCACACTACGTCATCTCAAAGAGAATATACATGAGGATGAAATTATTATTCAGATAGATTTTGCTGAAAATTACCTAGGCAAATATGCATCAGAAGTGCAAGCTGCTCATTTTGGTGACTCACACAAACAAATCACCCTACACACAGGAGTTGCCTACACAACCAAAGAAGTTTTGTCCCTGTGTTCGATTTCTTCTTCAATGAGGAATGATCCATCGGGTATCTGGGCACACCTCTCACCAGTGTTGTCTTACCTCAAGGAGCAAGTGCCAACAGCTACCACACTTCATATCATTAGTGATGGCCCCACAACACAGTACAGATCAAAGAAGAATTTCTTCTTACTTTCAACTGTGCCATTTGATTTAGGATTTCAAAGATTGACTTGGAATTTCCTTGAAGCTGGACATGGAAAGGGCCCTGCGGATGGGGTAGGGGCAGCTGTTAAAAGAACAGCAGATGCCCTTGTTGCACGGATCTGCCATCAGCTGAGGTCTTATTTGAAGCATTGTCTGAACAACAAACAAAAATAAAGCTCTTTTATATCAAAGAAGATGATATTGCAGCCAATGATGACTTAATTCCCCAACAACTGGGACCATGAAGATTGACCAGGTAAATTTCAGGTAAACTTATTTAAATATAATGTGGATAATCAGCAACACTAACTGTCTTCCCCTTCTGAAACAGATTTTCACCAACACTCCAGGACAATTCAAGTGGCGAATACTTAGCTGCTTCTGCTCAGCTCCAGATGAATGCAAATGCTATGGTCCACAGTCGGTGACAATGTGCAAAGGGCCCACTACAGCCAACGGAGCTTCAAACGTAGATGTGCCTCTGATGGATGCACAAGCAGGTTTTTCTAGGGTCACTGAAATCACAGACCAACTGAAAGGTTGTTGGTGTGCTGTGAAATATGACAGGGAGGTATATCCAGGAATAATTCAAGATGTGGATGCAGAGAATTGCATTCTTGTTAAAACTTTGAGTCGTGTAGGCCAGAACCGCTTCTTTTGGCCTATGAGGGATGATATTCTGTGGTATCAGCCACATGATTTTCTGAGTCTTATCCCACCACCTCAGCCAGTGACGAAAAGGCACATGATGCTGCCAGTAGATGTCTGGGAGAAATTGTTCTCCCACTGATAAGAGATCTGTCAAGAGGGCGGTCCTTGGAGAAATATAGTTCTGGATATTCATGTTAGGTCCACTAGTGTGCTCTCTCCCTCAACTTTGTTACTTCCTCTTTTTCTGTTAGTGGGCCCTAAATTAAAATGCAGGAAAAGTGCAAAGTCTATGTTTTATAACAAGGACAATTCTTTATGAAATTAAATTCGCTTATTTTCAGCTTATTTTAATGAGTAAATTTTCAGGACACTTTGCTCATTGAGTGACTACACTACGCCTGTCATTTAAACTAGGGCCCAGTATCTCTTTCTCTCCCCATCCCATCCATCTCCCTTTATCATCTCTATAATGTTCAAATGTTCAAATACATGTTTGAAAGCAAACACATTTCATTATGCATTATTAGTTACCCAATGCAACTTTTTGCAGTTTGCAGTTTTTAACCCAAAATAATATTTCACCTCTCAGTCATAGTTATGAAATGTTTATGAAGGATATTTTTATGCTGTTTTATCCTATTGTTACAATTGATTCTCTAGAAAATATTGTATGGTTTCTTCATGATTGAAATAAACATGTTCAAGTTGATGGTTGTGTCATATTTATATATATCTCCTCACATCTGTCAATTTCTTTCAACAACACTCACCAGAAGTCATTATTTAAGCCTTTAAATTTGCTTTATGTATCAGTCCACTTTTCATTTATGTCATTACCAAAACACTATGTCATTACCAGAACAGTATGTCATTACCGCCACGTTGCTTAATTTACTGCAAAAATACCTTTAAAACTGTTTTATGCTCAATCTTGAGGTGCTACATGAAAAGCCTAATGAAATACTCATCCACCTATTCAAAGAAAAAACATCTAAAATTAATTTTCCAGAAATTAAACAAAAGTGTGCTTTGATGAACACAGAAAAACACAGTTTGCTGGTAAGAACAAGAAAATATATGTCATTTGCTGAATGGAAACATTTTGTTTTTTATACGTATTGTTGAAGGTTAACAATGTTTGCAAGATAAATAGCCTAAGTTTAAATGATCTCCTTGATACATTCTTTGCATTATGAGTCTTTTTGATGTTGTGATGGGAATGACGTTTTGCAGTGCCAGTTGGCAAATAGATATAAAATACTCAAATTACATTTAAGCTCAGTCGTGGCCATTATCATATCTTTACATCAAAGCATGTAAACATTGTCTTGACATAATTCTAACAAAATTCAACCAAATTTCATTCATCAAAATGTAAGATGGCAAAATAGCCCCCAATTGAAGAATCACCCTTAAAGCTAAGATGAACAAGCGCTGACATTCTCAACAGCAATGATGATGAACTGAACACATTGCTCCATGAATGATTCAGAAGACTTTTCAATCTAATCGCCGTCATTTACGTCATTTCTTGCAGAAATGTAATATGGAGGACCAGCTATACCATATTTAAAAATAAATACAGAAATAAATAAATGCTCAATAAATAAATAAGCATACAATTTATTGCCCCCAAAAAATACAATAAACAAATAAATGTAGGTAGAAATTAAATTATACAGTGAGACATAAATGGAGATATCTCTTAATTAGCTTCTTTATTTATTCACCTTTGTAATAATTACCTTATTTATTTATGTGTATGTTATAATATTTTTGTCTGTTTTATTCTTCCTTTGTATTTTTTTAACCCTATTTATTTCTTCAATGCTATTTATTTCTGCCTGTCGTTTTTACATGTCTGTATGCATTTCTGCCTCATTATGCAAATGAGGAGGGGCTGTCTTGGGGGGGTCAACTTCTGCCAATTGGTTGGTTAGCATTTTACTGCCTCGGTCGAATCTACATGGCTTTTCCCCGCCATACAGCATTGTTTAGTAATGTCGCTGTAAGTTTGAGATCTGAAATGTTTTTTTCTGTGGTCCTTTGAACATTCTTTTTAACTTTTACTTTACTTTTACATAAACAGCTTCCAGTTCGAGTATCAGTGGTGTGGAACCCGAGGAAACATTTCAGATCTCAAACTTACAGCGTTCTAATTCTTCCAGTCTATTAGCAGCTTCCCTTAAGAGGTCGGACACTGAACGTCTGCCTGCTGAGTTTGACACAACTAAACAATGCTTTTTGGCGGGGAAAAGCCATGTAGATTCGACCGACGCAGTAAAATGCTGACCAACCAATGGGCAGAAGTTGACCCCCTAAGACAGCCCCTCCTCATTTGCATAATGAGGCAGAAATGCATACAGAAATGTAAAAACGACAGGCAGAAATAAATAGCATTGAAGAAATAAATAGGGTAAAAAAATACAAAGGAAGAATAAAACAGACAAAAATATTATAACATGCACATAAATAAATACTTAAAAAAATTAGTAATTAATAAATAAAGTTGAAGATTATAACGGACAATAAATAAATAAGGCAATTATTACAAAGATGAATAAATAAAGAAGCTAATTAAAAGAGATATATATACATTTATGTCTCACTGTATAATTTAATTTCTACCTACATTTATTTGTTTATTGTATTTTTTGGGGCAATTAATTGTATGCTTATTTATTTATTGAGCATTTATTTATTTCTGTATTTATTTTTAAATATGGTAGAGCTGGTCCTCCATAATGTAATGTTCCTATTGAATTTTATTGTAACAAATACCATATAGGCAGCCTACTAGTTAGGGTATGAGGTGCTATATGCGTGGTTTTACCTATGGTTATCATGATCTAAATGTAGCATATGGAAGACCAATGGTTAATTTTAATAAAAGCCAAACACTTATTACCATTTTAACCTAAAAAAATTAAATCGTTACAATTTTTACAGATGTTACATTTTTTTATTATTAATTAACATAAATGTACATCTGTGCCATCAAAGAGGTGTTTACACCTGGCCACCTCATGCGTTTCCTCAGATCGGATGGCTATCGGATTTGTTCAAAGTCAGGCAACACAAACCGGTTTCATGATTTGAAACATATCACCTAGCACATGCAGAAACTAAGAACTTAATTTGTTTCTATTAAGATGTTTCTTTTATTTAAGAATAAAAACTGAAAATTGATTTTACTTAAGTTAACTCATGCATATTTTGATGTAGAGTTGTCAAAAAGTAGCCTACCGACTTCGGCACCAAGTCGATAGCTGAAATTAAAAAAATGTGACGCTTCGAGCGCTGTTGAACGGAATCGTAAACACCTCTGATTGCCCATTGTGCTCACGACACGCGCTCGTCTGTGATTGGCTACAATGATCCGCGCTTCAAAAACAAGTTGTAATTAAAGCTGCTAGCAGCATTTAGCGGTGTTCAAGCAGTTAAGGCAGTTAAGGCAGTTAAGCGTATAAGCATCAAAAGACATTAAGTTTTATGTAGCAAGCATTTAAACATTTCCATCATAGATGGAATAGACTATTTTTAGCATGATTTGCCATGATATACAGTATTTTATTGTGATTTTTCAGGCCTTTAATCACAAAACCATCAAAAGACATTAAGTTTTATTTAGCATACATTTAGCCACTGACATAATAGATGGAAAACACCATTTACAGCCAATACAAGCAATTTACCATAGGAAATACATGGTTTTAAAGCTTTTCAACAGTTATAGCGCCACCTATTGTCCGATCTCCATAAAACTTTGCATGCTTGTTAATGATGTTATGTCACATATGCTCACCAATTTTTGTGAAGTTCTGATTTTTTATTTATGATTTATAGGCTTTTGAGTGTGTTTTGACACGCCCCTTTTTATAAATTATCCTGTTATAGCGAACCAAAGAGCAAAGTTCAACTTTTTTTCGATAATTATTGATCTAGAGAGTCCAGAGAATTGTCCTAGACTGGTCTGGTTCCAATCGGGCCAAAAACCAATTTTTTTTTTTTGCTCAGATCGAGAATCCGAGATATTCATCTTGTCCGTCTTGAGCCAAGGAGCACAGTGGTGTAAAAACTTGATTCTAAGTCAAACGGTCCAGGAGTTATGAGCAATTTAGTACTTTTGGTTGCTGTAGCGCCACCTACGGGCCAATCAGGGTCATACTCTGATAGGTTCTCCCCAAACTGAGGCCCTACCACCTGGCCAGGTTTCAAGTCTCTAGGCCTTACGGTTTGGGCTGCACGATGCGTTTTAGTTTTTTTTTTTTTTTCAAATAGCAATTACAATAGGTTTTCAGCACTTCGTGCTTGAACACCTAATAATGGGCGACCTTTTTGACAGTTATAGCGCCACCTATGGTCCGATCTCCATGAAACTTTGCATGCTTCTTCACCATGTTATGACACATGTGCTCATCAATTTTTGTGAAGTTATGAGTTTTTATTTATGATTTATAGGCTTTTGAGTGTATTTTGACACGCCCCCTTTTCTAAATGACCCTGTTACAGTGAACCAAAGGGCAAAGTTCAACTTTTTTTTGATAATTATTGATCTAGAGAGTCCAGAGAATTGTCCTAGACTGGTCTGGTTCCGATCGGGCCAAAAACCAGGGACTAGTTCGCAAAAGTAGGTTTTGGACAAAATTGGCCATAACAAATTTTTTTTTGCTCAGATCGAGAATCCGAGATATTCATCTTGTCCGTCTTGAGCCAAGGAGCACAGTGGTGTAAAAACTTGATTCTAAGTCAAACGGTCCAGGAGTTATGAGCAATTTAGTACTTTTGGTTGCTGTAGCGCCACCTACGGGCCAATCAGGGTCATACTCTGATAGGTTCTCCCCAAACTGAGGCCCTACCACCTGGCCAGGTTTCAAGTCTCTAGGCCTTACGGTTTGGGCTGCACGATGCGTTTTAGTTTTTTTTTTTTTTTCAAATAGCAATTACAATAGGTTTTCAGCACTTCGTGCTTGAACACCTAAATATACATCACTCTCTTCACCGAGCGCTCACACTTTGCACAGATACAGACGGGACCATTTGAAAGCAGGGGCACGTTCAAGTTCAAAACGGCACGCAACGTTTTGCTACGGTTTCCGGGTTGAACGTCATGTTTCCTGGAAACGGTGTGCAACGGGGTTTGAGATATGTTTTCTCTTGTTTGGTGGGTGTGTCAGAACTGCAGTCCAATCAGCATAGCCTATATAAAGCACGCGGTATTAAAGGGAACTCGCACAATGGGTTCAAGGAAAGTAATTTACAAATGTGTTCGATGTAGCTCGGTATACGCAAAAACTGAGGATATTAAAAGACATGTTTGTCGTAAGTTTTATTGTAAAAATATAGGATATCAACATAATGATGTAGTTGTTTATATTTGTAGCTTCATTGCAAGTGTATGACATTTGGTATAGAAATGAACAATGGTAATTAAGTGTGCTTTTCCTAAAAATGAGAAAGAAAATGCAGGGTATTAAAACAGTATGAACTACAGATAAAGTCAGCATGTGAGGCTAAATAGATGTGTTTTAGTCTGAATTAGGTAAGATGTGTGATTCCATTTCAGTTTCCATAAATCCCTTCACTGGATTGGGATGTTCTCTTGTGTTCTGGGCGGCAAGTGCAGTAACTGTAACATCGGGCATATTTTGTAGTATTAAACACATATTTATACCGACTTCATCAGGCTCCGAAAATTCTTCACAAAGAACACAAAGAATGGCCTTTCTCAGCTGCCATAGTTGCAACTCTTGCGTCATCATAACAGTGTGTTCAACGCATCACTGTTTCTGTTTAAAAAACGTTGTGCAACGTTTTGTCGGGGCTGAACGCAGCCCTGGTGTCTATCAGCGGACCGGTCATTGATCATTGTAGCCAATCACAGACATATCCGATGAGCGCGTGAACACAATGGCCAATCAGAGGTGTATACGATTCCGCTTAAAAGTGCTCAAAGTGTCCCAATTTTAAAATTTCAGTAACGACTTGGTGCCAAAGTCGGTAGCTACTTTTTGACAACCCTAGTAGAAATTTAAATGTTGTTTTATATATATATATATATATATATATATATATATATATATATATATATATATATATATATATATATATGCCTACTACCTCAGATTTTTGAGATGTTCACCATTTTGGCAAGTGTTTGTCATGTTCAGACAATAAAGAGTAGGCATAGTTTAAAACCACAATTAGCCTAACTGTCTGATTTATTTCACTCAGGAGCAAAATCTTTCTTTAAACTTGAAAGAAATAAAGACTTGACATTTATCGTGATAATTTTTTGTGCCGTAGGCTATAGGCTATCCCAGCCCTATACTTTCCGAGATAGCCTGTTGTGCTTTGGTTGATCACTTTTTAGTTGTTTTTTTCTTCGCTCTTGTCTCGAATTTCCTTCTGATGTTTTCTGTCCAGTAATACCAATTACAGCTCATTAATCAACGAAAGCACCAAGAATAACTGTTCTCTAAATCTGTCAATCTAACCACTCATCTGTTTAACACATTCACTGAACTTTCACAGAATATAGAAATTTAGATACAAATTATGACACTTTTAACATTGTAGTTGCATGCATGAGCAACTGACTTCGGTAATTTAGTCTTTATTTAATACAACTTATTGAAAAAAAAAATACAATTCTGACATCCTCTAAAAATAAATATACAAGTAACTTGTTGCATTTCTTGTGACATGGAGGTGGTTAATTAGTTAAGAAGCAAATTACAGTTGATGAAAAAGCAATGACAAATTCCATGTGAATTGAACCTTTGAAGATTTCAGGCAATGGAAGTCATCATCATTTTTTTACTGTCTTGGATGTAGCTTTCTAATATCTTCATTAATATTGCAGTCTCCTAGAACAACCAGAAACAGTTCATATGAATTAATTGTTGATGTGTGGTTAACATGCAGAATTGCGCAACTGACATTTTAAAACAAACAAGCAAATTCATTTAAATCACATTATTCATGAAAAGTATTTACAACAGAAGAATATTCTCTCTCATATTTCATCAGTCATTTCAGACCAGAGTGCAGTTCAAATCGACTGAAGATCCAGTCTCGGTTCTTACCGGAACTTTATGGCGGATCTCCGGCAAGTCGAGGTGTGCTTGAAGCGCGATCCTCAGCATCTCCTGGTAGAGGTCCACGGGCTCGACCTGCTGGGGATTCAGAGCAGCCTCGAAGGCTTTCATAGTGGAGTCGTCCTCGGGCGGCAAGCGTTCGCTGTCCACGACACTTTTCTTCCCCATAAAATGACCTTAAGTGTCAAATCACAGTTCTGTTCTAGGTATATCACGTCATATGTAGCACAATAATGAGTCATGTATGCACCTCACCTGTTGCCCATAAATTTCCTCTCGGGTTAACTTTGATCTTTGCAACTTTGTTTCTTAATTCTGTCAAGTCCAGGCTCACCGAGGACGTTATTGGGATGTAAAAAGAGAACAGCACAAGGTACGTGAGGAATCCACAGTGACAAAAACTGGCTACACTTAATCTGGACATTTCTAAACGTTGTCGGTGTCTCCTTCTCTCTCTCAATGCGCTACATCTACTACGACTGGGGGAGTCAGGTGTTGTTTTTATATCGCGCGGATGGGAGGGCTGGGTATGGTGTCGTGTAGTAGCCTATAACTTATTGCGTTCCATTCAGGTCCTGCGAACAGCTGCGACGTTGTCAGTATCTGCAAATATGGCGCGTGTTGTGAATATAAGCGACCCTATGGAAAAGTAATTTTCACTTGCCAACACGTGCCAACATTTTGCAGAGTCAAATCTCTCTGATCTGCAGCGTTGAGTTCAGCACCATGGACAACACTCACATCACATGCTGCTAACAGGGTGTTGGCTTCCTAAAGGATTTCACTGCAAGATGTTTATCCTTGTTGTTCTTTTTTAAATTGTTTGTCTTAATTCCTCATTCTGTGTAATGTTCAAAACAATGTCACATAAATCATATTTTTATAAATAATAATTAAATAAATGGTCAGTATGTTTTTGAATGGGTTCATACTTCTGGTACAAATGATTTAATTGCCATTTGTAATCAATACAGATTATGTGTTCTTTGCATTATGATCCATTCATATGTTTGTTAAATGCAAAAAGGTCAGGTTCAAAAATGATCTTGTGAGTCAAATCACACAATATAAACTGCCGATACTTGTCAGTTATGACGTTATGTGAAATAGATTTTTTTTCGATGATTGGGTCAATGGTATGGCTTACTCTAAAAAGCTTGGTTAAACATTATACAAGTACATCAGTAAAGAAATAAACTTTTATACCTTTTTATAACTTTCATAGAAATCAATTAGTTTCCCTGTGGGAGGAGGGGTGTTTCCTTAGTTTTCCGAGTTGGAAGGAGGGGGGGGGGGGGGGGGGGGGGGGGGGGGGGGGGGTTCTGGGGGTGCTAAGGGTTGAATGTGAAAATGCAATCCATTACCACAAGTGACACCTATTTTCCCAATAGCCTGACATCCTGAAACTCCAATGGTGTGACTCCACTGACTACACATTGGGTTCATTTTTTTTCTCTGAAGTCTGAAACAAATGGGCCAGTGACTCACAAGGGACACAGCATGCCATAAAACTCAGATGTGTGGAAGCGGATAATGGCTGATTAATGCTGAGAATTTAAAGGTGCTAACCTTCCCCTGCCTCACACCTTTCTTTTATGATAAGAGACTAAGAACTAAGCTGTAGTAAGTTAGAGTGCAGAGAGAGTGTAACCCTGAACCTGTCCTGTCTCTCACCCATGCCATTTTAACATTTACACACTTTTTAAAGTGTGAAAGAAAAAAAGCAGAATGAATCATGTTTTATGACGCTGAATGTGATAAACACTATCTAATTATCACTTTGTGTTAGTTGCCCTTTTTTAATAGATGCCAGTGAGGGAATATGTGTCTTGTGTTTTGACAGGATAAATTGAAGCAGCAGAGACAGATCAAATCATTTTCAGAGGTAAGGTAAATAATTTATAGATGGCCATTAAAAGTTAAAATTAATGATGATTTAAGTTTCTGAATATGTGGAGTTTATCATAAAATTTCCATAAATGGCAAAATAATGTATTGATTCAAATGTGAGACTGATCATGTGAATGGTTCTGATCTACAAATTAGAAAGACACATCACACATCACACAATACACTTAACACCTCAGAAAACTTAAATGTGATTGATAACTCAACCTTTTAAAGATATTTGTATCACATCATTCATCTTGCATTAGTTCAGTACACTGGAATAATAGCTATTAATGGGTGGCATGGTAGCTCAGTTGGTAGCATAGAAAGAAGTTCCCTGGGTCGAGTCCTGGCTGAGCCAGGAGGCATTTCTCTGTAGAGTTTGCATGTTCTCCCTGTGTCGGCAAAAGCAGAAGTTAATTTAATGATTTTGCATCAAAAACAAAAACAAAATTCATATGATTTGTATGACAACTCCAATTACTCCTTACGGTTGCATAAATAGGGGTTCATATAGAGTGTTTTCACAGGCTGTTAAATGTCCATGAAAGTACCAAAATGTCAGGGCAAGTAACTGATGGAAAAGTCACTTTAAATCAGAGTCTGTTGTGAAAACAGAACATACTTCTTCCATTTAATATGTGTGTTAACATATTTTTAAGCCTAATCTCTAAACTGAATGTTTTGGTAACACTTTACAGTAAGGTCTCATTTGTTAATATTATTAAAGCATGTGACTAACATGAACTAACAATGAGCAACATATTTTTACAGCATTTATTAACCTTAGTTTATCTTACTAAATAAAAATGTCCATGTTAGTTCACAGTGCATTAACTAATTATCTTAAAAATGAATTAGTAAATGTTGAGATTAACATTAGCTTGATAAATGCTGTAAAAGAATTGATCACTAATGCAGTTAACAGTCTTCCGTGTTGTATTCTCCCACAAATTAACACCACTTCTGTTTTCAAAATATGTTGTAAAATAACTATCCTAGTGTTGTGATTCCTGTCGGTGTTCCCCTGTCTTGTCCCATGTTTAGCTGTTCCCCGTTGTCTATTAGTCTTCTCAGGTGTCCCTGATTAGCCACGCCCCTTTGTTATCTTGTTTAGCTTGTTTTCCTGTCTATTTAAAGCAGTGGTTCTCAACCTCTCCTGCAGGGACCCCCTGACACACCATGTTTCTGTTTTAACCCTGAAATGGCACACCTGATTCAATTAATTGAAGGCTTAATGAGTAGTTGACTAATTGATTAATTAACTAATTCCTACTTCCTACTCTAATAATGACTCATTAAGCCTTTAATTAATTGAATCAGGTGTGCCATTTCAGGGTTAAAACAGAAACATGGTGTGTCAGGGGGTCCCTGCAGGAGAGGTTGAGAACCACTGCTTTAAAGGGTTAGTTCACCCAAAAATGAAAATTAAGTCATTAATTACTCACCCCCATGCTGTACCAACCCCGTAAGGCCTCCGTTCGTCTTCGGAACACAAATGAAGATATTTTTGATTAAATGTGACAGCTGGATCACTCCTCCATAGGCTGCCTAAGGGATTGAATCCTGACGGCCCAGAAAGTCAATGAAGAAAATGTTTAAATATTCCATGTCACAACAGTGGCTCAACTATAAGTTTATCAAGCGACGAGAATACTTTTTGTGCGAAAAAACAAACAAAAATAACGACTTTATTCGACTATTCCTTTTCTTCCTTGTAGGCCTGAAACGAGACTTCAAGAGATTTCCACGACGCATGCGCGAGAATTACGATCTCCTTCAACTACTTCAGTTAAGTTCTGAAGTGGAAATCTCCTGAAGTCTCGTTTCAGGCCTACAAGGAAGAAAAGGAATAGTCGAATAAAGTCGTTATTTTTGTTTGTTTTTTCGCAAACTTATAGTTGAGCCACTGTTGTGACATGGAATATTTAAACATTTTCTTCATTGACTTTCTGGGCCGTCAGGATTCATTCCCTTAGGCAGCCTATGGAGGAGTGATCCAGCTGTCACATTTAATCAAAAATATCTTCATTTGTGTTCCGAAGACGAACGAAGGTCTTACGGGGTTGGTACAGCATGGGGGTGAGTAATTAATGACTTAATTTTCATTTTTGGGTGAACTAACCCTTTAAGCCCGGTGTCTTGTTTAGTCTTTATGGGTTCTTAATGTGGTATGTTCCCGAGTCTTGGAGGAAGGTCCATCAATTTCTGGTGCACAGATAAACACAGTTCAGTGATTTTCAGTGAATGCCACAGTTTAATTCTGTAGAATGTGTTTAGAACTACATGATGTAACTCTAATCTACTGTATTTTCAGTTGCCAGTTAAGAAGTTATATAGACTTCATCTTATTAAAAAAAATTGGGGGGGAAAGAAACAGCAATGAATCAATGTACCGAAAGAATGAATGAGGTGTTTAAACACCGCTTCCTCTTTAACAAAGGGGAGGAGACCGAAATAAACTCTGGGTTTACGGAAGTAAACCTGCTCCCGACCAGGTTAGGTTCATAGAGTAAGTTACCATGGTAACTGACTCTGAGTATAAGTTACCTCTCTTTCAGAAATGGGCTTGACTTACCCTGCTTTCTCAGGTTTGACTTACCTCCCATTCTGAAACAGAAAACCCAGAGTTTCCCTCATTTCAGAGTTAACATACTCAGAGTTTTCACTTAACCTCCTTTCTGAAACAGGCCCCAGGTGTCCCTGATTATCCACGCCCCCTTTGTTATCTTGTTTAGCTTGTTTTCCTGTCTATTTCAGTGTCTTGTTTAGTCTTTAAGGGTTCTTAACGTGGTATGTTGGCTGTCCTGTTCCCGAGTCTTGTTACCGTGCCTGTATTTGTTTAGTTTCTAGTTTATTTCTTAAAATCACTGCTGCACGTGGATCCTGCTTCCTGCATCTGCTTCAGCTGCATCGTTACACCTAGGTTCAGAAAAAATGATAATTCCACTGTTTTTGAGCCATATAAGTATAAGTGTAATGAAACTAATGTTTCTTATTTTAATGCTTTTCTTGTGCTTGTAGTTTTGAATGAGGACAGTTCAAACACACTAATCAATCACAGTATTTCCATCTTTATCAGTCTGGGCTCACACTGACAGTGCTGAGTAAATATTTCCATACTCAAAATGTTTCTCTTTATTATCATGAAATGCTGTTCTAATTTCCTGGAGGGATGTTATACTATGAAGCACACTATTATGGTGATCAAGCTCAACCAATTAGGTGAGAATGACACACTAATTTATGAGTAGGTAATTAGTCTTAGTGCATAGTGTGAGAGTAATCTCTGGAACAACAGGTCCTGGACAATTTCTTAGCATCTGTCATTGTTTACTTGAGATTACAAAAAAAGTTATTGGTTACTTTATTGTCTTTGCAAAGATACTGTCAGCAGTTTCAGTTTCACAACAACATCAACTTAAAGGGTTAGTTCACCCAAAAATGAAAATTAAGTCATTAATTACTCACCCCCATGCTGTACCAACCCCGTAAGGCCTTCGTTCGTCTTCGGAACACAAATGAAGATATTTATGATTAAATCTGAGAGGTTGATCACTCCTCCACAGGCTGCCTAAGGGAATGAAACTTGACGGCCCAGAAAGTCATTAAAGAAAATGTTTAAATATTCCAAGTTTCATTCATTTTTGGGTGAACTAACCCTTTAACTAAAAAGAGCACTGCATATTGTAAGTTTACTCAGAAACACATCAATGGACATTGGACAAACATTGCCACTTTGCTTGGCTGGTTCCTATGGCGGTATGAGTACATCTGAGAGGCCGGCTAATCTTATCAAAACAATGTGACACTCCATATGTTACGTTAAGAGATTCACACAACATATTGGTTACCTAGCAGTTGTAATGACACATTGTCAAAAAAAAGGATCAGCTTTTAAGAAAAACAATAAAAAAGAATAGAATTTTTGAGCCCACAAAATAATTGTTATACTCTCGTCTGAATCAGCCAGTCTTCAAAGAAAGATGATGACATGCTGTCTGATCCTAAGGACTGAATCAGTTCCCAATCAGCTAACTTTTTATGACTGAGGTCAGCCTCATGCAAGCAGAATTTTGTTTCTTTTTTCCAATGTGAAGATTTGGTGAAGCATGTCAGTATTTGTATTGTTTATGTACATCTGACTGCAGGATACGCAGCTGGATCTACACCCAGATGAGTTTTATAGTTTCCACCTCACTCTGGAGAATGCACACCTCCGTTGCACCTTTGTGTGGCAAGTTTGCATCACTTGCCACACCATTAAACCCTTTGACAACACACACCTGCGCTGGGCATTATGACTCACATTCAGCCTGACAGAAGGACAACTTTGACTGAGTCATTCCCTGATCATGTAATTTCTTGAATGCCAGTTGATGGGATATTGCGATTAGTTATTAATGGCAGTGAAGCATATTATAGCTACTCAACCCCCATGTTTTATAGCTCCGGATAATAAACAGAAAATATTTACTACCAGTTTTAAGAAGTTGCACAAGTCTTGTCAAATAATTTTTATATGCAAAATTAAACTAGACAACAGAAACAGAATCAAAAGGTGAATAACCCTTATTTATTTATTAACTTATTATTTATTATTTTCAACATCCATGAGTTCAAATATGCATTTCTTGCAAAAATGAGTTTTCCTTTATATGGATGTACACATTGTGTGTGATGTACTGATCCATATGTGTTTACAGCAGATGGTAGAAATACAACAAAGAAGGTTGATTTGAGAAGTCTGTGTTGGTTGTATTGATTGTATATTGATTATGTAAGTGATAATGTACAGCCAGCTGGTCTTTATCGTAAAATAAACATTGAATACTCACCCTGAATGGGTTTATTTTACGACAATGACCTCCTGACTGAACATTATCCTGCTTAACATGCGGCTACATGAAATATTTAACTTTTTGCTATCACAATAAATTGAAATTATAATTTTACCTTTACATTATCTATGAAAAATAGTCAATTACAATATATAAAACCGATGTCCTAGCAACAAGTCGAACACTGCCACAATATTACAGTAGCCTAAAATTGATAGGCCTAATTAACTGCTCTGATGTCAGTTTCATGAAAATCGATTTGTGTCTACACTCACCTGAAGGATTATTAGGAACACCATACTAATACTGTGTTTGACCCCCTTTCGCCTTCAGAACTGCCTTAATTCTACGTGGCATTGATTCAACAAGGTGCTGAAAGCATTCTTTAGAAATGTTGGCCCATATTGATAGGATAGCATCTTGCAGTTGATGGAGATTTGTGGGATGCACATCCAGGGCACGAAGCTCCCGTTCCACCACATCCCAAAGATGCTCTATTGGGTTGAGATCTGGTGACTGTGGGGGCCATTTTAGTACAGTGAACTCATTGTCATGTTCAAGAAACCAATTTGAAATGATTCGAGCTTTGTGACATGGTGCATTATCCTGCTGGAAGTAGCCATCAGAGGATGGGTACATGGTGGCCATAAAGGGATGGACATGGTCAGAAACAATGCTCAGGTAGCCCGTGGCATTTAAACGATGCCCAATTTGCACTAAGGGGCCTAAAGTGTGCCAAGAAAACATCCCCCACAACATTACACCACCACCACCAGCCTGCACAGTGGTAACAAGGCATGATGGATCCATGTTCTCATTCTGTTTACGCCAAATTTTGACTCTACCATCTGAATGTCTCAACAGAAATCGAGACTCATCAAACCAGGCAACATTTTTTTCAGTCTTCAACTGTCCAATTTTGGTGAGCTCTTGCAAATTGTAGCCTCTTTTTCCTATTTGTAGTGGAGATGAGTGGTACCCGGTGGGGTCTTCTGCTGTTGTAGCCCATCCGCCTCAAGGTTGTGCGTGTTGTGGCTTCATAAATGCTTTGCTGCATACCTCGGTTGTAACAAGTGATTAGTTCAGTCAAAGTTGCTCTTCTATCAGCTTGAATCAGTCAGGCCCATTCTCCTCTGACCTCTAGCATCAACAAGGGATTTTCGCCCACAGGACTGCCGCTAGTGTTGCTTTCGTCAACGAAAATTATGACTAAATATCGTCGTCAACGAACCTTTATCACGTGACGAAAACGAGACGAGACGCAACGAAAATGCTGGTCATGTGACGATGACTATAATTAAATGTATAATGCCATATCGTTTACGAATAAAAACGAGACTAAATGTGGTTTACAAAATAAAAACTATGTTAAAATGTCTCTTCATTTTCGTTGACCAAAACGAGACGAGACGAAACTTGCATTATTATTAGGCCTAATATGCAGCATTTCTGTTTCCTGTGTCACTTCAGGGGCTGCATTAGATCACACTGCGCAGACGCAGGCGACTTCACATCCTCAAGCCCCACTCGCGGCATTATTTAGAAGATGCAGCTGCGTGAGTTACGGCTGTTTCACACACACTCCGTGTGTAGTGCGTATGCGGTGCGTGTTGCGGTGTGTATGCAGGAGCAGCACGCGCTATTGTGCTTTCACGTGTGCTGCGTTTGCAGTGCGCAACTGATCTACGGCTACCACAATCACAACATTCTCTATTTTTTTTATTTCAAATCAATATTTTTAGCCTACATCCATTATGTCGCGTTTTTGAGGTACTGTGTAGATCTCTGCTCTGCTGTTATGCACGCACGATCCTGGAGCGCATTGCCGGACGCATCCGCGTGCGGTGTGAGCGATAACCTATTAAAATGGGTGAGGGGAAAAATACGCACTGCAAACGGAGTATGTGAAACAGGCGGTAGCATAAACGACAACAAACAAAGTTAATTCTGACACAGAGAAAGGGACTCGTCTTTGGGAGAAAAAGAAGAAATGACATTTGGAAAAACTTTCATTTCATCATGTGCATAGGCTTCTAACATGTTTGGTTGGTAAAATAAATATGTTGTAAATTCAAATCAGAGCGTCTTCCGTGTCTTGAATGGATGCATTCTTGAGTCTATAAGGTAACAATAATATAATAAGATAACTATAAGAAGATAAGATTGTTTGAAATGGGTTTGGCTAAAAGAAAATTTTGGTTTCGTCTATAGGTACTTATACTATATTGACTGGGTTAAATAGAATTGCATTACTAAAAAGAGACTACAATGCCATTTTCATTGACTAAAACTAGACTTTTTCTTTCGTTGACTAAAACGTCATCAGTTTTCGTCGACTAAAACTAGACTAGACTAAGAAGAGTATGAACGTGACTAAAACTAATAAAAAATAAAATGACAGCTTGACACAAAGACTAGACTAAAACTAAAATTAAAACAGGCCGCCAAAAACAACACTAACTGCCGCACACTGGATGTTTTTCCCTTTTCACACCATTCTTTGTAAACCCTAGAAATGATTGTGCGTGAAAATCCCAGTAATTTAGCAGATTGTGAAATACTCAGACCGGCCCGTCTAGCACCAACAACCATGCCACGCTCAAAATTGCTTAAATCACCTTTCTTTCCCATTCTGACATTCAGTTTGGAGTTCAGGATATTGTCTTGACCAGGACCACACCCCTAAATGCATTGAAGCAACTGCCATGTGATTGGTTGATTAGATAATTGCATTAATGAGAAATTGAACAGGTGTTCCTAATAATCCTTTAGGTGAGTGTAGTTGTCTGCATGAAGCATCAAATTTGTATTTGTGTTTTGTATTGCCAATTGACATAAATGAATATCCAGTTTGATGAACTACACGAGTCCTGCATAATGGTTAATCATGGAAATTATTAAACAGTGACCAAAGGACTAATCTTTCAAAAAGCATTATCATATAATTAGCCAGTCATGATTTCATTCAAAAATGTTTAGCCTTTTCTCTTGTTAAGATGCACAGCGTGAAGGCTGTGAGATTGTTATCTGAATGTCAGAGCAACACACAGTTCACACACGGTCTGCAGTGCCAGATTATACCACCAGTGACAGTTACCACAGTGACGGCATAGACACACTTGCTACCTCCAACTTTTAGTGGATAAGAGATAAAACTTGTTAAAATGCCAGCGCTATTGTGACATTTCAGAAGCTTCGTGTGCTTCTAATACAATTCCCTATTTAGTGCAAAAATTACATCCCACGTGTCATGATTATCACCATGAAAAGATGACAGTAGACTACCATATGAGTTTTCCTTGAATATTTATGGTATAGGGTGTATTTTGCGAATGATCTTTTAAAAGCACAATGTTTACACATTCAAACAGAACAGGAATCCTTTCCTCTCATCCTTCTCACTCTGCATTTGTTTTTAATTAATGAGTTTGCCTGTTCATACTCAGTCTGGATTCCAGTCTAACCCTCCACTTTATAGCTTATTACTTCGTCATGACGTGAGCAGACAATTACGCATAAGTACATGCTAGGGACAATAATTAGGCTCCCTAATGGGAGGTATTTGCAAAACCTCAGGCTAGAATATATATTCGTTCATTAGACTAATTTATCACAATCAAACTATATGGCAATGCCTTATCACCAATCCTCTGCTGGATATGAGAGACTATGTTAATGCATTCATTATTCTGCACATTCTTCTCAGATCCTGTCTAGGTTTTGGAATGTTTCATTTTGTATTCATAATGTTTTCTCCATACGTGTCAGTGTTAGCCGTTTACTGTAGTTTGCCCACAGACCAATAGACACTTAGAATTAGGTTGGTTTGGTTAAATTTCCTTCAATTTGGATATAACAGTATCCATAATATATATATGTCTTTATACCACTCACTTTGTTCCATTTTGTTATTTTTTTTTTATAAATACATTTTAGCTAAATAATAATTGCTTGTCAGACGAATGTTGTCCAGGTTATCCTGGATATGAAACAGTTTGTTGACTGGATTTTTTTGTTTTAAGTCTAAATGTTATCACAGTTGTTGACACAATCCTTTATTATCAACATTATCAGTTAATCTAACTTCATGATTACCTGCATTAATACCTCTTACTCATAGACTCTTACTATGTTTACCGACCCAATATTACCAAAACAAAGGCAAAACATGACAATTATCCATCAAAGTCATTCAAATCAGGTTCTCGGGCCAGATGCGAAATGGCAGTCATGAGCTATAGTTAAGTTATTGTTAAAATGCATTCAGAATGCATACATATGAAACAGAGTCCATGCAAGCTTCTCTCTCTCTCTCTCTCTCTCTCTATATATATATATATATATATATATATATATATAATTGTCTATTCCATTCTGAGACAAAGTCAAAATCCACAAATGTTCGTACATATGAGATGTAACTTGTACTCTTTGGAATGATTCCTTTCCCTTTCACTTATGCAAATTTACAGCTTGATCACCTGAATCTTCTACACAGTAAAGTCTAATAAGTTAGACTTACTTTAAAAAGGCATGCAAACCGATTGCCTTAAAAAAAATGAAGCAAAGTGAAATAGGAATAGTAATTTGCACTGACAAATGCTTAGTTCACAAGAGTTATAGTAATTGAAAAATAACTGTAGAGTGTTTGCAGAACTGTGTTTTGCATGCTGAATGTTGAAGTCTGTGTGTGACCCAAGCATGGTCAATTGCAAGATATTGTCACAAACATAGAGGGATTACATCAACCCAATTAAAAGTTTCACAAGGTATTCATGACAGAAGTGGCAACAATAAAATCGTAAAAGATCATTATTCAACATGATCAATAGACTATTATTTAGTTAGAAGTTAGGTCACCTTTTAAAAGTAACCTATTTATTCCTTCCCTTCCTTTGAAACCAAATAACTGTGATTTCTTGTTGCATCAAGTTCCAAAGTGCCCAACCAAAGCGAACACTAATCTCTATAATGGTGAGTTCAAACAAAAACATTTTAGGGAAATCAACATCAATTCATGAAGTCAGTATCATGTGATGCTCTCTCAAATTTTTCAGTTGTACTTGTATTGACAATTCAACATTCAAGATGACTTTGGTAAATTAGTGAATGCAGTGAAACTGGAAAAAGATAACTGCAGAAGTTTAGGAAATTAGTGAAAAGACTATTAAGAAAACCCCCACCTCAAAACTTACTTTTTGCTTGACAAAATGGCAGTCAATGTCATTAATAAATAAATAATGTTAGCATCAGTTTCTGTGTTTTCTATTATATGCCTCTCACATCAAGCTCAATTCAGCAATAGGTAGTCTTATAAATGTTGCTCCCCTTCTTGTTGTGCAAAAAGTTTATTTCTTATGTGGAGCACAAAAGATTTGAGAGTTTTTATTACAAAGTGTCGTAGCATTTTAATGGACAACATTCAATAGCTTTCTAAAAGTTAAAGGTTATAATTTGAAAAATATTTATCATTTTCAGGTTACGCATCACGTTAATCCACAACCAAATGGAAATTATATGCTCTCTCATCTCATAAAATAAAAGGTAATTTATAACTAAATTATTATATTTTTTTAATTATTATTTACAAACAGCTAGTGAGCCAACAGCACTGTCCTTCCTTTAGAAATAAACAAAGAGGTAATAAAATGTTGTAGTGCCACAGCTCCTCTTGACATTTTCACACGCATATACAATGCCCTTTCAAAAAACCTCTGAGGATTATGCAACTGATTCTGAAAGGACCAGTGCAACAGAAGATTAGGGTATGTTTCTGGATTTACATATTTCATTTAAAATGTTGCATTTATCAAAAGAATGTTTTTCACTTGCATTCTGGTTGTAAGTGCAGCTGCATCATATCTGCAGATCTGAAGGCGACCTTTCCTATCAATAACAGACATACTTCTCCATTTTTCCCTTTCATTTTACCTTTGGCCTATTTTAAACACCTTTATTAGGCTGAGGTCTGAGGGTTCAGCTTGCGGGATACTTTGGGGCTCTTTGTGGCCTTGCGTGAGGTTTGGGGACTGGAGGAGCTGGGAGCTGTTCTTCGTTGTAGTAGTGGGCTGCTTGGGCCTTTGATTCTGGATGGAGCCTGGAGTGTTTCTGGGGCTTTGAGAGGTTTGAGATTTAAGAGACCACAGAAGTAATTACACTGATGCTGAATGTGAAACAGCTCAAAAACCTTCGGATTAGCTTCACAGGGAAACCCCTGATACCTGCATCAGAAAAAAAACAAGAATGCATCAAGAAATTACAGAATATTAGAACACTGTAAATGAATCTATAATGTTTAAACCAATTAAATCACATTTTTTTAATGTTTTTGAAAGAAGTCTCTTAGTCCAAGGCTGCATTTATTTGATCAAAATACAGTAAACACAATAATATTGGTAAAAATTACTATTTAAAATAACTGTTTTCTAATTTAATATATTTTAAAGTGTAATTTATTCCCGTGATGTGAAAGTTGAATTTTCAGCATCAATACTCCAGTCTTCAGTGTCACGTGATCCTTCAGACATCATTATAACATGCTGATTTGGTGTTTAAGAAACATGTCTTATTATTATCACAGTTTTGCTTAATGTGCTGCTTAATATTTATGTTGAAACCACTATATTTTTCATGATTCTTTGACGAATAAAACTTTCAAAAGAACAGCATTCATGTGAAATATGACAATGTAAAAGTCTTTGCTCTTACTTTTGATCAACTTAATGCATCCTTGCTGAATAGAATATTAAGTTCTTTAAAAAAAAAATGTATCATCAGAAAACCTGAATGAACTGTTCTTTCAAGTACCCACCCCTTTGATCTGATTGCTATTCCGATATTTGTCAGTATTGTATCAACTCCTGCAAAAAACAATAGTATCAAAGTCAGCATTTGAACTAAAACTAGGGTGAAGACATGCAGAATCATTTGTTTTAGATATATTTTCTCTAACTTACCCTCAAGTCTTGAGAACAGCACATTTCCATTGGTCCACTGGTGGATCCAGTGCTGGAGAGAAGAACATTTTTGCCCCACCTCTAACTTCTCATTTAATACCAGTGACCCGGTACGATCCAATCCACAATACCGCTTATAGACACCCTTAAGCTCTGCCTCCACTGTTGCATAAGGAACACTGCTTGCTGGACAGTACATGAAGTATAGAGGGATTACCCTGAAAAATATACATAGTCACAGTGACAACACATGTGAGATCAGCTAGGATCCTCATATGCTCTTTGACTTTGATATACTATAATAAATAAAAAAACCTCACTTACTCCAGCGCTGCACCAAAGCTCTCTATCACTCTCGTCTCTGCAGCAAAGATCTTAAAGTACTCTCTGGCCATGTTCTGAATTCTACATTCCTATAAATTAGAAATGTATAGTCCTATAAATTAGGAACTTATGGGAATAAATTCTAAATATTATAGGGGATAAAAGTGTTACAACTTATCGTTGAGAAATGTTACAATTTTACCTGAATTTGTCAAAAACTTTAAAGATCTGTCACCTGTTTTGTGATTTGGAGATTCCTTTCAGCCAAAACAGTCTCCTCTCTGCTCTCATATGCAATAGGGCTCCGCACTTTTATAAAACACGAGCTGCCCGACTCAAACACAGGATCTAACCCATAGATCACTTTCAGCCGTCTGGTTTTGTGCTCACATCCCATTCCGACCTGAGCTTCTTCTGTTGTGACACGGCCGTAGAACTTTGAGCCCCAGCAGCCTGCATCAGCAAGACCTTTACTAAAGATCAGAGGAGTCATCTCAATCTCCTCCCCAACTATGAAAGAGAGAGAGAGAGAGAGAGAGAGAGAGAGAGAGAGAGAGAGAGAGAGAGAGAGAGAAATGGTAAAAGGGACAGAGAGATTTATATGTATACTGAGGGGTCAACAAAAGACTGAAAGCACTAGGCTATAAAGCTGCTATTTTTCTACCTTCCTTGAGCTCCTCACGCAGAAACATATTGGAAAGAACTGTCAACAGATGTAACAGACAACAGGAAATATTCACAATTAGAATAAATTCTCTAGAAAAAAAAATGTGTGAGAATTTGAGCATGGACAATTTACACAAAAGAATACATTAGAAAGTTAAGAACATAGATACGACTTACACTCTGCACCGAGAAGATACTCTGTGGAATCTTTACCATAGTCATTGGTAATTGTGCATCTGTAAACACCACAGTCTCTTTTGGACATCCGTATAATAGCCAAGCACACCTGAGTCTCATCTCCTGCACTAAAACAGAAAACAAAACTATATACCAGCAGGCAGCAGAGTACGTTGGTACACTCAGCTAAGCCTATAATAATATAATAATACTGATATACTGTACATCATGTTGTATTTTGCAGTGATGATAGCATTGGGGTTTGAAGCACTGGATAACACTAGGGGTCAGTAAAACTCTAGGAATGCTTACCTTCTCTTTATCTCTGCAATCTCCACCTCATCCTTGTACCACCTTATTGTCGAGTCACTTACTATATTGAAAAACTGACACCAGAGTTTCAGATGTCCAGAGGCATCAAACACCTCTGGTCGGATTTTCCGGATAATCTGTGGAACTGCAAGGAAGGAGAGGGAGGACAGGAAATATAGGGGATAAATGGTGAGATAAACAGCATCCAAAGGCAAAGTGAGCAACGGCCATTAGCAACACAAAGGCCATGAGTTTGATTCCCAGGGAATGCATAAAATGCAATGTAGCTTTGCATTAAAGTTTGCCCAAATGTCTTAATATAAATGTAGCAAAAGCTACTGTACTTGATGACACATGCCATTGTTTTATGGTCAAACACACCATCACATTACAAGCATTATAAATAGTTGCTAGAATTCAGGTTTTCCATCCGCTGTGAACCACTTGTCTACACTATTGATTGAAAATAACTGCGGTAATTGTGTGTTCAGTGTCCATTCCTTGATATCTTTACCTTTGAACTGGTTTTCTTTGACTTTCTCTGTTGATTTGGGCTTAATGTTCTCATTTTCTGCAGGCTTGGGGAGGTCAGCCGGAACACTCTTCCGGGTGAGACGAGGGGAGTGCGTTTCTAATGATGTCTTCAACTGTGAGTTACAGACTGATTGTAACGGAGATTCAGGTTGTGTTTTCAAAGATAAACTGTCCCTCTGATATGCATCTCTATTTGCTTCTTCAAGACATATGGCCATTCCTATTTCACTCTTCTCTGTTGTAGTCTTTTGATTCGTCCTGGTGGCAAGTTCACTGTGGGCAGCAGTAGAGTTGGCCTGATGGTAAGTATTCTTCAGTGGGACTTCATTTACTTCCTCCTCAAATTGATCATTGTCTCTATTTATATGTGTTGCAGCATTGATCATGGTGCTGGTGGAACTTTGATCTGACATCTCAAGGTCCAATGCAGCTGATTTCAGTTGGTTTATGAAGGAGTCAGAATCAGTTTTCAGATTAAGATCTGTTTTTGGATGACGAGTGGTTTCAGTTAATTCAGACTCATTTGTCTTTATGTCAGCATTGGGATGTTGCTTAGGAACCTCTGATAGTCTAATAAAATCTGTTGAAACCTTCTCAGTGGAACAATGACTTGATGATTCAGGTCCTTGAATCAGCCTTTCTTGACTTAGTGGCTGTTCATCAGGCTTGTTGACTTCAGAAGTTTGTGAACGTAGGGAAAGATCAAACTTCTCATCACGCAGACCTTTACTTCCCAAAACGGCCGTGGTTTTGTTTGTGGTGTCTGTGCAATCAGAATGAATAAGTATACTTGTTTGACTGTCAGTGTTACTATTTGTCACAGTAGAGGTTACTGCATTTGCTTCAGTTGTGATTTTAACAGTATCTGATTTACTAATAGCACTCTTGCATACAGTGTGTTCTGTTTTGTCTGTGCTATTTTGAGATGTGCCGTTCACATCTGTAATATATATTGCAGGAATGGTAAATTCGGTGGGTAACGCTTTTGAATGTTGGGAGAGGAATGTAGAGGGGCCAGAACGATCAATGCCTTTTTTTTCAGAGTAACTTTGCATCTTGTGATGAGTTGATACTGGTACTTCAAATGTGGTAACTTTAGATCGTTCCTGTGTGTCCGTTTTAGAAACATTGTTTGTAGCTACTAGAGAAGAGCTCTGACACTCTCTGGCTTTAGTATCTTTCATTTCAACTTTAGTAATAGAGGAGCTATTCATGGTCTGTGGTTGCACCACATTCGAGTTTAACTTGCAAATTTGAACAAACTCTGTGACAATGACTTGATTTGTGGAATGGTTTGAGTTTGCCGTTGATTTTTCTTTTGAAATGCTATTCTGTACTTGCACATTTGTACTTGTATTTATGTTTGTCATCTCATTTTTTCCCATACTATCGAAAGACATGGATGCAGGTTTTGTTTCACCCTTAGGTTTGTCAGACTCTTTGATGAGTTGGTTTTCAGCTTTGCTATCCTTCTCACACACGCTGGTTAATGTGTCATCTCCTAATGAGGAACTCATAGCTGTTGTAACTTGGCCATCATGAAGCATGTGTGAAACATGACCTGAGGAGCTTTTCTCACTTGGCTGAGTGTTTTGAGGCCCAGTGACAAGTGGACTGCTCTTTGTTGATGCCACAAACTGGTCACCTGCTCTCAACTTCTGTCCCTGTGATGCAAGGTGGCAGGAACTGAGTGTGTCCGTAACACTCGCAGTGACCTCACGCATCAATGGGGGTTGCTCCTTTAACTTCTTGGCTACTTCCTTATGAAAAGGAGGAATATCTTCAAGAATCGGTGACTCTGTGGGCTCAGTGTGAGTATCGCCTGCGGCCTGAAATCATAGAATTATATTTTATCTTCAGAAGCCTTAGAGAGATTGACCAAAAATCATAATTTAGCCTATTGTTGTTCCTAACTCGTTTAACTTTTCTTTCTTCTTTGGAACACAAAATAATATATTTTGAAGAATGTTTCAACTATTTGTTTTCTATGCAATAAAGTCAATGGGGTCCAAAGCATCATTGGACCCCACTGACTTTTATTGGACACTACACTAAAAGTTTTGAGTCTGTAAGATTTTTAAATGTTTTTTAGTCTTTTAAGTCTCTTATGCTCACAAAGGCAGCATTTATTTGATAAAAAAATACAGTAATATTGTGAAATATTTTACAGTTTAAAAGAACTGTTTTCTATTTTAATATATTTAAAACATTTAATTTACCCCTTTGATGGCAAAGCTGAATTTTCAGCATCATTACTCAAATCTTCAGTGTCACATGATCCTTTAGAAATCATTCTAATATGCTGATTTGTTGCTCAAGAAACATGTCAGTTGTGCTGTTATTATTTTTTGGAAATAGTGAAACAAATGATTTGTTTTACTTGATTAATAGAAATGTATTTGACATAGAAATCTATTGTTACAGTGTAAAGATCTTTACTGTCACTTTCGGTCAATTTAATGCAACCCTGTGGAATAAAATGATTATTAATTTCTTTCAAATTAAAATCTTACTGACTGTAAGTATGAATGAATGTATGAAAAAAACCCACTAAGATCTTCTTTTGAGTTCCACAGACAAAAAAAAAAAAATCCTACAGGATTGAAATGACACGAGTCAGCTAAAGATGACAATTTTCTTTTTGGCGTAAATTATTATCCCTTTAATATATACCATATACTATATATTCTCATGGACCTATTTACATTTAATATTTAAAAACATTACTTTAATGGAAATACCACAGAATACCACAGAAATAAACCAGTGGCCAGTTGCATAAACTACTTAGACTACTTAGACTAGTCTTAAAAGTTAGTCATCTAATTATTTTCTTAAAGATTGGTTCTAACTTTTTGAAGTCTGTTGCATAAAAAGGTTGATCTGTCTAATTTTAATCAGAAAATTAAGACTGATGCTGCTAGTTTGTCAGACTAGTTCTTAAGACCTTGAGATCTTTTAGTGGCTCAGTTTATGCAACTGGCCCCAGATATACTGGTTCTGTTGCACTGTATTAATGTCAGATCCCTGACTACTGTAAATCTGCAGGGAGATTCTGCCGCTTAGCACTTGAGTCCTTAATCTAAAATCAACAGAGCATTTAATTAGCTGAACCTCTGTAATATTAGCACTTGATTATCTCTCCTTTAGCTGGGATAAGAGAAAAAAACAAGAGGAAGAACCAGAGAAAATAAGCGGATTCAACATTACTTTATTTGAAATACCCCAATATTAGATCATGTAAATGCCCTAATTATATGATTACACGTTAGAATGAGAAGCCACCTGTTTTCAGTTGACTAGGTCTATCTTTGCTTCGTATTTAGTATCTATTGCCTTGGGGAAGCTGTTGCACTGGCCATATTTAGAGAGTATTTTAAGGCTTTATGAGATCGGAGGGGAATGTGGGATTAAGGAGAGCAGCTGGTCTGTCCACAGCACTTACGGCTTACACAGTAAAGTTGTATTTTGTATCTACTTTTAAAACGGCATGTAGCAACAGGTGATTTGGGACAGCAAACACATCTGATGGACCTTAGGATCTCTATACTTCTGTGTACCCTGGAGCCACAATGTGCGTAATGGGAATATTATCATTGTCTGTGACCCTACTTGTGTGTCATTTAAGATGGGTCTTGTCACATCATCAAAGTCATGCTTGTGGCACTATTTATAGTTTATGATTGTGGCTGACGGGGGTAACTGGTCTCACTACCACTGGGAACATTACACTCACATGAAGTCACGGCCAGAGCATGAGGAAACACTCACCAAGCCCCTAAGGGAGCATGCTACATTCCTCTCCCCTGTGTCCACATTGACGTCATTCCCGCCACAAGAATGAGGCAAGATCCTCACACATGTACTTACTGGGTTTCTATTCTCGTGGTCATCAAAAAGTTTGAGGTTTGATGTCCCTTTCTCAGATGTTTTCTGAGATTCTGTTTGCTTCGTGATTTCGACTACCTTGTTTGTCTGGGTTGTAATGGAAACCTTCAACGCTGGTCGTTTCTGGGTTGCAATGGGCTTTTGAGCTCTCTTTGATTCTGAGGGACTTTCCTGTGCATTCTCTGACAGTTTTTCACTCTTTCTTAAGTCCATTTTCTTTCTAGATTCAGTCACTGAGGCGATCTGAGAGTCCTGAGCTCTCTTTGATTCTTCAGCGGCACTTTTGTTCACATTCACTGACTGTTTTTCATTCATTTTTGTGTCTGTCGGGTCCATTTTAGTTGTAGATTCAGTCCCTGTGGTGATCTGAGCACCTTTAGCTCTCTTTGATTCTTCTGAGGGACTTTTGTTCACATTCACTGACTGCTTTACATTCATTTTTGTGTCTGTTATGTCCATTTTCTTTCTAGATTCAGTCACTGTGGTGATCTGAGCACCTTGAGCTCTCCTTGATTCTTCAGCGGCACTTTTGTTCACATTCACTGGCTGTTTTTCTTTGATTTTTGTATCTGTTATGTCCATTTTGTTTCTAGATTCAGTCACTGAGGCGATCTGAGCACCTTGAGCTCTCCTTGATTCGTTTGAGGGACATTTGTTCACATTCACTGACTGTTTTTCTTTAATTTTTGTGTCTGTTATGTCCATTTCGTTTTTAGATTCAGTCACTGTGGTAAAATGAGCACCTTTAGCTGTCTTTGATTCTTCTGAGGCACTTTTGTTGACTATCTCTGGCTGTTTTGTACTTTTTTGTCTGTCTGTTATGTCCATTTTGTTTCTAGATTCAGTAACTGAGGCAATCTGATCGACTGTGTTCTGTACCTCCATCTTCTCATTGGAAGTCCCTCTCTCATTCATCATCTCTTCCCCTCTTCCAGTTGGTCTGTTTTTCTTGCTTTTCTCTGTTGCAGCTGTTGAGATTTTGAGCTTCTTCTTGATATAATGCTCGTTGGTCTGTTTGCTGGAGGCACTATGCACAGTCTCATGGATATACATTAGTCCCTCACTGTCTTTGTCTCTGTTTGCAATTATTTCAGAGTTTGAGATGCCATGGAAAAGTCCTGCTGTTGACACTTGTACTGGAGCAGCCAGTCTGTCCTCTACTGGAGGTGTTTCCACCTCTACGGCTTTCTCCTCCGAAGGGCTGCCAGCGCCCCTGGTCTCCATGGACCTGCGTTTCCTCTGGGCTCTTTCAGGACTACTCATCCTGTCGTGCTCAAAGGCTGCTGGGACATTCTCTTTGCCTATATTGCGGTGCTCCTCCTGCTCTTGGCGACGGTTCTCGTTTCGCAGTTTAAGCTTTGCAAAGTAATTTTGATGAATCTTGTACTCACTCATTGTTCCGACCTCCAACACACCTGAACATGACACAATGCCTCGACTGTTCTGTGCTGATGCTTGGTAAATTGCAGCATCCTCCAGAGTACAGCTAAGATAGAAATAAGCACTGTAAATGTTCACTAAACAATAATCAAAAGAAGAAAAAAGGTTCTCAGAAAAGAGCATACTTGTATATTTGGAGTGTGTGTGTCTTGTCATCACGTGATATTTCATATTTGGGAAGGCCACAGTATCTGTCCAGCTGTATGTCATCTTTGTACCATGTCACCTCAGGGACTGGGTAGCCTGCAAATGGGATGGTCAAAAACAAAACCTGAAATTTTGGACCACTTTAGTAATATTCCATTATAGAGTATAATGCATTCGCTTGCTTTGATGGGATACCTGAGACCACACAGTTGAACTTGACGTTAGCATCTTCAGACACAGCTTTGGATTTTAAGGTGGACTCAAATGTTGGCTGTGTATCCTCAGTTAATTGAGCCATGACACTGCAGAGAGTGCTCCTAAAATGGAGGTAAATATATAATTGATGTAATGCTAAATTTGGATAAATCATTTGCATCATCATCAGCACAGCACTGTCATCACTGTCACCATTATTGTTAGCATTCATGCAAACTAAGATTTACAGTGGCTATATTGGGGCGGCAGTGGCTCAGTGGTTCATGTAGGTTGTCTAAAAACCAGAAGGTTGGTGGTTCAATCCCCGGTGCCACCTGACCAAGTGTCAAGGTGTCCATGAGCAAGACACCTAACCCCAGCTGCTCCCGATGAGCTGGATGGCGCCTTGCATGGCTGACGCCGCCGTCGGTGTATGAATGAGTGAGTGAATGGGTGAATATGAGGCAAAATGTAAAGCGCTTTGGTGGCCATTGGGTCTGTGAAAGTGCTATATAAATGCAGTCCATTTACCATATATTAACTAGGTGAGACACAATATTAAAATAAACGGAAAACTCTAAATATTATATTAGAGTTTTAAATATTATATTATATTATATATTATAACTGAATAACAAATAGTTTGCTAGATGTATAAATAAGCTGAGAATATGTTGTTTGACTCTAGATAATGGCAGGTAATTCTGATGTTACAGCATCATTGATGTGTTTATCATACGCTTTCCTAATATCTTACAATGACTTCGCAAATTGGGTGTTTTTTCTATGTCCCTTCTATGTTTTATTTTAGTTGTATGAAGATGACAATAAAAAGAAAATTAGTGTTTGAAAGTTGTTGTTTTTTTACCATAACTTCATCATTTATTCATTCATTTTATGTATAGATAATATGGTTCTATAAATTGTTTTTGTGATTTTAAAGGGGCTATATGTAAGAATTTTCATGTATTCAACTTTTTTTATTGCCAATGTGTGATGTGAACAGCTTGAAACGAAACTTAAAAAAACGAGACCTTCCCCGACTTCATAGGTTGTCTATGATAGCTGTAGACTGATTTTTCAATGACTCGGGATGGTTTTGTCGGGAAAATCAAAGGAATGTGTTGTGCGCGCTCCCAAGAGGCTCTCTTCCATTCAATGACACATTAAATAGGCCTATATTATTAAATTTTTAGGAGTCAGGACAATGCCGAAAGAGCCATTCTGTACTGTAATGTCAATTGACATGCAAAGAAAGGGAATAATTAAAACGGTCTCACATAGCCAGATTGATATAGTCTCAAATATAGCCTACTTTATAATCAAACTATCATAACAGTGTAATTTTAATTACCTGTCGACATGATGCTGGTGAATTGCAGAGCTGGTGCAAACATATCCATATTGCTATGATAAGATGCTTATTGAAATGAAATGAAAATGAAAGTGCGCAGCATATTTACACATTCATTCTAAGTGTCGCTCTCAGCAGCGTGGACAACGTTGGGATGTCCGTTAACATTATATCGCTGCAAAGGTATTTCAAACTTCTTTTTGCTTCTAAGCATATAACGAAAAAGAACTTGGCCTTGTGTATTTTGGGGCACTGAATCACATTCAGTCTCTTGTAATGTGTATGAGTACGAACGCAAGAGTTAGCAAAGAGTTGCTGGCTGCAGTTCACCTAACGGCCACCGGTTTCACTAATAAAACAGGTTTCTGAATTCTACATTTAGAGTCATTAATTACTCCCCCTCATGTTGTTCCAAACCCATAAGGCTTTCGTTCATCTTTGGAACACAAATGAAGATCTTTTTTAATGAAATCAGAGCTTTCTGTCCCTCCATTGACAGCCTACGCAACTACCACTTTCAAGACCCAGAAAAGTGACACAATTAAAGTAATCCATGTGACTCCAGTGGTTTAACCTGAATTTTATGGTGACGCAAGTGCTTTGTTACGCAAATTTTTATTTAATTTGACCACTTTTGTTACAAAATATTAATCTCAGATGTGATTACGCTTCACGCAACAACGTCTGCTCTCGCATCAACACGCATGCATCATGGTGCACCCGTGAACGCACGTTTGAGATGAATAATTTGTAAATAAAGTGGTAAATTATATTTTTTTGCGTGAACAAAGCACTCGCGTCGCTTCATAAAATTGAGGAATGGAGTCAAAAATGAAGTCACATGAATTACTTATGATGTCTTTACTACCTTTCTGGGGCTTGAAAGTAGTTGCTTAGGCTGTCAATGGAGGAACAGAAAGCTCTCAGATTTCACCAAAAAGATCTCCATTTGTGTTCTGAAGATGAACAAAAGTAAGGACATGAATGCAAGTAATTAATGACAGAATTTACATTTTTGGGTGAACTACCCTTTAATCTAGATAAGTAAGGAGCATGCTTGAAATATCAATTGTGAGCAGGATATTTGTATTGTGCATAAAAATATTTTTGTACATTTAGGATAATCAAAGTACATTTAGCATTGCAAAATCAAAATGTGATGGAAATTACACTACAGTGGGAATTTTCATGAAAAATGGAAAAACATCAGATTTCTCCTGTGTATGTTGGACATTGTTAGTGAAAAAAATATTAAATCAACTATTGAGAGTGTGAAAAGTCTGTTTTAATAGACTATTTTCTAAAAGTCCACAAGGACAAAAGTGCCTGAAATTGAAGAAACACCCATAAATCAAAACTGCTGAGAAATTTGTTAAAGGGGTCATATAATGGTACATGCACTTTTACAAGTTGATTGTACTGAAATGTGTGTTGGCAGTGCCTGTACACAACCATCATAAAATGATAAAAATCCATCCAGTGTTTTTGTCTCCTTATATGTTTTCCCCTGCCTCAAACCAAGCCGTTCGACCGTGTGACGTCACACGGTAGGACGCCCCTCCCACGATTGTTGATTGACAGCAGCGTTTCAACACAGACCCGCCCTCGCTCGTGAGTGAGCTGTCAATCATATTCCGCGCGGACAGGCGCAGTCATTGTTGATATGCTGGAGCACTGTGTAATAATGAACACAGTCATTTTAATGTTCCTAAATCCGAACCGCCTAAGACGCAGTGGCTGAGTTTGTTTTCGAAGGGAATATTCCCCACGAGCAACGGCAATGCTCTAATGTTTGTGCAAATCATTTCTCACCAGACTGCTTTATAAACAAGGATCAGTATAAAGCTGGTTTTGCTAAGAAGCTGCTCCTGAAAAAAGGATCGGTACCAACTATTCGTGTTCCTGCTGAACCTCCAGAAGAACTGACGTGAGTGTAACGTTTTATTAACCTTTATATTAATATTTATATTAATCTTTGCAAATCGCTTGCACGTTTCACGATGAATGCGTCGGTTTACACTCAGGGTACATTACGGCATGTTTTCTATGTACGACGTTCTCAATATAATTCATAATCCCACGTCTATAATGAACAACGCATTATGGTTATTGTGTTATTGTGTTCAAACGGTGTACACAGAACAGAGAGGCGGGGTGAGCAAAGCTCATTATCATTTAAAGGCATATGCACTGAAACGGCGTGCTGAAAACAGAGCTGTTTTTGACCAGGTAAAATAAATGTTTTCTTACAATACTAATGAGAATTTTTAATTAAAGTATATTACAAACTTTTAATTTAGACCCTAAAGAATCATATTAGCTTGTACAAAAAGGGCATTATATGACCCCTTTAAGTTAGCTAGTTCTGGATAACAGTTGCCTTTTTAACTGGATGGCTTGAACTGAGAGAATCTATGGCCAACATAGCTAAGAAGAGATGAAACAAGCACAAGAATCAGCCATGCACACAAGTTTGTTTTAGTGATGAACAAATTAAACTATAGCATTCAGGTCTATTTGTAATTAAGGACATGAATTTCTGTATTTTGGGAATTATGTTGGCCAAAACTAAAACCAATAAAATCTCCATAGTAATTTAATGCATGTCACGTTTATTTTTTGTACATTGTAAAGCTTTCATAATATTTAAAGGTTTTGTTTTTGACAAAACAGATTTGATAAAACCGTTGCTACTGCGGTAAGTTGGGCACTGGTGAATACTAAAAGACATTTATTGAGGGTGGCCATGAGGACTACTTATTTATAACCTTATGACCTTCACACAAGCCTTTCAAGAGTCCGACAGACCAGTAGTGGAGCTCTGAACTACTGGCAGTAAAGTAAGGAAATCAAATATCTTCTCTTCAATCACCCTGTATTCTATGCTTACACAGTTTTTTATTATTTTTTGTTTATTCTGAATTATAAACAATGTAAGCTTGAATTAATTCGTAATAGCATATGGCTTTTAATATGCATTATTTATGTGCTGTTTATTTAGGCTTATGAATCTAAATTGTTGTTTAAGCCCTACTGCATTATTTATCACAATTCTCCAATAACAATCACTAAAAGCATGTATATTTTGAAAGCAGTTATTTAACAGATTCCTTTATCAACATATTACAGGGACAGTCCCTCTGTAATAACCAGAGTTAAATGCTTTACACAAGGGCACTGATTTTACATCAGGAATCACAAACCTGTACCTGCTTTCAGATCGGACACTGCTCAGGTAGCTCCTACTGCCAGACCTCCTATTCTGAGAGGTGATATCGCTGGCACAGTAGTAAGACCTTCCATCACTCGAGAGCGAACGGTTCATCAGCCTTCTGGAACTCATTTTCTTAATCTGTCAGTCTCCACAGTCAGCTGCTTGTCTCCAACATTCTTAAAGCCTGTCAACATTAAACGCAAAAGTGTTTGTTTCCCCAAACTTAGAAAGTTAAGGGGTCGAGCAAAAATCTTCTGTCATCACAGCCAGCATCCCAGCAGTAGATTTCTCACTGGTTTATGTCTTTACTATGACACTCAGGACAGGGGTGCACTCTACAAGCTCAGTGTTTTCTTTCAGTGCCGTTGGACTCCTGGGGTGGTGCACGGGGGCATAAGACTCTGCTGTTTCCAATCAGTCTGCAGCTTGCATGGCCTTGAAGGCTAATTATAGCAGGGCCACAAATAGGCACACAAGCACATCCCATTTTCCAAAACTGACTTACTAGCTTTTTTTTTACTAAAACATCATTCTCTTGTTGAAATCCATGATCCAAGTCCCTCTTACGTTTTTCAATCTCACTACCAGCATAACTAGCATAAACAGGTAAGCAGAACCATGTTAATATGCTCCCAAGTGGGTGTTGAGAGGATACGTGGTGTTTGTTAGTCCTGTCGTAACCCAGCATAACCCTTAAATGGACAGTCTATTCAAGTAAACCTGCTCGTCTGCCTGATGGCATTTCTCTGAGCTCCATTAAATCTGACTATAAAGTCAGGCATCTGGGACATGGGGATCCTTTCCCAGCAGCAGGAGGCTGTAGTTACATGGACATCTCATGATGATAGTTTCATCCTGTGTTGATCAATGGAAATATGGAAAGCTTGTCGATGATTTTGATTTGTGGTGCCACATGCAGGTGAACATCAGGTCACACCAGGAACCACTGAAACCAGTAACCTTCCAAAATGTACCTCTTTTGTATGACATGGGCTGGATATGGCCTACACAACTGTTAAAAAATATATTTTTATGAAAAAATACAGTTAAAACAGTAACATTGTGAAATATGATTATTTCTTAGTTCTATTGCAATAAACATGGATTTCTCTGCAACGTCATCTGCTTGCGCACGCAACCGGGAGGCAGAAAAAAGACGTGTTTCGTGGTTTTGTGTGTGTGCAGTCATGAAATGTGGCAGGTCGTAAAGTAACGGAAACAAGCGTAAAGTAACTTATATATAAGCAAATTTAGGCTGTCCAGTAGATGCTGCACTGCTAACATTGGCTATTACATTACTAGCCTAACATGATCATTCATATACACATATCACAGTAACACTGCACAATTAAAAACAGACAAATAGATCCAACTAAAATCACGTTTTATTGAGTCAGCAGTTCTATACAAACAAAAAATACAAACAATAAGGAAAGCTTCAAAACTTAAGGTTGTTGCAGTAGCGGACCAGCTCACCAATCTGGCTTTCAGCCTCTGGTATGCGCACGCACCCTATAATGTTTGTAAACAGGAAACCCGTGTATAGGCTATATTAAAATGTAATTTATTCCTGGTATGGCAAAGCTGAATTTTCAGCATCATTACTCCAGTCTTCAGTGTCACTTAAAGGCACAATATTTAATATTTTTTCGCCACAAGAGGGCGCAGTTTCCAAAAATAACAAAGGCGTATGTTTATGACGCAGTGACGAGCTGAATGATGGGACTTGCTGTCAAGCTGATGGATCTAATAATGTTTATGGATGAGTGCAAACATTCATGTTTTTTAACATTACAGTGGTATGAAGCAGGTCCCAATTGCTAAAGAGACAGATATCACACGCGAGTCCCTAGGATATTTAAAGGAATGAGGACATTTCATTCTACCGAACTATCAGCAAGTGCTGGATTAACGTTACTGACATTGGACAGATATCACACGCGAGTCCCGGGGATATTTAAAGGAATGAGGACATTTCATTCTACCGAACTACCCGCAAGTGCTGGATTAACGTTACTCACACAGGTCAGTTTAATAGACGAATTAAACTTGTGAGGTAATGCAGCGCTTTTTCACCTGGTCTAACGTTACACTATCACACTAAACGGCATTTAAATGTATGTTGAAAGTTATAATGTTATTCTGTTAGTTCGTTTGCAGTAAGCTAGATCAACATTAGAATAACATACTGACCATATACTAACATTTCATCATGTTGAGCTAACGTTATAACATTGGTTTGTTTATGTACATTTGCTCACCTGTCTAAATAAGCTGTCAAGTCGTGACTCGTGAAGCTCTGTCAAGTCCAAGTTAGTCGCGGACGCGGAGCTCAGCATCTCAAAAACGTCACGCTGATATTGATCCTCGTTTAGTTCACCTTGTTTGTCCCTAAGTCTGCTTGCCATGGTCTATGTTTGAACGAAACAAGAACTGCGTAACGTTACGCACTACGCAGTTGTCCACGTCTGTCGCCATGGTTACGTCATGCAGTTCGAGCGGAAACGAAGGATAGCGCGGATATTGCGTCATTGACAGGCGACATTTTTTCCGGGACGGCCACTTATTTAAAATGGGATCCCCTGTTTTTAATGCCTTCGAAATGATATAATTCTGTATAAACAATCCCTGAAATGTTGCAAAACAAAAAAAGCCCTAAATTTGCATGAATACTTATGTAAACTTATTCCCTAGTGTCTACAGCAGAGTCTCTTGGTTTCCTTTTTTATTTATTTTGTTTTATTATTATCTTTTTGTTCTATTTATTTATTTGTTTGTTTTCTATTTATTTATTTTTATTTGTACAATGTTGTACTCCATGTTCAATTCATGTTGTAAGATTTGACTGAATATGATTGCGATATGCCTTTTTGTATGTTTGATATACGATTCAATAAAAATAAAAAAATGAGAAGCAAAAAAAAAAAAAAAAAAAAAACTTATTTAAAATGGGAATTTCTCTGAAATAAAAAATCTTTGGAGACTTTTGGGATATTGTAAGTACACAACTGCAGAAAATATATCACACTATGCAAGTGATTTTTGGATATTTTATTACAAAATTGTTACATATTGTGCCTTTAATCCTTTAGAAATCAATTTTATATGCTGCTCAAAAATGCTGAAAAGTTGTGCTGCTTAAAATTTTGTGGAAACGTGATACTATGATAAATAGAAAACTCAAAAGAACAGCATTTATTTGAAATGTGAAATATTTTGTAACATTATAAATGTCTTTACTGTTACTTTGATCAGTTTATGCACCCTTGCTGAATTAAAGTAGCCTATACATTTTTCACAAAAAAAAAGAAAGAAAGAAAAAAGAAAAGAAAAAACTATACCCCAAACGTTTGAACTGGAGTTTAAGGCACTATTAAACATAGAAATAATGGGTAAATTCAGTCTTAATTTCAGATTGGAATAAAATATCTGGTGTCTCTTTTACGGATATATATTCTACATTGACTCCAATTTGCTGAGGTTTAAAGAAAATGTTGGTTTGGGTGTGTTTCATCATTATTAAAGCCCATTGTTAGGATAATAGCCTAGTTAATTCAGTTGATGAGTAGCACTGAGCAAAATTTGTTATTGAAAGTCTATGACCAAAACACATAAACATTTAAGATGGAAATCTGACGTTCCATAGCATGCTTGAACTAAGGCTGGATGATTTAGTGTTGACAGTGTTGTGTTCATTCTGCTGCTTTATGAATTTCCCCTCACGTTTTACCTTTTATTGCCTGTTTAATGTCTAATCTCTTCTGTGAATACAAACCCTGTGCATTAAGTAATATCCACTATCTAAAACCAAGTCTGAGGTATGGGGATTTACACAGATAATATGGCACCTTTGACTTTTTCTGCCATGTTTTGTCATGAATTACTTTGTATATATTAAGCTAGCTTTCACCTTTCGTCTCCCCTTTTAGGTTTGCCCGAAGATTAGCATTAACAATATATGAAAATTTGTTGAGAGGTTTGGATAAAAGGAGTGTTTCTGCCGACTAGTGGTAATTGCTTAACATTGCAATGATTTCTGAAGTGATCACACTAGCCTAAGATTGATTACTCAAATACATTAAGATATTAGTTAAACGTCATTTATCATGCACTTTCACACCAGAAGGCTACCATTATATGTAAGTAGAACATTTAGAGAAGGCCTCGTTCCTGTTCCTACAATGTCTCAGAGGATCGCAGCAAGGTTTCTGGAAATTATTTAAAAATAGTTCAGTTAGAATGTTGAGAAGAAGACATTTACAACTGTATCAAGGCAATTTTATATACTAAAAGGAGAATCAAGTTGACAATTCTACATCGATTACTGCAGACCAACATCAACATCATTCTTATTTAGCCTATTTTTTTTATGATTTTATGAAACTCACAAAACTGATTACGTACATTAAAGTACATTAAATTTGGTTTGGAGAAGGTTTATTTATTTATTTTTTAGAAAAACATAAAAAATAAACTGCTTTAATGCCTTGGTACAACACAGGGTAACCAAATTATGGTATGAATCAATGAAAATAAAATATGTCATTCACAGAAAATAATAATCTGATGCTGTACAGTGAGCAGGACGATCACATGGCTCAGGCACAGTCGAGTCATTGTATAACAGTGTAATTCATTATCCATTTCAGATTGTCATTTGAAATGTCAGTGTCCATCGCCACCAGTAAGAGATCTGAAGAATTAGTCAGTCACAGTATATTAGAGCTGATTTATAGTGCCACCTGCCGATTGCAACCGGCACAGTGTCAGACAAACAATCAACACATTCTTAGGTTACTGAATTTGTATCAGTGGCTTATCAGTGTCATTTTGTATTGCTTAATTTCTTTTTGTATTATTATCGCATAATCACCAGTACAGAGACAAACATATTAGGATTGCGCAGGTGTTTTCATCTGTGCCATCAGTGCTTGTTCATTCTGTTTCTAGTTGTATTAGGCTATTTTTTGAAGCTACACACACGGGGCACACAACAGCACATAAAATAATTACATCACACTATGTCGCTTTCTTGAAATGTAGGGTTTTCAACCCCCAAATATGATTAAGATCTTTTCGGGACATTTGCAATTGCTGCAGGCCTGACAACTGAGAGTACCAATGAGTTCCAGTTAGGTTTTATTTTATTTTCTTGACATAAGCTTTTCTACCAAAGATATTTATCAAAATGTGCATATAGTTATGTGTGATTACTTCCACACTCCACAGATGACCTTTGTGTCTTAAATTTACCATTGGTTTGTCATTTAAAATAAATTACTCTGCCACTAGTCTTACAGCTATACAACCCTTTACTATATGTGTCTCATGAAGGCAACAGAAAAGAAACATAAATTGAACATTCTGTCATTTGGTTTAGACAGAAAATGCATTTACCAATTCTGAGACTATGTGCCTTTGGATAAGATCATTTCATAATCACACAACTGATAATCAACAAATTCATCATCACCTACAGAAGACATCGTCACATTTTAATTCTGAAAATTAAGGCTGTGGAAGAATGAGGTCTCCAAAATATTGATGTATGCTTAAAAAAATAGTTGAACAAATCATAGATAATTCAATGGGTTTTTTTTTTCAGAAATAGTTTAGACTTTCAAATATTCCACATTACTTTGTCCATCCAGTGCACTTTCTTCACCCTCATCAGAACATTTGAATCTCAAGGCCGCCATCTTCCACTAAATATCAGTGCTCATTTGTATGGGATAGAATATCGTTTCTCGCTCTGGATTGATTGGTTAAAGGTCAGTGGGAATTTTCACATGACCCATACCTTGGTGTTAAAGTCTTTACATGTATTCTCAGTAACTCTTTACCATAAGGTTGAATGTATTAATCCATTAGGTAAGTGAGGATAGGAGCAGGCTTCACTCAATGTATACACTAATAAACTTTAAGAGTGCTGGCCTGGATGATTAGAATATGAAAATGAGGAGAAAGCTATAAATTCCCACACCCATGGATACACCCATATTAACACCAACCAATAATGTTAAAGTGATATCCAGTCCAATAATGTCACTAATGTTTCTAACAGTCCATTAATGAAAGACAACGACTGTTATACATATAAAAAAATGGACATACAATATCACTTTCACATTATTGGTTGGTGTTAATATGGGTGTATCAATGGGTGTGGGCATATAAGATTGGCTACATTGTGATCTTGTTGCACACTGAAGAAGGCACGCGCCAAAACGCGCCTGTGCAAATAAAAATAAAAAGAACATATGCATAGTGCGGCCTTTCTCCTCATTAATCCATTAGGTATCATGAACTAACAATGAGTAACCATATTAAACCATTGTTAATTTAAGTGTACTATTATTCATTGTTAATTCATGTTCGTTCATAATAAAGATGAATAAATAGTTTATGAGTTCATGATACATATAATGTTAACAAATTTAACCTTATAGTAAAATGTTACTAAATTCTCATCAAAACACCACTGAAGCACTATTAAAAGAGATGACACTGTCAATGGCTTTGATCCATACCATCAATCATGTTTATAGTATGGTATGGATCAAATTAACACCCTGTACCAACATATTACACTTACAAAATACCTCATCCAAAAAAACCTCCAAACTCACTCTCAAGCTGTCCAACATTAAAGAGATAGTTCACCCAAAAATGAAAATTCTCTCATCCTTTACTCATCCTCATCATGTCATACGACTTTGATTAATCTTCGAAAAACAAATGAAGATATATTGAGAACCTGAGAAGTTTCTGTCCCTCCATTGAAATTCCAGGTAAAACTCCAAAAAGGTCATATAAAGGTGTCATGAAATGAATCCATACAAATTGGGTAGTTAAATCCAAGTCTTTTAAAGAGATACGATCACTTTATATGATGAACAGAATTAAACATATCACAAATGGTAAAGAATTGATTTTTTTGAAAATTGTTTTTTTTATTGTTCATCAAAATCTCTCATTGATTCTCACATTGGAGCTTCTGTTTACCATATGTGATGTGCTTTCATTACTACTCATTATGTATCATGCCAACAAAAGACAACATTGAATCTGTTCATCATATAAAGCGATCATATCTCTTCTCGAGACTTGTAATAAACCAATTGTAATAAATTACGACAAACTGCATGGACTTTCAATAAAGGAACAGAAACCTCTCAGGTTTTATTACAAATATCTTGTGTTTCATTACATTAGATTAACCAAAATCTTATGGGTTTAGAACAATATAAGGGTGAGTAAATGACGACAGAATTTTCATTTTTGGGTGAACTATGGTTGTCTCGGGCCCTGTCTATTGTCTGGCCAATAAAGGCAACTTTGTCTTTGATTGCAGTATGAGGTCTAACTTTTCACAGTCTGGTTGAATATTTCTTGAGTGTAGATATTATATTTAAATTATAGATAAAGGACGGGTGGGTGACAGCAGCATTTAAAGACCTATACATATAATTTTTTACCCAAATGCTGCAGAGAACAATTTCACAATAACTAGAGTTGAAACATACAGGTTCTCGTCTTGGCATGGTAGGAAGTCCAAGGGATTTGGCTATGTAGATAATAGTAATTTCGTTTTAATCTCATGGTACATGGTATGATATTAATGCTTAGAACGCCCCACTCTCAAACTACTACAGACTACACTCTCAGGAGAGAGGGGTGCTTATGCACTCAAGTCTCAGTTATTTGTTAATGAGATTCCCACCCATCCAGCGCAACTTGCAGGCCAGCCAGCGCCTAAGGGGGCAAAAGTATTCATAGTGGAACTGCTGGAATTCGGGTGTCCTCCGGATGTCCCTAAGAAAGGCCAAGTCCAGCTCAGATTCTGTTAGCACAATAAGAAGGATAAGGAGGGCAAAGAGCAGAGCCAGGGTCACTAAGAAAAGACGAGCCAAACTACAGATGAAATCATTCACCCCTTCCTCCTCTGGGCCATGTTGGGTTGGCCGAGTCTTCTCCAGGTGGGAACGTTTCCCTTTGGGCTTAACGGCCTGTGGCCTTGCCTGGTTTTGAGTGCAAGGTTCTGTTCCTCCTTCATCTTGGATCCTGCGTGGGCCGTTTGTGTGGCGCACCTGAGCCTGGTCTGAGGGGTCGTTGGACACAGGTGTGGGAAGCACGCTGTCAGAGGGATTGTAAGAATCTTCAGAAAATTCAGCTGTTCCACTTCCTCCCTCGGCTCCATTTCCATGGGAGCGTAGGAATGAGTTGCCATTGGAGACCGACCGCACTGGTGTGGAATGGCCACTGTCACGCAGGGACTCCAAACCTGAAACAGAGAAAGGATGTTCAGTGATTGTGATGCATTGATGTCTATTTGCTTTCAGGGTTTTGTACCAGTCAGAATTGAATTTAGAATACCTTTTAAATTCAAATTTGAATTGAGGTAGCAAACAGGATTGCTAGTATAAATAGATAAATTATGAATTCAAGGAAGTATAAATTAACTGAAATAAGTGTCATTTTATAGCAAGGAATCAAGAATGATGGCTTGACAAAGCATTGCCTGAAAGTTTAGAGTAGTTTAAAAAGTTGAAATTTTTAAGAACAAAAGTTTTAAGTCTTAGGAACAGACAAATAGATATGTTTGAAATGTCACCTACAAAAATGTGTACTTCACGTATACTCTACTTTTCAAATGTTTGGGGTTAGTAAGATTTGTTTTTGATAAATTAATACTTTTATTCAGGAAGGATGCATTTCATTGATCAAAGGTGACAGTAAATATATTTATAATGTTACAAAAATAAATCTAATTCAAATAAATGCTGTTCTTTTGAACTTTCGATTCATCAAAGGATCCTGAAACAGTGTAGGACGATTTACACAAAAATGATAAGCAGCACAACTGTTTTCAACATTGATAAATATGATAAATATTTCTTGAGGAGCAAAGCAACATATTAGAATGAGTTCTGATGTGACACTAAAGACTGTAGTGATGGCAGCTAAATATTTAGTTTTGACATCACAGGATCATATTACATTTCAAAATATGCTCAAATAGAAAACAGTTCTTTTAAATTATCACACTATCACTGATTTTTTTATTTAAACAAATTCAGCATTGGTGAGCATACGTTACTTACAAAACACATTTTAAAAATCATACCAACCCCAAACTTAGTGTAGACAGTGTATATATTATATACTTTTTTTTCTTTTCTTTTTTTACAAATGTATTTGCCAGGGTGGAAGAAAACTTAATTTCCCAGAAATCTGGTTATATTTCTCTAACCAATTCAGTAAATTGCACTTCCTTTAATAAAAAAAATAAAAAAATCTGTTTAAGTTCTTTTTTTGCTAGTTAACAATTAAGTGACATTCCATTATTATTCACAAAGACCATTTTCATTCATTCAACTGGTACCAATGTATTGATAATATGCACTGACTATGATATACTGTTGTAATCAAAATGATTAAACCCCCCTTGCAGGCTTATTTGCAAAATTTACAGACTTTCAGCTGATGCAATAAACAAATCAAACAAAAGTAATTAAAGTAGTTCAACAACAAATGTTTGAAGTGGTTCCCCAAATTCAACTGAAAATGCAACTTTTGATGACTTCTGCAGTCTCAAAATTATTCAACCCCGTGAATAGAATCCCTCACAACAGCAAAAATCTGCAGAACAGGTGTTGTCTCAAGCACACCTGATGCAACTAATCAAGGGCTTCATAAGTTGCACCAAGTGTGCTTGAGCTAGAACACATGTGTGGCAAGTAGGGCAGGGCAGAGAGCCGAGAGAGAACAGCGAGACCCGGTGGCGTGATTGATAATGAGCGTCACCTGCACACCACACCGGCCTCGTATCTCACGGAGGAGCTACGGAAGCATAAAAGGAGCGACGACAGTGAAGGAAAAGAGAGGACCAGGCCTGAACTATTTTAAGTTATGTTTTGTTTATGTGCTTTTATGTTTACGTTACTTTCATTTTGTATTTGTTTATTTATGATTAAAGTTGTTGAACGTTCGCCGGTTCCCGCCTCCTTCTTCCCCTGGACAACTAACCGTGTTACAACACAAAATATCTGTACTGGCTAGGTTTGTTGATTGTCACGCTTTACTGCATGTTAGAAATATGTCAAAAGAATGGTCCAAAAAGTTGCAAATGGCATTCAAGTGTTACTAGAGACACCGTTGAAAACAGTTCACAAGTTCAAAGTGAAAGGAACAGCGGTTACACTACCTGGACGGTGCAGAAAAAGGAAGCTATCAAAGGCTGCAACCAGATTTCTGAGAAGGCAGGTTCAGAAAAACCCTCTCGAGTGACTGCAAATGACCTGCAACAAGACTTGGTGGCAGCAGGCACTGAGGTTTCAGCTTGCACAGTAAGGCGCATACTAAATGTATGCGGTTTCCATGCCAGAACTTCAAGACATCCACCACTACTGACCCCAAAGCACAAGAAAAGGGCTCAAAATCAAATAAATAAGCCACAGAAGTTTAGGGATTCTGTTCTGTGGAGCTATGAAACAATGGATCAGCCTTATGGATCAGCGGTATGTCTGGAGGAAGAAGAATGAAGCATATGCTGAAAAGAACACTTAAGTTAAGCATGGTGGCTCTGTGATGCTCTGGGGCTGCTTTTGCTCTGGCACTGGAAACCTGCAGCGTGTGGAAGGTAAGATAGATTCATTGAAGTATCAGGAAATCCTAGGAGAAAACATCATGCCATCAGTGAGGAAGCTGAAGCTTGGACCTTCCAACAGGACAGTGATCCCAGGCATACCTCAATTTCCACCAAGGCTTGGTTGCAGAAGAAGTCCGGGAAGATTCTACAGTGACCATCACAGTCACCTGACTTGAACCCCATAGAAAATCTCTGCTGGGATTTGAAGGCGGTGGTTGCAACATGCAAACCCAAGAATATTAATGAACTGGTGGCCATTGCTCATGAGGAACGTGCTAAGATTCCTCAGAAACGCTGGTGTCTGATTATACATCTCTTGATTATACAATATGCTAGCCATGAAGGGGTTGAATAATTTTGCAGTAGTCATTAAAAGTCATTTTCAGTTGAAATGGTGAAACCACTTGAAACATTTGTGTTGACCAATTACTTTTGTTGGATTTGTTCATTGCAAACAGCTGAAAGTCTGTACATTTTGCAATGGGGGTTGAAACATTTTGATTACACTGTAAATATAATTAGTGTATATTGTAGAACCACACAACAACACAGGAAAATATGGCTCCACCCACAATCCATAAAAGCTAAACACAATCCATGCTAACAATGGTGGCACTCCAATCCGCTATATATTAACAAATTCAAATGCAGTCACACTGAAATAAGTTGGACGCCCAGCTGTTCCAAATGACCAAGAGCTTTACCTGCAGTGCTGGTGGGTTGAACACCAAGTCTGGATGAAGCTCCAGAGGAAGTGGAGGAGCTGGGCAAAGAAGGGAACAGAGGCAGAGCTCCTAGAGCTTTCCCTAATAGTCTAGGTCCCATCGTCAACACCCGTACCTTCACATCCCGGTAACAGTGGTTGATCATCCGCAGGTGAACATTCACCTTTGTTTTAATCCGTATGAGACACTTCACCATGGTTTCAGAATGTAGCCGCTAAAGTGTCTGATGTTCTCTCCCCTGCTTCAGTGTATCACCAATAGCCCCCTTTCCTCCCTCTATCCTCCTGAACAAAAATGACATAACACTACAGTGTGTGTGTGTTTGAAAAAGTGAGTGTGAGAAAGCGAGAACACCCTAAAGCCCTAAAGCTCCATAAGTCCCTCTATGCCCAGAAGCCCAGCTGCCCTGCATGCTCCAACCCCCTCAAACCCATTATGGACTGTAACAAAAGAGCACATACACAACACACACTCATTCTGACACAAACCACATGACATACATGGACAGGCTCTCTATTTATAGACAGTGTAATAATAACAGTGATGATACCTAGTTGGACAAGGTAAAATCTGTCACTCATCATTGTCTCTGTATTTTCTTGTGCATGACACAAATTGTCATGAAACCCACTTGCAGGGCTTGTGAAGCCTTAATTTGTACTTCCTGTTAGCATTTACCCCCTGCTTTATAGTGAATTATTTTTAATATACCAGTAGCCTGTGTGTCTGTTTCACTAAAGTACTAGACTTTTATTCTTTCTGTACAGGGCAGGTACTAAAACAAAACTAACCTTAAACTCAAAATATATAGCACACTTATAGAGTTCCCTCACACACAGACAAATGCAACCATGATGGCATTTGGCAATGCAGTAAAGTGACTGGAACAGGTGAACGTCTGGTCACATTGTGCACAATGAGAGCAGCTCTCATGTTACACATATAGCAATAGAGGGAGATAGAGTGTGGTGTATTCCTATCCAGAGCACACTTTTGTTACCTTCTCAGCTTCAAGGTTTGTAATCATGACTATGTACACTGTAGTTCAAAAGTTTGGGGTCAGTAAGAAATAAATACTTTATTATGCAAGGACACATTCAATTGATCAAAAGTGATAGACCTTTACGTAGTTTAAAGAGAATTGTAACAATCTATTCATCAAAGGAACCTGAAAAAAATACATAGTTTACACAAACATATTAAGCAGCACAACTGTTTTCAACATTGATAATAATAAGAAATGTTACTTGAGCAGCAAACCAGCACATTAGAATGATTTCTGAAGGATCATGTGACACTGAAGACTGGAGTAATGAGTAATGATGTTACCATCACAGAAAGGAATTTCAATTTAACATCTTATTTTATTTTATTAATTTTCATTTATTTATTAAAACAGAAAACTGTTTTTTATTGTAATAATATTGCATTTTTGATCAAATAAATGCAGCTTTGGTAAGCATAATTTTAAAAACATTAGGAAATCTTACCCCAAACATTTGAATGGTAGTGTGCTCTGTGTAGGTTTATAGTTGAATTATATATTTTGAAAAACATTGCAACCAGAATTGTGTTGTGAACAGAACTGAATTGTGAATTATAAGATATATTAATTATATTTTAATATATAATTATATTATATATTTATATATAATTAATTATTATATATGAATTATAGTATTGTAGTGGCTGACACTAAAAATTAGCAAAAAGGGTAAGGCATTAAAAAAGTACTGCAAGTTATAGTCCAGTATATTCCACAATAATGAATCCTAGTGGAAGAATAAACCAAACCAAAAATCTCCATGGTGCTTTTTATTATAGGGGAGATACAACGTTATACCACCAGATGGCAGTTTTTCAGTGAGTTTGGACCAACAGTTCTTGGCTTGAGTTGGATTCAGAAGACAGAATGCATAACTTTTCTAATTACAAATTAAATTAAATTGTTATTATTAGAAAGGAGCAGTTATATGCTTAAGTGTGTGTGTGTGTGTGTGTGTGCATTCGTGTTGTTGTTTAACCTACATTGCGAGGAGCAAATAATAGTAAATGAAGTTTTTGACATTGTTGGGTCCATAAGGAAAACAGCTTATAATTCATACTTGATGTTTTTTTTTTTATGCAGAATGTTTTCTGTGAGGAATGAGGATTGTTTTAGGAGTACTGTTAGGGGATAGAAAATACAGTTTGTACAGTATAAAAAACATTATGTCTAAAGTCTACATAATGATATGAAAACGTATGTGTGTGTGTGTGTGTGTGTGTGTGTATGCTTGTAGGCACATGGGCATACCCTCCATGATGGAAATATGGACTGCTCTCCTCCGTGTTCGGGGAACGCTACTCTGTCGTGGGCCATGAGTGATGGAGGGACAACTCCTACTGGGGACCATCCCAGCCCTGAACCCACAAAAAGATGTGACATAACAATTGACATACTGTCAAACACAGTAAAACTGTTAAGAAAACAAGTCAGTGTTGAGAAGACTTGCCTGTGAATCTCTGGAGGCTCTCGTCTGATTTTGGCACTCTGTTCCATCACTTCCTTGGCCACTTTACCGCTATAAGGGAAGTTATGCAATCAAAATCTTAGCTTTGCTTCCAGCTAATCCATTAATTAACATATATTCACAACACAAGCCTAATTAAGCAGGGCTCAGGAACTCATAAGGTTCACTTATAGCAGATACTACTCACCTATATCTAAAGCGGCTTCCTTTGAAGAAAAGATTACTACTGGACACAGTGCGAACTTGACTTGATTTCTCAAACCTGTAAGAAATGGAAAGAATGAGCGATAGATTTCAAAATAAATAATAAAAATAACTGTTTGTCTAAACCAGTGGTTTTCAACCTTTTTGACTCGTAGGCCCCCCATTGCCCAACATAATATCTAAAGGTCCCCCATATTGGCTAAGATATTTCCTCTTGTATTTATGCTCTAATTATGACTCTAGTACAGCTCTCGTTTTTATTTTTATTTTATTGACAGAAACTGGTAGAGTTAATTTTGCATTGTTACAATGTCAGTAGTATATGTAAATGAACAATGTTTCCTCTTTCTCCATGTTAAATCCATGTTTATTTATGCAAAACAAGTCAAAGCTCTATTGCTTTCATGAAAACCACTGGTTTAAACTAAATTAAATCATAGGCAAGATGTTTTATGCTTGATTGCTTGCTCTTTTTATGCTATTTCCATGCTTGAACCCAATTTCAGCCTGATAGGTCAAAAAGGTTATGCACACTTACTGGTAGAAAGCTTGGTTTTCCACCCCACACTTCCATAAATGCTTGCAGGCCTCAGGTGTTGGAGCAAAGTAAGTCAAGATGATCTTCTGATCCTTAGTAAAGGTCACAGGAGGTCAGTAAGTGAAATTATTTAGTGGTTAAATAGAACAGGTTGGTTGATCAATTCCTCCTGCATCAATCTGCATTAATCTTACTTTTGACCATTTGTTCTTCTGCATAACCTGGGGCTGCCTTGCTGTCACCTACCTCTTGATAAGTTGCATATATATGAAATGTCTTTCCTTCGAATTTTAGTTTGGTGACCTCATTCCTGTACAATATGACAAAATACTGTCAAAGTTATTCATATACACAGTCATTTGATCTTGACTGCTAAGCAAATGAAAATGATATGAGATTAATTTCGCCTCTCACCATTTGAGGAAATGAATCCTCCTGTTCCCCTGGAGTACCACAAAGCCAAATGGGGTAAATGCAAGAAATGCTGCATTCCCAGACACATCCTGTCATACAAAAAAAAAAAAAAAATCTTTGTGAATGTAAAAATTCTGATTAAAAGACTTTCAGTTCAGACACTTGTGTTGAAATAATTTCCTGTATATGAGCAGCTGATAAATTTGGATACTGACTTTGCAGGGGTGTGGATCTACTCCATATGTTTCTAGAGACTGAGCTTTCCTTAAGAAATTCATTTCAGATGTCTCAGGACTCTGGCCTCTGTAGGAAATAAACAGACTAGTTAATATTCTGTGTTTGTTCTGAGAGATAAATTTCATAAAATATATTTAATCTCTCCATTAAACACCAGCGCTGCTTTAAAAAGAGTGACACACTGCATGTGACAGGCTAATTGAATGTAAGCTTACGTCAGCTCGGATTTGTGGATCTCAGCAATGCGGCGCTCCAGGCGCACAGAATGCTTTGGAAAAAACTGAAACTTAGAGCTGTAACCTTCCGGATGCTTCCCTGGGTCATAATCACCAATCTCAGCTAAACAAATTGAGAAAGAATAAAACAAAAACAGTGTCATTTGAGAGTCTTGTCTTACTGTAATGTCATCTATATAACAAAGCTCTTGAGATGTCACAATTCAACAAATATTGTAAAGAATGGCTCCTGTGACTGTGGTTTGCTGTTACCCTGCAGAATAAATGCGGCCAATGCAGCAGCATCTGAACTTTTGCACAGGAGTCGGCCATGATACAAATCTCTTTTAATCTGAAGGAAGACATGGTATCTGAAAACAATGCAGACCATATATTGAACTGTCAGTGTGTTAATCATACATACATAAGGTAATTGTAAGACTCTGTGACTTGTCTAATATGAATTCCTATAGATTCTTTTTAACTATGTCAATTTTGAATAATAATGGGCTCCATGGTAATGAGCAGTACCTAGTGATATCTTCTTTAAGAGCTGCAGGGTCCGGAGGATAGAATTTAACACGCAAACACATGGTGTAGGGTGGCTGAGCTAGGACACAAAATATCCATGTGGATGTAATTAACCGGACAATATCAATTTTCTGCCTTTTAGAATGATATTTGAATGCAAAGATTATTCTTTTCACAACATGCACACAGTGTAAGAAGGATTTTCCACATACAATATGACTTACATCTCATTTGTTTGGTAATTGGCTTGCTGAACTCCAGCCAGTGCTGAAACAACAAAATAAAAAATAAATGATGTCTAGAATGCAGATAGAAATTCCAGTTTAACACATTGTTATGACTAGCATTGTCAACTGATGACTGTTCACATTACATATCGATTGCGTCACACCTATTGCAGCTCTTCATCTGAATCAGCATGTGATCTTTGGATGTCCTGCTTCAAGCTCATGCACAAACATTAACATTGCTTTTATCGGGCATGGTTATTAACAAGTCAGAACTAGAATATGTATTAGCATGAACCTTTGTCAGGGTAGATACCATATTTAAATTGATGGGACATAGATCAAGGCTATACAGTCAATTTGTTGTGCTGTCTGAAAGTCTACTTTTTCACAATCCATGGTTTGTGTTTTGTTGACTGGATTTATTTTTTTTTACATTGGCTGAATAATCAACATTAAGGCATCCAACATTACAACCCATTGAACCAACTGTACTTCTGTACCTCACAGCCTTGTTTTTATTTGTGTAAAATTAAATATGGTGTCCACCTTAAGTATCATGTCCAATCTCAGTCTAAATATAAAAATAACCATTTTCCACAAGCTTAGTACACTATCAACAGCTCATTTTATATTTATACTATAGGAACTCACTCGTTGCTTGTCTGGGTCCACAAATCTGACGCCAAAGTAGTCTTTCTCCAACAAGTTTAGATAATGGCAAACCTGCTCAAAGAGCCATTGACCTTTTGCATCCCTCTGGAAAAGAGAGACACATGAATCAATGTGACAATGTTTGTACACAGTCCTTGGGATCATATTGGATCATATCATTTGACATAATACTGTTTCACAATAGAAATGTTAAATGACCAACAGTAATACCGAGTGATGCAAACTACTCAACTTTTTTGTCAAATTTCACTATTTAATTTACTCAATTTATGAAGACGAGAAACATTATTGGAGCATATTAGGCATTAGATTTAGAGTGAATTCATTTAATTAACCTTCAGTAAAATAAAAATAGTATTTGTAAATAGGTAGAATTTACACACAAATGAATTTTTTACCAAAAACAAAATTAAACTTTTCATTTAGCCCAAAACCAAAGATAAAGTTTTTTGACTCTCAAAAAAAAAGATACAAAAGCTGTCACTGGAACTATATCCTTTCAAAAGTGTACACCCTTTACCCAGAGATTTTCAAATTATTAGGAGATAAGAGGGTATGTGGCTCTTAACATTGGAAAAATGTGTAACTGCTAATTTGAATCACATGAGACACCACAGCCTATCATATTATGGCAGTGACGTCAGTGGCCAGCGTTCAGTTTTATGAAAGTCATTTGCTGTTGTTGCACGATGTTTCTTGTGGATCATTTGTGTGTTCATTTTGTGAAAATTTTTCTATATTTGATGTCATATCGCTTGTAAACGTACTGTTAGGACTGCAATGTTTGTGGAATGTGCTTTACTGAGGGAAAAAAAAGAGCACAAATTGCTCTGTTAGCTGAAGATTACTGGTCACTACAGTGCGCATAAAACCACATTTAAAATTAGATTTGAATCTGTTCATTAAAACAGCTTTATTGGGCACACAGTAGTGATACTAGTCACTAAAAATTTCATTGTAAATTTTTGTCTTGAACTATAATCCACTATAATCCTCGGCGACTTCAACGCCAAGGTTGGCCAAGGTCGAATGCAGAACATTGTCGGAGAGCACGGACTAGGAATAAGGAATGGACGTGGCGACAGATTGGCTTCAAACAATGCATCACAGAAACAACAGAAGTTATGCTGGGACACCAGTCACCGAAAAAGAAACAACGATGGATGACACAATATATTCTCGATCTAATGAGCAAACGAAGAATGTAGGCTACAAAAATAACAACTTGGAGAAGTACAAACAAATGCAACAGAAGATCAGAGAAGCAATCCGACAGGCAAAAGAAAAGTGGATGGAGGAACAATGCGCCGAAATTGAAGAATTAATTAAAAAACATGACAATTTTAACCTACACAAGAAGCTCAAAGAAGCTGGTAATATCTACAGACCAGCCCCAACAGCAATCTTGTATGCGGACAACCAACCAATCCTAAATAAACAAGAAAAAATGGACACCTAGACAAACTATATACACAAGCTCAGGAAAAGACCAACAGACGTCGAAAGACGCTTTACACATTTTAACATCAGAAGTAGAACATGCAATCAAAACAGCTAAGCCAGGCAAAGCGTGCGGGTGTAGTACCCTAACCGCTGGTTAGGGGAGATATATAGTCAATAAAAGACACAGGACACGGAGCTGCTGCAATATCTTCTGAGTCTCTGTATTGTCTGACATTAATGCACATATTTCTGCATTCTCATATGTCAATAAAACGTATACAACATATCTCTTTAGAGAAAAACACAATATACAGAAACCCATATAGAATTACTCACATACAGCTTCTCAACAACCGGTACTGTTCCCACCAATTAAACAAATAATTTCAATAGAAACTTGAATTACCATGCACATTAATAATACTACGTACTGTATATTGCATACAATATTCACATATGATACTCTACATTTTAAACATATGTGCCATTTACCATATCTTTAACTCTTTTAAACTTCTTAAATTAGCTCAGGAATTATAGCATGTCAGCACAACTAATTATCTCTTTATATTACACATACATATTACACTTTCTCTTATGAACCAACAGATTCCTTTTCTTTAAGCACTGCCACCTGTAACTTAACTTTTAAAATAGTTCTCAAAAACACCAATATGGTATTAATTATTCACTCCGTTTTCACATTTTTATGACCGCATGGTCTCTGCCATCAGTTCACCAGTTGTACACGTGATACATACGCGGTTAACTTGAACCGAACTTTTAGACATACATATACACAACGAATACACATAAAAACAATTACACTTGCCATTTTTCACATCCTTGAATTAAATCAAGTATATTTCTGTTACAATTTACTAATATCATACCTGGTTAGGGGAGATATATAGTCAATAAAAGACACAGGACACGGAGCTACTGCAACATCTTCTGAGTCTCTGTATTGTCTGAGCAGCGCGCGCCCCCTCCCCCAGTATGTGAAAATCCCACGGCAAAAATAATCAAATGATCAATCAGCCATACAAGGCAAGGAATACCAATCGCCATCATCCAAAATCATACACTATGCATGAATGACATTCAGTTTATTTCAATGACAACAACATATTCTGATGACACTAATTATTATTAGTTTTATTTTCTCTTTTCCTTTATATTTGTAACTACCACACTCTCCCTGTCAAAAATAAATGTCGTCCCGACATAACTCTCCTTTTTCTTCAACCCAAAATAAGAAATTTTATTTCTGCTGATAATGTTGTTTTATCTCAATGTCATACTGCTTGTGTGCAATGTCTCAATGCCTATGTGTACTGCATGTTAATTGTGAATAAGGACATGTGTTGGAAACTGCAAAGTCTTTAAATCCCATTATCTTTCTTCATTTCCTCAGTCTCTTCAGTATGCATACCAGTATTTTGGTTGATAGTGTTGAGCTGGGTAAGTCCATGGAGGTAAGTTCTGCATCTCATATGACATGGGTTGCAACGCTGTTGTGTTTGTATGCTCTACATTATAACATGCCGGAGTACCCAAGTAATCATAAGTAAATATCTTTGGGGATTTCCTTTCTCTCTTAGGCCACCTGTATTCCTGTCCTGCTTCCCCGTCATTTTCATCCCGTCTTACTGGTACATCTTCCATTTCATTAGGTCTTCCTCCAGGTTGTTCCTCCTCCATCACAACACGTTCCTGTTGAGGTGGTACCTCATTTTCCATTTGAACTTCTGTTTCACGATCCTTTGCTACCTCTTGACCAATTTCTTCCCTTTCCTTTTCAGATTCACTGTGCAGGATAACTGGTAAGTTTCCACTTACTAACTCTCCGTTTCCTTCCCCAGGTTGAAACTGGACTTCAGGTACGTATTCATCTCGCCAGTTTTCACACCCAGGCTGCTGATGATGGACCACAGGTAGGTAATTAAAGTAAGGATAATCTTCATCCTCATCCTCTTCCTCTTCCAGAACTGGTACACATCGATTTACTGGTTTTGGTCTTTGCACTGGTCCCTTTGTCTTTTCCTCCTTTCCAAGATCAGTCTCCAATGGTAGATAATCACAAGGCATCAAGAGGTTACGGTGGAGAACATGTGATCTTCCTTTACCATGTTCTGGTTTCACTTCAAAAACCGGGCCTTTTCCTCCTATTTGACGCACTACTGTGTGTACAACATCTTCCCAATGGTTTCGAAGCTTCCCAGTTCCACCTCTAGGTGTCAAGTTCCTCACTAACACGCGATCTCCAGGACATAACATAGAACCCCTAACTTTTCCATCATAGTTCCTCTTGTTTCTTTCTGCCACCTTCTTTGCAGTCTGTCTGGTGATTTCCAATGCTTCCTGCATTTCTTGTCTCCATCTCTTAACATACTCCTTATAATCAGTAGCTCCAGTTTCAGATGTCAAACTGAACAATAGATCAATGGGTAATCTTGGGGACCTTCCGAACAGTAAGTAGAATGGTGAAAATCCTGTAACTTCACATTGTGTGCTGTTGTATGCAAAGATGAGTTTGTTTAGTGACTCTTTCCAATTGGTTTTCTGCTGTTCAGTCAACGTCTTCAACATCTGAAGTAACGTTCGGTTGAAACGTTCAACCTGCCCATTTCCCTGGGGGTGATACGGCGTGGTCCTTGATCAAGCAACTCCAAAACTCTTCTTCAACTGAGCAACCAGCTGGTTTTCAAACTCCCCTCCTTGGTCATGATGAATTCTTTGCGGGAACCCAAACTTCAGAGCGTAGTCATTAAAGGGGGGGGGGGGGGGGGGGGTGAAACACTCAGTTTCAGTCAATCTCATGTTAATCTTGAGTACCTATAGAGTAATATTGCATCCATCATATCTCCAAAAAGTCTTTAGTTTTATTATATTTATAAAAGAAAGATAGGCTGTACCGAGTCTTTCCGGAAAAAGCCGAGCGGGTGGAGGCATGCCGTGTGGGTGGAGCTAAATAATCACGCCGAAGTTACACTCCGATAGACACACACACAGATATTTGAAGCAGTTCTACTCACCGCCTGCGGTTCCAACGCAAGACCGTTAACCTTTAGAGTTGGGACTGCTGACCATCCTTGAGAACTAAACGATTAGCAAATCCGGCTTCGAACTGGGCCTTGTTTATAAAAAAGAATCATCCTCGAAATGCATGGAACAAACAAGAACACTTGCACAACTATGTTGATGTTCTGGAAAAACAAACTCCATCCACTGGTCCCTTAACGCTTGATTCTTTAGGAATCTGTGCAGTGTTGTCTTGCCTTGACAACCGAAAACACACTTCTTTGGTGATGACACATATTGCAGCTTAGCCGATGCACAGCGCTTTGATGGGCATAGGTTACGGCTATCGCTCTACAGCTGCGCGCGCGCCCTTCCGAGAGAAGTGCCCTTAGGACCGTATAAGGAAATTCCGGCGCATCTCATACGCGCCCATACTTGAGAAAAACTTTCCGAAACTTGTGACAACCAGGAAGGAGTATTTTGAGAACAGAAATACTCAATTAAACGTACAACTTAATTTTTGAAACTTTGTCCATGTTTAGCATGGGAATCCAACTCTTTAACAGTGTAAAAAACTCACTATGCATGAAATAGCATTTCACCCCCCCTTTAAACAATTTGTCAACAACAGTTTTAGCCGATTTTGAGGTAGTTGCATAGGCTTGTGCAAATCGTGTGAAGTGGTCAACTACAATTAGGATATACTCATACCCTCCTCTACATTTATCCAGGTGTAAGAAGTCAATGGAGACAAGTTCAAACGGGTGAGTAGTGACAATATTCTGGAGCGGTGCTCTGGCCTCCCTACATGGTTTCTTCTGTTTCAGGCAAACACAACTCTTGGTGACATAGTGATCAACGTCATTGTGCATTTGCGGCCAATAGAACCTTTCTCTGATTAACGATATTGTTCGATCAAGACCTTGATGACCCATGTTATCATGTAATTCTCTCAAAACACGCTGCTTGTACCTTGCAGGTAAGACTAGCTGTGTCTGGGTGTTCGTCTTTCTACGGAGGATACCATCGTCTCCCAGGAGAAGTTTGTCCCAACTGCGCAGTAAGCATTTACTTTGTGCACTCAAGGTCTTCAAAAGATGTCCTGTTGGCTTTTTATTGGACAGCTTAAATTGTAGAACAGGTCCAATGTAGTCATCATTACGCTGTGCTTGTCTGATCTCCTCCACAGATAATGGCTCGCATGCATGCACTGATGCCATGGTGTCATCAAGAGAAATCATGGCAGTCCAGGAGATGCTGAAGTGTGGTGCCTCAACAGATTGGATGGTTGCTTCGACACAGTTGGATGGCAATTCCTCCGTGCATTCCTTCATTGCTGTCTCAATGTTCAGTGGCATCCTAGATAGGGTGTCTGCATCCACATTTTCTTTGCCAGGCAAGTTCCGCCACCCATCTACATCCTGTTGCATTCAGCTTTGCACTGGTTAAAACATAAGTAAGTGGATTATTATCACTATACACAGTGAATGTGGGGGCATAGTATAAATAATCCTTGAATTTTTTGGTGACAGCCCACTTCAGGGCAAGGAACTCCAATTTCCCTGAGTGGAGGTGATACTTCTTTTCTGCGACTGACAGGGTTCAGGACCTATAAGCGATAACTCTAAGCTTTCCCGCTTGCTTTTGGCATAGAACTGCCCCAAGACCCTGATTCGATGCGTCAGTATGAAGTATGAACGACTGTGAGAAGTCCGGGAACGCAAGTATTGGTGGCTCAACTAAACAATCGATCAGTCCCTCCAATATCTCTTGGTGCTTATTCGTCTATACAATCGGCCTGTGAGAAGGCACTCCCCTTTTCTTTCCTGTAGCCTGTCGGTTACGTGTCTCCTTGCATTCTTCCTTCTGTGTCTCAGTTTCTTTCAGCAGGTCGTACAGCGGACTCGCAATTCTGGAGAAATCTTTGATATATTGTCGATAGTAGCTCAACAGACCCATGACTGCTCTCAACAGTCCAACTGTGCTTGGTCTTTTATCTTTCAGACTACTCACGGCAGTTGTATCAGCCGGGTCCATCTTACTCCCTTCCGCCGAGACGATCCTTCCAAGGTATCGCACCCACGTTTGAATAGTTCACATTTGCCAGGTTTTAATTTTATTCCATACTGTCTCAATCTTTGCAGGACTTTCCTTACATCATCCACGTGATCTTCAAAGGTTTTACTGAAAACTAACGTAACTAACGTGTCATCCAGATAAGGAACACAGATGTTATCTCTTAGCTCACCCAGACACTCCTCCATGCAGCGTTGAAATGCTGAAGGAGCATTCATCAGGCCGAAAGGTATCCTAATCCACTCATATAACCCCCACGGAGTCACAAAGGCTGTTAAAGGTCTGCTCTCCTTGGCCATGAAGCCCTGATGATATGCTTTCCCTTGATCAAGAAGTGAAAACCAAGAGTTCCCTCCCAAACTGTCCATTATGTCTTGAACACGGGGGATGGGCTGTCTATCAGGATGCGTTTTCCGGTTCAGTTCTCTGAAATCGATACACAGGCGTAAGCTGCCATCTTTTTTTCGGACGCATACGACCGGTGAGGCATATGGTGAGTTTGATTTCTGCACCCATCCTTGCGCAATGAGATCATGCAGGTAGTTTTTCATCTCTTGGTAGAGGGTTTTAGGCACTGACCGGTAAGTACGTGCAACAGGATTAGTATCTTTCAGTGGAATAGCAAGTTGCAGTTCCTCAATGCAACCTATGTCATTGTCAGATTCGGAAAATTAAGCTGCTTCCTCTGTTAACATTTGCTGAACTCTTTGTTTTTCAGACTCACTGAGATGGCTCAAATTGACTGGCGGGACCCATGCGATGTCAGAGTTATGGCTGGTTTCATTTTTGATTTGATTGACCGTCACAGAAGTTGAACCAGGTTTCTCAAAAGCTGCAGTTGGATAAACAGCCTGCACAGGTTGCACGGTGCCTATTACCATCTTGCCTGCTAACAGTAGGTCATGATCTGTAGGGTTCTGAACACTGACAACTATATGTGGAGATGTATGTTGCCGCAAGGTTACAATCGTCTCACAGAACTCCAACCCCTCTGCCCACTTTGGGTTAACGTCAGGCTCAAAAATGAGCAAAGTCTCTTGCTTTGGTCTGTGTGTCTGCACTCTACATTCCACTTGTACCGATGTATGTTTGGGCACATGAACATTTTCCTTGGTTGTTTTGACTGTATATTCACATGGTGTTTCAGCCTGGATTTGTTTGATGAAAGCTTGAACTATTTCTGTGGCTGCACTAGGACATGCTGTTCTCTGGACTTCACTTGTGATTGGCTGCATTATTCTCTTGGTGTCCACCATTTACTCGATCACATTATATCCGATGATAGGATGGTGAAGCTGACTACCCCTCATCACCAACACAGGTATGACAAGTTCATCTATTTCCCCTTCATTTGATGCCAAACCAAAACTCACTTCCATCCACCCAATATAAGGTATTTCCTGTCCGTTTGCCGCCACTAGACGGAGTCCTTCAGGTGCGTCAATTACCTCGGCCACATTTCTCAACCTGATGTTTGGTAAGTGCTTACTTCTCCACAGTTCATCCACTATACAAACTTGAGAGCCTGTATCCCACAATGCATCAACAAGGAGCCCTTGAAGGTAACACTGCACTAGACACTGTTCTCCTACAAAGGCGGCACGTGTAGACTTGTCGGCTTCACATTTCTTTTTGTGCATTGCAGAATTTGTGTGTACTCTTGCTGTCTGGTTACATTGTTTTATATGGACTGTCCAGTGCTTAGCTTGACATGCTTTAGAACAATACAATGTTTGTTTACAGGCAGCGCATTGTTGCAGTCTAAAGTCTGAACCTGTGATACCACACTGTACGCAGCTTTGTGGGGACATCGTTGAATATCTGGTCACTCCTCGTCCCGCAGTCGTGACCCTGTCCCGTTTAAAGACTGCTCTCTGTACAAACCCGATTCCAAAAAAGTTGGGACACTGTACAAATTGTGAATAAAAACAGAATGCAATGATGTGGAAGTTTTAAATTTCAATAGTTTATTTAGAATACAACATAGATGACATATCAAATGTTTAAACTGAGAAAATGCATAATTTTAAGGGAAAAATAAGTTGATTTGAAATTTCATGGCATCAACACATCTCAAAAAAGTTGGGACAAGGCCATTTTTACCACTGCGTGGCACCCCCTTTTCTTTTTATAACAGTCTGCAAACGTCTGGGGACTGAGGAGACAAGTTGCTCAAGTTTAGGAATAGGAATGTTGTCCCATTCTTGTCTAATACAGGCTTCTAGCTGCTCAACTGTCTTAGGTCTTCTTTGTTGCATCTTCCTCTTTATGATGCGCCAAATGTTTTCTATAGGTTAAAGATCTGGACTGCAGGCTGGCCATTTCAGTACCCGGATCCTTCTTCTACGCAGCTATGATGTTGTAATTGATGCAGTATGTGGTTTGGCACTGTCTTGTTGGAAAATGCAAGGTCTTCCCTGAAAGAGACGACGTCTGGATGGGAGCATATGTTGTTCTAGAACTTGGATATACCTTTCAGCATTTATGGTGCCTTTCCAGATGTGTAAGCTGCCCATGCCACACGCACTCATGCAACCCCACACCATCAGAGATGCAGGCTTCTGAACTGAGCGCTGATAACAACTTGGGTTGTCCTTGTCCTCTTTAGTCCGGATGACATGGCGTCCCAGTTTTCCAAAAAGAACTTCAAATTTTGATTCGTCTGACCACAGAACAGTTTTCCACTTTGCCACAGTCCATTTTAAATTAGCCTTGGCCCAGAGAAAACGCCTGCGCTTCTGGTTCCCGTTTAGATATGGCTTCTTTTTTGACCTATAGAGTTTTAGCCGGCAACAGCGAATGGCACGGTGGATTGTGTTCACTGACAATGTTTTCTGGAAGTATTCTTGAGCCCATGTTGTGATTTCCATTACAGTAGCATTCCTGTGTGTGATGCAATGCCGTCTAAGGGCCCGAAGATCACGGGCATTCAGTATGGTTTTCCGGCCTTGACCCTTACGCACAGAGATTGTTCCAGATTCTCTGAATCTTTGGATGATATTATGCACTGTAGATGATGATAACTTCAAACTCTTTGCAATTTTTCTCTGAGAAACTCCTTTCTGATATTGCTCCACTATTTTTCGCCGCAGCATTGGAGGAATTGGTGATCCCCTGCCCATCTTGACTTCTGAGAGAGACTGCCACTCTGAGAGGCTCTTTTTATACCCAATCATTTTGCCAATTGACCTAATAAGTTGCAAATTGGTCCTCCAGCTGTTCTTTATTATGTACATTTAACTTTTCTGGCCTCTTATTGCTACCTGTCCCATCTTTTTTGGAATTTGTAGCTCTCATGAAATCCAAAAGGAGCCAATATTTGGCATGGCATTTCAAAATGTCTCACTTTCAACATTTGATATGTCATCTATATTATATTGTGAATAAAATATAAGTTTATGAGAATTCTAAATTATTCCATTCCTTTTTTACTCACAATTTGTACAGTGTCCCAATTTTTTTGGAATCGGGTTTGTACATTGTTGGGCCTCGTGCTCTACAACCAACCGCAAAATGATCGCTACTGCCACACCTATAGCAGTGAGTACAGTGTACATCCAATCCGCTTTGCTGACATGTCAGACATTTTCTCAAACGAGTTGAAGGGGGATGGAAACGTTGTGCAGGGAGCCACTGTGGCTGCTGGAAGGCCCCCCTTCTCCTGTCATATTGCTGCAAATAATTTTGAGGTGGGTACTGAGGCTGGGGTGGTGGCATGTTGGTTTGATCCCTCATATTGGTAGAAAACTGTGTGGACATGATCTGAGGTTGTCGAATGGATTCTTTAATTTGAGAAACCTCCGCACTGAGATCCTTCAACAATGCCATGTCAGACCGCATTTCCTTTAACTCACTCAAAATGTCAGGTTCAAGTTTCTCTGTGTTTTTGTGACACTGTGTCTTTCCTTTCTTTTCAACAGCAACTTCATTAACCTGCACTGGATTCACTTTGGTGTGTTGGAATAGCAGCTTCTTCTTGTTTTGCCGCTCGGTTTCATTCGCACAAGCAACATTGACCTTATCAAAAATAATTTCATCACTCACATCAATGGTTGTCATGTAAGGTTGCAGGTCACTTCTGATACTGTCATTTTGCAGGCCAGTAAGAACAGTGTGAAGAAACATGCTCTGAACTAGATTCGGGTCATATTTCAAACTGGATTCCGCTTCCTGAGATGCAAACAGGATCTCTTGCCTCAAATCAAGACACCGAACGAGGAAACTTTGTGGGGTCTCTTTACTACTTTGCACCTCGGAGGTAAGCTGTTTGTACAATTCAGTCGCACCTCTTTCTTGATAATGCGCTCTCAGTATGCGTCTTAGCACAGGCAGGGTTAAATTAGGTTTTCCCTCCAGGTAACTACGCAGCTGCATGCCTGGTGCGATTGCTCTTATTACTGCATCCACTATTTCAAGCTCTGAAACTCCCCTGCTCAATCCATGTTCGATTTGATGGGCCAAACTTGAAAAGGTGAGTTTATCTTTTTGACCAGGTTCACCTATCTGTCCTGATATCTTGAATTCTCTGTTCCAGGGGGGCATGACTGGTCTGTGTGTCATTAACTGCAGATCAGAGCTTGTGTCTGGCTGTACAATTGGACTTGGCAACGTGGAATAACTCTGCATAGTACTTATGCTCTGTTGTGTGCATGTGTTTTGTGGTGTGTGATTAGCTGCTCTCTGTTTTTGCTCTATTAATTTCTGCAATGCTATTTGTAATGTGTCAATTTCTTTTTGCAGTTTTTCCTGTTCTGTGGTTTCTGCTACTGGATTTACATTCACTCTCTTAGTGGCCTGTACTGTTTGTTTTTCTAAATCACTGTTTTCATTTAATAAAAGAATTTCACTGATTTTGTCTTTTAAACACATAAGCTCTGCCATTCCCGCATCTTCAAGCTCCTCTACTGTAATAATAAAATAATAAAACAAAATTCTGTATCAATAATAAAACAAAATTCTGTATCAAAATTTATAGGCAAGAAAAGTAGTTTGTTTAGGCTGGGTTGTATGAATTACAAACCTGCGCACATATTTTAAAAGCACATAACTATAGAATCAATTCTGAATGAGCATGTGAACGCCGTCAGCGTTAATCACAGGTTCGCGTTTAAAGTCTGATCATTTCAATGGAGGTGAATCAATCAAAGTCAACTTTAGCTGTAAGTAACATTATTCAAGAACCGCTATAAAGCCAAAACAATCTGTTACCTTAAATTATATGTTTATCTCTGTAAAGCTGCTTTGAAACAATCCATTGTTAAAAGCGCTATATAAATGAAGATGACTTGACTCTAATGCCTCTCTCCCAATGTGTCTCACAATCACTGAAACAAAAAATGACCGGCTTTTGGCACTGACATGTTCACACTCAATCCCTAGGAATTCACACAGTTCAATCAAATGTTCTTGTGAGAGAGCATATACTGCTCCTATCACCTCAAGCTTCAGATCCTCTTTGTGATCCATGAGTTACTCAGTCTAGATGTGTGCAAAAGTGATAGAAGAAATGCCCTTAGCAGACTGGAATTCTGCACCGCTCCTGGTATTGAAGATAAACCTCAGATTGCTTGCACTTTCCTTCCTGGCTCGACACGGACACCGAACGTCTTCACTCCACTGGTCACCTGGGCTGAGTAGAAGGCTGAATGGCACTGGAAGCGGGCTGTCGTCACTGGAAGCCAACTCGCACTGCATTCATCCTCGCTGGGGCCTCCAAAATGTAGTACCCTAACCGCTGGTTAGGGGATATATATATTCAATAAAAGACACAGGACACGGAGCTGCTGCAATATCTTCTGAGTCTCTGTATTGTCTGACATTAATGCACATATTTCTGCATTCTCATATGTCAATAAAACGTATACAACATATCTCTTTAGAGAAAAACACAATATACAGAAACCCATATAGAATTACTCACATACAGCTTCTCAACAACCGGTACTGTTCCCACCAATTAAACAAATAATTTCAATAGAAACTTGAATTACCATGCACATTAATAATACTACGTACTGTATATTGCAGCATACAATATTCACATATGATACTCTACATTTTAAACATATGTGCCGTTTACCATATCTTTAACTCTTTTAAAGTTCTTAAATTAGCTCAGGAATTATAGCATGTCAGCACAACTAATTATCTCTTTATATTACACATACATTTTACACTTTCTCTTATGAACCAACAGATTCCTTTTCTTTAAGCACTGTCACCTGTAACTTAACTTTTAAATAGTTCTCAAAAACACCAATATGGGATTAATTATTCACTCCGTTTTCACATTTTTATGACCGCATGGTCTCTGCCATCAGTTCACCAGTTGTACACGTGATACATACGCGGTTAACTTGAACCGAACTATTAGACATACATATACACAACGAATACACATAAAAACAATGACACTTGCCATTTTTCACATCCTTGAATTATATCAAGTATATTTCTGTTACAATTTACTAATATCATACCTGGTTAGGGGAGATATATAGTCAATAAAAGACACAGGACACAGAGCTGCTGCAATATCTTCTGAGTCTCTGTATTGTCTGAGCAGCGCGCGCCCCCTCCCCCAGTATGTGAAAATCCCAAGGCAAAAATAATCAAATGATCAATCAGCCATACAAGGCAAGGAATACCAATCGCCATCATCCAAAATCATACACTATGCATGAATGACATTCAGTTTATTTTAATGACAACAACATATTCTGATGACACTAATTATTATTAGTTTTATTTTCTCTTTTCCTTTATATTTGTAACTACCACACGGGCCCGATACAATCCATGTCGAATTGCTCAAATTATTAGACAGCAATAACATGCGACAACTGACTAATTGGTACAATCAAATATACAACGGGAATAAAATTCCATCCGACTGGCTACAATCCATCTTTGTGGCCATATACCAAAGAAAGCAACAAGCCGGAAATGTGAAGACTAGAGACTGATAAGCTTGATGAGCCACGTGCTGAAAGTCTTCCTGAAGGTGATCCAACAGCGCATACGCTCCACATGCGAGGGTGCACTGAGGAACACACAGTTTGGCTTCTGCAAAGGACTAGGCACAAGAGAAGCAATCTTCTGTTTACAGATCCTACTACAGCGATGCTACGAACATCAGAAAGAAGTGTACATCTGCTTCTTTGACTCAGTAGACCACGACCGACTAGCAGCTTTATTAAAACAACTGGGACTAGATAAAAACGACACCAACTTCATCATTGCTCTTTATTGGAAGCAAACAGCCCAACTCCGATATGACAACGAACTGACAGACCCAACACCAATACAAAAAGGTGTACGACAAGGCTGCCCACTGTCACCGATTCTTTTCAACATCTACTCGTAGCAGATTTTTGATCGAACACTAGCAGACAAAAACATTGGTATTAAAGTCAATGGACAATACATCAATAACATCAGATATCCCGACGACACTGCACTGCTGGCCGATTCGGAACAAGATCTACAACAAATCTTGGACGAAGTTGCCGCAGAAAGTCAAATATGGGGCCTACGAATTAACAAAAAGAAAACAAAGGTTATGAAGGTCAGCTGAACTTTAAGCGAAACAACAATCAAGCTGGGCAGCGAAAAATTGGAACAAGTACACCTATTCAAATACCTTGGTGTAATCATTGACGATCAGCTGAACCATGAAGTCGAAATCAAGAGCAGGCATTTATTAAATGGAAAACACTCCTTGCAGACCGCAACTTGAGTACACCACTGAAACTGCACACACTGAAATGTTACATCTGGTCAATTTTGCTGTACGGAGTAGAGACGTGGACACTAACAACAACAGCAACAAAAAGGCTCGAAGCTTTCGAAATGTGGCTGTATCAAAGAATGCTGAAAATCCCATGGACAGCCAAAACCACCAATACACAAGTTCTGCAGGACATGGGCACTGACAGGCAACTGCTGAAGACCATCATTAGCAGAAAGTGTCACTACTTAGGCCACATTGCCCGAAACGACCACAAATACCATCTATTAAAGCAAATCCTGCAAGGAAAAATCGAAGGGAAAAAATGACCAGGACGGCCAAAAACGACATGGCTCAGTAACATCAAAACATGGCTACAGTTAAAGGAACACTCCGACTTTTTGGGACTTTAGCCTATTCACCTTATCCCCCAGAGTTAGATAAGTCCATACATACCTTTTTCATCTCCGTGCGTGCTATAAGTCTGTTTGACGCACCCACCGCTAGCCTAGCTTAGCACAAAGACTGGATGTAAATGGTTGCAGCTAGCATACTAATCCAAATAAGTGACAAAATAGCGCAAACATTTTCCTATTTACATGTTGTGATTTGTATAGTCACAGAGTGTACAAAAAACAAAGTCACATGAGACACAGACATATTTTAACCGTATAAATACTGGGAACTATATTCTCTGAAGGCGAAGCACTGCTACTTGGGCGGAGTGATAACCGCAGCACCTGAGACGCGCCGTGGTGAGGAGCAGAGAGTTCGTTCAGAGTTTGGGTACGGTACGTCTCAGGTGCTGCGGTTATCACTCTGCCCAAGTAACAGTGCTTCGCCTTCAGAGAATATAGTTCCCAGTATTTACTCTGGGGGATAAGGTGAATAGGCTAAAGTCCCAAAAAGTCGGAGTGTTCCTTTAACAACAGCACAAACTCTACACGCCGTGCTAGACCGAGACCAATATCATCGTGAAGTCGCATACGCCGTTAGGCAGCACTAAAGAAGAAGAAGATAATTAAATTATTAATTTTCTCTTTATGCATTAAAATGCTTTATATACGCCATCATGGCGCATGGAAGTCATAGGGCCCTATCTTGCACCCAGCGCAATTGACTTTGTACACCGAAGCATGTATCATTCGTATTTTGCACCCGTGCAAAGCAGACTTTTCCCTCCACAGACGCACGCCGGCAAACTAGGGAATGAACTTGCGCTCCCTGGGCGGTTCAGTGCAAAAAAGGAGGCGTGTTCCGGTGCAAACAATCCCTGGTGCTATTTGGCAGTTCCAGAAAACAATTGCGCCACTGACCAGAAAAAAACTAGTCTAAAGTCAGTGGCGCGTTGCGCGTACATTCAGATGCTATTTTAAGCGCGCATGCTTGGCCATAATACAGAGTGTGAACAACGCGCATACACTGTAGATGATTCTCTCATCTACACAGATGCATTTTACTTTTTGCAAATGATACATTATTATAAGGAAAAATATTAAAACACGAGGGAAATCATTGTTGTGTCCATGACGATGGGAAAAATAGGCATAAAGATTACACATTTATCCAAATTATTATATGCATGTTTAACCGAAGCTAATTTGGGTGGGTTTGTCCCATCCCCAATGTCACTTCTCTTTCTTTTACGGCCCTGACGAGAACATCGATCTCCTCGGCTGTGAACCGATTCTGAAGCGCGCCTGTTAAATGCGCCGTTATAATAGTATTGCGCCATGGAACAAGCGCACCTCGTTCATCATGCTCTTAAAGGGAACGTGACATGACGCTCTTGTTGGTTTGTTTCCCGTTACGCCCAAACCACACTTATGAATATGAAGCTACTTCAGACCAACCCCTTTTAGATTTGCGTCGAGCGCAAGAGTCATTTATCCCGGCGCTTAAATATCAACAGCACCGAGATCCGCCCACAAAGTTACTTGCGCTTTGCGCTTGACACTTGCGTTTTAGATCGTTAAAATAGGGCCCATAGTCATTCAAGTCTTATTATAATTGGTAAAACCTGAAAGCTAAAGAAAGAAAACGTCTAAGTTACGTATGTAACCCTAGTTCCTTGAAGAGGGAACGAGACGCTGCGGGAACGCCTCTGCGTGATTGCGTCATGAAGCATGTATGAAACCAGTCCAATGGCATGACGGAACACCATGTGACGTCATCGACCAGGAAACTATAAAGCACACCTGAACCAAACAGCATCAGCTTCTGATAGGCTGAAGCAAGTCGATCACGGGCATGCCGGGAGTATGGCAGGGTGAAGCAGCGTCTTGTTCCCTCTTCAGGGAACTAGGGTTACATATATAACCGAGACGTTCCCTATCAAGGTAACTCGAGCTGCGTCGAAACACTGTGGGAACACTAATACCCAAGCCGCCATAAGAGCAAGTGTCCGTCTGTGTGAAATCAATGCGCACGTCTAGGCGAAAGCACCTGCGCGCCTGGTTTGGTGCAGCCATACTCCTAGAGGAGTTGGCCCGTACAGCCAAAGGTGAAGGCTGACTGGCGACTCATAAGCAAGTGAGATGGCCTCGACCACCCACTTGCTCATCCTCTGCTTAGATGCCGGGCACCTGGAGAGCAACTGCGCATGACTGCAGAATCTGGTACGTGCTCCTTGCGGTCGCAAGAGTTTTTTGACATAAGTCAGCATGACATCAGAGCAAGGCGGACCGCACTTGGACACATTTCTAACCGGCATGCATCTCGCGGTGATCAGTGATCACCAGTGATCGGTTCTGCGCAGATTTTGCTCATCTCAAACAAGCCTATTTTTATGAATGAAACTGTCAGCCCACACTGACGTGCATGCACCGCCCCCAAACAAACACTTTAACCGAGTGTTTACCAGCTCGTAATGTAGTGTGGGCAGGGAGGGACGCGATTTAAAAGGCTGTTTGATTTACATGAAGTGACGAGTCTGTTTCGATAACTACAACATTCAGCTCCTCAGAACTGGATAATTGTAGTACCAGTGCCTCAATCGGGGTGGATGTAACCACAATGCGTGCTCCCCCAGATGAGACACTGGACCTGGGAGGTGAAGGCAGAAGCCCGTCTCTAACCCCTCAACCAGATCCACTTGCGAACCCCAGAAGCGGGACGCGAGCCGCCAGGAACGCGAGCCGAGTCGCCCTCCTCAAAGAGCGATCGGCGGGAGCACAGCGTTCTCAACTGTCTCACAAAAATGCTCATATTCAGCCCCCTTGAGGGCTGACTGAGCGTGCTGCACTCCCCAACATGTGTATCCCCACCCGTGATGTAGATTGGGTAGGGATGAACACATTATTGAAATGTTGTTCGCTCGCCATTATAAAGTTTTTTTTTTAAATATATATTTATGGGTGAAAACTCCTGCCTAGCAAATTCTAAGACCGACACAAAACACCAGGGACATAGATTCACATAGAGCCCTTGCTGAAGTCACAAAAGCTGACACTGTTTGGTTCAGGTGTGCTATAGTTTCCTGATCGCTGACGTGACATGACGTTCCGTCACGCCTTTGGACTGGTTTCATACGTGCTTCATGACGCAATCATGCAGAGGCGTTCCCCCACAGCGTTTCAACGCAGCTTGAGTTCCCTTGAAAGGGAACATCGAAATTGTTTATTTTCTTTTGACAATATACAATATCACTCAATATTACAAAACACCTATTATTAAATACTACTACACATTTGCTGGTGGTAATGCTGTGAATGAGTCTTACCTGTCATGACATTCCCCACTCAGCCTTCTCTTAAAAAATAAACATTTTATCACAGTAAAATCTACATATAGTTTTCAATGAAAGTATTGTTTAGTTTAAAACATGTTGAAGATTACCGAACAGGCTGTTGATTCATTAAATGATTAGCTATTTCCTCACAAAACTTTTCAGCGTAGTGAGGCCATGTATTGATATGCATTTAAAAAAAATGGCCTCTTGTCTCCTTCCCTGCATAGGCCTACAGCCAAAGCTGGAGCGTTAGCTTTAGCCATTGCGCTTTTTTGGCTAACGGTTGGAGGCTTGCCTTTTAGTGACTTTGCTTTACCCTTTTTAGGTACACTTTTGTACCTGGAGTGCATAATACCTCAAAGCCAAAGGTACAAATTTGGTACCAAAAGTGTATATTAGTCCCTAAATGGTGTAATTATACAGATTTATTTAATAATCAACACTCAAATAAAACTTTATAAGTTGTACAAACATTTAAATTGCACATAAGACTATTAATAATAGAATTATGTTAACATTAAGGTGGCATTTGTCCTACAAATAATGTTTACTGAGTTTACGCATCATTGGAAAAGTATAGATTAAAAGAATTATCTTAAGATTTAAGAATCCATATCAGTATCGATTTAAATCGAGAAATTGATATTTTCCACACAGCTAACATTGACCTGTTGTGGTCTATCCATGTTGTGGCACGAAATAGACACTGATACAGACAAAACGACCTCCACTGTATGGGGATTCTTGTGTTGATTAAGGCAATCTTTCTGCTAGGGGAATGTGTCTCTCTAAACACCATTGCTGAATGAGGTTTTTTGTTATAGTGGTGATAAGATTTTTTTTGCCAAGCCCTGGTTGTGGCAATAATTTTAGTGGCAGTCACAGGACAATTAAGGAGAGAGGGTGTGAGCATTTGGCCTGCCTTCTGCTTAATATTTCAGAATCTCTCCGGAGACATCAGAGCTCAATCAAATATTAACAATCACACAGCACTTTGAATGCATCGTAGAAAGCTTTAGAGCTGTGTGATAGAGGAAAGTCGGATTTTAAAATAATCATTGCCTGCAAAAAGCAGTTCAGGAAGGCGAGGGATCAGGGTCACAACAGCAGCTTTCAGGAATAAACAGACAGATGTGAACTAGCAGACTGGCTTATCAGACATTATAAGCACTAATGTAGAGTAGTTCCCTGGTTCAGCACATGTTCTGTATGTATATAACACATGGGTGGAAAAACACCTGGAGATGTTATACACAGCAACATCTGCAAGATGGTAAATAAGGCAAGTATTTTGTTTGTTTTTTATAAGTGTGCTCATAATTGGAAGAGAGGCAGAGTTCATGTTAGAAACTATAAGTAATGTCTTACACTTGTAATCTCAGTATGTACTCAGATCTCCATTCACTCGAGATTAAATATTTAAATCAGCTCCATATCAGCATCACAAACAATATTAATAAATTATTCCTTTCAGGTCGTGAGATGGGAAACCTATAGTGAGAATTAAAGGTGTGATTTGTGTGTGTGTGTGTGTGTGTGTGTGTGTGTGTGTGTGTGTGTGTGTGTGTGTGTGTGTGTGTGTGTGTGTGTGTGTGTGTGTGTGTGTAAAAAAAAGAGTGAGGGATATAGATGGTTATGGTTCTCTTGGTGAAAAGCAGTCTCTGGTTATTGCTTGCTTGCTATACTTGACACCTAAAATAGTATTGTAAGGAGAATAACTATGTTCTTAATGAAAACTTTTCCTCTCTCTTTTTTAGAACAGTTTATCTTTTCCTCTTTAAATATTTTATATCCAAAACCCTAAACCTTCCTCATCATGATATAGACAGCTGCACTGGGGCATGTATTGAAATCTTGCAATTAGGTTGATCTGAGTGACAAAATTATCTACACCTAACGGCATATGGCCGAGATTTATACGGCAACATATTCCCCTATTTTCAAGGCATGCAGTTAGTATCAAACGAGAAATCAGTTTCAATTCTCCTATACCTCACAGTGAAGTCTATTCATTTGTAAAATGTCAATGCTGCTACAAGTCATAGGTCTTTTTTATCCTAATTTTATGGAGTTTAATAACATGTATTCAATATTTGCTTCTATTTTATGGAAAAGAGCAACATGTACATTATGCTAAACCTCTCCTTTTTCTTTTTTTCACAGAAGAAAGGCAATGGGTTTGGGAATGGGTTTAGAATGATATGAGGGTAAGTAGATCAGTCATCATTTACTTACTGTAATAGGTCAGTAAATGATGACTGAAATGAAGAGTAATTTTTAAAAATATATTTCAAAATATGTACAGCCATGTGAGATGAATCCAGTTATATCAGTAGCTTAAATAAAAGATGGGTTTTTTTACAAGAAGCAAGCATTGGAACCGCGGACTGCCTTATTGGTCTAAAATGATCAAGAACTATATATATATATATATATATATATGTATACATACATACATACATACACTGTGCATGTGTGTGTGTGTGTGTGTGTGTGTGTGTGTATACCGTGTATTAATTCATGCAAACATTTCATTGCTTTTTGAAGTAACCAAGTAAAATCCCCTGAAACTTCTATATAAATCATGTCTTCACAGAATGACTTGCATCCTGGTGTATTAATTAAATTTTTCATCAAAGTGTAAATTCACCCTGACCTGGTTTATTTAATCATCTTATCTTTTAGTTGCATTGCTTAAGGATCATTTTACAAGCAGTATTTGAGCAGGAGCAAAATAAAGGAGAAAACCACTATTACGCACGGAATACATAACAGCAAGTTCTCTTATAACAAAAAAAGTGAAGTGCAGTGAGTGAAGCTATAAAATTATGCTTTCACATTTCAACATACTGGCAAGCACACTACATTGTGGGAAACGAGATCCAGATTATCTAATTCTTGGTTTGTTGTTTGTCTTGTAACATTGGCTCAAGTCAATAACAAAGTCAGAAAGATATGTACTGTCAACTTCTTCAGGGAGTGTGAGAAGAGGACTTGGAAAAGGAAAGTAGGCACGCAAAAAAATAATTTTAAATTGTCTGACAGTCAAAGAGATATAAATGTGCATGCTGCTGGTACATCTTTATATATAACCATCCAAGTCATATAAGACAATACGTGATTTCAATGAGTAGGTGAATTAACATTTATTAATTTAGCTAGTAAATGCTTTGATTCAATTTAATGAATATTACTTATAAAGTTAACATTTTAACAGATCATGGATTCCCTGGCAATTGAACTTGGTGTTACTATTATTCTCTACAATTTGAGCTACAAGAATTTGCATTGGACACTTTTAGAGAAACCAAAATAAAAATAAAGATCTTTTTCTCTTTTGATATATTCTGCACATCATATAAATACCACTATGAAATAAATGCAATTATTTGTATGTCTTTTATCATGAACAGAATGAAATCTCTTTTACTCTTTTTTTCTCTTATTCTTATTGTTCATGGTCATGTGTCGATTTAGAAGATTTAGAATGACTGACTGTGGAGTTTGATCTGATGAGGCAGGGGAACTAGCCATACCCTACGGTCATTTTACAAATTACACAGTTAGTTGAGTTTATAAATGCCCTCCACTCTTCTTATTATTACTTTTCAGCACAACAACTGCTGGACTACTAAGTAAAAAAAAAAAAAAAAAAATTTCCAATAACATTTTCAAGCCGTAATACATGTACAATAGAAAACGGATATTTCCTTTCCACAATACCCATGAACACATTTTTTTCCTCAAAAGTATACTGTTTAGTAGCAAGCAAGCAATAACCTCAGGCAGTTATATAAACATAGCCATTATGTAAAGACTGTGACTTAAGTACTAGTATCACTTAGTAAAGGGGCAGTCAGTCTTACTTTTTGGTATCAAATTAGACCAATCTAAAAAATTGTTTAACTGATTTGAAAAAGTTATGTACTGTATGAACCTTAAAGGTTCGGTCTTTAGGGAAAACCGGTCTTAAAGAAAAAATGTGATGACTAACTTGTAAGACTATAGTCTTAGCAGTTTATGTCTCCTTTTTACCAAGAGACCCATGTATGAACCATTTATATCTCTCATTCCATGTCACTTTCTTTATTTTTCTCTCTCATGTGCAAACACACATACACAGTAACACAAATCTCACCTTCCACTCTCATGGTTTCCCTTCTCATGACCTGAAAGGCATGATTTATTAATATTGTTTATGTTGCTGATATAGAGCTGATTTGAATATTTAATCTCAAGTGAATGGAGATCTGAGAACATATACTGACACGCTGTCAGACATTGCTTATAGTTTCTAACATGAACTCTGCCTCTCTTCCAATCATGAGCACACTTATAAAAAACAAACAAAATACTTGCCTTATTTACCATCTTGCAGATGTTGCTGTTTTTCCACCCATGTGTCATACTGTACTTGCATGAGCTGAACCAGGCAAATGCTATACATAAGTGCTTAACATCTGATAATCTGATCTATTTTATAAGCATACTCCATACAAATGTGATATTGTGGAAAATAAATATCCTTGTTGTGCACTTCATTGATAACTGCCTGATTTTGTGTTGAATGAGAATGAGGGTCTGCTGATATCTGATAAAGAGTGATACAAGCCCTGTAATAAATAACCCTTCCTCTAATCACACATTCACACAGATTTTATACACCACAATCGTTGTGTGGCACAAGCCTCAATGAATCCACAGTTCCATGAAAATACAACACCATCTGGAAGAAAGAGAACTGAAAAATACAATACCATTGTTTTCATTCCTCAAAGGATTTGATTAAAGTTATTGATAATTTGTGTTATAGAAAAAGAGATACCACCCCCATGAAAACAACTGCAAATCATAATGCCTCATGTTCATGCATGCTACTGTGAGATATGAAGGAAAAAAGAAGCAATTAGATACTGCAAACTGAGCAAGATGTGCCTTCCTGAGGACATGCCCTCAACAACTGGTACTTTCATTTCAAGTTAATTATGATTCTGAAATGCTAATTAGAACAATGCAGCCAAAATAGGATAAGTCAAGAGCGGTACAGTGGACAAATTGTATAACATTTTACAAGCGAATTATCTGAATATTTGGCGTTTGACAGACGTGTAGTATGTGTGGTCAAACAATAAGCAGTGAAATATAGCTGAGAGGCACCGCTGACCTACACAAAGGTGAGCTCTGTAATGAAGGTATATGTGTGAGTGTCTCAGATATCTGGTCTCTTGATGTGTGTCTGCCAGGAGCCAAACGCAGTCAGCAGTCTCTCAAAAGAGGGAGGCCATATTTCACTAATAAGCATTTCTAACCAAACTCCACTGTCCTGATCAATCAATTACAGAGGACGATCCCAAGTGGGACAGGGGCGGAAAGGACAGGAGAGGATTGTCTCTGTTTGCAATGTCTAACCGCCATGTTTGAATGAATCATGTGTAATAGACGGGTTTGTGCGTTTGCACACATGTGCTTATATCCTGTCTGACGAGAGCAGGAGCAGCTGGGAACCGATGATGGAATCGGCCAGTTGCCATGGAGACCACAGCATTACACAGAATTCCAAGGACAATGGAATGTCACAATCTGACGCTAATATTCCCAGACATACCACAAACATGACCTCACACAACTATTACCATGAATGATGACCACCACCAAATTCACTATTCCAAGAGTTAATGTTTCATGTTGTCAAATATATAACTTATACACAGAACACTTACTATTTCAAATCCATAAACTTCTTTTCTTGGAAAAATCATTTGTTCCAGTGTTTAAGAATTCTGTCTCAACTGAGCTCTGAACATAATCCTTCAGTAACTTGTGCACGTGGAGTTCAGTCATGGTAAACTGTCCCACCAAAATGAGTTTCAGACACATGAGCATATATATATATATACATTTATATATATAAACACATATATATATATAAACACACATATATATATATATATATATATATATATATAGGTAACTTAATTTTTTAACCATTAGCCCAAAATGCATGTCAATTGTGTTGACCTCTTTGTCAAAAAGAACTTCAAGATATCCACATTGACTGTCACATTTAATAGATCTTTACTTTTATAGCCAGCTCTAAAAAAAACTTTGGATATTTTTTCTCCCCAAACCCTGGGTTGAGCAATTTCTTAGGGTTGTTTTTTCTGTGTTTTGGTAGTTTTTGTGTTGCCCAGCTCCTGGGTCAGACGTAACAACCCAGTGTTTGGGTAGTTTTTGTGTAACCCGGATACTGGGTCAAATGTAACAACCCAGTGTTTGGGGAGTTTTTGTATTACCCAGATCCTGGGTCAGACATAACAACCCAGGGGTCGAGTTATTTGTTTTTTTATTTGTGTTGCGACCTCTTCAGGAGATAGCAGTGCAGCTCCGTCAAATTGGTGAAGGTTTGTGCACATTTTATTTTATCTATAAATTTGTTAGTGTGCTGTATATTGTTTAATTTTATGCAAAGCAACATACAGGGGCACGTTGTGAGTCACCTACACGAGTGTCATGTGACTCGCGTCGGTCTTTTCATGTGATTTCCTTGTATAAAAATATATGATTTTATTCAAAAAGATACAGAATATATACTTTGTTAAAATATGTTCTCAGAGCTGTTCACTGTTTGTTTATGGACAGGTTATGGGGCCATTCACCGCATATTTCGGCTACGACTACGACTACCAACCTTCCTACCTTGCAATCCATGCAATCCGATTGGTTCAAGGCTCGTTTTATGGGTAATCGCTTTAGTGCCTGGTTACAAATCAGACAAAATCACTTTATTATATAAGACGTTTGAACTACGTCCATTCACGTCTTTTAATGTATATGTTTCATATACTAACCGAAGCTATAGATTGTAAAAATAAACATTTCTCGTTCTTCTTAGTGTTTTTTTAGTTAGCTTACATTATACAATTCAATTACTATAAGTTACAATAGTCTGTCTTTCTGTAACTGTGAAAAGTACTATAAATATATCACTTGATGGCAGAAAACGGCTAGACTACCTGCTTAAAATGTTTTTACAAACTCCTTTTATCTTATCTTGTACATAGCAGCGGGATTTGGCATGCTACATAAAGCTACCACATAGCTAAAACAGCTCACGTTAGCTAAGAAGTTATCGCAAGAACAGCTTTAGATCAGGCATACTACTGGGGTCCTAAGGTGGGACTCATAATAATAATAATAATTCGTTACATTTATATAGCGCTTTTTCTGGGACCTCAAAGCACTTCACATATGGAAGGGGGAATCTCCTCAACCACCACCAATGTGCAGCATCCACCTGGATGATGCGAGGGCAGCCATATTGCGCCAGAACGCCCACCACACACCAGCTTACTGGTGGAGAGGAGACAGAGTGATGAAGCCAATTAGTATATAGGGATGATTAGGAGGCCATGATGGACAGAGGCCAAGGGGCAAATATATACGGTGCTGGGACTCATCTCACGGGTGTGGTGATAGGTACTTTCTTTAGCGCCTGATTACAATTCCTACAAAATCATGTTATGATAAATGCTGTTTGAACTATAATGACCATTAATGTCTGTATTAGTTAGCTTAGCATAGCATGCAGATACCCGAATTAGCCTGATAGCTTTATACACGCATTTTCACTTGTCCAATATTTACAATCATCTTTAGGTAATTACATGTTAAATGAAGTGTTAAATGTCCAAATATATTTCAGTTATAAAAAGAATGTAATGATGTTCAATTATTCACTAGGTATTATTATTATTAATTAAACTAATTAACAGTTTATCAAGTGAAAGAAATGTTCAATTTGGGGGGGTTTTATGCACTTGGGTTTATAACCTATATATATTGTAAAATTTATATTGTTCGCATTAGTATAGGCTAATCAATAATTGATAGTTGCCAATTTGTCATGACACCGACACGAGAACAGAGACTGGTCAATTACACTTGAATTACTTCTAAATGTTTTTATTTTTACTTCTAATATTTGTTAAATGAGCTTAAATGTAGGCAATATGTATTAAAAACTATATAAAATAAGCTATACTGTAAAATATGATCGTAAATAAAGGAATTATCATGCAAACCAGTGGATGTGTGCAGTATTTACTTTTTTTTGAGGATTTAAGTTAATCCATAAACAATAATTTATGTATGAAGTTAAAAAAAAGAAGAAGCTAGTATTATAGTAAAAATTAATCAACCCATTATCCTCCTCGGTTAAATAAGCCAATGTGCTGGGTAAAATTAACCCAACATGAGCCATGTCCTATATTTACCCAGCCCTTGGGTTGAAATTGGGTTGTTTTTAACCCAGTGTTTTTTTTAGAGTGTGAGCAGCTGCAAAGTATTAGGCATATTATAGCTACTGCAATCTTTCAGCAACTGTTGTTGATTCTGAACATCTGTTAATAGTTCAGCCCATAGGAAAACTCATTAATAAAAACATATCACTTTCATTCCACCTGGGATATTTTCATTCTCTAACTTTTCAAGGACAATATACACACACACACACACACACACAAAACCAGTGCTCTTCTTGGCAACTTACCATCTGCAGCCAATGATTTTGCTATGATATTAAGATGACTCATTATAACAACCCCAAACTTTGTTTTTAATTATACAATGATGCAATACAACTCAATAAATGACATTAATGGCACATTCTAATCAATTAACTTAAATCAATTAATCTCCATTCATGCTTTGGGGCTGCCTTACACAAGTAGTGGAAACAAATGCACCAAGAAGACAGTATAGCCTATTGAAACAGTCTTGTCAAGAGACATAGCTGAATGGTAATGTGGCTTGTAGTATGTTTGGCCAAACAAGAAGAACAGGAACAGCTAGTGAATCACCATTACAGTGTTGCACGTATGCTACAACAATCTTTCAGCAGCTGTTATCGTGGATAGTTCGCCCCGAGAGGCAATTTAATGTATGAAACCTTTCCACTTGTGCCTCTTCCCACTGAATGTGACTCAGGTCTCTCGGGCTGGCGGCAGGGCACTACGTGACAGGTGACCCGCTGCTCTCTAAAGGATTCTGACGGGACAATGAAACCAGCGCTGATTCATTCATCAAGGAAATTTCCTAACACGTTAATTAGCCATTACGCATTGCAGCCCTTGTGCAGTGTCCAGATTCGTACAGATGCTCGCAGATTTTCCCGCTTGAATGCGCAGCATCATCAGCGCGAACATTAAAGCACGTGTGTCGGTGATGGGGATAACCCGCTTGTGATGATGAAAACATGTTAATACTGACCTGAACCGTGCAAGTGTATTCCGAGTCGTCCAGCAGTCGCACTGTACAGTTGAATTCCCTGTCAAGAGTCCGATCGCTGCCACTCATCAGTCGGCTCAACATATTGGCCAGTCAGTACAGACGCACGAGCGTTTAGGACAAGCGCAACATGTCACTCACTGCAGACATGCCAGACAGACCCTTCTCGGTGATCAGAAGCCCTTTTGAGTCATTGCTCCCCATCATTATCCTTAGGACTGGTCGGTGTGGTCTCCTCTGCCGTTGGTGGTTCTATGCCAACGTTGGAGGTATTCCAATGCACTGAATAGACTCAGGCACAACAGCCCATCCATATTCATTTATTATTTCAAGGGAGGGCTGAGGCGAAATGTATTCATAAACTGAAAGCCAGTGAGAGTCAATGTTCATAACTGTGTAGATGAAAATAGATTTGTCATATGGACTCTGGAGGATCATTTACACTTGACTATTAAAATTCAAAGAAAGAACACTATAAAAACTTAAGTTTCTGCCCAACAAAATGTATTTTACATTACTGTTTACATATATTAACAATTAAGATGGTCTTGCCAATTATGTATTCAATTAAAGAAATATATTTTTATTTCCTGAGATGTTTCAAAATCTTCTTGCTATGTCCGTGATTATATGCCATTAAGACGAATCATAAAATCAATCCCAAACTTTGCTTTTAATTTTTCAATTTACAAAAGGCAGGAATATAAACAACTCGATTTAAGGTAATGACATAATAAATCAATGCAATCACAAATCAATTAGACTTCCAGGGCTGAGGTAAATGAAAAAAGAGATAGGCGTTTGTAACAAGTATTTGAGGAATATGAAATAATAAAATAGCTTTTGAATTGCACAATAAGTTGATGTTTCAGTTAGAGTCATAAATATGTGACCGACATGATGTAAGCCCTTAAACCAGCGATTGTGTGCATGCAGTTTGCAATTGACAGAATTTATAATTAAAGGGGTCATGAACTGAATTTAGAATTATTTATAATTATAATTTCCTGATGTGCACTTATAGTGCAAGTATGATTTTTACATCAAAAATGGTCAATTTATAAATAAAAGGACATTTTATACCCTGATTATAGCCCTCTGCTTTGAACTGAGGATGTGTCGTGTCTATGAGACTCCGGTGTAAACGTCCACTGCTGTGACTGGCTAGCATCTTTGCACATGAAACAATTATTCCATGTGGAACTCTTTTGAAAACTTTTACTAGGTTTTACTATTACTGCTGTCGAGGTTAAATAATCATGAAAAATATTGATTATAGTATTACATTTTGATCTACTCCGGCCACATGAATGGTTGCAGCGATGAGCATTGCAACCGATGACAGACACGAATGCAGTGATCTCGTCATTGTAACTCGATTTCTGCACTCTCACGAATGCTTTTATCATAACAGTCCAAACACAATGTTAATAAGGCCCCGTTCACACTGCAGGCAAAAGTGGCCCAAATCTGATTTTTTGGGGGTCAAGTGACCAGGTCAGACTTCTTCAGAGGTAGTGTGAACACTCAAATCTAGCCTAGATCTGATTTTTTCAAATCAGATTTAGACCACATACACATGTGGTCCTGAATCAGACCCAGATCTGATTTTTTTCAATGCGGCCGCAGTGTGAACAATCAAGGCGGATTTGATGCGACTTTTACGTCAATCTACGTCGACATTAGTCACAATTATGCGCCGGCGAAGCCCTAGACACAACAGACACAGACAGTAGCCTAACATTAAAAACTTGACTAGATATGGAGAACAGCGATGAAGCGAGTCAATGAGAGTGAGGTGTTAGATCTAAGTAGTAGATGGGGAGATACTTCAATTCAAGCTAGAAGGACCTACCGTAACCGCTCCATTTTTGAAAAAATTGCACACGAAATGGAAGAACGGGGACACAGGAGAACAGCGTCTCAGTGAAACTATTCACGTCATATTCCCACCACTCCTGGCTTCGTCTACGCATCCACACAGATCTCTGTAGAGAATTTGCAACCATAAACCCGCAAAAGTTTCCATTACACAAACATTATGAAATAAATGCGAATATGCTTACTTCATCCATAACCTCCCGAACTTTAGTGCAACCGCGTGCTGCGTCGGATGTCATTGTTATTGTTCTTTTGCGCATGCCGGTTAGTTTGAAACCTCAAACAGTTCACACTGCAATCAGATATAGGTCACATTTTAAAAGGTAATGTGAACAGCCAATCAAAAAATCGGATCTGAGCAAAAAATCAGAATTGAGCATTAGGACTTGCGGTGTGAACGGGGCCTAAGAGATTCATTACACCATGTAGACAGCGTCATTGATAAACGGGAGTTTTGGTGAGAGTCCAGAACTCTGAGCCATTAACAGCAATAAACGATTTTGAGACAAAGAATGTCAAACTGTACTGTAATCATATTAGGAAATCACTGATCACAGATCAGGCATTTGAATTAACACTTCTACTTACATGTTGTGGCATTACTGTCGGGTGACTCGTGTCCATATCTTATAGTAAAAAGCTGTTTGCAAAGCCTGTGCCGAAATTGCAACTGATTTACCAAAGAATCCACAGTGAAATGTACCAAACAAATAAAAGACATTAACATAGCCTAGTTGAAAATAAATAACGACTTTCCTAGATCCTTAGCAAGGTAATGTTGTTTTTAATCCAGTGATCCTGTATCTATTCTCGTCTCAGTAATGAGCCAGTGGGCGGGGCCAAAGATACAATGATGTATAAGTAGGCGTTTTCGGAGCAGGGTTTCAATAAAAGCTGTTTTTGGATTAATGAGGAAGATTTGAATTCTGAAACCTGTAGGATTTTTTTTATAGTACAATGACCTCTTACATGTCAAAAGATCAAAGAAAATTTGATTTCTCAATTCATGACCCCTTTAAGAGATGAAGGGAAAATTTATATTTTTTTATAGTTTGCCAGATATATCTATACATATAAATAAATCACCTGCATGGATTTTCCCTTTTGCATGTGGAATAAACAAAGAAGGGCTTTGCTAAATATAAAAATAGAGGTTTACAACATAATCATTCATTATCATATCGTTATAGTTACCATACAAAAACTACCAAAACTATTCTTTGTTTTCTATAAAGGTATGTTAAGACATATGCATTTAAAGTTGACAAAGGCACACTTCAAGTGGATAAAGTACAATTTTAACTAAACAAACAACACTGGTACAAACCAAAAACAGTAAGATGTGGCATTATAAAGGTGCAGCCAGTCAATTTCCATTACTGCAACAGTGAGCAATGCACATAGAGGCCAATTTAAATATACAACACAAGATAATAGACTCTGTGCAGCTTTTAGTACATGACTCTGTAATTAAGGCATTATGTTTGACATCAAGGTTATTTTTTATTAGGCAACAGTCAAGACTTCTTGTTTTAAGGGGATCAGACTAATAAATCAGCAGATTATCTTCAAGGAGAGAAGACAGCAAACTAGAGATCTAGATCTATGTGCTGGTGGCAACACTGGCTTTCTTGTCATTGAAGAAACTCTTAAGCATAAGCACCTGGCCAATACAGACCACAAACAGGATGATGGCCTCCCCAATGGACCAAATGTGCACACGCTCATTCAGATCTTCAGCCCTGAGTCGGTCCTGAGCCTCTCGAAGACGATACCAGGTCTGAGAGTCTGAAACCACTTTCAGGATTTCATGGATAGACAAGCAGGCCGACTCCATCTGCATGATTTATTCAGAGGTTCATATCAAATGGATATATGCAGAGTGCATGCTGTATGTGAGTACATGGCATTTGTGTTTCTCACCTGTGTGAGAGCTGTCGCTCCGTTCATGTCAGGCAATAATCTGGCATCCTCTCCAGTTCGGAAGTCCAGGTATACAGTTTTGTGAGAGAAGGTCGAGAACTCGTTGCTGAAGCAGACCTTGTACACTCCCTTCATGGTTGTTGTATGGGAAAAGCTGTCATATTGCTTTTTTCGTTCCTGATACAGCATGTTATTCACTGGATCTGTCACAAAACAGTCAACATCATAGTTTCCTCCAGCAATTACCTGTATGAAAAGGAGAGAATTAATACTGGAATTTGGGAATATGGGATACATCGTAGGCTATCTTCAGTTGTTTAACAATGTTTAAGAGTGTTGAATAATAACATCTAAAGCAGCAAAATCACGGTAATTGTGCTCCAAAGAAAAAGTAAATAATCAACAAACGTGGACTAGCAAAAGATAAATGATCGATTAACATTGCAAAACACAAAAAGAGTCAATTACCTGAAAGTCTATATCAAACTTGACTCCTTGCTCTAGGTCCTCGTAAAAGCATTGTTTCTCGTTATCGGGCAATTCAAACGTTAATTCGGTGGCATTTATAAAGGCTATGTACACAGCCAAAATTAAAAGACAAGGGTGTCTCATGGTGGAAGAAAACTTAAATTATTATTCTTTACAATGCACAGAAAGCCTCTTCCATTGAGTTATAGCTGGTTTGCTGAACTCACTCTGCTACTTGACAGCTTGAAGCGACACACCACTGACGTGGCAGGAGGACGGGACACTTCCGGGTTATTTGGCGTTTTATTTTTCAAAATAAACAAAGGTGCGATTATTTCATTAATTTAGATCATTTCAGATGATTTTTAGTTTCTTATTTTCAATTCTAAGTTCCTGACTGACCTGTTCTATATACAGTTACCAGTAGGTGGCAGTAAAGAAGGCAATAATATAATTCTTATTACCTCATGGTTTTATAATATCCTATTACTTGGACAAAGCAAAGCTGTTTCCAGTACATAAACTAGCTGGTGTACACTATATAGTTAAAAGTTTTCTAATAGCTCTATGGAGTGGAAGTGGGGTAGGAAATACATAATTATAGTCTCTAAAAGAAGCAATTTAAACCTAGGCTATATTTTTTAACATAAATTAGCCTACTTTACAAAGTAGAAGACTTCAAATAAATATTTGTATTCATATTTTGTTTTTCACTTTTTCACTATGACTCCTGAAATATTCTTTGTTTAATGCTGTATAGCAATCAACAACAAATTTACATGATGCTTGCGAGTTTTATGATCCTTATTTCCAAATATTTGATTTTCAACACAGCCTTCAAAATGTTGACCTTTCTAATCATTGTTCTTTTTCATTGGCTAGGAAGAAAAAAATAGGCTGGAGCGGTAGCACAAGGTTATGTACACAAATATGTGCTCCTCCATGTTTCAGGTCCTCGCCTGAATAGAAAGTATCATATACACACCCAAACACTATTCTAACAATTACAATGACCTTATAAAGAAAATGTAAGTGGCACTGACCAAATCCCTGTGCAACAATTTGTCTCGACAAATTTCTCAGTATTTACTAAAGCAGGGGTTTTCAAACATTTTATGCCAAGGACCTACAAATATTATTTATTTATAACAAGGTATTTTCATGTTTAAAGGCAAATTTATCCTGTGTGAGGAAAAGGGGGAAATATTTACTTTGATTAAGTTGGCTCTTTTGCACCAGTCTATCTGATAAGGCAGGGGCACCCCTGTCAATTTAAGTGTATTTTTTTTTCTCGCTTAAATCAGACTGTAAGCCATAATTATTTCAAATGTATTATGACACTATTGATGATTGTTGTTCCTGTGTATTATGCCAAGCCGCATTTTACAACCAACGGACTCTTATTTTAAAATTTGAGGCTGGAGCACGTGAGTCCACTGTGTTTACGTGTTTACTCCGAAGTTCTCTTTTCCTGTGTGGGCGGTGACTGACTGACCTCTCTGTCTGTCTGCAGACACTTTCGATGCTGAAGGAGCTCGAGTAGTTGAAGGTGAATCTACCAGGTGTAACAATGCAGGAATACACAAAGGCAGCGAAGGAGTTTGTGGAAGAACACCCTACAGGTGTCACAGCTGTCCTGGTTACGGGTAGGCAAAAGTTAAACCATAGTTTGCATGTTTCTTACTTGTTCGATAAAATAATGGCTTCCCAGAACCATCAGGGTTTCCACGGCAACCAAAAACACGTCAATATGAGGCACGTCAATATGAGTCAATATGTGTGTATCATTTTGCAGTTACTCAGCGCAAAAAGGGCTTTTAGTGCGTGCAATGTCAAATAGTCTTTTTTTTTTTTCAGCAATCACGAACGGTGGTTTTTGTAAAAGAAAAAAGTAATGGGATTGTATTGATTGAAAGATGTGGGAACACTGTTATGTTTAATATAATGATAAATAATGATCTAAGATATATCTTATTTTATATATATTATCTTATTGATATCTCTATTAGCCTCTTTGCATGTGTATCGGATAACCTTTGCCTGGGCTTATCAAAGGTACCGACGTTTTGAGAGTAGGTTAGAGGTGAGGTCTCCATAATGTAGTCACTGATTCTAAGCCCAATGTTAGGCTTTTCTGTGTTGATTTAAAGTTATTCTATGACTCCCTTTGTTCGTCATTTAACAAGAAAGCTGCTAAAACTGCTCTGTTAATTAAACCAATAGTGGTTTCATCATAAGGGTTACCTCCTGGGTTATTTCCTAAAGATGATTTTTTTTTAAGTTACATGTTATTTATTTATATTTATTTATTTATTGTGTTTAATTTCAGTTGCTTTATATTTTTTGTGAATTTTTTTACAGAATCTCTGTTTACTGTATCTTGCTTGAAAATGATTTATTGCCTTGCTCTACCTTGAGTTTCTTATCCTGTTTTCTTAAGTGTTTATTTGTGATATATTTACCCCCTGTGATTTTTGTTTAAAAAAACACCACTTTTGCTAAACAAAAAAGAGAGTGAAAAGGGTAGAGGTGAGGTAATGAAGTTGCTGTACCGGTAGGTGTCGGCCTCTTTGCCCTGCGGAGATGGCTGGGTGGTGGAGTCTGCCTCAGCAGAGCGCCCTTGGACGGCAAAACTGTTCTGATAACGGGAGCCAACACTGGGATCGGTAAAGAGACTGCGGTGGACATGGCCAAGAGAGGTCAGATCATTTTAATGGAGTTCCGAAGTTATTTTAAAGTATTAGTTGAACTGCCATCATGATAGGTCTATGTTTCAAGTCTATTTTTTGATATTATATCAGTAGGATGTTCAAAATTATAACAAAGAATCAAGTTAAATCAATTAAATCAAGTTTAAAACGCTTTGTAGGGTTACCCCATCTGATTTTTTTTTTAAAAAGAAAGAAAGAAAAAGCCCAAAATATGTAAAAAACTGAAAACTTAAAGGGTGCACTAAGCGATTTCTGAGAAACACTATTGAAAGTGGATGAGACGGGGCACCACAACACACTTGTAGCCAATCAGCAGTAAGGGCGTTCTCATTAGGGAAGGTGCCTGTGTTGCATAGCTTGTTTGTGAATTTTGGAGGCGGAGCCATAAAGGTAGGTGTGCGATCCTTTTGGGTAAGGGCGTGTTTGTTTTGGTGATTTCAAATATCAACATAATTTTTCAGAAATCGCTTACTGCACCTTTAATGACAACCTTAAAACACAGTAATGAGCAGGGTTTGACATTAACACCCGCCCACCCGCCAAATGCGGGTGGATTTCAGTGGTGGCGTGTAATGCAGTCACTTTGGCGGGTTGAATTTGATATAATATAATTTTTTCAGTTGTAGTCTTTTTAAGGTACCATATGTAAGAATTTTGTATCAAAATATCCAAAAACCACTTGCACTGTGTTATATATTTCTTTCAATTGTGTACTTAAATTATCCTAAATGTTTCCAAGAATTTGTAAATTCAGAGAAATTCACTATTTTAAATGGTGCCCGTTCCTTGTCGCCTGTCAATGACGCAATATCTGCGTTATCCCTGGTTTCTGCTTGTACTGCCATAGTAACCATGGCGACAGACGTGGACAACTGCATAATGTATAGCTGCATGCTGTTGTTGTTTCCTTCAAACATTATGGACTATGGCAACTTAAGCAGACTTTGGGACAAAAGGAGAAATAAAACGAGGATCAATATCGGCGTGGCGTTTTCGAGATGCCGAGAGCTCCGCGTCCGCGACAAACTTCGACTTGATAGAGCTGTACGACTTGACAGACGCCGCTCTTGCTTGCACTTTATTAGACAGGTGAGCAAATATACATAAAACGAATCAATGTTATATAGCTCAACATGATGAAATGTTAGAATATGATCAGTATGTTTTTCTAATGTTGATCTAGCTTACTGCTAGTCTCATACAGCCAACAAACTAACACATAGAATAACATTATAACTTTCAACACACTCAAATGCAGTTTAGTATGATAGTGTAACGTTAGACCAAGTGAAACAGCACTGCGTTACCTCACACGTTTAATTCGTCAAATAAACTGACCAGTTTGAGTAGTAATTCAGCACTTGTGGGTAGTTCGGTGGAATGAAATGTCCTCATTCCTTTATATCCGCGGGACTCATGTGTGACGCTGATATCTGATGTTTCTCATTAGCAATCGCGACCTGCTTCATACCACAGTCATGTTAAAAAGCATGAATGTATTCACTCATAAACATTATTTCCCCTTAAACATTATTAATGTTAGATCCATCAGCATGACGACAAGTTCCATGATTCCACGCTCATTTACTGCGTCATCAGTCTACGCCTGTTGTAAGAGGTTAGCGACCCCTTGAGGCGAAAAAATTACATATTGTAGCTTTCAAAAAGGCATCTGAAATAAACTAAGTGCAATGAAGTGTTGTCAAAAGTATTGATTTTTTGATACATATCACTAAAATATCTGAAACTCTTCTGCAAGATACACAATACCAGCTGCGCTTTCTAGCTCTATAATCTCTCCGACAGCGAGTTGAAAGACAAACCCTTTTCATTTTCATTTGCTCTGGATGAATATTGTTGTGTTACAGGGCTTGAATTTCAGAGAGGGATTGCACATATTGAGTATAATTTTACTCATTCCTGCAGATTTTGTGCTCACTACCCAAGTGCGTGCACATAAGGACAAGTATATTGGCTATATAAAACAGTATAATGGGTCCGTGCGTCAGGTCTTAAAGTGACAGCAGCCTAATATACCGGCTGCAAAATTATGAGATAATATAAAAAATATCTATATGGCAGTTTTTCCCTATGGTATCGATGTCAAAATTGTGGCCAGTGAAAATGCTGAGTGGCTGGTAACTCTGAAAAACCACTAACTCTCTGTTCGAAATGCAGTCATTCGCGGAATTATCAACTTTACGTGAGTTGTACTTCAACACCCTCGACACGGCACAGCACGGAAGAACACAATGTTTGAGGAGAGTGTGCAGCTGTCAGTCACCGCGCCGGTGTGGATACTGGCATTCAGAATCACAGATTATTCTTTTTGGAAGTATGACCAACATAAGAATTTTCACCAGAAAATGTCATCTGAACAAGTAAGAAACATCCACGTTTGTTCTGGTTCTGACATTGCAGTAAATCGCGCTGATTAAATCTAACAATCGCTTCAAAGTTATAATATCACGCAAAACCGTGCAAATGATACTTTGTTCTCAAATTGTTAATATTAACAACGTCAGCAAGCATTGCGTGACTACATGTAATGTCCTTCCGATATGTATCCTTGTTTTCGCATGGGTCCGGTTGCAGTCTCTTTTTTTCTGTAGCCACTCCGAAGTCCGAACGAAGTCTTTTGCATTTTACAGCGGGTGAATCTGTTGTCACTGGTGATTGTCATTTGAACCTTTCTGGATCCGCCATCAAATTAATAAGTTTAATTATATCAAGTGCAGTGAGAAAAGGCTATAAATCTCCACCTCCAGCATCCTCAAGTCAAGTCAAGTCATCTTTATTTATATAGCGCTTTTAACAATGGATTGTTACAAAGCAGCTTTACAGAGATAAACATATAATTTAAGGTAACAGAGATTGTTTTGGCTTTATAGCGGTTGTTGAATAATGTTATTTCCAGCTAAAGTTAGTTTTGATTGATTCACCTCCATTGAAATGATCATTTGTTATTAAATTAGTGGCCACTAAGACGACATCGTTCTCTCTAACAGACTTTAAACGCGAACCTGTGATTAATGCTGACGGCATTCACATACGCATTAAGAATTGATTCTATAGTTATGTACTTTTGAAAATATGTGCGCAGGTTTGCAATTTCATACAACCCATGCCTAAACAAACTACTTGTCTTGCCTATAAATTTCCTCACACGCAATATAGCCTACTAGCAGAGACTCCTTCTTTATGTGTACAGATGTGACGTAATGACGCAAAGACATGCTCGAATCTCCCGCGGAAATCCACCAGTACCACTGGAATCAAAAACATTATTACAAGCTTACCGCTTTGAATCGAGCTAAGGCAAGCAGATAGTTTTGAACACTGGCTGGTTATGTATTTTCTCAAATAAGTATTTTGGATAATTTTTAACCCAAAAAAAGCTACGGACTGCAGCTTTAAGCAACCCATCACTTATGAAACCACACTAACATGGCCCAGTTTGTTATTCTGAGGCTAACGAAACCCCTTCAAAGTTAGAAACTTCTGTGGTCAGCAAGATAGTGCATAAGAGCTTTGTAGTACTGGTGTATTTGTTGAAGGCTGGATGGTTACAGAAAATATTGCATTGTCACTCAAAACAATTACTGTTTATGAACCTCCATTGTTCAGGTGCAAGGGTGATTCTGGCGTGCAGAGACATGGGCAGAGCCAGCAAAGCAGCGGATGAGATCAGGAAGAGGAGCGGAAATGGCAACGTGGTTGTGAAGATGCTAGATCTGGCCTCCTTGCAGTCTGTCCGAGCTCTGGCCAAAGATGTACAGCAGAATGAGGAGAGATTGGATATTCTCATTAATAACGCTGGTAAGGAATGTCAGACAGATTATAATGCATAAGCACATGGTTGATATAGTAACAAAGTGTTTTTATGTTTTTTAACAGATTACAAGGTTTGCTCCTCTATCAGCAAATTAAACCTGTGTTGTATGTATTTACTTATTCATTTATTTAAATTTAATTTGATTTCTTTTTTTCTGCCAACAGGGATAATGATGTGCCCACAGTGGCAGACAGAAGATGGCTTTGAGATGCAGTTTGGGGTGAACCACCTGGGCCATTTCCTGCTGACCAACTTACTTCTGGACTTGTTGAAGAAATCAACACCCAGCCGTGTTGTCAATGTTTCTAGCTTGGCCCATGAGAAAGGTGTGGAATCCCATCTATGTATTTATGTGCTTAGCTGAATTATGCCTAAAAAAAGCTTACACATTTTTATCATTATCATTTTATCATAATTCTTTAAATTATTGTAAGCAGTAATTGAACTCCTTGAAATCCCTCACAAGATTTGTTGCGACAGTTTTGACAAAATGTAATTTTGCCATTGTAGGGCAGTGTGCATTGATGGTTTTATTTTCCAACATATTTTATTTGATACATTTATATACATTTAAAGTGTTTCTTTGACACATTAAATTGTTTGATTCCCAGGCATGTAACTCGTTCAATTTCAAATTATTTTCTGTTGGATAGGCAAGATTTATTTTGATGATATAAACCTGGAGAAAGATTATGATCCATCCATAAGCTATAAACAGAGCAAGCTGGCCAATGTTCTGTTTACCCGTGAACTAGCTGTCAGGTTGAAAGGTAAGCTATAAAGAAAACTTTCTCATTCTTATTGAATTAAAACATCACAGTGTCACACTCTCAATCATGCTGCTTTCAAACACTTTCCCTGTATGTCATTCAGGCACAGGAGTGACAACTTACTCTCTGCATCCTGGGGTGATCCGTACTGAACTCGGCCGACACTTTTTACCCGCTCTGCCTCTGTGGAAGAGGCTTATGTTTTTGCCCTTTTTTTTCTTTGTCAAAACACCTTGGCAGGGTTCACAGACCACCATCTATTGTGCGGTGGATGAGAGTCTGCAGAATACCAGTGGCCTTTACTACAGGTCAGTAGCTTTTTCTGTCACATGTGTTAACTGCAATTTAGTATGATTATGCTCATCAAGGCATGCATGGAGGTGTAAACAACCTTTCTAAAGTTAGCGTTACAACGCAAAACATGGTTGCATGTATGTCACCACTTCCAAGATATCATAGACAGGCAATTATAGGAAGAAGTTGACAAACTTGATACAACAAACAAGCTTTGAAGTTTTACAATGGATGTCTTCATCATTTTAATAAGGTCAAAATGGAAAACAACAAACTTTTTTCCATACAGTTTTAAAGCTTTTATTCACATTGTTGTCTGAGCATTGTCGTCAAATAATGATAATTTCATGCTTTTGTTCATTGCTCTCTTTTGGTCATTTTGCAGTGATTGTGCACCCAAAGAGGCGGCTCCTCAGGGTCGGGATGATGCTGCAGCCCGCAGACTGTGGGATCTCAGTGCTTCCATGGTCGGCCTGGCTTGAGACAACACCTTGCCCAATGAAAATCACTCTCTTCATTTAAAAAAACAGCGTGTCGCCTTTTCCTACCTAAATTTTACATTCCAAATTTTCAGTCTATTTAATCTGCTTACTTTATATAAAGAACGGAGAGCCTGTTTGAGAAAGAATGTAGGAAAGTTGTCATGTTGGTGATGCCTATGCAATAAGATAAACTGCAATATTAAGTGTAAATTTAAGCATGAAATAATGTGTGAGATCTACCTTTCATATTCAAATTTCATTGCCATGCTTGTGTAATTTGATACCATGTATCACAATAAAATTCTATGCATAACATGAATGTAGCTTAACATTTTCACAAAGCCTATTCTTGAATGATGAAATAAAGACATTAAATAAATTTTAAATTAAAGGTAAAGAGTATTTTATACAGTAAATTTTGTAGAATTACATGAGTTGCATTTGGAATAAAATTGGAATGTTTAAATTATGTTCCCCTTACAAAAAACAGAGTTTATCTTTGGTATTGTTTTCATTAAGCCGTGAGCATTACTGTCATCAAAAGATAATGTCTATATTAAGAAAAGTAACACATACTCTACCAATTTGCAAAGTCAATGAATCTAATCTACTGCTAACTTATTATTATAGAAATGAATGTGATTTAGAAGTGTCCTGTTTGGTAAAGCTGAATAAAAAAGAGACCAAAAATACAACATCACCAACTCGTGTGCAGCCCGAGTTTAAACTGAGACATACATACATACATAAACCTACATTTGAGTTTTAGTATAGTTAAAAAAAAAAAAAGTTAAATTGATAAATATTGGTTATTCAGTCATTGACGTTCACAAATGTGCACATATCACCAACGCACGCTGACCTGAGCGCCCAGCAGACACAAAGCTGTATGTGTCAGCCACATGCCCTTATCAGTTCTCCGTCCAACAGATTCACCATCTTTAGCTGGGCTGGAAAAGTGATAAGGAGATGTGAGCGACCATTTGAGCATATATACTCAACAGTCCCACTGAGAACTCCAACTGTTTCCATACAAATCTCCGGCACAAGTTCCCACCTGCTCTGTCCAGCATTTTTCTTTCAGCCAAAAGAAAAGCAAATGAGTCTTCATGACATGTCTCCCCATATAGGTAGCTGCAGCTGAGATTACCAGTTTAGGGAGGACTTCTGTGATTTTTCCAGGGCTCTCAGCAGCTGTCCACCAGGATAAATCTAAGTCCGTCTTCCACAAACCGTAGTTTTGAGGCAGGAGATCTGCATGGTGTTGTACAGCCTCACAGTTTGTACGTATGCCACTGTGGACACACCCCACAGATGAGTTTTATTTCCTCTCCACCCCACCTATCTGCAAGTCAACCACGACATGCCATTGGTTCACAATTGGGGATCATAGGTCAAACCCCTTCAGCCGCCAAAAGAGTGTTTATTTGTTGGTTGCGCTGTCAGTCATGATCAAATCAGCCAATGAAAAGGGAAAGACCAGGTCCAATAGGTGTGTTTTATCCCAGGTGTGACTGAAATGAACATTCCAGTCTTCACATACCTGTCTGCCCATCTCCGCTTCTTCTGCTTCTCTGGCTGCGGCACACCCTCTTCAGACAAGAGACACTTCCTGCTGTTGTTTTTATGGGCTTTTGCCTGCCAAAATCACTCAGCATCACTTGTCACTTAATGCTCGATAAGAGATAAAGAAATAAGAAGACTGTAGAATGTTGAGTTGGTTTGGAAAACAAAGGAGGAGAAAAATTTAAAGAAGGAAAAGCTTTTGCTGAGTTTTGGAGTTGAATCAAGGACTGCACTGAATCTCACATGCACACTCACTCATATAACCAGCTAATAGGAGACATTCTCAGTAACTGGGTAACATTCTGGCAAGGTTCATGTTCAAAGTTATGAACAAATTTTTTTTCCAGTAACATTAATAGAACGTACATTCAAAGTTATTTGGTCTTTAATAACGTTATTAAAACATTATCACAAAAAATTGTATTTATAGATCATTCATGAAACATTTTTCTGAAACATTTTAGTTGGATGTTAGTCGAATGTTTTTTGTTCAGATGCTTTAGAGAACATTCAGAAGTAACGTTCCCACTATACTTGCAAAATTATAAAATAACGTTCTAACATACACATAACCAAGAAAAACGTTTTCCTAACTTAATGGGAACGTTAATAAAACATTCATAGAACAGTTGTTTTTTAAGCTGGGTAAGCCCCTTAAATGCATAGTTCACCCAAAAATGTAATTTCAGTCATAAACCTGCTAAATACAAAATACATTTTTAACTGTTTTTTTTTTTTTTCAAAACAACATTAACATTCATTGTATTGTCCCAAAAAAACACATATTTTTGATACATTTTAGAAAATGTCAAATTAATGACAGCATTTTCCTTTTTTTCTTCTTTTTTTGTGTGGACTGTCCCTGTAACAGGTGCATGCAGTAACATGCACTATTTGCTCCGAGCAGTCAACATCACATTAAATTTCCCCACGCACAGACACACCACAGGATTTATTAGGGTGTGTGTGTGTGTGTGTGTGTGTGTGTGTGTGTGTGTGTGTGTGTGTGTGTGTGTTGTCATTGTACACATGTACCTCAAGGTGGTGTGAGAATGCAGGTTTGTAACATTCCAGGGAATACAAACTCACAGTACGGCTTCGGCCTAAGACGAGTTAAAACAAGTAAAAAGCTTAATCATCCTTCAATGCGACTAAGAAATTATCACTTGCAATCATGTGTAATGGATGTCAGTTGTCAGACATAAGGAATATATAACGCTTATGTCTGGTTGGTACAAAATAGGCTGAAGGGGACACAGACACGCACAAATACACATGCATTCAAACACACATCAGACAGCTGTCCAAACAATTAAATCACGCTCATCTCTCAATGAATCAACAATTGCTTCACTGAAAGAACATGGTGCATTGGTTTATTCTTAACACTAAAATTAACTTTATCTTCACAGTTAATAAATGTTCATAAATGTCAAAGTTAACCCATTGTGGGACTACATCTGAAATCACAGCTAGAAAAAATTAAATGACTTTATATTTTACATATATTTAAGGATAAAATCATTTTCCATAATTAGTTTTTTTAACATCTGACCTTTGCCCTTTTAAGGGTGCTGTAATTTATCACTGACTTTGTCCTATTAGGGTAAATTATTCTTGCCTGAAACACACATTTAAATGCATTTTTACTACTGAAAAGTAGTGAAAAAAAACATTAAAAAGCTTTATTAACATTCCATTTTATCGTGTGCTGCTATATTTCATTTGGAACTACATTTGAAAATGCCAGAAACTTGACACAAATTCAGAGCAACTTTGCTGCCAGGAAAGTGAAACCATGTCTTAGACTTAAAGGGTTAGTTCAACCAAAAATGAAAATTAAGTCATTAATTACTCACCCCATGCTGTACCAACCCCGTAAGACCTTCGTTCGTCTTCGGAACACAAATGAAGATATTTATGATTAAATCTGAGAGGTTTATGACTGCTACATAGGCTCCCTAAGGGAATGACACCGGACGGCCCAGAAAGTCATGAAAGAAAATGTTTAAATATTCCATGTCACAACAGTGGCTCAACTATAAGTTTATCAAGCGACGAGAATACTTTTTGTACGAAAAAAAACAAATAAAAATAACGACTTTATTCGACTATTCCTTTTCTTCCTTGTAGGCCTGAAACGAGACTTCAAGAGATTTCCACGACGCGCACGCGCGAGAACTTAACTGAAGTAGTTGAAGGAGATCGCAATTCTCGCGCATGCGTCGTGGAAATCTCTTGAAGTCTCGAATATTGAATATTTTCAAATGTTTTAATCTATATGTATTTTAGTCTAAAATAAACTCACAATGGAGCCTTGACATCATGTGACCTAACTTTTCTTTTTCAAAATTTTCAACACCACGAACAAAACAAAATACACATCTACAATGGCATTGATAAATACAGATAAACAAGTATTAAGCAGGGTACTTATCAGTTAAATGAAGAAATATTTATAAAGAAAATTACATATATTTTCATGACCTGACATGTGCTAATGTCCCCTTCACTTCCCTGTTGCCAAAAATGTCAAGCACCTTTAGATTTAACTTGTATTGGCTGAATGGGATCTCATATGATAATACTAAAATGTCAATTGTTTTGGTTGAATTAGTGGAAATTATTATTATTGTATTTTAAATGCATTTTTCTTTGCGTCATTTATAAATGACGATGCCCCATAAAGGGTGTAATTGATTTAGTTTATATGATTCCCAGAAACCAAACCCAGTTTCAAGCATTATTATATACTTTGAAAAAGACTCTTCATTGGACAACTGTGGATTGCCTACAGCAGGTTTATATACTGTTCACTAAACACGGAATTTTTGAAGAGCTAAAATAAATATTTTACATTTTAAAAAGTGTAATAAATCAAATGCAATTCCCAAGTACATTGATTTTATTGGCAAATTTAAGACAACTTTACTGCCGAGAGATGAGCAGTCGTTCCGCCTGACTGGTTGTTTTGCGAGTGATGGTTAGTGATGTCTTAGCATGCCTGTGTCAGGGAAAGAGAGCCAGTGACTCTGTGGGCTTTGTGGACAATTATCTAGTTGAGTTCCTCTGGATGGTGTGAAAGTCGCATGCAAAGCAAACAAGCTTCAGTCGTCCTTTATCTGATCCTGGAGTTCCGTCCAAATCACACACCAGGATCATTCATGTGGATAATAGGATATATGCTAAAACATCTTCAGCAACGCAGCAGGATTACAGAACACACATTCCCAGCATTACTATTAGTAATCTCCTGTTCATCACTCATTAACAAATCATTAAAACAAGTTCAATTCTTAAACTATTGTTTATAGTTCATTTATGTGAATATACATTTGGGATGTTAAATAAGGAATATTGCACAATTTCCTTTTAATTGTCTAAAATCTAAATTAAGGACAACATAACTAAGTATTGTATGGCTTTTAATACTATTCAAGAAGTTTTTTTTTTTTTTTTATCTGCCAATGTCTTAATTTGACAGATGTTTGAAATTTTACTGACTGCTTGTAATGTTATTGAACATACATTTTATAATTAATGTATGCATTACTGCAATATTAAGTTTTATTCAAAATACATATAGAAATACATGTATATAATTGTAAATTAATGTCATTTAAATGTCATTTAATTTTCATTCTTAAAAATAGAAGTGGTTATTATATGTTTTTCAACAACTTACATTAAGAACAGCTATGGCATATATATCCATCATCATCATCACACACTCACAAATGTTAAAGTGTTCAAATGTAAAAACATATATTCCATGCTTTATTTTTAGGTGACTATATTCTGCCTGATACAATACAGTCTCATATGAATGAGCAAAGTCAGACCGACTCCTTTGTTAAATTTTTCCTTTGAGCTGAAACATGAGAAGTTGTGAAAAAATAACCCTGAGCGTGAATTAACCCTGTATGAGCAATGTCTTGTTTTTTTGCCTTGGACTTAATTCAAGTTTTAATAGTATTGAAAAATGAAATGTGGTTATATCTGAGAAATACGATTATCAACTTCACACTTTCACATAATTTAAAGCAACAAATTTGGTCATAACTAGTTTTGTCATCAATGTTTGGAAAACTATTAAAATATTCATAATTTAAAGCAGCTACAGTGAAGCTACTTATATAAAACGATACAAATCAGCTTGGTACACTGAAGCTATCCTTAAATGGACTTTATTAATTACTATTTTACAATCATACTGAATAAATTGAAACATACATTTACACTAAATATCCCATTTAAATTAAAAGCCGCACAAGGACTTCTGTAAATATTTTTGAGGTTTACACTAAAAAGAATGTTGATGTGATTATTTTCTGCCTTTCCTATCCCTTCAAATAATGTGCAGAGAAGAGCTTAGTATGCACTAGCTCTAGTTATCTAGTAGTAGACCTATAAGTATTACCATGCTGCTTTATGCGTTTGTACAATTGCACTTCTCAGCCACTAGAGGGAGACACCTCCCTGGTGCTAGCTTATCCTAACTGAAGCAGCATTTGGAATAGTATACTAGCATACTACTATTTCTACTTGACTTGGTGAATTCGGAACTGCATACTAGCTTACTACTTCTACCATTTATGTCATAGAAGGATATTGTTAAAGTAGTAAGAGTAGTATACTAGTATGCGGCTCCAAATTTTAGAGCTGTGTCCGAAATTGCATCCTTCCCTAGTAGGTGAAAAACAGCATTTAATAAAAGAGGTATGTCTGAATTCACAGTCAGTAATCATAAAAAAGTAGGCAAAAAGTACCCAGTTACAATACAAGTACCATTGCACACAATGGACACTTCACTATCCCATGAGGCCATAATAGAGGATGCAACTAATGCTGCAGGTCACATAATAACGACAACACGGCGAATGTAGTATGTATATGTATATTTTAGCGCTTGCAAAGTAAGTGGCCTACTTGATCAAAACAAGTACCCAAGTAACAAGTATTGGATGCAGCCAATACCTTTACATGGCTGAAATATTAAGAATGCTGTTCCAAATTCCAGAACAGCCAGTGAAACAGCAGTTTGTCTGGGTTTGAAAAAAAATTACAATTAAATTTTTAGGTTTTAGATAATTTAAATTAGGATTTTTTAATGTTACTATTTATTTATTTAACATTGGTTATAGGTTAATTTAAGAAAGTTAACCAAAAAGTTTTTTTAATTCTTTTTTTTATTTTTTATAAAAGTCATTCAAGTATTCAGTATCTAAGTAGGCTTATTTGCAGGGCCAGAAATTTCTTTCAATTTGGGCCCGCTTATTTGTTCTCTTCACAAGCCTCTCAAATGTCGGTAGGCTACAGGGGCGAAAATTTCATCAAAATGTAGGGGGGAACAATAAACAGAACAATTCTCAAGAGCTATTTTTGAAGGGGACACCAATAATACAGGCAAAATTGTACTTGCAAGGATACGTGTACATCGAGGAAAGCCTTACTACTATTATTAGTGTAGCATAGAGACCTTGGCTGCGTTCGGAATCGCATACTTCCCTACTATATAGTAGGGGAAAAAGAGTAGGCGAGCGAAAATTATGTACAAATCATAAAAGAGTAGGCGAGAATTACCTGGGTGACGTACTAATTATCGCGAGATTCGGACGTACGTATACTTTTAGTGCGTTCGAATATGCCTACTTTCCTACTATATAGTAGGTGAAAACAGTACGTGAAGGAAGCAATACGTTCGAAACATCAGTATTCATAAAAGAGTAGGCGAGAAGTTCCCGGATGGCTTACTGCTTCAGCCCAGATTTTTGAGTGCTCGGCCCTGTCCCAAATGGCGCACTTCATGCGGACTTTTGGTCTCGTGGACTTAAATTGCGCGTGCTTGCCGAGTCTACGAGTCCGTAGGCCGTCCCATTTAGCATTTTAACGCTCTAAAGTGTGCTCAGCACCCTTTGTACCCTTGAAGCGGTCTTCCGCGAAGCCCGCATAGATGCAGGCTCCACGCACTTTAACTACCCAGGAATCCTTGGCCAATCAGACAACGGATGGGAGGAGATTTGTTGTTAACATGTTGTTAACAATTGTTAACATGGCTGAGAAAAAAATATTTAAGTGTAATTATATCATTACGGTTTTTATTACAAGTTTATACAAACATTATGATCATCGACCAGCAGTGGCGGTTCTAGAGGGAGGCCAGGGGGGCCCGTGCCCAGTGCCCCTGTGACAAAAAGCTTGGCCCCCCTTGTGGCCCCCCTAAATGTGGAGTTTGAAATAATTTTTACAAAACTGTTTTTTGCTATCGTTGTAATCGTATGCGTATTATTTTGTATTATTCTATCTTTGTGGATTTGCATTTTCACGTGACAATTCGCATCACATTCGCGGGAATCGCGGCAGAGTAGGCTAATGTCTGTCTCCTGCACGCGAGAGAGGAGAGAAGGAGAAAGTTGGTAAATGTCAGTTCAGTTGTAAGTTCATTCTTTATGTGCGTATGGGGTGTAATGATGTGTAGCCTATTGTCTATTATGATATTGTAATCATTGTTTTAACTATGTACGAGGCACTGTGAGCTGACATCGCATTTGTCTATCGTCCTTTCACTGCTGTGTGCAGTTCATAGGTAGGCTATGTCACCAAATTAGTTTTTGTCTTATATTTATATCATATTATGTTCTTATATTAGAATATCACATCAGCAAGAGTGCCGTTTTCCCGTGCACAATTGCAACTGTGATATTTATGTTATACAACAGTTAAATTAACAATAAGTTAACTTTGGGAGTTACTTTTTAGACACAATATTGTCAATATTGTTTGTTTTCCCTTTATTTCGCCGACTAGAATTTCATAATGAAACCGTAGCAGAGTCTCAATGCAACACAGCGATGATTTATTGACTAGTCTGAAATCCGCGTTTTGAACGAATCACTTGCTTCTTTCCCGAATGAATCAGCCGTTTGAACAAATCGGTTGAATGAATGAATCCCTCTTACAGGGACTTGCCGCCGCCTACTGGCGGTTTTAGTTTCATATTTAAAGTATCCTTTAATTAAAACGTTAAAATTAGAAATCATTTCATATTTAAATATTGATTTTAAAAAAATCTCATAGCTTTATTTATGCAATTGTAAATGGAGTGTAAATATATAAATATATAAATATATATAATATATATAAAAATATATTAATGCCACTTCTGTGTCACCTCTGCATTGCAAAGATGGATTTTGATTGAATTAATTAATTTGACTGGTAACAGTGGTACTGTATAATTATTGTATAATTAAGTATTATTGTATAAATAAGTATAATTATTGTTTAATTTGAATGTTAGTATTTGACATAAAAGGTGATGCATTGCATAACTCTAAATAAGTTTAGAAAAAATGTCCATATATAGGTGAAAATGCCCCTGGAAATCAGTTTAAGGTGGCAAATATTGCTCCTTAATTAAGAAATTTATTTCTGTCACTGCTGTGAACTGACCACTGCATATAATATGAAAAATATTAATATCTCCGTGAGTCAGCTGTCAACAACAGGCCTAAACCAGCCATGGCACCAGCACAAAAACACAATCAGTAAAATATCATCTAATTATTATCAACAAAACGTTGAAAATATTTAAATATATTTTTGTCAATATTGCACACCCCTACGGTATTAATTTTGATTTCTTTAGGTCTTAAAAAGCCTTAAATTTGACTTTAAAAAGTGTGCAGGAACCCTGTAAACGGTTAGACGTAGTTACCTAAGTCAGTTATTTTCAGTAAATGAATTAATAAGCTTCTTGGTCCCCATTGCTTTTGCTCTATAGTTCTCAAAATGAAGAGAAAGAAGAACATCATGTCTATTACAGTTACTGTGACTAATACTGAATATGTAATGCAAATGTAAAAATATAATGGAAATGCAAATACATTGTTGAATGATTATAAACACAGTATTTTGCCTGTTAATGCCTGCAGCAGTGCAGAAAATGATAGGACAACAATAAGGTCTAAATGTAACTGGCCCCTCTAACAGTACAACTGGCCCCTGCTTGGCCCCCCCAGTTGAAATGGGCTAGAACCGCCACTGTCGACCAGTGGTTGATGTCTCAAACAGGCTAATAATAGCAAGCTGAATAATACGATCGCATTATGATTCATTAAATATATAGAACAGAATGTCAGGGCTTTACTGAGTCATATAAACACAACAAAAATAGGCAGCATATTTCCCCGAACCTGCAGCTCCTGTCCATAACAACAATCAGACCTCGCGGACTCGCGCTAAGGGCCCTATAGGTCTGCACTAAATGACGTCACCGAAGTGTGGACTCTGAGGAAGTCCACAAGTCCGGAGTGAGACATTTGGGACAGGGCCTTCGTCCGATGGATACTCTTCTATCCCAGGAGGCCACGCGAGAGGATACGTCATTATCAAACATCACGGAGATCAGCGACGCGGGAGTTTTCAAATGTGAGTAAACACGGTTCCTTGTGTTTAAATCATATGTGTTAAACTACTGTAGAGTAAACGTTTTAACTGTTGAAGGTGTAAAGGAGTTAGACAGTATAGTACAGTTGTGATTTTGCTGTAAAAACATGTTTTATTATGTATACAGGGGGGCTCCAGTAAGCACACGTAACGTTATACGTCTCTAAAGTGGATTTACATAACCATATACATCTTAAACACGCTTATTTAAAATGTCTATTTACATCTGAAAGGAAAATATTGTATAAGTATTGCAGATGAGCACATGACAACATGAAAAAGACATCCGAATGATGTAACGTTGTGTGTGCTATTATGTAGGATAATTCACTGTTAACACTGTTTATATTAGACAAATGTGCTATAAATAAGGTAAATAAACAAATAAGTAACTGAACATGTTATATATTTTATTTGTCCCTTATTACTGTTGATAAATTGAGGAACATTTAAGTTGGATAAAAAAAGTGAGTTAACACATCAGCTACAACCAGCATGTAGGCTAGTATTGAGCTTATAAATCACAGCGGTAACGTTAATGTGAATCTTGTCTGTATGTTACAGGGACAGAACAGAAGAACACGCGGTGGAGAGAGGCTCATGATGCTGAATGCTGTCATCAAAGGCTTTGAGTGAGTATACTACAGAAATGGATTAAATCTTAAATTGTAGTTTATTTGAATTATTGTAATTTCAAACATAGAAATTACAGCACTTTTCTGATTCTTGATTTCTGTGCATTTGCTGCAGAGCTTTTGTGTTGGAGCAGGACCTGCAAGGAAAGATGATGGCAGCATTTGTTGGGGGAAAAAGGTTTTAGGGATTTTACTCAAATATAAAGGTCATTTTTGTTATTTTAATACATAAATCAAATGACATTGTGCTGTTAAAATGACTGCTTTTGTATAATGTGTGTGCATTTTTGTAGGATCTGAAGTCTGCAGACTGGTGTGAGCACTGAGGATGAAGAGCCCAGAGCTGAATCCTGGAAGTGGTGCCATTAATGAATCCTGGAAGTGGTGCCATGGATGAGACGCTCCATCACTCCACCTGCCCTTACGAGACCCTCCATCACTCCACCTGCCCTTATTGCCTCAGATTGTGAAGCCCAGCGCAGCACAGCAACAAGGTCTGGCACAAAGGCACGGCTCACCTCTGGTGAATTCATCAGAACAGTGGTGCAAAAAGTGGGTATGCGCTATATGCGGCGCATAGGGGCGCAGCACCATGGGGGGCGCCAAAGCGATGGTAAAAAAAAAAAAAATTATTACAATTTAATAAAAAAAAAAAAAAAAAAAAAAAATATATATATATATATATATATATATATATATTGTATTTTCTATATGTAGCTGCTGTTGTGCGTTTCTAAATCATTTCTGCATTTCTTCAATGTTATATAAAATTTTAGAGGACTAACAGGCTAGAGTAGGCGCCCTCATGGAGAAGGGGGGCGGGGTAATATCGCAAGCGGGCCGGGCGCCGTGAGTGCTGAGCGAGCAGGTACGAGTAGTGAGTTGTCGTCGAAAAAAAATGGATAAAACAAAATGCTGGGGGGCTAAAAATTGAAAAAGAACGAGGGAAAAGGAGATTGATGTCAATTGATGCGACAGCAGCTAAATAAGTGCATGCTGAAAGCCAACAGGTAGGATTTAAGGTGTGACATCCAGGCATGTTGCTGCATACCCCTCTGACACTGGGTAGTTGCGCCCCTGCATCAGAATAAAGCCCCAGAATGGGAACCGCTGTGTTGAGATGACAGTATGTTTTGGGGTTCAGCGCCTGTAAATACATGCTTGTAGTTTGAATAAAGCTTTGTTTCATGTGTTGTTGACTTGTAAATGCATTTGTTTATTGTGATGGTTACTTTTATTTGTTCTTTTACTCATTTATTCATGTTTCTTATTGTTGTCAGTATATAAAATATAATTATTTAATTAATGTATGCATTAATTCATTGCTTGACTAACAATTGATATGTTTCACTGCATTTATCAATATAAATGTATTCATGCATAAGTATGTCATATGACAAAACAAATTACACTTAGCTTGTTTTATTAAATTATATCATTTTTAGTATATAAAAAAGTAATATATGTATTGACCAATAAGTATTGGTCAGCATTTAATATTATTATTTTGTTTAAGTTTTGGGGTGGGCGAACAATGCAATTCATTCTGAGGTTATAATAATTTTTAAGGAGTGATACTTACATTTTTCGCGTATAAAATCAACAGTTTTCTCCAAAGGAGATATCTTCGAGCAGCTGCCCGTCTCCTTTGTGCAGACATTACAAACGCAGAGGAAAACTGTTCTAGGTTGTGCTGTCGAATTACAGATGAAGTGTTAGTGCACCTGTCGCTCATATAATATAAACTTATTACATACAAGATCATGGAAAGATACCATAGTTGTATCTAACAATGAACAATCATGATGACAACAGAAAACATAAATATCATTGGTTTGTGTACATCATAATATGATATTTATACACAGGAAAAAAGAACAATAACAAGGCTAAATATCTTTAAATAGTTCTTCATAATACATTAAAAAAATGTTGTGGTTATAAGTCTGAGGGATGAAAAGAGGTAAATTCATCAAGAAAAGAGGAAAACTTAAAGGAGAAACTTTTTTGGTATAAGGTATAAAATAAAGAAATTAACAACATATTCAAGAGATGACGATTTGGGGGTTTCAATAAAAAATTATATCGTTATAGCCGCAGGATAAAACTGTCGGTCACATAAAATATAACAACTTAAATCAACCCTAAATGTATTCACAAAATAAATGGGCAGCTGTTTCTTCAACAATACTAAGTTACCACAAAATGAGCAAGTTTCATCAATATCAAGATATTTACAGATAGATAAATTAAACGTGTCGTTCATATATTTTAAGTTGTTGCGCTTGTGATGACGCGTCGTGGGTCTCATGATAACGTCAACATGGCAGATGTCCGGATCGCATTCATACTCAACGAGATTTGGCTATTAAGTACCTACTCTTTTAGCGCTCACTAAGTAAGTACTTATTGAAATTAAGTACCTACTCATTGAGTATGCGATTCCGAACGCAGCCCTTGCTATCCTTCTTAGAGTTTCTTTCTGGTTTAATGAAAAAGCTGACTAAATTGACCAAAAAATTCTTCAAAACCATACATTTTTTGTAAATAAGTTGTTTCTACAAGATTTATGCCGCGTTCCAGGCAACCTGTAACCCGTGTTTTTCCAACCTTATACCCGTGAAAGTGCACTGGAACGGAAAGTCAAACCCGTGACTTCCCACCCGTGAACTCGTACTAGATCGATGTACTACCAGTTACGAGCTCTGACGTCACATACCCCGCGAAACCATACAAAACAACTAGGCTATAGTTTGTTTACATCTTGGTACCACAATTCCTTGCGCTCAGGTAGTTTGGCGTGACTGGCCTGGAAATCTATCTATGGAACGCTACAAAGTCGTGAGTCATAGTTTGAAGTCGTGATTTACGTGCTCAAACCTATGCGTACACTCTATGGGTGTGTGTGTGTGTGTGTGTGTGTGTGTGTGTGTGTGTGTGGGGGGGGGGGGGGGGGGGGGATATAGGTAAACGCAGACTGTATTAAACAAGGGTAACGTTAAACGTTATAATCGCTAACATAGCAGACCACATCAGTGACAAAAGTACATTAGTACACAATCATATATTTGTTTTTTACATGATTTATTAATGACTCAGCATAATCTATGTTAAAGAGAAAATAATCACTTCATCAAATGTTTAAAGTGAATAAAATAACATTGACTTACTAGAGTTCCACAACTACTCAAAAACATAGTTCATCTCTCCCGCCACCAGAATGTGTGTGTGTCGGTCCTGCTCGCTCGGTGGTGAGGTAAAAGGGGCGGAGGCAGTGGACCAAAGCACTGTGAGGCAAGGGAGGGGGGACTCAAAATGTTTAAAACGTTTTTTGTTGTTGCCCCGTTTGTATTTGTATTATTTTATTTCTTAAACAATTATTTTAAGAATATATCATTATTTTATTTACAACACACATATTTTAATGATATTTTAGGGGGGGGCACCCTCAGATGGGTGGGATTCCGCCTATGGTAGGCTATCACACCGCAGTAGGCTATACAAAAAAACACAAATGTTAATAAACACGTTAGAAGTGATTTAACTCATAGAATGTAAAGCAAGAATAAAATAATAAATAAATAATTCTTAACATAGTCTAAAAATAGGTTTAAATTAAAAATGAATTAAATAAATAAAAGCTTAAGCCTAACTCTTTCATTTTTCTACTACGCCGTGCTCGTTTACTGCACCTCACGTGCATCGGTTTATATTATAGAAGTGAGCAGAGTTAAATAAGTACCCAAACATGAAACGTCAAGAGGGCACATTAAAACACATCCCACATCCCCCTTTCACTCTTTCAGTGCCATAACAAAAGGGGCGGGGGCAGTTACAAAACCGGTCAGTATGTAACGCGGGAGTTTTCATAACAGCAGCGTGATTCAAAGGAAGTGTGTTGAATAACTTCACCGCATAGACATGGATGCAGATAAAAGTGAAATAAGTTTAAAGGCGATGCAACTTTTACAGGTGAGGTGCGCTCCCGTTTCTCACTTCCAGACTTAAAGCACGTGCTTATAACTAGTCTGTATGTCATAAGTATCTTGCCATTATCTACATACATTATAGAGGGTAGAGACCGTTTATTTAGTGCACTGTTCGTGTAGCTCGAATGCGTAACTTAATTGACGTTTGATTCACACGGATGGCCGAAGCAAACCCGAGTTACACTTTTTTTAACTTTAGGCCCGCTATGATAGAGAAATAATTACGCGACACAGTAATCGCAAGATATAACTGCATCTTGCCTCTCCTGACGACGAGATGAGAATATTGAAACCGGTTTAACCGTTATTTCGATTATTTATGGCTTACGAGGCACTGAACAACAGCGAAGCCTATTATATTTGGAAGAAAATAAAGTTAAGTACTGTAACGGACGAATAAAAAACGATGCGGTCAGTATTGTAGACAGTGTTTATTGTTTTCGTTGAGAAACTCCTGCAGTCCAATGCAGTGATTATAGCGCCCCCTGTATGACACAGGGCGCAGACACATGCTGGTCGTTAAGGCAGGATTATTTTTTTGAACGTAAAACTTATAATTTTTAGGAGAGGACACCGTTTCAGAACTCTGGAATGGACGAACCAGTACGCCGGACTTCCCGCCGAATCAGAGAGAGAAAAAAACAAGAAAAGAAACAAATTTTATCCCCAAAATGTCTGACATTTAGGTCTAAGGTGATAAACACCAGAAAGGGAGTCAAAAGAAAGGTAAAGAGACGTCCCTTATGGAACATTAAAGCACTAATTGTGTTTGTGAACATGTATATTGACTATTACATATTATCTTAGAAAAATGACATTGAGGAGGAAGAAAATGTTCAAGAGATACAAGCAGACAATGACACAGAATTTCTTCCAGTAAGTGCAAACACTACACGATCACGTCTACAGCCAAAATTTCCACTTTCCATCTGAATGGCAAAATCCACTTTTTCTGTCATCTCAAACAGGGTTATCGTGAGGGTTTGTCTGAATATGAGCTGGAGCGACTGGAGAATATCAGACAGAACCAGGCCTTCCTCAATTCCCTGAAGTTGGCGCAGGTAAAACTTTGTAGTGAGAAAGGAAAGTTTTTCCACATAAAACTTGCTTTACTTTATGCCCTTGACTTAATTAATTAGTACATTGGAACTTGTTTGCAGATTTCTGAAGCTCTGAGACCCAAGCCAAAACCTACTCTGAAAGGCCTAAAAAGGTAACTATTAATAGTAACTTTTCAAAATGGCACAATGAAAAAAATGTATATAATAAATAATATTTATTTTAATATAATTGTATTTTATTTATATATATATATATATATATATATATATATATATATATATATATATATATATATATATATATATATATATATATATATATATGTGTGTGTGGGTATTTATAATTGCATTATTTTTCAGTTGAAATGCTCCTAATGTTTAAAGGTCAAAAACTCCACAGTCTCACTAACTAAAGAAATTATTTAATTTAGGGAAAAGACAGAAACAGAGATGCTCCCTGTTCGCAAGTCACTGCGATTACAGAATAAGGGTCCTCAAACAGCTGTTACTCTAGAAATGACCCCTTCTACAGCCAGAGAGTCTGTAAGTAACAATTTAAAGTGTTAATATTCAATTTTAACACAATTTTGACAAAACAGTATGAAATGATTGGATCTGAAATTAAACAAATGTGACCTTATTTCAGGAAAAAATTGTTAAAAAAGCCCATGGACCAATACCACTGGATCCAGTCAACCTGGAGGAATATGTCAGGATACCTGAAGATTTATTAAATCTCTGGAATGAGGTCAGTGTTTACACTCCTATATTAATCGGAATTTGGTCATCAATTACTTGTGCATCACGTATTAACCCAAAATCTGTATGATTTATATATTTTATAGGTCCCATTAAAACAAGATACAGAAACATTGGATTTGAAATCGTGAGTAACATGTCAAAAAGAGAGTGTTTATCTATGCATGTCATTTTGTTGTCTCTTCTGTCAGTTTCAGATGAGGTCAATCTTGTAGTAATTAGTAGCAATATATGCGATGAGAATGTATCACTTTTTTTTTTATGTAATAACATATTTTTTTCAGGTACCAAGAAGTGCTGCAGAAATTATCCATCGATGAAGGTTGTGTGGTGAAAGTTGTGAAAGGTCGGGTCTGTTCAGCAGCTTTTCACCCCTCCGCTTCTAACTTGCTCATGGCAGCAGGAGACAAGTTCGGCCACCTGGGACTCTGGAAGCCAGTGAGATAACAGTTTACTGGGGGTGATAAAAAAGGAGAGATGTTTGTGAAAGTTGGATAGTGGGAAAGGAGAGATGTTTGTGAAAGTTGGATAGTGGGAAAGGAGAGATGTTTGTGAAAGTTGGATAGTGGGAAAGGAGAGATGTTTGTGAAAGTTGGATAGTGGGAAAGGAGAGATGTTTGTGATAGTGGGAATGTGATTAAGAGACTAATGGCTATTCCAAGATTTTCTCTGCTATGCCTATCATAAGGTTCAATGTTAACTGTGTTTTCCTTAGGATGCTAAATGGGGCGATGATGGTGTACTCTGCTTTGAACCCCACTCTCGTGCAATTACCAGCATGGCCTTTTCATCTCACCCTTGCAACCTCATCACAGTCAGCTATGATGGCTCTGCACGTAGCATGGACCTGGAGAAGGCTATGTTTGATGAGGTGAAAATTACAGCCAGTCTTTGAAATGTTTACACTGGTCATATGTAGGGTTGCGTATCATTTGAATGTAAGCCATTCAAATTTTGCTCATCGATTTCAATTCATAGCTTTGATTCCAATAAGGTAAAAAATAAATAAAATAAAAACTTAGCAAAAATCAATAGGCTTAAGAACACTTTGCCTATGGTTTTTACAAAAATGCCACAACAAAACCAACTAGCCTAACTAATATAAATAATTAATAAACTAGCAATATCACAAATAAATACAACTGAACAACGATACAAATAAAATAAACTGTTTTAAGATTTTCATGTAGGTGTTGTATTCAGGTACAGAATCTATAATCAAATGTAAAATAACTGCGCTTTATAAATAAAATATACATTACAAATATAGATAGAAAAGTTATTCAGTCAAGATCAGTGAGTGACTTCTCTGTCTTTTGTTTGATTAATGTTAATTACACGGATGGGAGCAGGAATATTGGGCTGCTGTCACTTTAAGACCCAGTGCACGGATCCAATATACTGTTACACATGCGTTTTCTTTCTCAACTGTTGACTTTCACTTAAGACGAAACTGACTGTTTACGACGACATCATTTGGTGTGTATTTGTCCGTTCAAGTGCAAGAAGATGCGAAAGAGAACTCAGTATTTGCGCACTAAATGAGAGGCGGCTTTCTGTGCGCTCCTTGGATGTGTGCACAGAGTTTTCTTGCGCTTGAATGGTTTAAAATAACATTAAAATGCACACAAATAAATCAATAAGAGGAATAAAAAGTGTTAATTTTATAACAAGTATCTGATTCCAGAAGTGGAATCGATTTTCGATTCCCAACCCTAGTCATATGCATGTATTGTGTGATATGTGATGCACCATTTAGCAAGTTGCTATAGTAGGTTTTTGTAGCTTGACTACACAGTCTTTGTCCATGTATATATATCACAGTGTGTAATTGATCATTTGAAGGATTCAATGCATGTTGTTGCACATCACATACAACTACTGTTCAAAAGTTTGCGTCAGGAAGATTTTGTTTTTTTACAGATATTTATATTTTTATTCAGCAAGGACACATTAAATTGATAGAATTACTGTAAAACATTTATAATGTTACAAAAGGTTTCTATTTCAAATCAATGCTGTTCTTAAATATTTCTTAAGCACCCAATCAGCATATAAGAATGATTTCTGAAAGATCATGTGACACTGAAGACTGGAGGAATGGCTGCTGAGAATTCAGCTATGCCATCACAGAAATAAATAACACTTTAAAATTAATCTTAATTTAAAAACGGTTATATTGAATTCCAATAATATTAAACAGTATTACTGTTTTATTGTAAATATGATCAGATAAATGCAGCCTTGGTGAGGATAAGAGACTTCTTTTAAAACATATTTTAAAAATCTTACTGACCCCAAAAGGTAGTTGTATAAATTACAAAAATATTGCATATTGGCTACAAGCATAAGAAAGAGAAAAGTGACAAAATATTGAAATTTGTATTTTTGAAGATATTGGAATCTGTCACTTGCACACAAAATTTTTTACACACATTAGTGTATCCCTAGTAAATCATCTTACCATACAATATCTGTTTTTTTTATCCTGTTTCTTGATGCCATCTTACGGATGTACAGCCTTCAACACTTTAAAGATAACAACTGTTTTGTACCCAGGTGTATCGCTCAACCTCTGGCCTGAAAAGTTTTGACTTTTTGTCAAACGACTGCTCCACTTTACTACTCGGTGAATGGAATGGAGATGTTGCTGTTGTTGATCGTAGATCTCCTGGGTGAGATCAAAATGTCAACATAAATGTTAAACCCAAATACCCCATACAAATAAGTATTTACATCATAAATTATAAGGAAATGTGTGATTACAGGGTATATGAATCTTTGCATACCATGGCTGAAAAACCTATACGCTGTGTTCACGTCCATCCTGTGCAACAGCATTACTTTGTAGTGGCAGAGAGCAGGTATCACATAACACTTTTCAACTAGACTGTTTCAGTTAATTTTCACCAAATAATGATCAACGTGATGTTTTACAAGTTGCTGAGTAAATTACATACACGGCAGACAAAAGTATGTTTTTGTTATGTTTGTCTTTTTCTCCTTCTAGTTTTGTGAACATATATGACTTGCGTCATCTAAAACGAAGGGACAGTCTAGCAGTCTGTGAACTCAACGGTCACAGTCGCAGCGTCTCCAGTGCCTTTTTCTCCCCACACACAGGCAACAGAGTTCTGACCACCTGCATGGACAACAAGATCAGGTGCTCAGAGATCTCAAGCGGCACTGCTAGAAGTGCTTGTATTAAATCTTCTTGCAAATGTACCAATAGAGGGTGCCAGAGCATCATGGCTGTGTGCCAGAATAGGTTGAATATTAATTTTTGCGTGTGTGTTTTTCTTTCCCCCTTACTACCTATAGTTCTAAACTATACAAAGCAATTTACTATAAAATAGTCTTCCAAGAATAGTAAATGCCACCTATCCTCCAAACCGCTTATCCTCTTGTAGGGTCTGCTGGAGCCTGAAGAATTGGAAATGCATTACAATTTGTAATACAAATGTTTTATTAACCTTTTTACAATTTTGTTTTAGGGTATTCGACACTTCCCAAATGGATTGCAATACTCCTGTAATAAAATCAATTATGTAAGTATGGGTGTTATCATATGTGTAAAATCAGCTGTTAAATAGCACTGTTCAAAATATTGGGGTCAGTAACGTTTACATTGTTTTACATTACTTTTACTTGGATACTTTTTACATAAATGCCGTTCTTTTTAAACATTTTAACAAAGAATCCTGAAAAATATGCATTCATTTTATGTTTTCCACAAAAATATTAAGTGGTTTTCAACATGGATAAGAATAAAATGGAAAATTAGAAAATCTTTAAAGTAATAATACTATTTCACAAAATTACTGTTGTGATAAGACGCCTTAAAGCATTAAAATCTTACTGATCTAAAACTTTTGAACAGGAGTCTTTTTACAAAAATCATGATACAGACTGGTTTTAAAATAAATAAAATAAGCTAAGCATCATATGTAACACTTTGAGACCCTACACAAAGTGGGTGTCAAAATCATAAATTTACATGCCAAAAACTAAAATGCTGTTATTAACAGTAGCAACAATACATTATTTTGTGTGCATTTATCTTTTATAGATGTGTTCATTATTTTATTCTGACTAGATGTCTAGATTATGCATTTTTTTATGTTGGAACCATTTTAGTTAACCTTTTATTTTATTTTATTTTGAATAAATCAGAGGTGCCCATTGTAACAGCCTGTTAAATTCTTTCTATGTAGGCACAACATGCATACAGGTCGGTGGTTGTCCAAACTGAGTGCAGTATGGGACCCCAAGCACCAAGAATGTTTCGTGATTGGCAGCGTGGACAGGCCCCGCCAAATTCAGGTATATCACGAGAGTGATCGTCTCCTTCACACTTTTCGCAACATGGACCACCTGACCACAGTGTGCTCCATCACAGCATTCCACCCAAGCAGGAACACTCTACTTGGAGGCAATTCAAGTGGGAAAATGCACATCTTTACCGACTGTTTCGTCAACTAGGAGAGATGCATTTATTTACCTGTTTATTGAATTGATTGTGTTGGTTTTCTGCTTCCCTCTTTTTTTTTTTAATACGCACAACATAGCACTTACTTGTACTGTTGTTTTATATAAAATACGTTGTTGGTTTTCGTTATTGTAACATTAAACATGTAATATTAAAGAAGAGGATATAAAGACTTTAATAATCCGTCATATTTTTTCTTTACCTGTATTTTCTTATGAACATGCTAATCTTGAAATCAAATGCCAAGAAAGTTTATGGTTTTGGTTTTCTGCTTCCCTCTTTTTTTTTTTTACACAACATAGCACTTGCTTTTACTGTTGTTTTATATAAGATGTTGTTTGTTTTCGTTCTTATAACATTTAACATGTAATATTAAAGATGAGGATATAAAGACTTGAATACTCTCTGTCATCTTTTTTTCCCTGTATTTTCTTATGAACATGCTCATCCTGAATTCAAATGCAAAGTTAATGGTTCCCTATTTTTTTTTTCTTTTTTTTTTTTACACACACCATAGCACTTGCTTGTATTGTTGTTTTATATAAAAGAGACGTTGTTTGTTTTTGTTCTTATAACATTTAACATGTAATATTAAATAAAAGGATATAAAGACTTGAATAATCTTATCTTAGTCATTTATTTATTTTCTTTTTTTTAATAATGCCATGTGATTCAGTAGCTGATTGTAATTTGTACCTGTATTTTTTTAGGAACATGTTCATCCTGAATTCAAATGCAAAGAGTTTATAGTCCAATCTAACAGTCAATTTAGCACATTATCTATTAACACACTCACTCCAATACATATAAACTAAAAAAAAAAACAGGTTTATTTAAGAATCTGCAGAGTTGCCTTGAGAAACAATTTACTATGGGTGTGACAGGCTTTATCTCCTTAAGTTAGACCAGAACTCAAACAGTCAATGATGAAAGAGGCTCATCACAAGTAATTATTTGATTTTTTTCCAAAGTGCAAAATAAATAGCAAATCAATACAAAAGAACAGTAATTTTCCACTCAAGAGGTTGTTAAACCACACTTCAGATTAGTTTAATTCTGGCAACAGTAGTGGTGCTCAGGAATGGGCGGCATATGGTCCTGTACCCGATGAAGAGCTGTGGCTTTGGTGCATAGGGCCCAGGCACACGCTCACTCTTTTTTTTTACTTCACTACCCACGCAAGCCTATCTACTCATGCAGATATCCAACCATTTACAGGGACCTTGCATGTTTTGTTTTTTTTTCTTTTACACTAGAAATTTCTTGGTGCGTTTCTTTGAGTTACTGTAAGTGAAGGGAATATAAAAATGAAAATAACTGAAGTTAATACAACATACTGCTCTGAGGTACCACACCGATGAAGGCCACAAGGCTGCATGCACCTATTTCCATATTCCCAAAATTATACTTGGAGGACAGCGTGTATTACTTTAAACAAGACTGCACATGTATGCACCTGCATGTCACGAAGCTAATGTATGGGGTATTAATGTAAACATGTGATCCACTTCATTCTAAAAAAACAGCGTTAATGTTTGTTCGAGCTGAAAGAGTTAAAGGACTCTTTGCAAACTATCAGTCCATTTCATTTGAGACAGAACCGGAGTGGCTACCCAATGAGATCAACCAGGAGGTCAAGATTGCCTCCAACTACCTGCTCATTTGCAACTCCAAAAAGATGAGCATTGGTTCTCATGGAGGAACATCTCAATCAACTCATGGTTGATAAGGGCCAGCACAGGCCTTTCATTTCCTTAACATTTATTCAGCTTGACTTTAATTCAAAACATTTTTATGCTGTACTGTAGTTTCCCACATCCTTCCCAAAATTATAATAGTCAAGTTCCTGGATGGCCACCTCAGATAGCTTAGTTAGGTTCGGTGCATCATTGTTTTCCATATTCTCTGGTGCTGTAAAATTGAAGTTCTCATCCTCATAGTCCTCATGGGGCTCCATGTCTGGTGGGCCATCTGTATCAAAAAAACAAAATGAAATTTATATTAGAAACATTTAACTGCCATGTTAGAGGATGTTGATCAAATACTGTTGTATTCTTCTCACCTTGTCCATCTGGAGAGACGTCCATTCCATGTTTGACCTTCATGTGTCTGCTAAGATTTCCCTTCAGGTTAAATTTACTCGAACAGCATGCACACTTGAAGGGTTTACTGCCTGCATGGAGGTGCATGTGGCCCAGGAGGTTGTACATTCGGTTAAATGACTTTCCGCACACCTGTGGAAAATGAATCAAAAGAGCTTTACAAACCAGCTGGTGAAAGTGTCAAAGAGATGGTGTGAAGTGCGTTTTAAGTCTTACCTTGCACTTGAAGGGTTTCACAGGCAGGTGTACGATCATGTGAGTTTTGAGCGTCTGTTTTTGGACGAAAGATTTGAAGCACACGTGACACTGGAATGGCCGGACGCTGGCGTGGATTAACATGTGCCTCTTTAGGTTTGCAGACAATGTAAACTCTCGGGCACATACGTCACACTTAAACCCCTTTGTTCCCTAATGGGGGAAAAAGCACAACCAACAACTAAAATGTGCTAAATTGCTAAAGGTTTGATGCAAATTGTACATTTTAAATCATTTAGAATTTTATGACAGCAGTGAATAATTAGTCTAAACAATCAGCATACATATGAACTTTGTTATGGTATTAACTGAACTACTCTACTGCAGTGTTTACACTGAATTAAGTACTAAAGCTGGCTAGATAGATATTGAGATACAATGGACATTGTTCAAAGGAAAATGACAGAGTGAAATTGAGAGGGAATTGAAAACGGAGGGATGAGAAAGGAGAAAAGAGGCCTTTACCAGAGGGAGGAGAGAGAGAGATGGGAGGAATTAAAGAAAATAGTAGACGGGTAACCGAGTAAAATCACATTAGGGTAAAGTAAGAGGTTGTAATAAAGGTAAGAGGAAAAAAGAAAGGCAAGGAAGGAAGAAAGAATAAATGCAGAAAAATAAAAGTGCAAACTGTCAGGTAAATAGTTGGTAAATCACTAAAACATTCAATGAGTATTTGTACTGAGACTGAGACAATTTTACAGACATAATTTCTAATGTAATGTAATATAATGCACAGTATATAATGTATAGTATGAAAGATAATATATAATTATTCCTTTTAAAATATTCAAAAGAAAAAAGTTAGATAAGTTAGTTAAGTTTATAACGTAATCTATCCCTTTACGTTACTGCTAGATTATGATCTAAATTGAAAAACAGTTGGAATGACCCATTATAGCCAATAATTAAAACTATGGCTGATTAACAGTACTGAAAATCATAAAATCATTGTTCACGTAGTATGGGACCACACCATAACAGAGCATAAAGACACCAATACAACAGCAGCAAGGATATATAGCAGGGATGGAAATTAGCTTTGTGTTGTGACTGGTAAACTCGCTACCTACCAGCCAACGTGGCAGGTAAATAAAAGTAGCATGCCGTTTCACCCGGACACTTTTAGAGGAGGCACACCTTGAGACTTTACCCTATGGAATAAATGGCTTAAGTAATGTAGATCTTTTAGTATTCATTTTCACATGCAGCTACACATTTTCGGTTAAAAACAAGAAAGTGGCTGGTAAAAACGTTGAGTGGCTGGTAGATTTTGGAATCCATCAGCCACAGTGGCAGGTGGACACAAAAGTTAATTTCCATCCCTGACATACAGCTGTTCAAAAACACACTAATTGTCTCTGTACCTTGGTAGCGCGGGTCTGAGGCTTGTTTGTCTTGTGTGTTAGAGAGTGCTGGCGTAGCTGATGCAGTTGAAGAAACTGGAGGCCACACTGACTGCAGGAGAAGGAGCGCTGCGTTTGGTGCTTCAGCAGGTGATTCTGCAGCTGGCTGCGGTAAGCAAACGACTTGTTGCACTGGCTACACTGGAAGGTGGAAGGTCCTTGGTGGCTCACCTGATGACGCTTCAGGTGGGCATAGGTAGGAAACTCCATGCCGCACTGCGGGCAGACGTGGCACCGGCCTCTTTCATGCTTTACTTCGTGAGCACGGAGTTCACTGGGGTAGGCAAAACCACGACGACAAAAACGGCAACTGTAGGGCTTCACGTCGGTATGCTGCAGCATGTGCCGCTTCAGGTGGCTGGTCTGGGTGAAGCCCTTCTTGCACACGGTGCACTTGTGTGGCCGCGTGCCCTGGTGCGTCAGCAGGTGCGTCTGTAGGTGGCTGGGCTGCTTGAAGAGTTTGCCGCAGTGTGGACACGCGTGTGGCTTGATGCCATTGTGGCCCAGGATGTGTGTGACCAGATTGTACTTCGAGGTGTACGACTTCTCACACATGCGGCATTTCCAGCGCTTCAAGCCCTCGCCAACGTCCACGCAGTACGACTCATTGATCTGGATGTTGATGTCCAGTCGGTCGATACGACGGCCACGGGGTGCCTCCCCTTCCACAGGCTCTGCCCAGAACATCCCCTCACTGTTCTCATCGAAGTCCCCGACCCCTTCCATCTCGCCTCCCTCGTAGCCGACCTCACTAGCCTGAAAATAGCTGCTAATTTCCTCGCCGCCGCTTCCTGCTTTCCTCATGCTATTTCTACCGTTGTCCCGGTCCTCGCTCACCTCATCTACTCCTTTTTCATGTGTGTGGCTCCGGTTGCGTGAAGGCACCTCATGAGGTGTGTGGCTGTGGGAATGAGGGTGTAAATGTTGGTCAGGCGGAGGATGCGTACTCTTGGGGTCTCGGACGCAGGTGGTGCAGCAGTTATTGGGTTGGGGTTTGGGCAGGACCCTGTAGCTGGAGGGGTCCACCATCTGCATGCTATCTCTGGGCACCATGTTATTCATCATGTGAGTGCAAGAGGGCAAACCTGGAGTCACAACCTCTCCTTTAACGTGTAATGCCATGTCTTGGTGCTCTACAGGGGGTTTGCTGTTCTCAGGCTGCCCCTGCCACCTTCTCTCAACACAGCTGGTGTGCATGTGCCCATCCTCACCCAAATTCTCTCCAAGATAGTCGCCGTTGGCACCTATAAGCTGGTCAGCATACTCGTAGTCCATTCTCTCACCTGGTGGAGCGGGGGACTCTTTGGGGTCTCCGGTATAGAAGCCGTTGGGGGCGATGGTGGCGCCAAAGACCTCGTTCTGTGAGATGAGTCCCAACACAGCAGCTTGGGCCAGCGACAGGACCACTACAGGGTCTGTCTGCGTGCCTGCGTCCATCTGCTGGTGCATGGCCTCAGAATAACATCTGACCAGCCGCTGTGTCTTCTCCTCCTGTAGAGCACACACATAAGCACATGCAGATAAGTTTAGTAGGCCTGCATGCCCAGTTTCTCTATTAGTTTTGAAACTACCCAAAATCATTTGCAAACTTTTATCTAAAGATATTGTGTGGTTAAGGTATTATGACTATCACACCATTGGCTGAACCGATATTGCCATGTCTGCTTGTTAAAACAAACTGTTTGGTGCCACTAGTTGTGCAAAAAAAAAAAAAAAAATCACCTTTGATTCATTGATTGGCTTAAATGTAGTTGCACAAATAAAAATTGTCATCATTTACTCACCCTCATGTCATTCCAAACCTGTATGACTTTGAAGAATGTTGGTAACCAAACAGTTTTGGTTACCATTGACTTTCATTGTATGAACAAAAAAACAGACATTTCTCAAAATATCTTGTGTGTTTCACAGAAGTAAGAAAGTCAGATTTGGAATGACGCGACATTCAGTAAATGAGGACAAAATTGAGATTTATTTGGTGAACTCTCGCTTTAAAACTAGCCAACCCAGTCAGCTGTCTAGTACTATATACTTGCTACCTTTCCATCTCACTCACAAAACCTCATTCCCTCAGACAGGTGTCCTTTTTTAAGGAGGATTCCACACCTTAAGAAAATCCAAACTCTGCTCTAACATCATGCAAATCATGTAACAAAAGTAATTATGTAATGATGACTGCTAGTGGGTATTTTCAAGAACAACCGAATATCTTTAAAAAGGACAGTGAAAGTCTATACAGACTAAGAGAAAGAGAAGGATGAAAGACAGACAGCAAGGAGAATGAGTGAGTTAACAGAAAGAGAAGTAGAAAAAGAGAGGGAGGGGCAGAGAGTGGCTGGGTGAGTGAGTGAGTGAATGAATGAAAGCAAGCTAGAGTGAGAAAGAAATAGAAAGATTAAAAAAATGAAAGACAGGCAAGATAAAGGATTAGGGTGTAAGAGAGACAATGGAGACTGAAAGCAGCTGAAATTCGAATTTACAAACTGATCAAATTATAATTAAAAAAATCACTGCAAATAAAACATTGTGGTCATTAAAAACAAGAATAGATGAGGCTCAGATATATACAAAAATATGATGAGCCATCTGATCAGGCCATTTAATTGGGCCATCCGGTTTAGTGAACACATACACACACACACACACACACACACACACACAAACAAACAAGCAATCTGCTAAACAAACTAAGCCCTCAGAAGGCATTGGAGCAGTTGCGAGTGGAACTCACCACATTTTTCTTGGTCTGTGGTTTCAGGTGTTTGAGAGATCTCATCCTGAGGCAAAGTCACAGGTTTGAATTCACCCGCTGCCCTCCCCTTCATACATTATATGTTCTCTGGACCAAAACAGACACTCTCTCCTCTGTGTTTCTCGTACTCTCTCTCTGTTCTCTGTGTATGCGTGTTCTCTTTTTCCTCTCTCACTCTTTTTCTCTCTATGCTTTCCCCTCCCCCACTCCCCTCTCTCTTTTTCTGTCTCTCTCTCTTTGGCGCAAGCACACATACACAGTGCTCTTTTCCCTCACTCCCTCCCCCTCTTTTTCATTTTTTCTTTCTTTCTTTCCTTCTTTCTTTCTCTCTCTCTCTCTCTCTTTCTTTCTTTCTTTCTGTCTGTCTGTCTTTCTCTTCCTCTTAGCCTTTCCAACTGTCTCACTCAGACATTCTCTTTTGCATACACTTGTGAAACATGTTTGAGAACACAAACATTTAATGCTGTGAAAAGATTGTGAGCTCAGCCATAAAGGTATGGGCATACATGTACATCACAGCGAGCACACAAAGAGAAGATGTGTTTGACAGAGCGTAAAAACAAAAGCGAGCTGCAAGAAAGTATTTTAAGAGAAATACAGAAGACATATTCTATAAAACAATCCGGATACAAGGTCAAATTAAAGGGTACAAAATGGATATGTATAAGCAGAAGGGAAAAAAATCATCAGACAGGTTCAAGTAAATGTCTAGCAGACTGCGAGAGCATACATGCATCTGAGAGAGTCTGTGACAGGCGAGGACCTTTTGGCCTGTGCGCTGAGAAACAGGAGCGTTCAGCTTGTCTGTTTTAATGCTCAGCAGACACTATGTGATGTGTATTTATGATCTCACATATGAGAATCCATTTTTTATTGTCAAGCTGTTATTATGCATTTAAGCTTTGCTGTTCTTCATATGCCTTCAAAAACATTTATATGGCATTCTCTCCATGCGAGTCAGTCTACGTTACGTGATTGTCACACATTCAAAAGATACAGGTACACACACACACACACACACACACACACAAAATGAAGCTGTGAAATAAAGCATGTAACATTAATGGAATGGTATGAAATGGAAAGTCACCCTATCTATTTTCTAAATGCATGTTATTGATCTCATTCATTGTGGAGGATTCATCCATGAATGAATTTTATATTGTAATTTTTAATCAGAATGTCATAACTTGGATCTTCCAATGAAATTACAGAATTTTCTCTGGTGACACATGCTGGACTTTTCCAATCATTTGGTCTGCATAAACCCCACCCCTTTCTTACACTCAACCTCAGGGTCACATTCAGATATGCCTCCATCCAATCAACCACCAAAGAATTTAACCAAATCACCACCATACTTCTTTTTGATAATCCATTTTACTTGGATGTCCATCACAACACAGAAGAAAAGATCTGTTGCTACATTTGTTACATCGCAGCTTCAACAAACAAACTTGGTATGGACAAAATCATTAATTACAGGATGTCGATTTTGATCACACTTTATGACATCCACTCAAATTCAAACCACAATAAGTAAACCATTAAGCAATAAGGTATGAGAAGCTGCGCTATATAGGCTGTGTCCGAAAGCTTAGGCATCTGACTTCACAGCCTCGCTGCCCTATCAGACAATGACTTTGTGATAACTAAGCGAATATTTAATTACTACAATAGTGATTTATCGCTATAGAAATTACACTGAAAGTGGAAAATGTTGGTCAAAAATGTACATTAACAAACAAACTGACCACCAAACGCAACTTTTAGGCGGAATCTTTATTTTTCTAGCTCAACTGTCACAGAATGGAACGCACAGGATTGTGGGATATCAAAGACAGCGAAGGATACATCTATGCTGCCTTCAAAAATCGATCAGATGAAGGTATCTCAGGAGACAGGAAGTGAAGCTACCTTTGGATTTGGACGTGCCTTGATGCCTTCCTAGTTCCTACCATGGAATGCATCTTCTGAAGGCAGCATTTTTAAGATTTTGGACGCAGCCAAAGTCACAACTAATAAGTGTACATTATTTAGTTTGAATTTAATTAAATTCTATATATAACTATATATAACAAAACTATATATACACATAATTATGAATATGGCTTTGCACTCAGATTCATGAAAGCAGAACAAATCTGTGTGAAATGTTCGTAAAGCCATTCTTGAAACGCAATTTATGTAAAACCATTCCATACACAAATTCATTCTGCTTGTGTTTCATGAATGAGGCCCATTGTTCATTAGTGATTAAAGTTAATTTATAACTGTGGTATATAATTACACCTTATTTCTACATTAATTCGCCATTATTAAGCATGTATTGATTTTTAATGGATTCAAGATAAGTACATAGCACCATATAAAATGGCTGAGAGAGAGAAGGATTGTGAAAGAAGAGAAAATGGAGGGATGAGGGAGGAGAAGAGAAGCCTTTGCCTGTGAGGAGGGAGGGGGGTATTGTGAGAGAGCAAATGGTGAGAGAGCAATCGAGGGAGAGAGGGGAGGAGATAAAGAGAACAGGAGAGGGAGGGGAGAGAGAGAGAGAGAGAGGAGGGAGGGGGAAAGATACAGAAAGAGAGAATGGGGGAAAAGGGAGAATCGAATGAAAAGGGAACGATGGAGGAAAAAAGTAAGAAAAGATAAAAAGTAAACTGTGTTGTAGGGGTATTAAATGAGAACAAATGGAAAAGAAAAAAAGGAGAGAGAATTCAAAACATTGGGGGAGGGGAAGGAAGAGAGAGAAAGACTAAAAGGGTCTCCACTGAGAAAGGTCTGCACATCTTAGTAATATACCAAGGAATGTGGTACAATGTAATGAATTAAAATTAATAGCAATATTATGAAATCAAGTGTGCAAAGTTGAATAATACTCAGGAAGGACAATCACAAGATACAAATCATATATTCAGATTTAAGCAATGTTTTGACAATTATTATGCAATTAATACGAATAGTGTTTAGCATTTCTAGCCTAGTCAAAACAGAAATGTAGCATTAACACTACATCAACACTAGAACTGACAAAAATGCATATACATTTTCAAACCCATTCATATTTCTCTGAATCTGATTACAGTAGAGCTAAACCCATCTGTAACAGGGCAGATCACAATAAGAGGCCTGATAACTGTTTTGGCTAAATGTGTAGCAGAACTGGTGTTTTGAATCCTTTTGTAAATCATGAAAGCACTAGCAAAGGACAACTCACCAATTAAACTAAAATACAAACAGACTCTAGAGGCAGGCATCCAACAAATAAAACACTACTAGCCTAGCCAGCCACCATCTAAACTACTTTTAAGTTGTGATTTTACAATCTTGAATAACAAAGGCAGAACAATCCCTGCAATAGCATCTCCATTAACAATCTTGTATCAACACTTAAGTATCACTAAGCATGTTTTTTTTTTTTAAATAATGGAAATAAAAATCATTAATTTGCCATTTTTACTCCTCTGCAATTGTCTTTGTTGTCTCAAACATAAAACTAATATAGATGGTGGCCACATGCAAACAGAAACTATTTTTGTTTGACCACACAAAGGGACTGATTGCTTTTCCTGACTGCATTTAGAGAGTTTTCAGAGCAGTAAAGGTACCTGTAATACCCAGATAAAGAGCACTGTGGCATGATTCACTGGACTATGTTTCCAATAGCATCTAGGTCATTCAAGCCTAATGCTGTGCTACAGAAATATCACATAATAAGGTTTACATTATAACAAAGCAAGACTTACAACATAAAATATATCCCATGTAGCAAAGTCTTTAAACAGTCTCAACTGCATCTATATTTTTAACAAATATAGTACAGCCATTGTAGTTTATTATCTTTCATGCCTCATCGCTGCATGATAGCACATTAAGTTCATCTGCACTACTTCATTATCTACAAATTGTGCCATTCTTTTTATAAGAAAAAAGGTGTATCTTTTAGTCCAAATTTAAACAACACCAATAATAATAGAGCATTACATCAAGCAAGCAAGCAAGCAGAAACGTATACAAGAATTAGAAACTACCATCTGTCCCAACCAAACATCTCAAGTAGCTACTTAAATAAAAGATTGACTTTTAGATTTGTGACGGTTATAATGCTAATAAAGACCACTAATATCATTATCATCTACAGATCCCTGGGTGAAACACAACTGATTATGTCACTAAGGAGTGCGTGATAGAGGGAAACAGGGGTGTTACAGCATTAAAAAAATAATAGAAAATGGAAAATGCCTTATAGAGCATAGCCTAATTGACACCCCACATCTCTCATCAACTGTCTTTATAAGAGAGATTCACAGCTCGTGTAACACAAACTAACATCTGTAGGCCTACATGTTCTGCCATCCTTTGCCTCATCAAACCTGTTCATTACCGTATACGCATTTAAAAATAAAAAAACAGAGGTAGACTGACATGGGTTTTTCAATGACCGATACCACTATCTAGAATAGCAGAGTGACCAATTGCTGATATACATCTACTGTACATAAGTATTGCTATTTACATAAACAACTTAAATAGTGACAGATGAGTGTAAATTAAACAGCATAAATTAAATAAACATACATTCTCGATATTTATTCAAAATTCATAGCTTTGGAAGACTTTGAAACTGATTTAAGCACGTGAACCACCCATTCACACCAAGAAGGATAACTACGACAACTATAAAGTTTTAATAATCGTTCTAAACTCATCTATAACAATACCCTGTTCACCCCACCAATGATAACTATAAAGATAACGATAACTATAACTATATCGACACTAACGTTCTGTTTATTATACACGTGCTGCAGTTATGTCATCTCCTGCTTTAAAAGCTCAAGCTCTTTAAAGTCGGGTGGGTTCTTATTGGCAGTCAAGGTTTTTTTTTTTCTTTCGTTCATCAGATTTAAAAAATTAGTCTTAAAGTGATTCCAATGATATCGTTCCTCTCGTGTTGTTATTGCCATAGCTGTGATTTGGACTCCCCTATTATCGTAGAATTAAGGCCTGTCACACAAAGAACAAGAACTACAAAGATAACTATAATTAAAAAATATAATGTCTCCTGCTGCATCATCTGTGATGCTATTGCATGCTATGCTATTTGGACAGAAGACCAGTTCGCAAATGTTTTGCGTAAATCTATAATGGAAACGCAGCTAGTGACATTCAAGCACATGAATTAGAGGTGGGATATAATGCAGGGCTGAACGACACTTACTCAGAATCTTTCAACTGAATAAGCCACTCACGAAAAACCCTGAGCATAGTAGTAACACTGCATGAACGCAAAGTCTCGTTCCCTCATTTCAGGAAACCGAAGTTACATCAGCAACCAGAGATTACCATCAGTAATCTCAACGTTGCGTCATCTGTGGCGCTATGGGGAACGTGCTCCAATCACGCAGTGGTATGCGAAGGGTGCTCAAGCCCTAATTACAATATCTCACAACCACTTACACGGCCAAGCATGCGAATAATACAAGATAGACGCGATGAATTTTAGCACTTAAAATAACACATTACTGATATAGAATAACACTAAGTGACGCATCCAGCTACAGCGACAGTGAGAAGGAAACAGTGTATATCAAGCAGTGGTCTCTTCTTCAAGACTGAGTAAGTGGGACAGCTTTCCCCGAAAGGTGTGGACCTTGATGCTTCGTGAAGGGATGACGCTTGGGCCACGAGTCCTTAGGACGCACCGGTAGCTGTCGGGATGAGGAGCGCTGTGCAGATAACGAGCGAGAGAGAAAAAGGAAGAGGGGCTTCGGCACGCTTTGGTGTAAAATGTTTAATCACTCTCGATTGTTTTTGAGCCTTGGTGAAGCGCTCCGCAAAGGACTCCATCGAGTAACCAATTCAGAGTAATCCAGAGGGGTTAACAGGGACGTTAAGGACAGCTTTCTCTGCATCCTTAACATCATTGACAGTCAGCCAGGTGGCAGTCCAACACAACCAAACTCCCCTTCATGTGGCCGATGGATTGGGCTTTCACCTTAGTAGCCCGTAGGGTGAGGTCAGTAGCCAGGCTGCTCCACTGCTTTAGACAGCACGCGGAAGGGCTCCTCGTCCGCATATCAGTGTTTTGCTGCGGTGGGTAGCGGAGTCATGGGGCTGGCAGACCAGTCCACTGTATCAGACGACGCCATATCTACTGTGGCCTTTCCTCACCGGGCGCTCCAAATGAGATGGAAGGGGGCGGGAGCTTGTTTCCCAAAGCATCACAGATGACGCAACGTTGAGAGACAGATATTGAAAGGGAACTAGCTATAACTATATTAGCGATAAGGAACTGTTTATTATAAGCACGCGCAGCATTCATCTTGGCTTCCACTGTAAATTCACGAACCCTCTAAAGTCGGGTGAATTCTGATTGGCTGTCAATATTTCTATCGGTTGTCATCAAGAAAAAAAAATCATTTTGAAATTGATTCCAACAATATCGTTCCTCTGTGCCATTATAGTTATAGTGTGGGCTATGCTATTCTTTTACATTTAGAATGATTTTTAAAACTTTATCATTAACATTAGTTATCACACTTGGTGTGAATAGGCCTTTAGAATGATTAATAAAACTGTATAGTTATTGTTCTTTGTGTGAACAGCCTTTAACACACAAATTAATGATATTGTTGGAAAGAGAAAAAAAAGCTTGAGCATTTAAAGCGACATATCAACTGCATGTGATTAATATCATTCTTGGTGTGAACAGATCTTAAGTAGGTATTAGTAATATACTTCAAAATCTTCATATTGGTCAATTACAACTTCGTAATTGACACACCTTCAAAATTCACATTTAAACACCATGCTTCATGCAAGGTCAGTCTGAACACATGAGATGCAAACTGTCACCCAAATGGTAAAAGTAGCTAAACAGCTACTTTTCTTTCAGCACGCAGAGCATCTGATCTGAAGATGCGTGACAATTATGCACCTGACCTGCGCTCAGAGATGTAGGCAAACAATCGCAGTGATCCTCGGTGTTTAATACATTCACTCACTATCTTTGAAATAAATATGGCAACGAAAACCCATGAACCACACCACGACAAATCCCAAGCAAATTCACTAGCCAGCTAGCTAACGTTACATCTCAAAACTTCCCCACATTATTCAGCATCTCCAGCTACATTCTGTCCAAATGTAAAGAGTTGTGAAAAGAAACTTCAGAGAGGGAAACTTGAATCCAGTCTGCACGGGGATGGGCCTGTCTTAAGTTTTGCTCCGGTCAAACAGTGAGCTAGGCTAACCGAAGGCGAGTGTGGCCTGCTCTATTCGTTTATGCGGTTTTTTTTCACTCCCTCCATTCCCCTCCCGACGCCATCTGTTTGTGCCATGAGAGAATGTGGAAGTAAAAAGAAACCGCGACATTTTGGCTCTATAAAATTACCTAAATACGGAATCCCTCCCTCGGAAATACGAGCTCAAATCGTAATGTAGATGCCAGATGAAAAGCGGAAATGTAAATATCAGCATCCAGTTCAGAGTGCACAATATATTTTGAGGCCAGTTATACAGAAATCGGTGAGTTTCGCTGGGATAGAGAGACAGTGGGACAGCCGGGCTTTTTTCGGGGGCTATTCGATCAGTTTCGTTTTCTGTTTCTATGGCAATAATGAACGGACCGTTGTCGAACTTACCACGCTCCAAAAATCGGGTGTATACGTTGAAAACACTTTGGAAGATTTGAATGTCGCTTTCTAGTTTGAATTGTTGCTGGTCTGGTTCTCTGTGTTCGGCAGGAAGGAAGGAAGGAAGGAAGGAAGAAGGGAATGAGAGAAAGAGTGACGTGAACGAATAAACAGCCCGGGCTCCTCCTCGCTGTCACAAGTAAATGATGGAGCTCATGGGCACACAAATATGTGCCCATACCTTTTGAATTCAATGCAAACATTGGCAACACGGGCAATGGTATTTGTAAAAAGAAATTTACAGAAATTGAGAAATATGACCAAATTACATGCTTTTCAAAGCACTGAATTTATAGTTTTAAATCATAAAGCAGTAGGCCTATGGTTATTCTGTATCTGTGTTCAATTTGCATTTTTGGGTAATTTATATATAATTAGAAGAAGACTTATACATATAATGGACGTTAGAGGACGCTTCACTACCCTTATTTATGCATCGCTAGAGCAGCATGTGTAGTTTCTCGCACAAACAGAAGAGGTCGCCCTGTCATTATATAGTGAATTACTTCATAAAATGGGAGTAGTTTATTTTAAATTACCATACATTGGTGTATTTAATGGGGAACGTTTTTTAATTAAATTAAAGCTAATAAAACCTTTTAAAAGCTAGCAGCTATCACTCTACAACTCTCCCCTGGTTTCCCATTCAAGCTAAGCAGGGTTGAGCCATAGACAGTATAAGAAGGGTTGAGCCTGGCCAGTTCCTGGATGGGAGACCTCCTGGGGATTGGGAACATGATGATTGCTGTTGAAAAAAGGGTGTGTGGTCTGTGGGGGTCCAATTGTGTAACCTAGGTATCCTGGCCAATTTGCATATTGTCTTTTATCAATCATGGCCTCCTACTTATTCCCATTTGCACTGGTGGTATAAAGGACCCATTCTGTGACGTGTTTGAGTGTGTGAAAACTGCAATACGAGTGTAAAGTGCTGTAATTCAGGGTTCCAAAGTTGGCCAATATTAGCTACATTACATGCTTGTACAGGGATTTTGTTAGGTGTGACAGTAAAACAGTAGCTACAGTTGCTATCAGTTGCTTGTTGGAGAAGTTCATAATGAGAATAAGTGAGGTAAAGGTTTATCCTCTATTCTAAACATTTGGCTTCAGATGTGTGTTTTTTCTGTAAGCCATTTGTAGTGTCAAACAATGGTAAATCACACATAAAATATATTTTGATACATTGAATATTGATATTTGATTCAAGTTTATTTATACAGTGTTTCATAAAAGTTAATATTGTAATTTGTTATAAAATTAAGATGTTATAATTTGATGTATTTTTTTTCTGCTGGATTCCCATGAAGTTATTGCTCAGGGTCAGTGCTGATCTGAACTGAGATAGAGATCTGTTTCTTTGCATTGCATCATGTCCCCTCAACATCTGTGACCATTGGGACCTCCAAGCTGGAAAACGTGTGAGTGTGTGTTTGACCCTACCGAAATTTTATTAGGTTTCAAGTGTTTCCATCCCATCGGGATGCACATAGAAAGAGTAATTATTGTGACTCAAAATGTGTCCTGAATGCAGGAATTTTAACATACAGCTTGCTTATACACATATACAAGTATGTATCTTGTGTTGTGTACATGTGCACAAGCACATACACTAACAGGTGGTTACTGTGCTATAAGCCAGAACATTATTTCAGCTCTTGATATCTGAATGTGTGAAAGAATTATTTCTTCTTCTCTGGGTGTGTATCCACACCCACAGCAGGGTGTGTATAGATCCAGTGGGAGAGATTAGCTTGAGAGTTTCTGGCCGTAATTCAGTGCTGAGTGAATCATAAAATGAACATCCACACACACACAACACATGAAGCACATGTACTCTCCCACATTCAGTGACACACCACCCCCTGTGTACAATGTGAATGGAGCGGCATTCAGCACGGGGTTGACAGGTCTGTTTTAGCCCAGTTCCCATCATGCAGAGCTGGCCTTGTGTTTTAGGACAAGACTCTCATTAGTATCAAGCCTGGGCATACTGAGTGGAACTAATGATGAGAAGTGAGGTCTAAAACAGCACTTTATGTCCTGGCTGGTCTTTTATTAGGGTCAGCGCTACTTTCATTTGAGAGATCCGGAGAATTGTTTTTTTTTCTGTCAAGATATTCAGTTGAATATCACTGGAATCGGTTTGTTGAGCAACTAAAGAAAAAGGTCAGGGCATTGACTTTAAACATCCTGCTCTCAGTTTCTGTCTTTCTCTCAGTCTCCCACCCCCCATCCCTTTTTTTCTTTCACCGTTTCTCTCACTTGATTCCTGTTTTGTTGCTCTGAGAGATGAGGTAACAGTCCCTAGAGCACTATCCATTCTCATTCAATTTTCATTCAAATATGTCTTGCAAACAAGCCTGAATGATCCAAAGAGTGTCTTCTGGGCAGAAAATAAGCGATACTTTGGTTTAGTGTTGCATAGTGATGACAACATTATCAGCATTTTTACTCTGAAATAACAATTTATTTTTATGTGTACAGTTCACAAACAAACAAACTGAATTATGACAACTCATTATTTCAGAGTTTGCTGCATGGTTAGGTCATCATTAGACTGTTTTTCTTGTTTTAACGTTTCAAGAATACAGCTGACCCATACTCCATGAAGGCCTTTATCTGACATTAGTGTCAAGTTTCATTTTGATAAAAACTCAACTTAGAACCAAACTGCTATGAAACTGTGTTAGATTTCACTACCTTTCCCTTATTGCATATGCATAAAAGTCACATCCTCATTTCATCCTAATTTTATCATTCAAATTAGAATTCTGTAATTATTTTCTCACCCTCATGTCGTCCAAACCTGTATTACTTTGTTTGTTTGGGTTCCTTGCTATTGTCACCCCTTAACTTGCTTAGCTGGGTTTAAAATACATTAAATAGTCATTATCAATTTAACTCCACAGCTTTATAGTTAAATCGAATTTTGTTTCATAACGAATTTTGCAACAACAGTACAGGTATTGAATTGATTGAGCTGAATAGCGACACTGTTGCCTTCTACTACTTATAGCTGAATTGAACATGTTTCATAATTTATTAATTTTACACAGTGATTGAAGTGAACTGAATCAACACTGAACTGACTTGAGCTGAAACATGACACTATTGTAGTTTTTAGAGCTGCTTTGCTGCAGAATTTCAATTTATTTCATATTTGCATCATTGATTTTAATTAGTTTATTGCTGTGAAGCTGCTTTTAAACAATAAAGCGCTATATAAATTAAGGCGACTTGACTTTATTCACTGGAACACAAAATAATATATTTTAAATAATGTTGCTGAGCTGGGGTTTTTTTTTCCTTACAATAATAGTCAGTGGGGTCCAAAACAACACTAAACCCCACTGACTATTGAACATATTGACACATTTTTTTGCGCAAAGCATCTTCTTTTTTGTTTCACACAAGAAAGAATTGCAGACAAAAGTTTTATTTTTGGATGAACTAGGCTTTAAGGTACAGTCTAAGCCGGATTGGCTGGTCCTGTAAACTGGTTGGAGGCATCATTTATTTAGTCATATGGACTGCTGGTCACTCTGACTAACATCAGTTCTTAATCACAACGTCTCCGAGCCTGGGAATGCAATCCCTCTGTTTACACAAGATATCCCTCTCCCTTGCCACAACTCATCTGACTGTTCACGCCATGCACTGAGGGGCAGAACTGCCCAGCAGCAAGACTCAGATCTGGCTTGAGTCCTAGAAGTATTAACAGTTTAGTGACTTTCGGATGTTGTGGTTTCATTTGAATTTGAAGAGGAGGGTACGACAGCTTGATGAGTCAAACGCATGTGACTCGGTGTATATGCAAGAGAGAAAGAGAAAAAAAGAACGAGGCAGGGAGGATTTGGGTTTAGCTCAGCAGCCAGTCTATTAAGGGTACCACTACCAGATATTTCGAAAAAGCCACTCGGTCTCTCTCTGATATGAGTGCTTGAGTTGCACTGTCACGTCTAGACTATTTTGGTTGTCTGCTCTATCTGCTGAATGCATTTGGTCTCTCAGCTCTATCATTGTTTCACACACAAAACCACATTTGATAGATTGTCATAAGTCATCCATCTAGCTGTGCATTTATCTCTTCCAAAGAAACGAATGTGTTGGGAGATTTATGTGAAATTACACAGTCCTCCTTACTGCAGCAGTGTAGCCCTAACTCCAAAACCGCATGGCATTTATGAATTTAGGTGCACACAACTGTGATAGAAGACGCAACATGATAAAACAGGAAGTTCAAGAAACAAAAGCATAAGAAAAATGTTGAAATAAGAACAGCAGTTTACCTTTAAATAGCAAACCTAAAATTGTAGACGAAGCTGGTGTAGTCCACTGTGTAAGATTGTGCACATGACTCGGGGCTCTCATTTCTCATTTGATCAATTGTGGACTAGACAGAACAGATTTCCTAGGAGACAAGCTAAATGCTGGTAAGGACAGACGCTGAGCTTATTTCAGTACGAGTAAGAAGACAGTACAGCATGATACAGAAGTATAAGAATCTTTCTCTCTGGTATAGATGAAACACTGTTTTATATTTACACAAGTTCTCCATGGCATGAATTCTGTTATTTCTGCCCAAACAGGGTGCAGTTGGTGAATGAATACCAAGTGATCAAAGCAACATTATAACTTTGAATCTCTATCAGGGTGCACAATAGAGTGAATGGTTCAAAAGAATGTCACTATAAGTAAAAAGAGGATGGAAAAGACTGTACCCGTGACCGAAAAATATTCTTTTGATAACTAACTCCTGTCTAAGAGCACAACTGCTCATTAAACTGCATTTGATGCCAGTCTGCCGTAACTTTACTAGATTTCATGGATGCCTGAGCTCAGCTTTGGCCCTTGCTGCTGATCTACCTCTAATCCCCTGTAATTTCCTTTGAGCATGAATTATTCTCCTCAATTTGAAGGACTGTATAACTGTGGGAGTCCCAGAAAACCAGAAACCTAATGTTGGTTAGATTTGGTTAGGTTTGCACCTGGTTGGCTGCAGCATTATTCAACTATTAAACATTTTTAACTTAAAAAAACTACAACAAACAAACAAGGGTCTGCATATGATTACATTTAAAAAGTACTTGTTTTCAAGATAACAATGGTGACCAAAATTGACTTTTGAATTTTAAGGTTATAAAATGATGCTGATGTATTTTCATATATATTTATATATAAAAAAAAATTTGTGGGCCAACTATAAATGAAAGTACAGATTATTGTCTTGATTTGAACATTTTTAAATGGCTCTTTTATATAGTCACATGACCTTTGCTCCTCTGAAACTTGAAAGTTGATGTATGCCTCAAAGCTCCATAAAAGGAAAGTGATGTGTTTACTTAAAAAAAGGAATAGTTTACTTAAAATTTAAAATTCTGTCATCATTTACTCACCCAGAAGTTGTTTCAAACCTGTATGAATATCTTTCTTCTGCTGAACACAAACGAAAATATTTTGAAGAATGACGGTAACCAAACAGTTGATCTATTTTTTTCCTACTATGGAAATCAATAGGGTCCATCAACTGTCTGGTTACCAACATTCTTCAAAATATCTTCTTTTGTGTACAAGAAATTCATACAGGTTTGAAACAACTTCAGGGTGAGTAGGCCTAAATGATGACAGAATTTTCATTTTTAAGAGAACTATTTCTTTAAACATAATACAGATTGAACTACATATTTTAGACATATGGTATAAGGACCTATTATTTTTTATTATAATAGATTATGTATCATATAATGTAAACATGCTACTGGTCACATTTATGAGCAGTGGAAAACCATTTTGTAACTAAAAAAAAAACAAATAGCCTAGCCTATAATTAAGCTACTAATTCAAATTCTAAAATTGTACATTTCAAAGTAATATTAGATACATTAAATAAAGTTACATTACAGTAAATTAAATGTGAATTTATTCTTGGATTTGCCTCATTTTTTGTCCTCCACAATTGGCTGAATCTGAATGTAAAACACAAAAACACTTTCTGGTTCTTGTTTACCAGCTGAGAAATTTTGACTGTTAGTTTCCCACTGGTTACAATTGAGACCAGAGTTCGCCGGATAAAGAGAGCACCTCTAGTTTGGTGTGTGTGTGTGTGTGTGTGTGTTAGAGGTGTGGCTCCAGTCAATGGTTTGAGGAGGAGGAGGAGTGTCGAGTGTCTCAGTCAGCAGCGCAGCGGTAGATCCATGAGCAAAGAAATCAGCGGCTGAATTTTATACAGTTAACCTGGACTGAGAGGAAGGAAACATGCTGGAATACAAATCTAAAGGCTCATTTCCAAATCACACCAACTGGCAGTCTCTTCTGAGAGATATGTATTGGCTTTAGTGGTAAGTAACGTTTATAAACAATAAGTTAAAGGCAGTGGGTAGACCAAGAGGTACGATCTAGGATTCAGTATTGTTCGTATGAATATGTAGGACTGACCACGTTTATCTGTTGAATGCTGGGTGCGTAAAATCACCTGTTGCAAAACATCACTTTTTAGCCTACTATCAGTCAGTAATTTATTTTCGTTTAACATAAGCGATATTGTGTATTAGGATTCAGACTGTAGGCTATCGTGTGTTTGTAGTGGTATTAGAGGGTGGGTGAGTTAGTTGGGGGTGGGTAGGTGTAGGTGGGTGGAAAATGGGCTCAAATAAACAAGGTGGTGCTGGATTGTGCGCATGTGTCATCATACAGTCATCGCAAAGTAAAGCTCGAGAGCTAGCCTACTTGTGTGGGAGAATAAACGTTAAATGTGAGGTGAACTATGGAAAAGTAGTCATTTTTGTGGAGGGGGCGCTGATAAAAGCTCTATTTTTTTATGTGCTTCCACCCTCTTTAATGTAAATGTATAAAAAAAAACTTTATTTATTACAATATTGTTGCGACTATTTTATATCAGTGGTATAGGCGTTGCTTTTCATAACTGTTATTTCATAATATCACGTGAAGCAGATGATCGTCATTAAAATTGGAGCAGTGGTAAGTTTACAGCAAATATGACCACAGCGTTTAAAGTAATAAAGGAATTTTCTGATAAACTATAGTTATAGATTTTAGATTTTTGTCAAATTAGGTCTGTGTCACTGTTGGGAAAACCAACCTCACTAGACCTTCTTCAAGATCTAAGTAAATCGCTGCCCATCAGTTGGTAGTCCAGCAATCCGTTTCAGTTTGGGGCAGACATGTTGACCACAAAGTGACCAGCATTGTCCAGCCTAAAACCATGTAAAACCAACTGCTATCACAAAGGTGGCAATAGTCTAATGTATGTTCTCAATAGTCCAATGATTCATAGCCATAAGCCAGTTATAAACAATTAAAATAATTTAAAATAATATTTGGTTAAACTGGAAAAGTACATAAAGCAGACCCTCATAAATAATCAGTTTGAGACTGAAGCTTACTATTCACTATGAATATGTCAGGCAAATGAAAGCATGTACAGAACGAAAAAAGAATATTACATTTGTTTACTTGGATATTTAAAGGGCAGTTCATATTGAAATTTAATTGTCCCACGTTTGCTGAACCCATCCTATAACATGTGAATTTCCTTTGTTTCAGTGTCAAAGATAAAGATACCAATCAAGTAGTGCATTCATTAACATTGATTGATATGAGTGGGATCTGAAAACTGATATCATCTTGCATGCTTAATTGTGTTGGGTGGACTTTTAACTTGGTTTACGCTTCAGATCATGTGACTTTGGAGTGTAGTATGAGGGAGGTTTGATAATGATTAACATGTAAGATAACAATTTAAATTAAATTACTGATCAAGACATTTTTTCCACAAAAGACCATTTTAGTTACAGAATAAAAAAAGTACAGTAATCTAAACCGTGAGATACGTGGTAATATTTTCAGTCTAAGACTGAAGATTGAGTGTTGCTAAAAAATAAAAAACAGGTTAAAACTGCAGTTCCTCTAGGTGGTTAGATGAGTGAAGAGAGCGCATAAAGGCAAACCTTTATTGTTTACATAAACTCTGCTCTCTTTAGAACTGCATCAGCCTTTTGGATCAAAGACTATGAGGACTAGAGAATGAATACCTTTTATGTCCTATCAAAGAACCTTTTGATGTTTATATTATTTGGTAAAGATAGTGTGAGTTCTTCTGTTTTGAGTCAGTAGGGAGTCAACAAATGATAACCAGCTCTCCATTTGGTTGATCAGTTTGCCAGAGGAAAAGCCTTAAGGACTATGTAAAGGGAAGTAGTAAAAGAAAAAGGCCAATGGTGTACTGCCTTCTTCCAGCTAGTATAATAAAAGTGTTAGGGGAAAGATGCTAGGCAGCTTGTAAATTTTATTGCATATATCAGAGATCTTTTTGAAGTAAAAGATAACAAGTTTGACCTTGGTATCTGTGCCATTCTTCTCTAGATGTAATGCTTGGCAGAATGTTCAATTGTCTACTCTATGGCGACAATGAGACGCTTCGTTAAGAGTGTCCTAAGAATTAAAGATTTTACTGTATGTTTACACTTGTTCACATTGCATAATATTTTCTGCTGTTAAAAAGTTACATCAATCATAATCTTTAGTACAAAAATCCTCAGGTTGATAGGTCAAAATAAATCCCCTTTCAAGTCATCATCTTTTGAGATAATTTCAACATTAATGGAGGGTCATTCATTTGCAAAAGTTCTCATAGTAAGGGACGTTTTTTTATAGAGCCGTATTTTTGTGTGTACATGACCGTACGCAGCATGATTTATTTTTATCTCTGTCTTTAATCATTTAGAAGTGCCTGTCTTCCAATTCTGACTCTTGAGTCTTAGCAGGAGCACAGGGCAGTTATGTGACATTCTGCAGGCTGTATGGGTGTTTGTGTACGTCATCTTGTACTTATGTCAGTACTACACGCATTTAGGTGGAACTTAGTTACATCTATGCACGATTTAGGCTATATTGCTGATGTATACATTTGTAGTTATATGTTTACATGGCAAATTTAATGGTTTGGGCTGTTTAATGGTCTAAACTGTTTGCGTTTTATGGTTTGCAATGCTAAAGACAAAATGGTCACCTGATCTGCATCTGACTAACTGAGAGTTTATTTACTGGCAGTCCAAATTCGGAATTGACTGTTGATTTTAATTTTCTCCAAAATAATAATAAATAAAAAATACAAATATAAAAGATAAATAGAAATTGAGAACATAAGCATGATCAGTATGGAATTTTGTAATTTTATTTGTGTGTTGTGTTTGAGGCTACAGAGACTACAGAGCCTTCCTGTTTTCAGGATACCACCCTTAAAAGCTGATGAGGCCAAAAGGGAGGAGTTGATGCAATTCCAAATTCTGTTTGGATAAAGTCATGCAGAGGAGGACATTAGATTCAGCCTCTTTCCCACAAAAACACTGAAGCATGTGCTGTGGATGTTGAGATCAGCCTCCTTTGAACTGAGAAACATCTATGAGTTGTCTTGAGTTCTTTAATTCAGGCGTGAGGTGGTTTTATCAGCTGTGAATGGCATGGTTGTAGCAAAATGGAATTATTCTTATTATTCCCTCATAGGGAAGCCATATCATTCAGTCTGTTCGTTTCTGTTTAATCATGTGATTTAAATGTGCTTCTGTTTCTCCCTCTGCAGATTCCAGACGGTCTAAATGGAGTTTGCTACGTGGATAGTCTCTATTAGGAGGAATGTGTTGTTTAAAATAAGTGTGTGTTTGCCCACAAGGATCTGATATCTCTCCACCTTTGACCTCTTTGAGGGCATAATTGCAGTATAGCAAGGTCTCTGTGACCTTAAGTATCCTTGAAAGAATCAACGGCAGGGTGTAAACATTTCATTTGAATACCAAAGATACCTGGATTATAACAATCTTAAATTTCAAAGCAGTTGACCATGGCAACCAAATGGAAAGTATCCATGGAAACCACAAACTCTCTCTGGCTCTTGTTTTGGACCATATGGATTTTTTTGGCTGGAGTTTTACATGCAACCGTGGTTAATGAAGATGATGTCACAGCACGCATCAGTTTCTCATATAGTAAGTGCATGAATTAATTAGTTATTCAGCAGATGCTTTCCTATCCAAAGCTATTTACTCTTCACTTACTACTGTAAAGGCCAGTTCACACCCAATAATGAAAACTATAATGATAAAGATATAGTTCTAAAAATTGTTCTAAATATAAAAGAAGGTAACACTTTATTTTGATGGTCCCCTTTAGACATTTTGTTGACAATAAAGTATGTTACTACACATTCTACTGGCATAAGTAACTGTGCAAGTACATGTAAACTTATTCTGCTAACCAGAAACCCTTATTCTACTAACCCTACTCTTTACAGTCAAATAACTCATAATACTCAACTAATACTCTAATGCGAGTTAGTTGACATGTAAGTGCAACTCTACTTATACCCAAGAGAATGTCTAAAGGGTACAGTCAAAATAAAGTGTAACCTAAAAGAATAGCAGATGAAGAACTATAACGATAACAGCACAGAGAAACAATAACGTTGGAATCACTTTCAGAAGGTTTTTTTCCAGCTGATGAACGATAAAACAATGACAGCCAATCAGAATCCATCCTGCTTGAAAGAGCTTGAGCATTTTAAGTGGCAACAATATTATACAGGGTTCCTACTAGAGGTGGGCATAGATTAATTTTTTTAATCTAGATTAATCTAGATTAATATTGAAATTAATCTAGATTAATCTAGATTAAAATGGCTCATTTGAATTCTCCCGAAGGCATTCAGAATATGTGTGCTACCCAAATAATGACTAAAAGTAAGTCTTTGAGAATAGTTTGCCTCGCGTAGGGATGTGCATTTCTGCCAAAAATGCCATTCGACAATCGAGGAGCAAAAGTCGAATATCGTAAAAAAAAAAACAAAAAAAAAAAAAACGCAATGACAGAAAGGGAGGCCAATTTCATCTTTAGCGATTTGTCATCAAACAAACTTTTTATTAATTGAACAAGTAACGTGTTTTCGTCCTTTTTTTAAACATAGTAGGCTAATTGGAAGAAGAAAAAAAAACAATAGGCTACGCACGACAGTCCGTTTTTGCATCGCCAATGCTCGTTACATCAAAAAATAATGTCATCATATGTCATAAGAATTTTATGTGAACCTGCCTTGTTACTGCAATAGCCTCATTTTTTAAACAAATTAGTTTCAATCAATGTAAACTATTCGTGTGATTATGCCACTGCGCAATACACGCGCAATACACACACAATGTATTACCTGAATGAAATGAAATCGAATGTATCGTCCTGTGGAATCATTCATTCACAGACAGCTTACGAAGATGTTCAACTAATAAAGATCTTCATCGCTGGCAAAAACATGATGCATTTGCAGATTTGCATTCACTAGACTAGACTGTAGATCGGCCACTTCATCCAACGCTCGTGATGCTCTTAAATCTTCCTGTTTCGACTCCGAGTGTGAATTGAAAGCGCTTCAGACGATTCAGTGCGCGAGGAACTGAACAGATCAACTGATTCGCGAACCGATTTAGACAGATCATCTGACAACTTGTTTGATGAAGTCTGTGAACAGAATCGACTCAAAAGACTGATTCATTTGTAAATGAGCATCGCTCATGCCCATACAAAGGACACAGCGCGCTTGGAATAAACTCATTTAACAACGTATTGCATTAAAATAAAGTAACGAGAGGAACGTCGCCCAACGTAACAAAGTAAAAGTACACCTTGTGTCCCTGACAGGAAAATACCCTACTGCGCGATCTGTGACAGTAGGCGCGGCGTCATAGCCTACTACACATTAGAATTGCGCGAAAATATAACGATATTCGAAAAAGCTATTTATGATCCCAAAACAACTTTGATTAACGGCGATATTTTTTTTATCGCCCGATAAGAGTCTCACGTTAACGCAGCACGTTAACGCCGATAACGGCCCAGCACTAGTTCCTACGCAATTTGGAAAAGTATGGCATTTGATTTGAGTAATTTCCAGGTCTGAAAAGGGATGGAAAAAAGAAAGCAGTGTATGGAAAAATATGTGCATTTCCAGACTATTGCACCTGTTTTCTATAATTATAGTTTTCTATAATAGAAAATTGAGAATTTAATGAAATTATTAAATTTATCATACAAGACGTGTGTTTTCATGGCAGCTGTTTAGTGATTCGCTGTTTAGTGATTCTTTAGTGATTGTCAAACACGACTGCCACTATTGCGCCATCAGCCCATTTGCTAGTTTCTTGGCCGCCACAGAGTACAAGCAGACCTAAGGCTTTGAAAAATGATGTACTTCCCTAACAAAAGCCAATTTTTGAACACTTTTTACAATACCAGTCTTTTTTATAGACCCTTGAACTTGGCAAAGAGGACAATGCACACAGCCGTATTGTGCCATCAGCCCATTTAGTGTCATGTTTCTCTGCCGCCCCAGAGGATGCATTAAATTGGACATTAGGACTTGATATTAGAGGTAATATCATCTCTATTAATTCATATGCATCCATGATCTCGTTTTATTTATAGTAAGATGGCAGTAACGCTCAAAGGAAATAGGTTATATATAAAACTAGAAATTGTAGTGTGTAGACAAGCAAAAAAATTCCCATGCGTATGTTGACCCCTGAGAAAATTAACATATTTACAGATTACTGTACTATATACCGAATTTAAAGCTCAAAATAATGTTGTATGAGCCATTAATGTTAAATATGGTCTGAAAAATCTACAGAGAGGTTTGGAAATTTGAGTCTGGAAAAGTATGGAATTTTGAAATGGAAAAATGTGTAGGAATTCTTACCAAGGCTGCATTTATTTGATCAGAAATACAGTAAAAACAATAATATTGTGAAATATTATAACAATTTAAACACTTTTCTATTTTAAAGACTCCTGTGATGGCAATAGCAATCATTACTCCAGTCTTCAGTGTCACATGATCATTTAGAAATCATTTTAATATGCTGATTTGGTGCTCAAGCAACATTTCTTATTAGCATCAATGTCACAGTTGTGCTGCTTAATATTTTTGTGGAAGCCATGATATTCCTTTTTCTTTGAAGAAAAGAATAGCATTTGAAATTGAAATGTTGTATAAAATGGCATTTTATGCTCACAAAAGCAGCAATGTCAGTAATGAGCACTGCATTCAGTGGAAGAAGCTCTGCTGGCCCAGATTCCCTCAGACTACCACTCATCTGCTATAATTTAGCTCAATTTTAGGGCTACTTGAACTGCCATGATGTTTCTTATTCCCGAAAGACCCATTACGAGACTGTTCCAAATGTTGCGTTCACTCATCTTAGCCAAACACACAGGAGGGTTTAATCCTTGATTGTAAACATTTACAAGAGCTATTAGAACCATTTGCAAACCCTGGCTGGTGTACTGTATCAGAGTAACAGCCATACTCATTAATCATTTGAGGTTGAAATGCAAATGTAATGGTTGTACTTAGAACAAAACGGCTTATAAAAGATTTTATGTCAGTAAACACTGACGTTAGTGACCTCTGTGCCTTGCCAGGAAAACCTGGACATGCGAACCGACATCATTTTAAAGGGTCGGTTTGTGTGCCTGGTTTGTGTAGTTTTGAAGGAGTATTCCATGTGAGGAATGCAAGATGCTTTCTGAATGTACTGTAAGACTTTATAGATATGCGAAACATTAAGATTTTTTTGGGTAACATTTATTTTTGTTCTTTTTATGAGGTGTACGAAGTAATATTTTTGCCTCTGGGTGTGTTCAGATGCAGAAGGGCGATCCGTGAGAGAGTTCTCTATGGATGGTGTGTATAACTATTCAACTCTTCTGCTGAGCCCAGATAAAAACAAGATCTACGTGGGAGCCAGGGAGAACATATTCTCTCTCAACCTGGACAACATCAGTGTGACGTATCTACAGAAAACAGTAAGTGTGTGCGAGAATGTTTGTAGTAGTGTGTAGGAGTGCATTTTGATGGTACTCAGTGTTGTTTTGTCTCTTCCGCAGCTCACATGGAGCACTCCAGAAAGGAAGAGGAAGGAGTGTATCTTCAAGGGAAAGGACCCCCAGGTATAAGTGTGTTGCGGTTATTGTTAATATAAATGTGACGCAATATATTAAAACAACAAACTAAAAGATAATCTGCCTCTTATGTGTTTCAGACTGACTGTTTTAACTACATCAAGATTTTACTGCATTTGAACAGCACACACCTGTATGTGTGTGGAACATATGCCTTCAGCCCCATCTGCGCTTACATTGTGAGACATCTTTTTTTCTTCTTTTTTTTAAAAATCTATTAAAAAAATTAAGTTCTCAGAAATGTCCTCTCTATATGCATGTCGGATTCATATAGTTTTGGAAAAACTTGAGAATTTAAATTTAATGTCTCTAAAAATGTGGTATTACGTAAACAGTATTAATATAAAAGTGATTTTTTAAAAGTAAAACTAATCTGATATTCATATATATCTGATAGTCATGAAGGTCTGTTTACAGTTTCTCTATAGTGTCATTTATTTTATTTTTATTATTATTGTTGTTGGTTTTTACACACACACATTATATTTTGGGACCGTTATTTCACCGTAATGTTTTACCTTTTTCCCCAAAAAGAAATATTTAAATGGAAAAAATTTAAACCGGAAATTAAAAATGGGGTGTATTTAAGTCATTGTGTATTTAAATAGCTTTTTCTAATGTATTTTTTAATAAAATAATATATAGGACAAAAAAACTGAGCTTTATGTCATTGACCCATTTGTGCAAGTGTATCTGGTGTCATTTGATTTAACGAATGACGTGTTTGTGTTTTTCATGAAATTTGTAGAACATTTCAAGTTTCTCTCTGGAAAGAGATGAAAAGGGGGAACCCGTTATGGAGGATGGTCGTGGACGCTGTCCATTTAATCCAGAATACAGATCTACAGCTATTACAGTGGGTGAGTATACTAATGCAAAAACATTGCAATCTTTTTGTTTGAACTTGATATATGAACATCATTGAGTTTGATAAAAAAGGTTGATTTGGTGTTAATGAGCACTTGAATTTTTTGTGTTATAGATGGGGAACTGTACACTGCTACTGTCAGTAACTTCCAGGGAAATGAACCCACCATATATAGGAGTCTAGGGACTGGCACCCCTCTCAAAACGGAGAACTCTCTCAACTGGCTCCAGGGTAAATATATACAAACACACACACTTCCTCACAAGGGACCTTCTAAGAGATTAATATCTAAAAATAAATGCCAGCATCAGTGATTACAGAACCATGCTTTCTCACGCATGTTGGAAACAGAAAACTGATGATACTGATGTTAAATTAACAGTTGTACAGTTTTGTTTTCTGGAATATGGTGAATGAAAATGTGTTTGTGTGTGTGTGTGTGTGTGTGCGCTGTGGTCCGTCAGACCCAGCGTTTGTAGGTTCTGCTCATATTACAGGTCAAGACAGTGAGAGAAGTGATGATCAGATCTATTTTTTCTTCAGTGAGATGGGAAAGGAGTTCGACTTCTTTGATAACACCATAGTGTCCAGGATTACACGTGTGTGTAAGGTAAGATGGAGTGTTTAAGCAGTTCACACAGTGTTGATAAAGTCAGCATAAACCTGAAAAGAAAAAAAACACACGTACTGACACACATACAGAAATCCCAATATATCCACTATCAGTATACCAGATGAAACGGGTACATATTTTCATATTTTTTATTAAATTGTTGGGACACTTCTGAAACCGGGGCGTATGGTCACCCTAGTTTCATGTTAATTTAAGAAGCAGATGAACAAGGTGAATCACAGAAGGCTGTGAACTCTGCCCTATTAATGTTCACATATGTGTTACTTTCCCACCCGTTGACGCTCCCTGCCTCCCTGACTTCCATGGGGAGTACATTGATAATACCATGTTTGTTTGTTTTTTGACATGTACCAAGGCATTACAATATTGCTACTCGAAATGCCCTGGATAATTATATAAATACTATAGTATATTAATATGCTAATCACTGTGCTATCACTATCTATCTGTGCTATCACTATCAATGGTACTATCTGTCACTGTACCATTGGCAGCTACTTCAACAATACTTTTCCCCTCAGGATGCTCTGAAACCAGGGCTAGAGTTCTAATGCCCCCTAGTGGTCCTTCAGAGTATTATAAAATATTGTAAGAGGAAAATATGTTGAAAGTGTTAAATCAGATGCTTGTGTGTGTTTTTTTTGTATAACCTCAGGAGGATCAAGGTGGAGAGAGAGTCCTGCAGAAGAAATGGACCACATTTCTTAAAGCTCAACTCTTGTGTTCGCTACCTGATGATGGTTTTCCTTTCAACATCATTCAAGATGTATATGTGCTTCCAGCCCAACGCAAGAAAAACACACTCCTCTATGCAGTGTTCACTTCTCAATGGTACGCGGAAAAATAGAGAGGGGCACAGGAAGATAATGTTTTTCTGTACTAATACTAGTAATACTATAGTAATACTATATACTAGAAACTGTTTGCTCTAATTTTACACTGCACATTCTAGTGTGTCTGTTCTAAAATGTAAACTTTTTTTCTAATTTGTTGCTATATTTTTTGTAGGAGTAAAGGTCTAGCAGGCAGTTCAGCAGTGTGTGTGTTCAGCATGGATCAGGTAGAACAAGCGTTTACTGGCCGTTACAAAGAGGTGAACCGAGAGACACAGAAGTGGTACACACACACTCACTCTGTACCTGAACCACGACCTGGAATGGTAAGATGACACACACTCCCACATATACCATTTCCCAGTTCTGTATAAGCGGGAAGGATTTTATAGTTTCTGTGAAGCTTTTTGTGACGATTGTCCCCTCTCCGCCTTTCTACAGTGTATTACTAATGCTTCAAGGCAGCTGGGAATAGACTCATCCCTGGATATGCCAGATAAGGTACTAAACTTTGTGAAAGACCACTTCCTGATGGACAGACCTGTCAAAAGTCAGCCTGTGTTCTTCACACACTCTGCGCACTACACACAAATCGCTGTACACCACGTGCAAGGCCTCCACAGGGCTTACGATGTGATGTTCATAGGCACAGGTATGTTGTGTTTTTTGAGTGTCTGATTTTCTCTGATTTCAATTTCTTTTCTAATTAGCTGTTGATGTTGTGCGCTGTAATTTGACAGATGATGGACGTTTACAAAAGGCTGTGAATGTAGCTGGTACGATGCACATCATTGAGGAGATCCAACTGTTTCCAGAAAAACAGCCTGTACAACACATTGAGCTGGATTCGGCTAAGGTGTGTGTGTGCGTGCGTGCATGTGTGTCTATTAAATATTGTATTAAATACCACGAACTAATAATGAAAAATACTTTTACTGCATTTATTAACCTAGGTTAATGTTAATTTCTGCATAAACTACATTTCATATTTATTAGCATGAATAATTAACGACAATCTGTGGTATATTTAACAAAGATATTTTAATAAATGCTGTAAAAATGATTGTTACTTGTAGGTTCTTGATAACTAATGCATTAATTATTGTGAACAAAAACTGTTTATTTGTACTTATGAAAAGGTGCATTCATTTTATTCACTGCCATTCAAAAGTTAGGGGTCAGTAAGATATTTTAATGTATAAGTCATATACTATTGTCTTATACTTGCCAAAGCTATATTTAATCAGTTAAAAATACAGTACAAAATGTATTTTATTTCTGTGATGGTAAAGTTTTATAATTTTATAACATTAAATGAAAATACTGTCACCTTTTGATCAGTTGAATGCATCCTCGTTCAGAAATAATTTTTACTTTTTTTTTCGCCCCAAACTTTTGCACAGTAGTGTATTTGAATTACACATTTACTTGCACTTGTTCTCTACAAAGATTGTATTTCACTCTCTTACTCTCAATCCTCTCTCTCAACAAACAGGGTTTGTTATTTATGTCGTCACACTCTGGTATTGTGCAGTTGCCTGTAGCAAACTGCAGTTACCATAACAACTGTGGCGAGTGTGTTTTGGCCAGAGACCCATACTGTGCTTGGACAGGAACACACTGTACTGACGTCACACGAATCACACCACAAAAGTAAGTCTTCCCTGTTTCAAATTATCTATTGAATGAATAATTTTCAGTACCAATACCGATCTTTTACCATCCTATGTGTTTCAGACAATGGCAGCAAGATATTGAGGAGGCTGACACTTCATCAAAATGTAACGGCACAATGTTCAGTGTGGACTCTGAAAGCTCAGGTAACCTGCAAATCCTTGCATATACAAGCATCTTATCATCCATCTGAATATGTTATAGTATATATTTCTTCTCTCTTTCTAGTGTTACCACTTTCTTTTCCAAATTCCCAAGCATCTAATTGTGAGATCATCATCGTCCCAGCTAACACCCTTCGCCTGCTGCCCTGCAATCTTCGCTCCAATCATGCCCACAGAAAATGGTTATACAAGCCAGATGTAGGTCACTTCCTGTTCCCCAGCCCAAATGGTGGATTAGTAGTCAGCGCCCGAACAGGCGGAGATGAGGTCTTCTCTTGTTGGTCAGGAGAACATGGCTTCTGGCAACTTTTGGCCAATTACTGTGTAAAGGCAGAGCCTTTATCCGAGGCCACAACCAATACTGGGCAGATGGATGCACCTCTTATAATCCAAAGCATATCGTCGGACATCTTGTCCGGTGAATCGGCACGCTCTGCTCAACCTCGCATAAAGACGTATGGCACAGAGCTGGCAGTAGTTTGTGTTTTGTTAGCTGTGTGTGTGCTTTCGTTCGGGCTGTCGGTAGCCTATAGACACAGGGGCCGGATGAAGGAGGTACTAAGAGGGGGAGAACAAACTGGAGGAGCCCAAAAGAGCACATTCAGGCCTGGGGAGAGTGTGCCCCTAAATGCTGGTGTGCTTCCAACCTCCCCATCCGACCACAAAAGCTACCAGACTTTGGAGGAAAACTGCGGTTACATAATCGCTCCATCAGAGACGAGCTGCGTGCTCCACAACTCCAAGGAAGCACAGACACTCGCCCAAACGCCACAGAATGGGTTCAAAGAAAGTCATGTGGAGGTCAGTGACATGAGCCCTCGCCCCCGGGTACGACTGGGCTCTGAGATCAGAGACTCTGTGGTGTAAAACATAGACATTGCCAATGAGTTTATATGATTTATGCATTAATAGTCTTAATGTTCACTTGGGCAGCTTTCATGAAGACTAAGCGTACTGAGCCCTGAGTATTAAGAATAGATGTGACATGCTCAGTGTGCAAATTGCCAAATTTGAGTTATTCAAGACAATGCCCTCAAATCCACTCACATCTTCTCCACTCTTTAATGTTAAACTTTAAGTTATGACACAGTTTATTGTGTTGAATAAGTGTTGGAACAGAGATGCCGCCTGAGACAACAACTGGAGAAAGAGTGGACCAGATGGATGAGCAGAGAGAAATGGGCAACAAGCCTTCTTGTGTGACTGGTACTGGTGCTTTATCACTGCCAAGACTTGAGTAATGATGCTTCACTCAAGGTGAAAAAAAAAGGTTTTATATGTCTATTTGTATTACTTTGCAAATTTTGTGCAAAGATTCAATGCATACGTGTTTAATGAGGGTATTTTAATCTTAAAAGCTGACTATGAAAACAATAGCCCATCCTCTGCAGATTGTCATTATACCAGCATTGAACACCAGGCAGTTCAAACCAAAGAGCTTGTTAGTGTCGCAGAACTTGGTAACTTTCTAAACATTTTTAGAAATCATTTTTATATTTTTTAATCAATTTTTAATTTCTTAGCCCTTTTTGGGAATTAGTATGTTAGTCTTTTCTAGTCTGTGATTCAAAAGTGTTCTTATTAGTAAAGTGCCTGGTGTTAAATAATGGTATGATGTGTATGGAAATTTTAAATGCGAAAAAATTAATATTTGCTTTTAGATCAAATGTAGCAAGTGTGTATGAGCATCAAGAAACAATGTTTCTTAACACTTTTGAATGTACATTTGAAGAGCACAAGTACGCGATTATGTCTTGCCACACAGGTTGGTGGTAATTGTGTTCGATGCAGCATATAGTGCAGTGGATGGAGTCTAAACAGACAGAAACAAAGACAATGATACGGTACAATAGTACAATACAACAAAATTACAGTCGAAACAGTATTGTTGGCATTTGGTAAAGAGTGAAGCATACTGCAAGAGAAAAGTGATACACATTGTGGATGCATTTGATGTAAATGTACAGTGCAGCATGTAGGAAATCATACGTGACTAATACAGTGAGATAATTTGGAGATTCCAGTTGGAAAAGGCTGAAAACGTCTGTAAATTTGCAATCTGCTTTAGGGTTAAAAAAGAAAATGTAGAAGAATATGGTTACGTTAATGGGTCATCCATACTTAAAATAAACCCTCTCTGACACAGACACTAACTTTGCTATTATAGATCTATAAATCTTTTTAATCCACATTAACCGTGACATGTTTGATGTTTAATCATGCGTTACATTCCACTGTGTTTTCAGCTTTTGTGTTTTGAATGGAAAATGTAAAGTAGATTGTGATTTTATATACTTTGACACTGTTTTGCTGTTGTTTTACATTGTACATTCACGCACTTTATTTTTTCTACCAGTATTTGTAAGCTGTAAATGAGGTAGGCCACTGTCAACGTCTTGGTTTTGTAGTCAAGGTTTGTACATTAAAAGAAGTTGTAAAATAGGTCTGAAAGAGTGTCTCCACAGTCTGACATGCAAAATAAAATTTTGCATAAACTTGATTGGTCAGTCTGACTGTCTTTCGAATTAAGGTCATTTCATATGCAGTTGAGAAAAAAATTCAGAGAGCTTCTTATGATCGATTTATGTTCTTGAAATAAGACCAACACATTTATTATAAATTATACACTGAGGTCCAAAACCTAAAACTGCACTCAAAAACTGAGATTCAAAAATCTAATTGAAACTTAAGAGTTTAAAATACTAAGAAACGTTTCAAATCAAATTGTAATGTGGATAATATAATTTTTATTAAAAAAAATAAATGTATAAAAATTATAACAGAAGCAGGATTCTTTCTGATATCATCAGATTGAAGAATATATTACATATTTATGAGAATTCACAACCTGTGGAGTGGTTTTACAGAAATTTAGAATAATGCATATTAATGTGCAAGATCAATTAATTTCCAGCCATTGCTTTTCCATTGAGCATTTTTGACATCAACATGAGAATAGATGACAATTAAGGTTAATGCATTAATACGGCCTAATATGAAACATTTCTCTCAAACAAACTTATTTAGATGGTCAGTGAAATATTCTGCAGTGATGGCATCTCTGACAGCTCTGCCAGCAGGATGGTCCCGAGTAATGGGGTCAACGTCATCATCATCAGGGGAGAGATAATACTCATCTGGCACTCGCTCCTTCCTTATAGTGGCTATGTTGTGAAGGACAACACATGCACCCACAATCTGAGATGCCCGCTCTGGTGACACTCTCAGGTCACGAAGACAGTTAAACCGTGCCTTTAAAATGGCAAGAGTTGTGTCAATCTTGAGCCTGGTTTGACTGATGGCCACGTTAAAGTCATGCTGTGGTGTTGTCTCAGGGTCAGGGTAGGAAGTCATCAGAAAGCTCTGACATGCGTAAGTCTCGTCTCCCACCAGCAGACCGTCAAACTGCCCTGTCAAATGAACAGAAAAAAAGTGTCACAATAACAGTCAATTTTTTGTAAAGTGTTGTCTACTGTTCCCATTTAACCATACCTTCCTGTAAACGCTTGCACAACGACGAGTTCTCGAAAATCTGGTTGTCATGCATTGAGCCAGGCCATCTGGCATCCAGGCTTGTGACCATACACTGATGGTCACAAGTAATCTGTAATGAACATACTGCTGGTGAGTCCCACGTTTTACCATTACAATAATTCAAGTGGATGCATATTGGTTAAATGCAATACACCAACCTGAACATTGAGGCTGTGAGTAGCCTTTCTGTTAAGATAATTAGCCTCAATTTCTTTTATTGGAGTCGAGATTGGAATGTGTGTGCAATCTATTACTCCAATAGCTCTAGGGAATCCTTGCAAAAGATCACAGCATTACCAACTCTTAATATCGATCATTATTTATGGTGTATTAGTGTGTTGATAAATCTTACCAGCTATATTGGAGAAGCCCTCTTTTATGGCCACAGTGGGTAAATGACCAGGAAACACAACGAAAGTGTTCAGATATCTCTGGAGTGCGATAACTACCCTACGAATTGTTCGGCAAACTGTGTTCTTGCTGAGCTTCTCGGCATCGCCCACTTCATACAGGTATGTACCACTCGCAAAGAAACGCAAAGCAATACAAATCATTTGTGGGACAGTGGTCGCATGGCTTCGCCGCGTCGGGTTCTTAATATGGGGCTCTAGAAGCCGACAAAGATACAACATTCCCTCCGCCGAAAATCGGTATTTCTCGTGTAAATTCGCGTCAGAGAATGCTAGGGGGTTTTGTTTATCTCTAAGAATTCTTTCTCTTCGTAAAGCCCTTTGTACAATTTGGGCTCCGATATCTACAGGATTATCCAGAAACGGTGAAGCCATTTTGCTACTAGTAGTACGCTTACTATGAGAATGGACTTGGTTACGTCAGAGTTATGTCACTTTGCTCACAGCTGATTGGTCTAATATCTGTTTACGAGCTGTTATCATGAATGAACGATGAACAAAAGAGGTGTCTTGAACAAAACCTGTCCCAGAGCAGTTTAACGTGTAGCCTTTATTTTTACCATGGCTGTGTAAAATAAAAAGTAATCTTTCTTGAGTTGCGAAGGCTGCTGTAGTTGATGCTTTATTGAACGAATTGTTTGTGAGTCGGATCTTTTTTTCTGGTCTGAACGATTTATAAATCAGACTGATTCACTAAGAATCAGATTTCACTGGTGTAAATGTTAAACCTGCTTGTATGAAACTGTTGTCAACACACACATTGTTTATAGTTAGACACATTTATTCTCTTATTATTATTTTATGATCTGAATCATTGCTGCAACAAACTGAACTTAGACACAGTCAGTTACAACACCCGTATTACTAAAACTTAATTGAAACCGTAATAAACAGGAAAATGTGTACATGTGGCTTTATTTTATTGTTGTAAATATGCAACGCCATGATGTCAGCGATCACGAGCTGTTCGAAAGAATCGATTCGCTAGCCCCGCCTCCTCTCTGCAAAACCCCGCCCCCCGAAGACATTTCAGCAAATCAAAATATTCGACTCGATAGACCAACGCTACTTTTGCGTCATCGAAGGGTAACGCCCCCTTTTGGGGGAAAACAAACGGATTCCCCTGAGAACAGAACTCGCTCTAGATCTGCAAAGTTTCTTGATAGCAAAAATGGCACAAACTTAAAGAAGCTATTGGATACGGGGTTACAGAGATGTCCCTTTGAAATGGTCAAAAACTGGATTAATGACCCCACGCAGTGGCCAAATATGGACTATTTAGACATCTAACGTTACCACTATCTCGTGGAATCACCAAGTAAGTAACGTTAGCCTATTTTTTGTCATTAACACACTCACAGTATGACAAACTAGACGATGAGGCCATGTCACTTGGATCATATTTAACTTGATTTAAGCTATTGACATAGTTTTGTTGTCGACTAGCTAACGTTATACTAGTTAGAAAGACGAAGCTGCTAGCAGCTAACGTTACGTGATTAGCTCTCGCTAGGCACGCTACTTTGGCTGTTAACTGATTTTACTGTTGAAATAGTGGCAGGCTAGGACTAAAGTGGACTTGGCTGGTTTCTGCTTGTGTCTAGAAAGTGCTTTAGGCCTAACTGTTATATGACTTTTCGACGTCCACTGCTCTGGGCTACATGTAACAACACGAACGGCAGTAGGTCAAGCCTTCTGGGCTAGATAGGATAGCGTAATGTCACAACATCCAATTTGATAGCCCTATACATGCATACATTGGTCCTATACATATTTTGCCGTACACTGTAAACCTTTTTACAACTTTCAAAGTCCTAGCACTTTCTAGACACAAGCGGAAACCAGCCAAGTCCACTTTAGTCCTAGCCTAGTCGACAACAAAACTATGTCAATAGCTTAAATCAAGTTAAATATGATCCAAGTGACATGGCCTCATCGTCTAGTTTGTCATATTGTGAGTGTTAATGACAACAGCAAAAAAAAAATAGGCTACTTACTTGGTGATTCCACGAGATAGTGGTAACGTTAGATGTCTGAATAACGTTAACGTTAGTCTATATTTGGCCACTGCGTGGGGTCATTAATCCAGTTTTCGACCATTTCAAAGGGACACCTCTGTAGCCCTGTATCCAGCTCTTCTTTAAATACCGCTCACGGTCCTTGGCCGGCAAAGAGAGTGTGTATGTTTGTGCCATTTTTGCTATCAAGAAACTTAGTTAGCAGATCTAGAGTTCTGTTCTCAGGGGAATCCGTTTGTTTTCCCTCAAAAAGGGGCGTTACCCTTCGATGACGCAAAAGTAGCGTTGGTCTATATCTGATCTAAAACAGCATCCCATGCGTGGTCAGATTCAGAGCGTGTGGTTTCTTATGGCGCCGGGCACCTAATTCAGTGATTCTTTCAAGTAGCAGCAACTAAGGACATTTTCTGTAAAAGCTGACAGCATATTTAACAAGGGTAACCACACATTTCTGTTTTTTTTGTGACACAGGCCCACATATATTATGCTTTTTCATGCCCACAGGATTATTTATACACTAACAGTGATGCCATATGCATTATTAGTCCAACAGGGTACCCTATGGACACCACAATTATAGCGCATTATGTCAAAGTAGTATATGAAGAGATTACTGACATTCCAAATAAGTAGAAAACAAATAACGATGAATGAGTAAAAATGTACTTATCTACCCGTTATGCCAGTAGAGAAGCTGGCACTGAGAGTTCACTACTGCTTTTAAACATCAAATCAGTCTGATTAGAAACATACACTGCATTATTTTTCATGTCCAATCATGTTGGAACTGCTTAACAGTTATATGGTTAAGGGTTGCGGTTTATAGAAATTTGCCCTCAAACGCTAGTTAATTCCGTAAAAACAAGAAAAGAAAAAACTGTGAATTGTTAAAAACCTTAAATTCTTAAACACACATGCATTTAGTATTACAGGGATAACAGTTTAATTGATAGGTGTGCATTAAAATGTACATTTTTATTAAGAAGGGCACTTTATACAAAAATACAAGATTACAAGTCCAGTCCAGACATTTTGAGACTCCCATTTATTTGGGCTTGCTCAGATTATTTGAACATAAGAAACTCTCTCCTCCTCCATAGCTGACCACAAATCATTATGTACTGTAAGGTTGATATGCCCTTTCAAGCACATTATGGAGTTTGGGATGAAACATTAAAGAATCAAAGTCTCCGCATCTACACAATGAAAGATATTTTTTTTCTTGACAAAAGGAAAAAAGATCTTGGATGCCATGTCGGTCACAACCCCATCCATTGGTTATTTGGCTTTAGGGTCTCCTTTCTCATTTGCCTTTTTTTGCTTTTGCTGCATGATTTCAGCATCTCTGAAATACAAAAATAAATCAATCATATTCGCATTCAGTAGGATGCGCTTTGTAATGCCAAGCATCTATATGTTATTGTTCTCTAGTTTAGATGTACCTTTGCTTACGAGCAGCTGCTGAGAGGCCATCTTCATTTCTCTTCCCTTTGGTATTATCAGTTTGCTTCTTAGCATTCTTTTGACGGGCAAGCTCACGCTGATTTCCCCCTGCAGGACGAGAGATTTCAACACTCTTTTTAAATGGCTTGTTCATGCTCTACTCCCTTGAAAAGACTAAGATTACACAGGATTGAACATGTATCAACAAGAAAATGCCACTTTGTTTAAAATCTCCAATCTGCCATCGGCAAATCTACCCAGTGTCAAGAAGTGTATTTAGAGAACGAGGTAGGTTGATGCTGTGAACAGTATAACACGTAAACCCAAATCTGTATACAGTAACGTTATAATCATGTGTGGCAGTGAGGCGACGTGGCAATGAAGGCGCCAGAGAGCCTTCAAAATAACAACATCCGCACAAAACGATAGACTACCTACAATCGCCGATATCACAAAATAAACTACATCCTGTTGTCTTATAAGATAAAAAATAGTTTCGCAGTATTTGCTGGGTGGCATTAATGTTGCATTACAATTGACGATATAATTTAAGTTTGCTAATGTGAAACATCAGTCAACTTTTCAACTTTTTGACAATGTTTTTAAAGGTTTTCCGTGTCGTAGTATATATATAAATAAATAGTTTTCACTAACGCCACCCTAAATCTGCATTTTGCCTGGTTTAGAAGCTTAATCTTGTGATTTCCTTTCGTGAACTTTACACAGCATAAGCTAGCTGGCTAGTTGGTTAGCCTTGCTATTGTATTGCTCCTGAAACCTGGATTCCATTAAAAGTACTTACATTAGTAACAGTAGAAGCTTGATATAATATCAACCGAATTAATAAAAATCAATACCCACTCGTCATGATCGCTCTTTTGTTGTCGCCGGAGCGCAAAGCTCAACCAGGCGTTACCTCTGGTACTTGTGATGGCTGGCGGACCAGAGTCAAGTCGGAAGATTTACGACAACGCAGTGTCGGAACACAGCAGTGCGTTTCCTAGTGGACGTCATTACGTCACATGAAGATGTTAAAGAGTCAATAACTCATTTTACTAAAGTATATTATAAACATGTAATCTCTGTATTTTTTGCAAATGTAAAAAATAAGCAATTTTACTAAATAAATAAACAAACAAATACTTCTGCACGTTTATTCAGAGATAATAGGAATTATAGGGACTAATTATTTTCGCTTTATTCTGAATCTCGTTGATGAGATCTGATCTACCTGATTTTACCATTTACCATTTTACCAAAATTATAATAATTTGTACCGTCATACCTCTCAAATATCTATTTTTGTATTACAGTAACATTTGAATATTTTGTATTCCTGCGAGGCTGCGCCACATGGATAATATAAAGTGACTGAAATCTAGCATATACAAGTCAATTTTTGTATGGTATTTATGGAACTATATGAATGTGTATTTCTGCTCAATTCAACAGAGCGACATAGAAACGCAATCTCCGTCATCTATGACTAAATTAAATATGCAATTTATTGTAATAAATGTAATTTAATTTACTGTTATTTTGAACCTTCACAGTGGAGTGCATGAATTTGCCCAGCAGATGGCACCAGTGCAATAGCATTTCTTTCTTTCTTTCTTTCTTTCTTCTGTTCTTTCGAAGCTTCATTTTAACAATGAAACAGGGACACCAAACAATGTATTTATTTTAAACTATTTGTTGTTATTATTGTTATTACCTTTATTTAATCTTTTTTTTTTTTGAATGCCTGTTCAACTGTAGACGCCGGTAGACGCTAGTCTTTGCTTTGGGCCTTTTAATTTGTATTCTGGTGAGGGATTGTCGTTGGTTACTTCATTCATTGTCGTTGCTTATTTTTGACACATGGCAGTCTAAGTGGATATTTAGTGCCCTGTATCATCAGTCATGAAACTTTATAGAGTGAACATGTCAGTGTGAGATTTGTATTTGGGTTACTCATTCTTCACAGATCTGATCATGTCGGCGGCGTGGACAGCGCGCCAGAGGGAAGTGGGTGATCTGAGAAGCAAGAGTAAAGATGAGCTCCTTGAGATACTCTCTCGACAAGAAAAGTTACTGTCTAATAAGTAAGTGATGCCCTCTATTTTTTATTTTAGCCCCATTACCCTGAATATATAATCATAATATATATATAAAACTACATTAAGATTACTGGCTAGAATATTGTGCTGCTTAAATATTCTGGATCATTCCAGGTCCACTCACTCACTTGCGCCCCCACAGTAAACTTTCTTATTAGTCGTGTATAACATAGATACGTGCATCATCCATCCCAGTGTACACTGCTGCACACAAAAGTTGGGGCAATTTAGAATTCAAAGCAAAAATACCCCTTTTATATGTAATACAAATTAATTTGTTACATTGTTGAAGTAATTGATGAATTAATCAATTAATGCTGTTATTTTCCTATGTATTACTATCAAGCTGCTTTGAAAAAAGTATAATGTTTAAAGTGTTATATAAATAAATATATCTAAATATGAATTGTACTTTTATGATCTTTTCAGGAGATTTGTTCGGAGCCTCCTAGATAAGGGAAAGAAGATTGCTGACTTTGTGATGAAAGTACACCTTGCTCTTGGACATCTGGAGGAGGAAGAGAGAAAACAAGCAAATTTAATCTCTGTCCGGACAGAGTTACAGGCTAAATATCAGCAAGCCCTTGCCAATCGAAGCACAGATAAGCATTTGGGCTCAAATTTGGACATGATTATTCCATCCCATGACGGAAAGGAAGCCAATGTTAATATTGATGAGGATAACATACAGGAAAATGGTGGTTTGTTTGGCCAAGAGGAGTCTTTGACATCCCGGCCGCAGGTTGTTGAAACACTAGGAAAAGCCGGTGGGAATGCACCAGCCTCACTGATGAAAGACACAGAGCTTGTGGAGGCGTTTGGACGAGTAACACTTGCTGAAAGTGACAACTCCTCCAACCAAGGCACCATCAAAACCCTGCCTTCTAGTAAGCCCTTTCTGGGTAATCAGCTTCAGAAGAAACCACATTACATAGAGGTCCTGGAGAGGACAGAGAAAAGTGTGAATATGAGGAAGCCCAGATTCAAACCAAACCAGTTAGTGGAACTACACTGTCATTGCATGGCTTTGTATTTTTTTTATTTTTTTTAAATAAATTGCAATTGAATACTACATTAATACACTTCATATTTACTTTACAAATTAAGTTTCTGTATAGTTTGTTATAGTTGTAATGAGAATATTGGTCGAGTTGTAATAAAAATTGTATTTTTGCTTTGTTGGCGCACATATACTAGTCTCACTGTGAACAATGAATCTGCAAATTAATGCACCAAAAAATGTGTTTGTGTAGGTAATCTTTAGTCAATCTTCTTCCATTCCAATTAAGTTCTCTGATCTAGAATGTGAGGAATATGATTTTATGGATGTTTAACCTTAAACACTTTACTTATATAGCTTCAGGTCTCAGGTTAATTTGCCCTTGCATGGTGCTAGTAACAGCCACGTCATGGGTTCAAGTCCCAGGAAATACATAAACTTTTGAAATCCATAGTTTAAATGCTCTGTAAGTCACTCTGGATAATAGTGTCTGTTCTTTCTTTAGGTTAAGTGTAAAATCGACATCTACATCACCTAGTCAGGCCTCTGGCAGCACCACACCACTTACTGCAGAGGCCAGAAGACAACAAGACCGAAAACACCTGGATGACATTACTTCGGCTAAGCTTCCACCCCTGCACCACAGTCCTGCCCAGCTGCTGTCATTAGAGGAGTCATCTGACCTTCAGCAAGAGCAGACCAGAAGGCACCTGGTAGGTTGAAGATGTCCTGCTCATAAATAAAGTGAGATTTGAATGATCAAAGTGATGAATGCCATTTCTAAGCATCTGAGGCCTCAAAAAAAAGTACTACTTGAATATTCCCGACTGAGAGTATAAAACCTATACGTGTTTGCCTCTTGTGTGTTTTTGTTCCTGCCTCATTATGTATTCAGGAAGTTGTACATTCATGTAATTGTGTATACTGTTCATTTCAGGAGTTGCAGGCCAAACAAGCTGCCCAGAAGCTGGCAGATGGTCTGAGTATCAGGATGGAGAGTTACAACCCAGAAGGAGGCCCACTGGAGGCCTACAGAGAGGTACATGATGATGGGGCCCAGCTTTCCTCAGAGGAGGACTGACCGTGGGGCCCAACAGGCAGGGTACTGGCTTGCTGATATGTTTGGCCTCTTGCCCTGGACCAGCTCTCGGCCTTGAGCCCATGCTTCAGGACCCTGGAGAGAGGCTTTTAAGCCTGAGGACAAGAGGATGTCTCTTCATGAACTGCACTGACAATGCTTTCAGATTCTGCCAGGGAAGATAGAACAGCAGGTTGAATCAAGCTGAGAGTTATTGTGTTGAAAACCCGAACATTTTTGCATGTGGAAATGTTACTATCCAACAGTAACAGATTATTTTGCCAATTCCGAAAATCTACCTTGGCAGGTCCACACCTGTTGTCTTGTATAGAATAATAGAATTTGAAGCTTTTATCAGCTGTACCTTCAAGGGTGTACTTCATGTGTTATTGTGAAGATGGTAATAGAATATTTTTGTATGACCTTTCTTAGTGTTTATTTAAAACAAAACCCTCTGAATTGACCTCCAAAGCTTGTGATTGGTTCTTTGAATCGGATAACAGAAACCGCAGTTTCATAAACTAAAGGTGGAAGCACTTAATGTTTTGTCACTTGATCGCAACAGCTTGGGAGACATCTGTCTCCCTCCCTTTTTGCAGCATTGTTTTGATAACCGCCCCACTGGTTTGATTGGAATGAGTCAGCCGTCGTTTGAAGGGAGGGATGTTGTTATCAGTGCAGAAATCTGTGACATGCCTCAGATGATTAATATATGTAATGTGAAATACCGAGGCTTGAAGGAATTAGACCAATTGGTGGAGTACATCTGGATTGTATTTAGATCGTGTTACTGTATGAAGTGGCAATGCATTCTGGGATGCCAACAATAGACAGACGTGCCATATGGTAAATGCAATTTCCAAAGACATCAACACTGATAAAGAATTCCTAAAATTCACTCTTGTATCCTCTTAGGATGTATAAATGTTTTTTTTTTTCAGGAATCTTTATATTTAGATGGAGAAAAAGGAGTTTGAAGGAAGGAAATCCAAATCCTCGCTTCTCTGCAGTTGATGACCTGTGATAACCTCTAGTAATTGCTTCTGCCCGTTGATGGGAACTGCTGCCTCAGAAAAAAGATCCTAACACATCTGGCAGGTTAGTGTTTAGACACCGTGTGTGACGAACTCCAGAGTGCCTTACCCAGACGTCGCGTGATAAATATGTCAGACTTGTCCAGAAAGAATCTCCTCTCTACTGGTATTAATTAAGTCTAACTTGCATACAGAGGAAAAAAGACTGTTATCAATTACACACTAGATTCCTGTGCTGATCAGATTCGCTCGTGAGTACATAGATATGCTTGAGTTGGACATGCGTTCTGACTGTGTCTTTAAGTTGTTTCTTTTTAGCTGCAGTGTTTGCTTTCCACATACGTCTCGGATCAATGAAGTCTTGTGGTCGGATCAAGTGGTCTTGCAGATAACTATCAAATGATCTACCAAAAGTGTGAAATTGTGCCCTGAGAGAATGATCAACATTTTTGAGCTGTGAGGGGGATTCAAGGATACAGTTGTTGTTTTTTTCTTGAAGTGCCCTTTTAACAGACTTGCCAATAAAAACACATCTTATTGCGGTAGAAGATATAAACTATAATTGTGCAGGACATAAAAAGGTTGTAACGATCAAATGACGAACAGCATGATGATGCAACGCATAAAAAATTGATACCTATATATATTTTTAAGGCACCTTTATTTTGACACTCTCCTCAACTTTGCGCAATGTCCATCTATACCCCCAAAATGGTAATTCTCGTTTAAACTCACTTGTCAGGACTCGACAATAAGGACTGCCCGATGGTCCAGGGCCATCGTGAAAGACTGGACAGCGATCTGGACAGTTGACAGAACTGTCACTGTCCCGATCGGGCCAGTGCTTGAATCCTGACAAAACTTTATCAGTTGCCTGTATTTTTATTTTAAGCCTTGCCAATTTAAACATTCAAGCAAAGAAGACACAAAAGAGAACTCATTTTGGTACTCACACACTGTGTGAAAAGTTTAATGCGCAAACATCCAAAGCGCGCACACAGAGAGCCACTTCTCAGAGCGCAAATACTCTGAATTGAGTTATCTTTCCCTTCTTTTTGTGCTTGAACGGATAAGTACAGACAAAATGATGTCAAAATGTCTGTCTGTGTGTTTCAGTAAGTAAACATGCATTAGCTCTTAAAGTTAACTTTTGTAACTCTAATAGGGATTAATCTATATTTAATTTATATAGTGAAGACTGTAGTGTTATTTTACATTTGATTATTTTACATTATTCGATTCGATTTCTGTCCCTCAAAACTTCTGTTAGACCTAGCTCCAGATCTGACGAGGGAGCTTTGCCTGGACCCGATGACAATGCAGTGATGAAGTGTCAACTATCCTCTCCCTGTGGAGGATCCCTTTCCCACTCTACAGATAAAGCGTTGTTGAAAATCCGGCTCGAGTACCCCGAAGTGATAAAATAAAACAAAGTTCTGTATCAAAATTTATAGGCAAGACAAGTAGTTTGTTTAGGCTGGGTTGTATGGAATTGCAAACCTGCGCACATATTTTCAAAAGTACATAACTATAGAATCAATTCTTAATGCGCATGTGAACGCCGTCAGCGCCAATCACAGGTTCGCGTTTAAAGTCTGTTAGAGAGAACGGCGTCGTCTTAGTGGCCCCTAATTTAATAACAAATGATCATTTCAATGGAAGGTGAATCAATCAAAACTAACTTTAGCTGGAAATAACATTATTCAACAACCGCTATAAAACCAAAACAATCTCTGTTACCTTAAATTATATGTTTATCTCTGTAAAGCTGCTTTGGAACAATCCATTGTTAAAAGCGCTATATAAATGATGACTTGACTTGACCTAGCTGAAAACCTAAAAAGAGCTATTTATTTAATTTGTGTCTTTGTTCTATTGTACAGTAGGCTATTTATTTGTGCTATTCCTTGTAATTTGATTATCTGTAGAAAAAAATTCTTATCTTTGAGCCCTGCCAATAAGTTTTAACAGCTTTATTTTTGCAATTTTTTTTTTTATATATTTCTTTTTGTAAATGTATGTATTTTTTTTACAACTGGAGTACCTAATTTTTGCTGTTTCCTAATGAGGATTTGCACTAGATTTTACACACTGCACATTTTAGTAAGCCTGAAAGACTTTCTTGACTCTTCTCATGTCATCAGATCACTGATCTCATTTATGACTTGATTTTTTCCCCCCAATATTTACTTTCCTTTATTATTTAAAAAACTCAATTTTACTTTTTCTTTTTTTTTTTGTGGATGTCCCAATTGGGGTACAGGCTGTGCAATTTCCAGAGAAATGTTCATATTATATGTTTTGTTTGCATTTGTAAGCTAAAAAAAATTTAACTGGTTGTGTAAAACAGGCACATAATATCATAATAACGAGAAATCAATGGATATACCCCTGAATCTATCAAATCATAATCTTATTGCAGAATTTTTTGAGGTATTGGCAAATATCATATCACTGGCTATGAGAATTGATATCAAATCTTATTATGATGAAATGTCCGCTTTACACCCCTAGTTTTGATAATGCTCTGATCTTAAAGGCATTTTGATACATCACTGCTTTGAGACATAAATCTGTCATTGTCCCTCACCTTAATCTTTTCTCTGTCTATCTATAGGTCCAGTTTCACAGTAAATCTGAGCTCTAATAAGACACTGCTCAGAGCAGGTCACATACTCTAATGCAGTGGTTCACAACCTTTTTTTGACTCCTTTCTCCGAGACAATATTCAAAGGCCCTCCCATCTAATCTGATATGTACCTCTGGTACTGCTGTTTTAATAAAACAAACCAACCCCAAAATTCAGCTTATTTTTAATGTGGGTTTGTTGTTATTGTTTTTTGTTGTAATTATTATGTTATTGGGGCCCCACTAGAAGTTAGTTGAGGCCCCCTATAGTAGCCCGGCCCCCTATTTGAGAACCATGCTGCTCTAATCTAATCACTTAAATCTATGTAATGTGCTGTTTTCCCCCCACATTTGATTTTGTAGTTCAAATTAATTCTACAGTGCTTAGTTGCCAACACAGAAATCTATACTCTAAAAATCATGCTGTTTTGACTGGATGTTTCTGTACCGGATAAAGAGTAATTAAGACAATGGCAATGAATCATTTTTATAAAGATATTTGCTTTTAAATCTGATTTGTGTGTGGTTTTGATACAGCGGTTAATGCTGGAAGGAGAGGGTGTGTCAGTGCTTAGAATGAGAAACCTCAACATTGACAGTTGGTTCAACTACGATTGGTTTTGGAAATGTTGTGAATGAGGGTGCTGGTGTTGAGAGAAACACTGCTTAAATCATTCCTGATGTCTTCCAGCAATGTGGTCATATGATTAGGAAAGACATCATGATTCCACATCTGCTCCTTTACCAAGTCCATGCTAATAAGTGCAATGATGGGAATATTTAAATATGCAAAAAGGAGTGGGAATGATTATCTCTGCTATCTTTAGTACTTGACTTTACTAACAATCCTGGCAAAAATACTGTGGTGGCAGCACCATGATTGTTTCAGACAATAATGCCATAGATCTTTGATATATCATATTGTCTTGCCTTATTATTTACATAGCACTCTAAGGTAATTATTGATTGAACACCATTATTTTACTATCATACCATGTCCAATAAAAATGGTGATACCCTGCTACTAATTCCAAATCAAATCAAGAGTTTTTTTATTTTCTTTCATAATTTACTCGTCCTCATGTATCTTAAAATATCTTCTTCTGTGTTCCACTGCTTCCACAGAAAGAAAGAAAAAGATTAAGGGCGAGTAAACAGTAGCAGAATGTTCCTTTTTTAGTTGAGTTGAGTTGAGTTGAGTGGATGCATGACAGATTAATGAACCTAAAAGCATCATTTTTTAGCCACTTTGTTTGCAATATGTGTCCTTTTCTTAAAGTATCATAAAGGGTTTTGCTACCCTGGCAAGCCAAAACTGTTTTTTGAAGAGACAGCAGATGGCAGTAGTGCTTCTGTGTTTCACATGCTGAACAAAACCCTCTTTTTCAGTCTTTTTGATTGAGAGGGTTCATATCTTGTATGTATTTTGTCTGAGTAGATTTTTATGTAATTACCGGTAGTCCTAGCCATGAGATCTTTTTTATATTGCCATTTAGTGCAATTTACTGATGTGAGCTCATTGAGATGCTTCAGCATCATTTAGTCGCCATTAGTGGCTCCAGCTTTTTGCCATTCCTTTCAATGGCTAAATCATCTTGAAAGTGTTATGGGTAATTTGATACACATGTATGCTGAAATTATGGTTGTATGTTTAGCTTAGAGCTCTAATAACTATATAATATCAGCCTGAGTGGGGTTTACACCTGCAGAAGATAATGTTTATTCCCTAGATGATCCTCCAGAGCTCTACCAGATCATTCCACATTCCAGTTTCAAATCATAGTCCACATGTGCTTAAACAAACTGTTGTTCTAAGAAGTGTGCTTAACAATTATGAGATGGCTCTTCCATCTCAAAAGCATGGAGAGGGAGAGATGGGGAGATTAATAACCGCCAAAAAACTGCCAGCATTCTGCTCAGGCTGGCACGGCTGTAAAGCCTGTCAAAAACTCATCACGGTGAGGAAGCCGCCTCAGCAGGGATGCTTCGAGCTGCCAGGGCACGGTGGGGGAAGAAAATGGAGCCGCTTGCCCAGCAGCGTGTGATCATAATGAGGAGGAAAATTCCCATTCTTGTATCCAGATTAATGTAACAACAACAATGTGCTTTTGTCCAATTTTTTTTCTCCCCCCTCTCATATTACTCAAAACCTCCATTCCCTTTTCCATCCATCAGCTTTACTGCGTGCATAGAGTTACTGAGTACAGTTGCATTGCCGGTTTAATGCATCTCTTGGGTGGGATCTCATAGATGTACTTGCATATTGTGCGAGTTTCTAGTTTTTTAGCAAGCCGAGGAAAATCGATTCCGGTTACCAGGCATCAGGGTACCATCTCCAAGCAATGAGCCTCTCTATCTGTGTACATGTGTACATGAGGTCTGTCTCAAGCTGTCTGCTGATGAATGCAGTGTAATGCTGTTTTTAATTATTTCCATGCTATTCAAGTGAAATCATGCTTTCTCATTTCTGAATGCACCAATTGACAAGCACCAGGAGTGTGAATTAGCAGCAACTCGGGGAATACTGACAGACGTTACAAATGGAGAGTGCTAACTTCATTTAAAGGGTCATGAAATACAGTCGGAGACATGTCAAATATTGTCAATGCCCACTTTGCTGCGTTGCAGGTGCGAGAGAGGCAACCCGATCTGTAAAAAAAACATTCTTTTGGGACTCGACTGCTCTGTGTGCTAGATCTGGTGTTTGTCATTTCATTCTATATTTATTTCCCTATTGTCAGATTCTCTTATAATATACGACTCCAGCATGACTTGTAAAGATTTGCTCACTGGGCCTTTGGTCATACAACAGAAGTAAAAGCATGCAGTAAAAACAAGGCAGTTCTCCTCAGCCAAACTCATAACAATTACAGGTCCTTGATATGGACCCATAGCCTTGTTTATGTGTTGTAATGTCTGCGTGCCAAGACAACCTTGAGTGCTAAGAGCCCTGGTGATTCTGATTGGCGCTACATGTTGACTTTGCTAGTCTGCAGCCTGGCTTATTAGACTGCAAGTTTTATTTGTGTGTGGATCTGTTTGCGTCCTAATTTGTTTATTTACATAAGCATTCTCTCCACAATCCCTCTGTCATGAAAACCGGAGCCTCATCTCCTCAAAAGGCAAACATATTTTTCTAATGAGGAAAGAGATGCTTTCCAAGCCCATAATGATCTTAAGCTGTGGAAACCTGACTGTATTAAAATGCAATAATTAGATTTAACATGCTTTTAATTGACTACTTCCTCTGGGCTGTCATTTTTTCAGTCAGTATTATAACCTTTGACCTCAAGTGGCCTGTTTCTAACATAATACTTACTTAGCCAGAATTGAAATGAGTGGAATTCATAGAAACACCTCCTTGTTATGGCCCGAGGAGTGATTCAATGGGCGTGGAGTTTTATTCTGTGCTTTAACTACATTTGAACGGGATGTTTGTCTTCCTGTGCTTTTCTGTTCGGTACCAATGTTAAACGAAACATTATTGCGCACAGGACCGTGACAATTGTTGAAATGCATCACAAATTGGCAATCGCGCATCGCCTCAAGATGGTAATGCTGTCTTTTACAGGTGCCACAGTTTAGAGTAATATAAAGCAGAGCAAGAGAGTGAGGAAACAGCTTGGATGTTTTCCATATCCTCCTTTTGCTTCTTTACCATTGAAAATGTATTTTGCCCTTTGTTCTTTTTTCTTTTCCTTCCCTTTGTTTCCTCTCATCAGATTTCACATGCAGCGTGGGACCCCTTCACAGACAGATGGTGTCGCTCACACAAGCGGTGCCCTGTTCAGTCACATATCAGATTCGTTCTGTGTGGATACTCAGGCATGGCTCTTTGGGAGAGGGAGGAACCCTGCAAAAGTGACAGGTCATTTGATGCCCCCCACTGATCTCATGTCTCATCATGCTTTGATAAGCATTGTGAATTTCAGAGGCAGGAAGAAGGACGACACACAAAGTGACTCGCTCTGCAGGACTTAAAGGGTGGAGGGGTTTTTTTTTTTACCAGGAAGAGAAATATGTCATCACAGACAGTTATTGAAGTACCTTTAATGGCCAAACATAATCCTGGACATTCATTAGTTACAGGACATTCTTTGAACATTGATAATTCTTTGTTCCTCTTTTTTCATCTCATGTTTTGACAGGTTTTTTTATGCAGTAAATTTCTGCAGATAGTAATTTCACCAAGATGATACAGTTCTCATTGATGTTATATTCATCCTATATTCATCCTCTACTTAAAATACCCCCTCACGTTTTTTTCTTCTCATTACTACCCAGAAATAATCACAAACGTGATACCCAGACAGACTGTATAATAAGCACCTCACGGCAGAGGCTCTTCGCTGTGTCAGAACTGTCTTTCGTTATCTTATGCTTTCAGCTCATTCTTTGACAGCTCCAGCTTGTTCTCCCACTTAGTTGGCTCCTCTCAAAAACAAAGGAAAAGAAGACTGTAAACAAACTAAAGAAACATTTTAGAATAAACTGCATGACTCAGTTTGGTTAAATTAGTTAATTCATTTGTGTGTGTGTGTTTATAGCATTTAATAATCTAGGAGTTATGTGTAATATATGTATTTGTCAAACTCTAGCGCAGGCTGATGGGTCCTTCATGCAACCTGCTGACAATCACATCGTTATCTACACGGCACAAGCTGATTGGTTCATGTTGCATCTGTAGCAAATGAGCTTGCTTCTCAACGTTTAAATAGTTGGTCAATGTTTCCTGTAGCAGTTTTCAGAACTCGACAATCAACTACTGTTCTCACGTAAATGCGTCTCTACAGCACGCATTGGGTCTCATTCATGAAACACGAGCAGAACGAACTTTTGTGTAAATCGTGTGTAAAGGTGTTCTGGGGTAAATTTTCGGATTCATTAAAATGTTCGTATTTTCCAAATGTTGGGCCTGCTCCCAGCCACGCGTAAATAGTGAGTTTAACATCCGAACGTTTTGCTCATTAATAAGGCTACATTTTAATTCACCTTAATCGGGTACATATTTACACAGCATTTTGAAAAAATATTATATATAGCCTAGTAATTACATACGGTTTTTCTTTTTACTTCTGGGACTGTTTGATTAACAGAAACTCCATTAACTGCATCTGACTACATGTAGGCTAATATGCTGCCAAGCTTCCTTTTTTTAGGACCTGATACGCCACTATGTAGCCAACGCTTGAAAATAAAATGTGGTGTTATGAATGAACTGATAATAAAACTTCGATTTCTGCATCTGATAAATTTTTCTTTTTCATTCGCTTTTAAGATAACATGTTGAAATCCTTCATTTGGTGTCATAATATGATGCCCATATTGTCAGTCGGATTTAATGGGCGGGATTTATGGTAGCCTAATTGAGAATGAGCGTGCACGCGCGTCCCATTTAGACTGATTGGAATTCATTAACACACACACACTTCACTATCACATCTGACGTTTACGAAGTATTTGTGAATCAGGAGATGAGTTTTCGGGAAGGTCTCTTTACGCGCAAATCACTCTCATATTTACTCGTATGTAGCCTGTGGGTTTGAGACGTTCTTTGTGTCTCTCTCCTTCACCGCTTCGGCTCGCTTTCACTCCTCCCCCCGTGTTGCTACGGTATCTAATGTGGGCGGGAGTGGTTAGAAATTGAGAGCAGGCAGGTATATAGGCACCTGGGGTCCTCATGCCGGTAGTCATACATGGTAGCTAGCTGCTAACGGGTTGGAGTGCAGCAGTGTTCCGGGGTGCTGTTTGTTGCGCAAGGTATGTCCAAACTATCTGTGTTGTATGATTATAATGGTTACTTCTGTTCAGTGCACTAAGCGAGGTCTTATTGTCTTCCTGCTGGGTTAAGGTGTTGCGAGTGACTGCCAACAGCACTACTGCTTGTGTGTGTATGCTTCTGAAACATGTTGGAATGCCTAGATTGATGAACACAGAGGAGGTACATTTTAATTTGGCTATGTTAGCGTATCCCCGCTTGTTTATTGTTTTGGTTGTAATAGGGCTCTGTTGTTATGTTCGCCAGCGTTTCGTGACCCTGGTGAAATTGTGCAGCGCCAAAACACTGTCTACCCACGCAATCGTTAGACGGAGGGCAGGTATGTAATGGCTATGATTATTATGTGTTTGGTAAAAAGGAAAATGTGTGTTTAGCAGCTTTATGTAAATAGACGGACTGATGATGGATTTATGGTCTGATGTTTGGCGTGTGTGCGTGTGTTTAGTATCTATATGTAATAGACTGACTGATTATGAATTTTAGGCACACAGAGCACTCACTGCGTCTCTTGTTTTTTTTAGAGGCTACAGCCAATCCATTGTCGGCTGCTGTTCTCTTGAATATGTTTAAATGTGTATGAATGTGCAGGTGCTGCTTTCTTTAGACGCTTTTCGGTGATGTTTATTTCTTTTTTTTTCTTTTCTTTTCCCGCTAACCGGTGGGTTGTAAGAGATTTGTGTTAGTGCACCAATTGTGACCACCGGCTAGCGGTTTCTTCTTTTCTTATTTGTTGTTAGTTTCATCCCTCTCCCCAGTAATAGTCTTGGGGTGGGTTGGGCCCATAGGCAAGACTAGCGCACCAGGGTCTAGCCTAGTTTCCTTAGTGCTTTACCCATTTTGGAACCAATGTGTGCAGTGTAATGCTGTGATGTGTGCACCGTTTAGAAATGGCTCAAAGAGCATGATTGCTGTGATTGTGTAGGCGGAGTTTATAGTGTTGGTTCTACCTTAAGGGTGTGCCTTAGTTCACGTGTGGTATTGAACCTAGGCCCAGGTAAGCTTGTAAGCCGGTGGTCCACCCTCCTATGGCTTGTCCCTATGTCAAATGATGCATGTTTGTGTTATTTATTGATAACCAAAAGCGACTCATTTTTAACTGAAACAGAAATAAAGATTGTACTTTTTTACTTAATCCAAGCCTGTGCATGCTTTTTGTTGCAACATAGAGTCCCCTTGCTCTTACTAGTTCTGCTGAAGGGGTGGCGTAGTTAGCACTGCCATAGCCCTTCGGGGGGGGGCTACGTTTTGGCGTAGTCGGCAGGGTAAAATTTGAGTCGCTAGATTAATCTAAAGCAGCACCTGTGTGTGTGTGTGTCTGAGAGAGAGAATACGCAGATGTGTATAGAGAACAGCAGCTGGCAACAAGACTTTCGGGGGGTGGGACAGCGGGCACTGCTAGTAGCAGTGCTACTAGTACCCAGCCTGTTCGACGGGAGCAAGCGCTCTTTATACCTCGAGAGCGGCGGTGCCCAAATTTTTCTGGCTCTGCAATTGCAGGGTCTTTGTCTGTCGAAGAATGGATTGAAGAAGCGAAAAGTTTAATCCGGGCAACGCATATGTCTAATTTTGACAAGGCACTGTTTTTGTTTGATCACTTAGAGGGTGAAGCCCGGAATGAGGTTAAGTACCGTCCTACAGCCACACGTGAAAACCCTGAGTCGATAATTGAAGTCTTAAGGGAAGTGTATGGGTGTGCGAAGTCGTATGTGTACTGGCAACAGCGTTTCTTTAATAGAAAGCAGAAGGACAATGAAAATTTGTTTGAGTTTTCTCATGCGTTAATTGAAATGTTGGATAAAGTAAAACAGCCAAATGAAGGTGCCATCAGAAACCCTGATATTGTTCTGCGAGACCAGTTCTGAGAAAATGTCTCTGATCCTATGTTACGTAGAGAACTCAAGAGATTGGTACGAGCAGATAGCGGGTTGACTCTTCTAGCCATACGGAAGGAAGCTATAAGGTGGGTGCAGGAGGGTCAGCCCAACCGAGACCGTAGTTACCGTACTCCAGGAGTAAGCAGTGAAGCTCAGGTTGTGTCGCATTGTGTTACAGCCCCCCAGTCATCAGAATTCGCTGAACTAAAAGACTTGGTCCTTAAGCAACAAGCTCAGTTGGACATGCTCGTAAGGCAGTTGGGACATCCTAGTGGTAGACCACAGGCCCCTCCACCATACCGGGGTGGGCGATACAAACGCGCCCCTAATGGTCAGCCCATTTGTCTGCGGTGCGATCAACCAGGCCATATAGCCCGCTACTGCCAGGCAGCTCCCTCCACCCACAATAGTAGGGCAGTTCCACGGTTGCCCCCTGATATCCCCCCTAACCTAGCATCAGGCCCAGACAACCTCCTTAGCCAGTCGGGAAACTAGCAACTCCCAGTGTGCAGAGCCACACGCTGGGAAGGGATGTGTATGGCTCATTGCATCCTCAATCATACGATAAGTTAGTCAAAAATTGTCCTGTATTGTCTGTTTTTATGGGAGGCGTAACAGTTCCCTGCTTGATTGACACTGGGTCAATGGTGACCACCATCACCGAGAGTTTCTTTCGAGGGCATTTCCATCACCTACAAAAGAAAGATTGTAGATGGCTTGGGCTTAAGGCCGCTAATGGTTTAGACATCCCCTATGTTGGTTACCTAGAGTTGGATGTGGGGGTATTGGGGCAATGCATTCCGGGGAGGGGAATTTTAATTGTTAAAGACCCAGGGAATAGCACTCTTAAAGACCGCAAGCTCATAACTCCCGGGATACTGGGAATGAATGTAATTGGGGAATGTTATCAGGTCCTTTTTAAATAACATGGCTCACAGCTCTTCCACTTCCTTCCTGTGAAATCGGCGGCACCGGCAGCCCGTCGTGCATTGAGACACTGTGAACAGATCCAGGCCATTGTAAATGCACCGAAGCCGTTCAAAGTGAAAGTCCATGGGAAAGGGGCAGTCTGTCTGGAGGCAGGAGCCCTAACCATGGTCCCAGTTACATGCCCCCAGCTCGAGTCTGCAGCGTTTTTGCTAGAACCCCTGGGCTTTGACGAGGAGCAATTGCCTGAAGGCCTATTGGTGTCCCCTACCCTGGTGCCGGCGAGAAAGGGTTTTGTATATGCTCCTGTAGTGAACGTTGGTAACACAAAGGTATGGTTGCCCCCACGGCACCCTATTGGCACTGTACAAGTTGTGGCTGCGGCTGCGGCTTCAACAGGAACTGCGGCTTCAACAGGAACTGCTGCTTCCATATCAGTCGACCCTTTATGGGAACAGTGTCAAGCTTATGTCTCAGCACAGGGGGGAGTTGAGTGCTGCAGTTTCCCTGAGTTCACGGCGCCAGACTTCCCGGGGTTGACCCAGCAACAAGCTGCTGAGGCCAGGGCCCTCCTTGTCCAGTATAGTAACATCTTTTCCCAAGGGGAGCGAGACTTAGGATGCATGTCTTTAATCAGCCATGAGATTCCCCTGTTGGATAATACTCCTGTTCGGCAGCCATACCGTAGAATTCCACCCTCCCAGTATGAAACAGTAAAGGCACGCATCCAACAGCTCTTAGATAGTAAAGTCATCAGAGAAAGTAGCAGTCCATATTCTTCTCCTATAGTCTTGGTGACTAAGAAGGATGGGAGTTTGCGCCTCTGTGTAGATTACAGGCAGTTAAACGCAAAAACCCGCCGGGACGCATATCCCCTTCCTCGTATAGAAGAATCGTTGGATGCACTTTCGGACGCGAAATGGTTTTCCACCTTGGACCTTGCAAGTGGATACAATCAAGTTCCAATGGTGGAGCAGGATAAATCAAAGACTGCCTTCTGTACACCTTTTGGCCTGTTTGAGTTTAACAGAATGGCCTTCGGACTGTGTAATGCACCTGGAACGTTTCAGCGTTTGATGGAGCGTATGTTCGGCGATTGCAGATACCAGTCCGTTCTACTGTACCTGGACGATGTGATCGTCTTTTCTACCACCGTTCAGCAGCATCTGGAACGACTGGGAGAGGCGTTTTCCCGTCTGCAAAAACAGGGGTTGAAAGTAAAACCGTCTAAATGCCACTTCTTCCAGCACCAGGTCAGTTACTTGGGGCATGTTGTCTCTGCATAGGGAGTTGCAACGGATCCTGCCAAGATAGAGGTGGTCAAGGAGTGGAGACGTCCTGGACACCTGGCCGAATTACGATCTTTCCTCGGTTTCGCAAGCTATTATCGGCGCTTCGTGGAGGGATTTTCAAAGTTGGCAGCCCCACTTCACCAGCTGGTAGGTAGACTCAGCGGAACCCGAAGAAAGGGAAAGACCCCCCACTTCCCTTGGCATCGCTATGGGACGAAGGATGTGAGCGAGCATTCCTGTCTCTGAAGGAGCGACTTACCTCGGCTCCAGTGCTGGCCTATGCTGACTTTAAGAAGCCCTTCATCTTGGAGGTAGATGCCAGTCACGGAGGCCTTGGTGCAGTCCTCTCCCAAGAACATGAAGGGAAGGTGCGTCCAGTCGCATTTGCCAGCCGGGGACTCAGAGCTGCTGAAAGAAATATGGAGAATTATAGCTCCATGAAGCTGGAACTACTTGCGGTAAAGTGGGCAGTAACGGAGAAGTTCCGTGAATATTTGCTGGGGAACCATTTCTCAATCCTCACTGACAATAACCCCCTGAGCCATCTGCTTACGGCAAAGCTGGGCGCAACCGAGCAGCGGTGGGCTTCTCAGTTGGCGTCATTCAATTGTACCCTCAGATATCGGCCGGGCAAGAGCAATCAGAACGCGGATGCTCTTTCTCGTCAGTATCTGGAACGTTTCACCGTCGGGACGGAGGTCCCCGCATTGGGCGCATTGACCAGCCTTGGTCTGACGCCTGTCATAGAGAGCCAATGCGGGGAGGTGGTGGCCTTACCGGGGTGTACACCTCAGGATCTAAGTTCGCTTCAGGAAGCTGACCCAGTCATTGGACCCGTGAAGAAGTACTATCAAGAAGGGCGACGGCCAGGGGCAGCGGAACGTGAAGTGTTGCCCAAATCCAGCAGAGCCCTGCTCCGACACTGGTACCGCCTAGTCGACGAGGAAGGAGTTTTTTATCGGCTGATTCATGCAACAGGGGGAGGTCCTGAGACTCAACAGCTATTGCTGCCCCAGTGCCTGCAAGCAGAAGTTCTACGGAGTGTCCACGACGAGCAAGGGCACCAAGGCACGGAAAGAACACTCCAGCTGCTCCGGAGTCGATGTTTTTGGCCCAGTATGACTAAAGATGCTGAACAGTGGTGCCAGCAGTGCCAGCGATGCGTTGTGGGGAAGGCTCTCCAGCCCAAAGTCCGTACATATTGGACCACAATGCAAGCCACTCGACCAAATGAAATCTTGGCTCTTGACTTTACCCTGCTAGAGCCGGCTAGTGATGGACGAGAGAATGTCCTTATCCTCACAGACATCTTCACGAAGTACTCGCAGGCTGTCCCTACTAAAGACCAAAAAGCGCATACGGTGGCCAGGGCTTTGGTGCAGCAATGGTTCCATAGGTTTGGTCCTCCAGCTTGTATACACTCCGACCGGGGACGAAACTTTGAGAGCCTCTTGATCCGGCAACTGTGTCAGATGTACGGTATACAAAAGAGCCGTACCACTCTGTACCACCCTCAAGGTAATGCCCAATGCGAGCGGTTCAACCGCGCACTCCACGACTTGCTGCGGACCCTACCCGAGACAGAGAAGCGTCGTTGGCCACACCATCTGCCTCAGCTCACCTTTGCCTATAATGTTACCCCTCACCAGACCACAGGGCATACCCCATATTATCTAAAGTTTGGCCACCATCCAAGACTGCCAGTTGATTTCTTGCTTGGTACCAGGGAGACTGTCCCAGACACCAACACCCTAGAAGAGTGGGTTGAAAAACACCAGCAAAGCGTCAGGATGGCTCATGAACACGTCAGACAGAGATCAGAAGAACTGGCCCTCAGGCGGAACCAGAGCCATAATGATCAGGTGAATGATGCTGGCTTCCAAGAAGGGGACTTGATCTATCTGCGGAACCACCCCATGGGAGAAAAAAAATCCAGGACTACTGGAACTCTGTAGTCTATCGAGTTGTGCGCTGCCCTTCTGGCGCAGGAGCGGTATACACGGTAGAGGTCTTCACGGGTCCAAAAATTCATGCCCGAACCGGAAGAGACCCGTAATGTGCTACACCGAACCGCCCCGGACCCGTCTATTATTTCAAAAGTTGGACCCGGACCCGTGCAGATCCGAGAAATGCCATAAATGTACTGCCCGGACCCGACCTGGACCCGTCTATTATTTGAAAACTGGACCCGAACCCGACGGGAAGACACAAACCCGACTGGACCCGATTGTCACATATTATTTCACACAAGTTGCGAAAAATTCAACTTTTTGTCTTACCTAATTTTAGTAGCCGTCGTCTCACTTCCTTGTAACGTTAACGTTACCTGACTGACTGTGATGCATTAAGTTACAATCCACCGACAAGAAAGTTCTATCCATGTTATTTCTCTCGTTATTCCAAGCTTAATCCACTCATTTCAGCTTTAAAAGTCCACTTGATGTCACGGTGATGGATGACAAATGCAACTTTGCACATGTACATTCTGACTCGAGTTAACTCACACAATAACTTTAACTGTTTGCCCTTTTGAACTATAATAACGATTGCTCGTTCAGTGCCATGGCCGCTGACGTTATTTATTTGCTATCATATCTGTGCTCTCTGCTCTGCATTGAGTCTGAATCTGACCACCAAAACTTTAAGATTAAACAAGACGGTTCATTTATATTATTATAAAAATGGGAAAAAATGTAAAGTGCGGTTTGGCGGAGGCTCTGGTTGCCATAGAAACATGACACGCGCTTGAGACTGCGCGCTCTGCTTCTAACGGCAGAGAGAGAGAGAGAGAGAGAGAGAGAGAGAGAGAGAGAGAGAGAGAGATCGCTCTTTATTTTTTGGCTCACACTTTTCTTTACCTAATTTTACAAGTTGCAAAAAAACACAAGCAGTGCTGACTGACTCATTCTGACTCTGATCGAGTCCGATGACTCCGATCGCACGGGTATTACACACAATGTTAAACAGACCCGGGACCCGAAGTAATAGATTCAGACCCGACCCGGACCCGGCTGATCATTTAAAATATAGACCCGAACCCGTACGGGTCCCGGGTCGGGTCCCAGGTCGACGGGTCTCGGGTGCACTGTGAAGACCTCTAATACACGGTGATCCCTGCAGATGCGGGTGGATCTGTTCGACAGGTGCATCATTCTGAGATGCGCGACGTCCCTGCGGGATTGAGGCCCGGGCCTGGTGGTTTCCCTGGTCCAGCTCGGGAAGAGGAGACCTCTAAAGGCCCTCCTGTTGGTGATGATGGTTATGCCCGGGACGTGATCATTTGGTATGGTGGTGAACAAGAGCCCCAAACTGCACCTGCTTCACCCGGCACTTCAACGGTGGAGGAAATTGACATTGAAGATACAGCGGAGGTGCCTGAGGACAACACTGTGGCCATGCGCCGTTCAGCGAGGTCTACGGCAGGGCAACATTCCAATCCTTACCACCTACCCAGGTCGACTAGGAGCATGAATTATGGTCCATCAGAAATAGAGGATGAAGACTCCCGGACATGAGGTGTCATCGTCGGGCCGCCGATTCATTTGGAGGGGGTGGATTGTAGCCTGTGGGTTTGAGACGTTCTTTGTGTCTCTCTCCTTCACCGCTTCGGCTCGCTTTCACTCCTCCCCCCGTGTTGCTACGGTATCTAATGTGGGTGGGAGTGGTTAGAAATTGAGAGCAGGCAGGTATATAGGCACCTGGGGTCCTCATGCCGGTAGTCATACATGGTAGCTAGCTGCTAACGGGTTGGAGTGCAGCAGTGTTCCAGGGTGCTGTTTGTTGCGCAAGGTATGTCCAAACTATCTGTGTTGTATGATTATAATGGCTACTTGTGTTCAGTGCACTAAGCGAGGTCTTATTGTCTTCCTGCTGGGTTAAGGTGTTGCGAGTGACTGCCAACAGCACTACTGCTTGTGTGTGTATGCTTCTGAAACATGTTGGAATGCCTAGATTGATGAACACAGAGGAGGTACATTTTAATTTGGCTATGTTAGCGTATCCCCGCTTGTTTATTGTTTTGGTTGTAATAGGGCTCTGTTGTTATGTTCGCCAGCATTTTGTGACCCTGGTGAAATTGTGCAGCGCCAAAACACTGTCTACCCACGCAATCGTTAGACGGCGGGCAGGTATGTAATGGCTATGATTATTATGTGTTTGGTAAAAAGGAAAATGTGTGTTTAGCAGCTTTATGTAAATAGACGGACTGATGATGGATTTATGGTCTGATGTTTGGCGTGTGTGCGTGTGTTTAGTATCTATATGTAATAGACTGACTGATTATGAATTTTAGGCACACAGAGCACTCACTGCGTCTCTTGTTTTTTTTAAGAGGCTACAGCCAATCCATTGTCGGCTGCTGTTCTCTTGAATATGTTTAAATGTGTATGAATGTGCAGGTGCTGCTTTCTTTAGACGCTTTTCGGTAATATTTATTTCTTTTTTTTTCTTTTCTTTTCCCGCTAACCGGTGGGTTGTAAGAGATTTGTGTTAGTGCACCAATTGTGACCACCGGCTAGCGGTTTCTTCTTTTCTTATTTGTTGTTAGTTTCATCCCTCTCCCCAGTAATAGTCTTGGGGTGGGTTGGGCCCATAGGCAAGACTAGCGCACCAGGGTCTAGCCTAGTTTCCTTAGTGCTTCACCCATTTTGGAACCAATGTGTGCAGTGTAATGCTGTGATGTGTGCACCATTTAGAAATGGCTCAAAGAGCATGATTGCTGTGATTGTGTAGGCGGAGTTTATAGTGTTGGTTCTACCTTAAGGGTGTGCCTTAGTTCACGTGTGGTATTGACACGTATATTTACGAATGTTTCATGAATGAGACCCATTGTGTTTTATCGTGCACCTTATACACGAAAATTAGTTTTTACGTGCATATGATATGCAGTTTTCGCGTGCATTTGATACGCAGTTCATTTGCGTGTAATACACACCACTAAATCTACCTAAACGCACCCCACACCACTACTAAACCTACCCTAACTAACCCATGCGTATCCTAGGCACGTAAAAACTCATTTAACTCATAACTCAAACGTATAAATTGCACGATGAACACACTGTGTGCTATAAAGACGCATTTAGTGTGATCGGGTTGACTGGGGACTTCGACCTAAAACAGGAAGTAAATACAGGTATGTATACTGGCATAATTTTTATTCATATCTTTCACATACTGCAGTCAGAATCACCGTGTTCACTCTGAATAAAATCAGTCACATGGCTGTGCACTTGTAATGACACATCAAGGATGTTAAGAGGCTACGTTTAAAACTTGCCCCATTTAAGTCAACAGTGTACATTTTAAAAAGAGGATAACACGGTGTAGGAAACACCGATTTTTTTCTCCTTTAAGTGATTTAAAAACTCCTTTAAGTGATTTAAAAAAAAACATAAAAAGTTTTAGCGAACTGCATTTAATTTAAATATCAATTATAATACATTTTCTTTTAATTGCAATTGACATATATTTTTTCTGTAATATGTATTCTTTTCAAAGTATGCTAAAGTGTACTTAATTTTATCAAGAGTACGGTGTTTACATGATATTAAAACAGACTAATTATTACTTTAGTCCGACTAAATCTTTTTAAAATGCATGTAAACATTCTTGATGTGTTATACAAAGGCCTAAAATAAAAGCACAGATAGAAACCAAGAACCAGAGCAAGCAATATATGCGTTTAAAATAATAGCTCTGAGGTCCTGAGACAGGAAATGATGCCATTAGAAAGATCTCAGCAGAGCAAATCAGCGTCTCAAACATCTGTGCTCTACCCATACTCATCTGATGTATGGAACAGTTTAAGCCTTAAACACATCTTTACTTAATCACCGCTTGAGTCATTACTGGTATTTTTGGCTTTAATTGAAATGATCCATTCGGCTGTTGAGAGTGGCGGCGTGTCAGCTTGAGCGCATTGAACCAAAGTGATGAAACCTTTGGATTAACTGTACAGGCACACGGCTATGATGACGGAGGAGTCATTTGTCCACCCATTAAGCTAATGTGCTGTCCCTGTTCAGCCACATATCACTGAGGGTGCATAGGGGAGCTCTCGAAAGAGGTGGCTCTGCTGAATTGTAGCCAAGCTTATTCTCTCACCTTAACCTTGCCAGGCCATATGAAAGAACATCTGAGCAGCTCCATGCCAGAACAAAATGCTTTGGCTTTTCGCTGAGGCAATAAAGCAATTTTTTGTTCACCATAGCTTAAACAGGGCCCCCTGAAATGGTTCTTTTGTCTTGGCTTGAGTTTCTCTTTACCTAACTTTTCCTTGTCTCTCTCTTCCCAAATATTGTTCTTCAACATATGATTTTGAAACGCTCTGTCATTGTTAGCAATTACCTCACCCCTCATTTCTTGCCTCCCTTGGGTGTGGTAGTGGATGCCAGTTTGTAAACATAGGCATTGCTCAATATGATCATTCCTTTATATTTTCCATCGTCATAATTGTGCACACATACCGTTCTCATGATATGAAGTGTAAATACCTCAGCGCTGTCTGTCAGTGTGTGCCCAGTGCATTTGCAATTAGGACCGAAGCAAAAACACACTTAACACCTTTCTCTCTCAGGAGATATATGTGTGTGTATGTGTTGAAGAGGAGTGTGTGTCTATTGCAGAGCTTTGTTAAATAATAATTGCCCACTGTTTAAGTGACTCCTCGCAGTCTGCCCAGAAAAACACATCCCGCAGTGAGAGAAAGGCTTTCCTGCGCAACCATGGCCGATACACCCAGCTCTGGGTCAGAGAGGTCTGAGTGACATCATCAGAACTGGACAGCTCAGTGCCTAGAGCTAAACATTACTGCCTAGACGATTGAAGTGCTGTTGTAGTCTCCCTGAAAAGGGGAACATAGAAACATTAAAATACAGACAGACACTTGTTGCGTTTCCCTCAATCTCTGTATTATGAGTGGGGGAAGGGAACCGTGTGCCTGATAATATCTCTCCATGCTCACCCCACCCCCTGCTGGAGTCTTTCGGTAATGCACCATAACAAACTACATGAACCAATAAAATAAACAATAATGTTCTCTTCTTATTAATTATACCCATTATATTACTCCCCCCAAAATTACATGTTTCAACCTCAACATCATTACCTCAGTAAGAGTACTATTTTCTCAAGCATACTACTCAGTAAAATGATTACAGACTGGAACTCTTTTGATATATTCAGTTTTGTAATTCAACATTACGCCTATTGGTTACAGACTGGAACTCTTTTGTTACATTCAGTTTTGTTTCCTCGTCCCAACATCAGTACATACGTTTCATTTTGTCTGGTTCATCCAGTAATGGATTGATTCATTTAGTCTCAGACTAGATAGTACATTGGATGTCAGCAACACCCACTACTGTTTCAGATAAGGTGACTGCATGTCAAATGTTCATGTACTCGCACTAAATTTGAGTCCCTGAGGAAGAGTCCTGTTCAACTACTCAATTCAGTATTTTTTTCAAGTTCTGAAATGTAGTTCATTGACTTGAGAAGACACTTAGTTTTGTCTCAAGTTATTGAGGGTCTATTCAACTATTAAGAAAGTATTTGAACTTACATGACATAACAGTATACTGGCTGATGATAGTAAGGTTGCAATTGATATGTCCACGCTTGAGGCATGGTATGTAACGGTAGTGCAGTAAGGCAATAACAAGAGGGGGGACCCAGTTTTATCATATCTAAAGATCTTTGGTGGTCTACGTTCCCTCTGTGGTCGCATAGGCATAGTATCTGTTTCACTTCCATCACTGCTTCCAGAGAACTGTGGTATTTCCTCAACTGTTTCGGTTTCAACTAAATCTTCCGCTACCCCAGGTAAGTCACTGGCTGGTGTATCCTGACTGAGACAATCATCATTCCTCTCGAGGTCTGTAGTTTCCACTGCATGCCTTTCGACTTGAGGCGTTTCTTCATGTTCAGCCACTTCCTGTGGTAGCTGGATGTCCATGACAAAATAGTCATCGACATCATCCTCTACCTCTCCATCCAGCTCTCTCCTGACTTTTGCTGGTCTGGCATCTTTTCTTTTTGGTTTTACAGGTGGGAGCACCTCAGTTTCCAACGGTAAGTGATCACATGGTAATAAGAGGTTTCTGTGCATGACTCGATCTCCCTTTTCCATGTTCAGGTCTCAGTTTATAAATAGGAACATTGTTTGTTTAACCACTTGTTTAACAACAACATGAATTGAGTCCTCACAATGATTTCTCAATTTTCCAGGTCCACCTCGTGGAGTCAAATTCCGGACCAACACACGGTCGCCAGGACTCAGTACTGTGCTCCTTACTTTTCCATCATAGTTTCTCTTATTTCTCTGGGCAGCTTTGTGAGCATTTTCCCTTGCAATAGTGAATGCTTCTTGCATTCCACATTTCCATTGTTCCGCATAATTCTGGTGACTACCTCCATCTACATCACCCAGAAGATTGAACAACATGTCGACAGGTAATCTCGAAGAGCGGCCATACAAAAAGTAGAATGGGGAAAACCCTGTCACTTCGGTGCGTGTATAGTTGTAAGCAAATATAAGCTTGTTCAGAGAGTTCTTCCAATTGGTCTTATCTTTGTCTGTGAGGGTCTTAAACATCTGTAGCAAGGTTCAATTAAAACGTTCTACCTGGCCGTTCCCCTGTGGGTGGTAAGGGGTTGTTCTCGAGCCAGCTACACTGCAGTACTTGCTGAGTTGTGAAAAGAGTTGATTTGCGAACTCACCTCCTTGATCGTGATGAATGCGCATTGGAAAGCCAAACTTGAGGGCATAATCATTAAATATTTTGTTCGCTACCTTGCCTGACTTCGACCTGGTCGGGTACGCTTGCGCAAAGAGCGTAAAGTGATCCACAATTACTAAAATATATTCATAGCCACCTTTACATTTGTTTTTGGAGGAAGTCAACAGACACAAGTTCAAACGGATGGGTTGAGGTGATGCTTACGAGAGGTGTTCTAGTTTCACGGTTGGGTTTCTTTTGTTTTAAACACGTACAACTCATAACATGCTGTTCTGTTTCACGCTGCATATATGGCCAAAAGAAGCGGTCGCGAATCAAAGATAGTGTCCTGTCGGTTCCCCGATGTCCCATTTGGTCGTGCAGTTCTCTCAACACTGTAATTTTAATGTTTGTAAGGTATTGCCAGCTGTTTTCTGTGGGCCGTTTTCCTCCAGAGGACTCCATGTTAATCTACTTCCAGCTTGTCCAGTGCTTGTCCAGTTCCCTGGCTATACAACGACTCTGTGGGCTGAAGTCCTTCAGCTTGCAACGCGATGGCCTTCCTCCAGACAACTTGCACTGCAACACCGGTCCAGTGTGTGGGTTGTCTTCCTAATCTAGTTGGATTTAGATCCTCAGCAGATATCGCCATTGACCATGTTTCAGTCATCTCTGACTGTAATCCTACCGACTGCACGGCAGCTCCTATGCATCATCTGAGATTTCCTCATATGAGTCATCCAGCATTGTCTCTGCATCTGATGGCATCCTAGATGAGAAATCAGCGTTTGTGTTTTCCTTGCCTGGGCGGTACTTATTAGTAAAGTTGAAGTAAGCTAATTCTGCCACCCATCTACTTCCTGTAGCATTTAACTTAGCGGTGGACAGAACATATGTTAGTGGATTATTGTCACTGTAGACTTTAAAGAAGGGAGCATAATAAAGGTAGTCTTGGAACCTCTCAGTTATCGCCCATTTAAGAGCAAGAAATTCCAATTTACCTGAATGGAGGTAATAGTTTTTCTCAGATTTTGACAACGAATGCAATCCATATGCAATTACACGGAGCTTACCGTCTTGTTGCTGATCTAATACAGCTCCAAGTCCCTTGTTAGAAGAGTCTGTGTGTAACACAAATGGCTTAAAGTCTGAGAATTCAAGAACTGGGGGTTGAACCAGGGAATCTACCAGTTTCTCAAGAATCTATTGATGGGTATCAGTCCATTCAATGTGTATGTGGTGGCACTACGCCTACACTTCTCTTTCTATTGGATGTCCTTCCTTTTGGGTGCAGCTTTTGGGCACCTTTCTCCTCTGTTGCCACACCAGGCCCTTTAGTTAAGTCACACAGGGGACCGGCAATGCGGGAAAAGTCTTTCATGTAGTGACGGTAATAACTTAACCCTCTGAGGTCTAAGGGTTTTTGGGGTCCTTGAGGTGTTCTGACATGCTCTGACATTTGTGCTTTTTTCAGTTATTTATAAACATGTTAATGGCAAAGGTGTAAATTCACTCAATATAGCACAAACTGGGCTACCGTAATTTCTGAGCAACAATTATGAAACATGTTTGTATTTTTGAGAGAATATTGCTTATGCATGGTTATTGAAAAAACTAAAACTTAAAGTGTCTGAAATAAGGCCACAAAACACATACTAAATATGTGTCCACAAGACGTTTGACTAATGAGTGTTGTTGCCTAGAATATATATATATTTAAAATAGTGCTGGGCCGTTATCGGCGTTAACGTGCTGCGTTAACGTGAGACTCTTATCGGGTGATAAAAAAAATATCGCCGTTAATCAAAGTTGTTTTGGGATCATAAATAGCTTTTTCGAATATCGTTATATTTTCGCGCAATTCTAATGTGTAGTAGGCTATGACGCCGCGCCTACTGTCACAGATCGCGCAGTAGGGTATTTTCCTGTCAGGGACACAAGGTGTACTTTTACTTTGTTACGTTGGGCGACGTTCCTCTCGTTACTTTATTTTAATGCAATACGTTGTTAAATGAGTTTATTCCAAGCGCGCTGTGTCCTTTGTATGGGCATGAGCGATGCTCATTTACAAATGAATCACTCTTTTGAGTCGATTCTGTTCACAGACTTCATCAAACAAGTTGTCAGATGATCTGTCTAAATCGGTTCGCGAATCAGTTGATCTGTTCAGTTCCTCGCGCACTGAATCGTCTGAAGCGCTTTCAATTCACACTCGGAGTCGAAACAGGAAGATTTAAGAGCATCACGAGCGTTGGATGAAGTGGCCGATCTACAGTCTAGTCTAGTGAATGCAAATCTGCAAATGCATCATGTTTTTGCCAGCGATGAAGATCTTTATTAGTTGAACATCTTCGTAAGCTGTCTGTGAATGAATGATTCCACAGGACGATACATTCGATTTCATTTCATTCAGGTAATACATTGTGTGTGTATTGCGCGTGTATTGCGCAGTGGCATAATCACACGAATAGTTTACATTGATTGAAACTAATTTGTTTAAAAAATGAGGCTATTGCAGTAACAAGGCAGGTTCACATAAAATTCTTATGACATATGATGACATTATTTTTTGATCTAACGAGCATTGGCGATGCAAAAACGGACTGTCGTGCGTATTGTTTTTTTCTTCTTCCAATTAGCCTACTATGTTTAAAAAAAAGGACGAAAACATGTTACTTGTTCAATTAATAAACAGTTTGTTTGATGACAAATCGCTAAAGATGAAATTGGCCTCTTTCTGTCATTGCGGTTTTTTTTTTTTTTTTTTTTTTTACGATATTCGGCTTTTGCTCCTCGATTGTCGAATGGCATTTTTGGCAGAAATGCACATCCCTACGCGAGGCAAACTATTCTCAAAGACTTACTTTTAGTCATTATTTGGGTAGCACACATATTCTGAATGCCTTCGGGAGAATTCAAATGAGCCATTTTAATCTAGATTAATCTAGATTAATTTCAATATTAATCTAGATTAATCTAGATTAAAAAAATTAATCTATGCCCACCTCTAATTTAAAACTGTTAAATGAAAAGGCTCAATAAACTGTTGCATAGATATAATACATCCAGGGGCGTAGCCACCATTTCAAAAGTGAGGGGGACAGAATGTCAAGTTTAATACCAGTTTTTTTTCTTCAGACTTTTGTTGAGGTTTTTGCTTAATCAGCTTAATATGCTATTTATTTTTAAAGCAATAAAACAGAAAGAAAGTTGTCCACTTCTTTATATTGCACATGCTGGGTTTTTCCTGGCTTAAAATGAGGCGGAGGTGGTAAAATCGTGATCATGTATTTTAATAAGATAATAAAATGTGTATTTTTCATAGACCATCATATTGTATTTTTTTAGGTGGATCTCGGTACCTCTAGGGGGGTCCGGGGTCATGCCCCCCAGTAAGAAAATTTTGTACATTTTAAAGATAAATTCATTAATCTGGTGCACTTTGAGTCCCCCGAATCCACTGTTAAAACCCTCTGAGGTCGGCTCGCTTTTTTCTTATCAGTGCAAAAGAAACTCAAAATACTCTGTTGATTTTGATCTAACATATTAAGTATTGTACATCATTAGATCCTGATAAGTGTCTATTTTTTTGTGGATACTCACAATAAAAACAAAGTGTTGTGCTTTTCGCCAAATAAAGAAAAACAAACATGATGCGCGTTCTGCCTTCTCTCTGTCAGTTAAGTCCATTCTGAAACGCGTCCGAAAATTAACTCTAATTCCGCGAATACTTGTCATACAGGCACGAGTGTTTTTCCATAATGAAGCTTGAACTCTCTTCTTTTAAATGAATTAATTTATATAAAAAAACAAATATTCTCATCTTATGTAATCTGTATGAAAAGAGAGAGATGTCAGTATTTTTCTTTCCAGCTCATTATACCTAATTACGCGTTAATGTGCCACGCCCACGGAGAGCGCGCGCTATTCAAACGCAAATGATCTTAGACAAGCCATTCAAACATGCCAACGCCCACCAGCTGGATTATAAAACACATCGTGTTTAGTAAGTATCTTGTACAGCTGTGTACACAGCGTATCCTTTCGCTGTGAGGAATAATACTATCTAACCCTGGACAATGTACCAGAAGTGCTAGTAGTTTCATTTCGAGGAGCAACGGATCCAGCTGATGTAGTAAGTCATTTATTCTAGTCCTTTGTTCTAATCGCGATATTGAATACTGTCTGACTGTAAACCGCAAAAAGACTGTTTAAATATGAATTGCGTGTCTGTGTGTAGGCTAAATGATGAGTGAACGGCACAGGCGCGCGTGCTTTGTTTACTACAGTTATACAGCGCGTGTCTGTGCCTTGTTCATTCACTCTCGCACCTATATTATGTTTACATGAACACATCCAAACTATATTGCTATAGCCTACTAAGATGAGTAAAAATAGACTGAAATATGTTGAAATAAAATGTCTGTATAAGCAACAAGCTGCAAATTCACATGTATATACTAATATATCATACACAATATATTACAGACTAAATATGAATGTTTAGACAAGATTTTGTGATTAGTTTTGGATAGATTATAAAGTTTTGACTGTAAAAAAAGACTACTGTCACATTAAATAGGTACGCTTTTGTTCACCAATTTCTGCTCATAGTTAAATATACTATAGTATGATGTTTTGTCAAAAATAAAGTAGGTATATTGAATTATCAACTAAGATGTTATTATAGTGTTTGTTCCAATATTCAAACTAATGAATCCTTACCTTTTTTTAATACGTATGATAAAATGTATACTTTTTACAAAGAAATACACATGAAATATTGTTAAAATTGTAATTGTTGTTGTAATTGTAACCTATTTGTAATTGGTTACAATTTCTAATTGTAAAATATGTATAGGCTATATAGATAATTTCTTTTGTCCTTGCATTCTTTGGGATCCTGTGACACACCTGAAAGAGCTAATTAATATGCAGCTCATTATGCGGCACATTATCCGGCCTTTGTCTTCTCAGGTGTGAACACGCCTCCACGCATATTGCCTTTCCAAACAAAAGGTGTCTAATAAAATGTAAATCAGTGTATGTGTTTGTGTAAATGATTAGGCAGGATGATTTTCAGATCATTTTGAAGCAAAAATTCTAGGCAACAACACTCATTAGTCAAAAGTCTTGTGGACACATATTTAGTATGTGTTTTGTGGCCTTATTTCAGACACTTTAAGTTTTAGTTTTATCAATAACCATGCCAGTGTTTCCCCTACCATTGTTTCCCCTACCAACGACCCCCCGCCCCCCCTAAAATGCTGACGAAATCCAGTCATAAAAACGGAATTTACTGTATAACGCAGAATTTCACAGAATTTGTAAAAAAAATTTGAGGAATAAATTTCAGACATGAAAATCACTCACCTTTCGGCGAAATTTGCAGTTTTGAAACCAAAATAGGTGACCTAGATGAATCGTGTAGATTCGATGAGAAAATGTTTGGAGGGAGGAGGGGGGAGGGGGAGGGGGAGGGGGGGAGGGGGAGGGGGGGTGTATAATATATATGAAGCCATACTATATAGTATAATGTGAGATAGAAATTAATATTTAAGTCATTAAATTCAAGTTCACGTAAACTTTTCCCTCAGCTGCGGCTGTCAGTAATTCTCCATTCAGCGTTCAAACAGTGCGTCGTCAGTCATTCTCCATTCAGAATTCAAACAGCACCGCGCGTCTTCAGTCATTCAGCATTCAAACAGCACAGCGCGTCGCGTTCGGCAACGATGAACTCTCTCCAAGATAATTAAATGTTAATATTATTATACTTGATCTGTAGATAAAGCTCTGTGGTTTCGCATAAACTGACTATCTTGCTGTAGTACCTCAATCATGTTCCTTTACCGCGTGTCTAGATCACAACACTGGAGAGCACTATCATTGTTCTTCAGGCGCACAGTAACTGAAATTTAAAACTGGTAAAAGAAAAGGCTCAATAAACTATTGCATAGATAGATACTGTATAATACACTATGCATCGATATGTATTTCCTTTGTGCTTTGAACTTTTCACTGCGTACTCGAAGAGCTGCGCGCTGTGACTCGTGTTGCCTCAAGCGCATCATTCAGTGCTCGGGATGCGCATAAGCGCTGTGTGCAGCACTCTATTTGAGTCTTTCATAATCATATCATAATACTTTTGCGCAATGAAAGATTATTAATAGTATTTTTTGTTCTGTTCTGCCCTATCTATCATATGTTGCTGCCTCATTAAACAGCTGTGCTACACATTTGTGCTATATATATTTTCTTAATTTTATAGTAGACTATAAAATAATTGATATTTTTTTATTTTTATCTTGTTTTTCATGAATGTATTTTACAACAATACAAAGAGCAATGTGTAACGTTTTACCAGATTTAGTGCTACACTTATTGTCTCTTATTTGTTCCCCACTAAATATATTTTTTTTTCACTAAATTTTCTGATTTTATAAAATTATTGTTTTTCTAGACTAAATTTTACTGAGTTACCCACTAATCTAGTTTATAATATAATTTTTGTCATAGTTTATGATCATCTTTTTTGTTGTTGTTGTTTTTCTTTATAAGGAAGTTGTCTGTATTAAGTAGATTGTGTTTAACACACAAAAAAGTGATTATCAGTTCAACACACAGTTATAGAAATTCTACTTGATTTTTTTTTTTAAAACTGCGTTGGTAACGGATCGGTATCGGTCTTTTAAAAAAAAAAAAAAAGTATTATTAGCTAACGCTACGGAGGCCATAATATTTTTGACTAATGGCTGAAGTTAAGTTTCTCCAGCTCTCCCAGGTTGGCAAAAAATGCATCTCAAAATGCATCAGATTGATGCTCTAAAATATGGAATATTTAAAATTTTCTTACGGGGGACCATGCCCCCGGACCCCCCTAGAGGGGTTATATCCTTCTCACCTTTTTCACCCCTGACCCATTTTCATGCCTGATTAATAGAAAGCAGTTCATTACACTTGAAATCAAATCGCGATGTAGACTAGTGTGTGTGAATATTAAACCACAAAGACTATTTAAATACGAATCCTGCATGTTCTGTGTGAATGAATGGTGCAGACAACTTTGCGTGCAGTTTCATTTACCACACACACTGAAGTACGTGTGACGCTTGCGCTGTTTTTTTGCCTATATGAAGACACAAATGCATGAACTTCCTCTCCAGGCTCTAGATCCACTCTGAATGTCACTTCGTGATCATTTAACCGCTTCATTTGAGAAAAACTACCATCATGACATAAACACACAGAAACTCAAAAGGTCTTCACGGCAACCCGTCAAAATAAAAGTTCGGTTTAACTTTACAGAAATATATTACCGTTGTACTGTAGAATTTAGATATGTCCCAATGTAATAATACTAACACTAATCCAAATAAATGATCAAAACTAAATTTTTTTAAAAATAATATATTTTTCTTCCATGTTTTAATTTTAACAGTAGCCTAAAGCTCATTGTGCAGCACGTTATTTGACAAAAAGTTTATTTAATTGCATATGATTAAAATTGATTATAAATGATACAATTTGTGTTTTATGTCTTCATTTTATTACCAGAAAAAACACAACACAGAAATAGTGACTTTTTTCATAGATAAAAAAAAAAAAAATGTTGTATAAGTTTAATGATTCATAATGCATGATTTCACTTAATTAGACATGATTTTTGATTACTAAAAAAATTACACCACGTATCCGTAACACGCCCGCTCTGCAACACTACCAGCAGTTTATAAATAACTGAAAAAAAGCACAAATGTCAGAGCATGTCAGAACACCTCAAGGACCCCAAAAACCCTTAGACCTCAGAGGGTTAAAAATAAACAATTCCAACTCCCCAAACATATGATGTTCTCTGATTTAGATATCTGATCATCGCATTACAATTATTCAAATTATCAGTGTTAAGCATGATAATATGGTTAATTATCACACTGGAGCTGATTTAAAAATAATATTTACTTAAAATTAAAGTTCTTTTTTTGGCAAAATTACATTTTCTTACTATAGCCGTCTGTCTTACTAAACTAAAACTTTCCAATTGAAAACCTTCAAACTTCAAGCTTTTAAAACTACTTCAAACTTTCTAGTTAGGCTTTTTCAAGAGAACTTAAAGTTTGTCTACAAACTTTTTTATCTAATTGTAAAGTGTTACCAAATTATGAAAAACATGTACACGTTACCACACTGCCTGATTCAAGCAGATCGTGGCTGTTAATGCATGAAAATACACATTCAGCATTAACATTTAGCATGTGTATTCTAATTTGAAGGGCTTTGATAACATATCTGTGAAAATAAAATGCATTACGAGTAAAATAGATTGAAAATATTGCATGTTTGTTCGGGTAGTGAATTTACAACAAAACCTGTTAATTATTCAACAAGAGAAATAGGCGGAGTTATTCATCATTGTGCAACACAATTCGGATACTAGGCCTACATGACAACTTACAGTGCTTGACTTTTTTGTGAAAAAGGAGTGAAGAGTTTTTTTGCCATTTTGAACTCTATGAAATTGATGGTGCGCGCATGGGCGTGTCGTAGGCTAATGCACGAGTGACTGATTAGCATGGAAACGTGAAAGTCACGGATGTAGATAGACTATCCTTGACTCTTTGGATTTTAAATCTCGATGTAGGGTATACACACCCGCGAAAACCTCAGCTTGTCGTAGACACACTTGCCCTATGAAAAAGTGCAGGGGGACGAATTCACATTGTATAAAAAGTGGGGGGGACACGTCCCCCGCGTAATCTACGCCTATGCATTAAGCATAGATGGATATAATCTCTTCGCTTTGTGCTTTGAACTTTTCAATGCGAAGTGCTGCGCGCTGTGACTTCGCGTCACACTGTGACTTCGCGTTGCTTCAAGTGCATCATTCTGCGCACGGGATGCGCATAATCGCTTTGCCCCTCTTATTGGAGACTTTCATATTATAATACTTAGGGGAGGTTTGAACACCTGTGGCAAGGGGGCGTGGCCAATTGGAACATAACTCATGGGCCACGCCCCCTGGGGAAATAGGCCTGCCACCACGGCTGGAAAAAATCCTAGAGGAAACACTGACTTCACACCGCTTCACACGTGTTACTTGCGTTTCACAGTCTATGTTCACACACATTGTTGAGTCTGACTTTCAAGAGCGATGGAACCGTCAGAGCGAGCTGGCAATGAAAGTGAAATGTTACACACTCCAGTCGGCATCAAGTCATGGGTGTGGAAGTATTTTGGCTTCAGGAAAACAGATGGAGCAGTGGTAAGAGATGTTGCCGTTTGCAAAGAAGACTGCTATAGTGTAACATACACATTAAAGGGGTCACATAATGCCCTTTTTGTACAAGCTAATATGATTCTTTAGGGTCTAAATTAAAAGTTTGTAATATACTTTAATTAAAAATTCTCAGTAGTATTGTAAGAAAACACTTATTTTACCTGGTCAAAAACAGCTCTGTTTTCAGCACGCCGTTTCAGTGCATATGAGTTTAAATAATAATGAGCTTTGCTCACCCCGCCTCTCTGTTCTGAGCGTACACCGTTTGAACACAATAACCATAACGCGTTGTTCAGTATAAACGTGGGATTATGAATTCTATTGAGAACGTCATACTTAGAAAACATGCCGTAATGTACCCTGAGTGTAAACCTTAGACGCATTCATTGTGAAGCGTGCAGCTAGCGATTTGCAAAGATTAATATAAATATTAATATAAAGTTTAATAAAACGTTACTCACTTCAGTTCTTCTGGAGGTTCAACAGGAACACAAATATCTGGTACCGATCCTTTTTTTCATGAGCAGCTTCTTAGCAAAACCAGCTTTATACTGATCCTCGTTTATAAAGCAGTCTGGTGTGTGAAATGATTCGCGCAAACATGAGAGCATTGCCGTTGCTCGTGGGGAATATTCCCTTCGAAAACAAACTCAGCCACTGCGTCTTAGGCGGTTCGGATTTAGGAACATTAAAATGACTGTGTTCGTTATTACACCCAAGAACAGAACACCGCAATCGCTTAGACGCCATTCTGCTCATAGACAGTGCTCCAGCATATCAACAATGTCCGCGCGGACTATGATTGACAGCTCACTCGGGCTATGATTGACAGCTCGCTCGCTCACGAGCGAGGGCCGGTCTGTGTTGAAACGCTGCTGTCAATCAACAATCGTGGGAGGGGCGTCCGATTTAGTGACGTCACAAAATCGAATGGCTCAATTTGAGGCAGGGGAAAACAAATAAGGAGATAAAAAAAAAAAAAAACACTGGATGGATTTTTATCATTTTATGATGGTTGTGTACAGGCACTGCCAACACACATTTCAGTTCAATCAACTTGTAAAAGTGCATGTACCATTATATGACCCCTTTAAGTGAATAGAATACTGTTAATGAACGTCACCTGTGAGACGCACTGGTCTCGCATCTCTCACGGAGGAGCGGAAGCATAAAAAGAGGAGCGACGAGCTGAAGATCGAGAGACCGGTGCGTCTCACAGGTGACGTTCATTAACACTCTGATGTCGGCCGTGTGCCTGCTCGCCACAAATGATGTTTCTGAATTCTCAATAAAAGGCACAAAAAAAAATTGTTGTTGATTTATTTTTTTTGCCGTTCTCTTACGTCGGCCGCATCCTGGTCGCCACAAATGTTGTTTCTGTATTCTCAATAAAAGGCTAATTATTATAAAAAAAAATTGTTGATTTATTTGAAACTAGATATCATGTACAAAAAAAATATCGAGTATCGAATCGTATCGTATCGTGGGAAATTCTGAAGTATCGAAAATAATCGAATCGTTGGCTTAAGAAATCGGTATGGTATGGAATCGTCATTAAGGCTCCGATTTACACCCCTAGAATGCACTGATCATCCTGATCTAGTCCAACTGCTTTGCATTGTAGATATGTTAATTAGCAAGTTTTTGGGAGATTTTATTCCAGTTATTTCTTTTTTTAATTGGCAGTTTTATTATCTGACATTAGGACTTGTCCATCTTTTCAGTATAATGAAAGAAAATTGTCATTATTCACTCACCCTCATGTCATTTCAAACCTTTCTTTCCAAAGAAAGATATTTTGAAAAATGTTTAAGCTGTTTTTGTCTATAAAATAGATGTCGATGGGATCTAAAACAACATTGGGGTAAAAAAAAAACTGTAAAACCCTTTTTTCAAACCCTCTTCTGTGTTCTGCTTAAGAAAGAAAAAACATAAAGCTGAGTAAATGATGACAGAATCTTCATTTTGTGAAGTATCCCTTCAACGTAACATTTTACATAAATCTTTATTTAGCTGCTTGATAAACTGCACCAGCATCCTTCTTGCTCATCATAAACTTGTTTTGTCTTATTCCTGCTTTTGTTATGTCCCCAACTTGTCGCCCCCGCCACCCAAAACAAAGACAAGAAGAAGAGTCAATAAATATACTCTTTGGCAGAACTGTGTGCCTCATTCATTCATTCAACTGTGTGACACACATGATATTACACAATGGATACACACTTGTGATTATCTTGCTGGCTGTCTAGATACATTTTAGGCATTCTTTTTCAGCCATTAAACTAATTGATCTGATATCTAGTGCAAAATGCTTGAAAACTGTCTTTTCTATCTACTGCAAGATAGAGATGTTGAGGTTACAGTAATATGGGTCATTGTGTTTTTACAGACAATATAGGGAACTTGCTAAACTGATGTGTGCTCTACAGTCTTCATTGTCATGTGCATTTATACTGTAGCTTTTGCTTGATTGTTTCATCACAAAAGGAAAATTTCCTCCATAAACCTCAAACTAAAGTTCCTTTCCTTTCCCGTTGGCCAAATTGAGCCGTTTTCTGCTCTTTCTCCCCACTTCATAACCACAGCATTCCTCTTCTTTGGTAAAACAAGACATAATTCACTTGTGTGCATATCAATAAATAGTTTCCATCTGCTTGGCTGCACATACATCGCCCTTCATTATTTCCAGTGTATTGCATAGTAGGATTTTATGTGAAGTTTGTGTACATCATTGGCTCCTGTTTGTCACTATAAACAGCTGCTGAATCAAGTAGTCCTTAAAAGTTTATAATTTCTGTGCAACTTTATAATTTCTGTGCAACTAATAAGGATTGTTTTCAAACAAGTTTCCCAAATATTCAGGTAATTGTTACGATAGCACTACAGAGTCTGTGTTCACACTTTTCAGAGGAATTAATATACCAATTAATTACTTGTAGTTTTCTCTGCATAAAATAATCTGGGATAGACTTTACTTAGGGATAGTACATTTTGGGGTGTGTGTTTTATTTCTTTGAAAGATACTAATAATTTAATAATAATTATTGATGAAGGTGATACTAAAGACATTTATAATGTTACAAATTATTTCTATTTCAAGTAAATGGTTGTCCTTTTGAACGTTCTATTCATCCTATATTCTATTCATTCTATAATCCTATAAAACGTATCAGGGTTTACGCAAACAAAATACTGTTTAATGTCAATAAAAACTGTTTGAACATTAATAATAATAAGAACTGTTTTTTGAGCACCAAATCAGTGCATTAGAATAATTTCTGAAGGATCATGTGGCACTGAAAACTGGAGTAATAATGCTGAAAAATCACCTTTGCCATCACAGGGGGAAAAAATGAAAACATTAATATAGAAAAAAGGTTTTTAAATAAAAATATTTCACACACTGTAAAAAAATTTCCTGTTGTAAAATGCCCGTCTTGTACTATCTCTGAGAAGCATTACGTCATCACGTTGGAAAGGTCACGCGTGACGTAGTCGGAAGTACCGACCCAGTGTTTACAAGTTTGGAGTAGGAGGACCGTTCAAAGTTATTGTATGTTGAATGACACATATTTATATGTATTTGTGTCAGTTTATTGTTTAAAATGGTCCTTACGTGTGCATATCCTGGATGTTTAAAGATGTATTTTTTGATGTATTAAAGTCCCCGTGAACCGTAAGTTGCAAACGAGTTTTCTCCAGTGTTGTGACGTATTTCCGAGAGAAACGGAATAATAAATGAGGCAAAATAGTGGACGTGGCTTTTTTTCCAACTAGCACCTGATTGGATCTAGAAAAGTAGGTGTTTTCATTCCCCCTGTCTACTGTCAGTTGGAGGGGCGTGATTACGGATGTTAAGCAGACAGCCAAACCGTCAAACCTACGTCATCAGGGAAGGTCCTCCAATGCAGAGGGGAGGGGAAATTTCAGATTTTGATTAAAGATTACAAAGCCAAAAAATTTTTTTGTGTGGATTGACTTGCATGGATGAATTGTTCACCACAAAACGATCAATTTAGGCAAACAAAGTAAGTATGGTCAATTTTGAATTCATGGGGACTTTAATGCCTAAAACAATACACAAATAATAACAGATAACAACAGAATACAAAAACAACACAAAACAAAAACAATGGGGGGAATAATATAAATTAAACATATTGACAAATTATGAGAATTACATGAATGTTTAACGATGTCACTCATGACCTTTCCAACGTGATGACGTAATCCGCGGGACATCTCAGAGATGGTACAAGACGGGCATTTGTGGTTAAAAAGTATATAATTTTTATTTTATTTTAGAAAATGACCGATCATTTCGCTAGATAAGACCATTATTTCTCAGCTGGGATCGTGTTGAGCATTTGAAGCTGCATTGAGACTGACATTTGGACCTTCAAACCGTTGGTTGCCATTGAAGTCCATTATATGGATAAAAATCCTGGAATGTTTTCCTCAACCTTAATTTCTTTTCGACTGAAGAAAGAAAGACATGGACATCTTGGATGACATGGGGACAGTGTTGTAATGTAACGGAGTACAAATACTTCGTTACTGTACTTAAGTAGAAATTTCACGTATCTATACTTTACTTCGCTATTTAAATTTGTCAACTTTCACTTTTACTCCACTACATTTCCTAGATAAAATGTATACTTTTACTCCGTTATATTTCCACGAAGAATCTTCGTTACTCGTTACTATACAATAAAAATAAGAAGAAATGTGTGCGACTGCAATAAGGGAGGTTTGGCGAATCACTGCTCCTAGATTGCACTACGCACGCTCTGCACGCTCTATTTCAGCGTAATGCTCGTTTGTTGCCAAAGGAGGAGGAAGCACAACTGAAACCGCCATGGAAGCACCTATTGGAGGACCGGGGGGAAACTCCTTTTCCTTGATTTACTGAAGCCTATGTGTGAAACGCATTTGCAGCTGCACAGCTAGCACATTGAGCGTCTAGCTCGCTCATCGGCTGTGCTGCGGCAACTGCATATCCAATGGCGCGGGCGCCTCTGACGTGCGACCAATGAGCTAGCCCCACGTCATTACACGTCAGAGCCTGCTAAGGGGGCGTGGCCTTAGCCTATAATAGTCCCCTGAATTCGCCATTATAGCAGGTTTAACCTATGGGTTTAACGACTGAAGCGACAACTCGCCAGGTTAGTGCGGCCGGCTACGCAATACTCGTTCCCTCTCTCCTTTCGAACGGCCACAATAAAAGTTCACAATCAAAGTTCTAACCGCTTGCTTTAAAAAAAAAAGTAAACTTTTTACTTTTACTTCAAATACTTAAGTACATTAAATATCAGAAAATTACTTTTGATACTTAAGTACAGTATATATCAGATACTTTAAGACTTTTACTTAAGTAATATTCTAAAAGGTAACTTTCACTTCTACCAAAGTCTTTTTCTAGGACGATACTTGTACTTTTACTCAAGTATTGCTTTCTAGTACTTTATACAACACTGCATGGGGATGAGTAAATTATCAGGAAATGTTTAAGTGAACTAATCCTTTAAAACATTATGCTTTTATTAAAGCTAATAATATATCAAATACATTCATTAAATAACACTCTTTCTATTTCACCAGCCAGAATGGGCTGAACAGAACACCATGCTGTGACTTAACATGAGCATCTGGTTGTAGAACAATGCTGTGACTTCAGGTTTTTTATAAGGATTCACAGTTCCTGCCTTTTCTGCACAAACTTCCCTGTGTTTTGGATACCACCTTCACCTGGTTAGCCTTTCTCCCCCATCTCAAGAGTTAACACTGTTTTGTTTAGTTTAGTTTAGTTTAGTTTATTTATTTATATAGCACTGTTAAAACGCAACCAAGGTTGAACCAAAGTGTTTTACATAGAAATTCTATAAAAAGATAAAAGTATATAAGAAAGGATATACGAGTAACACTGATGAGCCTAAAAGGCAATAGTAGAGAAATATATGATATTAGTTGAGGTAAGATTAATTGCATTTAAGACAGATACGATCCTCATGTCGTTCCAAACCCGTAAGACCTTTGTTCATCTTCGGAACACAAATTAAGATATTTTTGATGAAATCCGAGGGCTTTCTGAACCATTCATTTAGTAGCAACATAATTGCAACTTTCAAGGCACAGAAAGGTCATAAAGACATTATTAAAACAGTCCACCTGAATACAGTGGTTCAACCTTAATGTAATAAAGCGATGAGGATACTTTTTCTAGGTAAAAACAAACAAAAATAACGACTATTAAACCATCTCTTCCCTTCCACACCATTCTTCTACGCTATTCTGAGTTCTACGTCAGAATCCTGGCTCACTATTGGCCGGATCCTGTGTCAGCATCACACACATGTGTCCCGGTGATCACGTGAACATCATCGGCAAATCATGAGCCGGCATTCTGACGAGGAACTGGGAAGTGCTGTACTGTGTTTACTACACGAATAGTGTTGAAGAATGACATTGGAAGGGAAGAGATTGTTGAATAAAGTCATTATTTTTGTTTGTTTTTGGGCACAAAAAGTATCCTTCTCGCTTCATAACATTAAGGTTGAACCACTGTAGTCACATGGACTATTTTAATGATGTCTTTACTACCTTTCTGGGCCTTGAAAGTTGCAATTACGTTGCTGCCAATGAATGGTTCGAAAGCTCTAAGATTTCATCAAAAATATCTTTATTTGTGTTCCAAAGATGAACGAAGGTCTTACGGGTTTGGAACAACATGAGGGTGAGTAATTAATGACTTAATTTTTATTTTTGGGTGAACAAACCCTTTAAGACACACCTTATAGTAAATGACAATTTTACATTCCTGAATAGAGCTGGGAAGATGGGCAAGATATCCAAATAATGATATTTAATGACCAGCAGAGGATTTACCTTTAAACAAAATTCAAAGTCCTTGAAGCTTCCTCTAAGTGTTGTAAGTTGAACACATAGTAGGTGGCAAGATGTCAAACCCTGTGATGAAGCTTTGCTGGATGCCTTCACAGATGATGTGGCTTTCAATACTGAACACAACAAATACAGTTAATGAAAAATAAAGATCTCTAAAGAAATATATTAATTAGACGGTTTGTTCAATACTGTTTTATATGTTCGGTAACACTTTATTTTAAGGTGTCATTGTTACAGTGTAATTATATATTTAAGTACTGTGTAACGTTAATGTGCAATGTGTAAAAATGTATTATTGAGTATTGAGTAAAATGTAAAAATGATCATCTATTAACAGAAATGCAATATGACATCCATAACTATGTTTTCAGTGGTGTATAAAGAACTTACTTAATAAACCGTAATGTTTTTATTACCTTAGAATGAGACATTTGTATCTACATAATCGCGGGCACCCCCTTCTATGAAGGTCGACATATTGTGACGTCAAGTTTCTACCGTAGCCGACAGCGAACAAACAGGGTTACAGGGCGCGTTTTGTCACTACCTCGAAAAAGAGAAGCAGCAGAAAGCTAGAAGCTAGCCATAAACATCGTGAGTAGTGACTTTTCCCTTGTCAGTGGTGTAAAATAGTTGGATTGTGTCATGTATTAACTTAGTTCTTCTCCCTCGCTGTGTTATGGCTTTGCTATGCGGGGAGAAATGTGCTGGTTACGTTCGTGAGACAGCTGATTAGTACTCTTGTCATTGACCGTAAAACAGTATGTTACTGGAATCACCAACCCGTCGATCTTGGAAGCATTTTAAGTCGATCGTGAAGAGTTTTCAAAATCAGAGAAAAAAAGCCTATTGTGTGTAGTAAATGGTGTCTAGGGGATGCGGAGGCGCGCGCGCTGTTACAATCATGTCATTTTTGCCGCGCGTCGAGTTTAAACAAGGCTTTACGCTTTAACCCTCAGGTGCCCCCCTCGTTGCGGAGTCACACTTGTTATCTTCCCGGTCAGAAGTGACCGGACACCTAAAAATTAAACTTTCTCCATCCCATTAAAACCAATGCAATTTATTTTTGTTCAATAATATTTTTTCTTTTTAATTTTGTATTTTGAGACAATTTGATGTTACTTATTAATATTTATGCAATATTCATGGTAAATGTTTGCCATTGAAAACAATAACATTTTTTTTTTCCTAATTTATAAAAATATTTCTTCAATTATTGCAGTATTTCAGATTAATATAGAGACCTGACCTTTTAAATCCAATTTTTGAAGTCAGATTAGCGCCATCTGTTGAGAGAAATTAAAATAAAACATGTCGTTTCATAGTGTAACCACTAGATGCCTGTATAGCTCTCTATGGAGAGGCTTGTGAATTCTCTAATAGTTTTTGGACAAAATTACTTACTTTTAAGATGTGGATTTGAATGTGTGTTTTTTTTTTAATTCTCAAATAATATTTTTTGCCATGGTTTATAATTTTTTTTTAAATAAATTTGATGTAAAGTGTACACGTTTTTGCATTATTACTACAGTCAAACCTGAATACAGGGAAAGCATTTTGTTACAGGTAACATTACAATTCAATAAAAAAAATACAAAAATAAACAGTAATGCTTTTTCACAGCTTATTACTATTTATATTATTATTATTATTATTATTATTATTTTAAAACATTAATTTAATATGTATTTAATATTATTATTTTAATAATTATTATATTATATATTATATATATATATATATATATATATATATATATATATATATATATATATATATATATATATATTTTAATTATAATTATGTTATGTTTTTCACTATTGATGTTTTTTTTTCCATTGTGGCCGATTTGTAGAGAATTTGTGTTTGTCAATTTCCCATTCATTTCCTATGGTCGGTCAATTCATTGGTGTGTATGTGTATAAAAAGTGTGTGTGTGTGTGTGGGTGAGTGTGTCTGTTTTGCACTCTTGGTGTTTTAGAGTGTCACCCCTTCATTGTTGAGCACTTTTTCTGCATCGTGGCCAATTTGTAGCTTGTTCTCACAAAAATTCTCAGAATTTTCAGACTGGACGTTCTTATAACCTAAAGAATTTTTGTGTTTTTGAATTCTGAAAGAATTCTCAGAATTTTTGTGTTTTTGTCAATTTCCCATTCATTTCCTATGGTCGGTCATGTTTGACAGAAGAGCAAAAGTGTGACTCATTTTTTTATGACCACTTAAAGGGTTAGTTCACCCAAAAATGAAAATTAAGTCATTAATTACTCACCCCCATGCCATTCATTTTTAGGACTTCAAGAGATTTCCACGACGCGCACGCGCGAGAACTTAACTGAAGTAGTTGAAGGAGATCGCAATTCTCACGCATGCGTCGTGGAAATCTCTTGAAGGCTCGTTTCAGGCCTACAAGGAAGAAAAGGAATAGTCGAATAAAGTCGTTATTTTTGTTTGTTTTTTTCGCACAAAAAGTATTCTCGTCGCTTGATAAACTTATAGTTGAGCCACTGTTGTGACATGAAATATTTAAACATTTTCTTCATTGACTTTCTGGGACGTCAGGATTCATTCCCTTAGGGAGCCTATGGAGGAGTGATCCAGCTGTCACATTTAATCATAAATATCTTCATTTGTGTTCCGAAGACGAACGAAGGTCTTACGGGGTTGGTACAGCATGGGGGTGAGTAATTAATGACTTAATTTTCATTTTTGGGTGAACTAACCCTTTAAACTGCTCGAATCATGACCTCAATTTTTTGTGTGTTCACATACCTATTGCCACAAAAGTCACCAAGTTTCGTAATTTTCTGATGAAGCTGTGATTTTTAAATATTCAAAACAGATTTCTTTAATCACAATTTATTGGTGTTTTTGTGAATAAAAGTGTGTGTGTGTGTGGGTGGGTATGTCTGTTTTGCACTCTTGATGTTTTAGAGTGTCACCCCTTCAATGCTGAGCACTTTTTTTCTGCATCGTGGCCGATTTGTAGATTGTACACACAAAAATTCTTAAAGTTTTTGTGTTTTTGTCAATTTCCCATTAATTTCCTATGGTCGGTCATTTTTGACCAAAGAGCACAAGTGTGACTATTTTTTTTTACGACCACTTAGCCTGCTCGGATCATGACCTAAAATTTTTTGTGTGTTCACATACCCAATGCCATAAAAGTCACCGCAAGTTTCGTAACATTCCGATGAAGCTGTGATTTTTAAAAATTTAAAACAGAAACATTTTCGGTCAGAAATGACAGAAGAGCACCTGAGGGTTAACCAGCTCAGCCACAGTAACAGCGCATATTAGACAGCTAAACTTTTACTACCCTGTTAGAAAAAATATATAGTTGCATAGTTTCATGTGGTTCTTCTCCCTCGCTGTATTATGGGTTTGCTATGTGGGGAGAAATGTGCTGGTTACATTTGTGAGACAATCAGCTGATTACTATTATTATATTATATATTAAGACCCTTGATCCTCACCTGACTATGGGTTTGTAAACTTTATCCATGATGTGGTTTATAATGGACTGTGGTACAGAAACAGTGACAATTAGGGATGCACCGAAATGAAAATTCTTGGCCAAAACCGAAAAAGAGGAAACCAAGGCCGAAAACCGTAACACCGAAAGAAATTATGCCAATTATTAGTATCATTGCATTTATGGCTATGACTGTGTACAAACTTTACAAAAATCAAGGCAATGCAATTGCATAAATTAATATAACATTTTCAAAGAATAAATCAATTACAAATTATGCAAATATTTATTTATTTAGCACAATGCACAGTATAAAATAAAATTCAAACTTAAATGTTTAACTTGACCCGACTCATGTGTACATTAAATAATAATCTACTGGCCTGCAGAAAGGTTTTAAAATTAAATGTTCTCTAAAACAAAGCCGAGCACGAACTTCTCATCACACCAGCACCCAGTTTGCACGTCTAAATTAGTTGCTTACATTTTAAAAAAATGAGCATACAATAGCATAAAAAGCATTTTTAATGAACAAAGGTCCATGTTTAATACAAATGTACACGAAACTTAATGAAATATGTTTAGTGAAATTAGAAAATAATTAAGAGAGCGTTAATTTAGTTGTATACATACATGTTCCCATGTACATATTTTTTTGTAATGTCACAACTAATAATCCCAGGGTTTACAAGATTATTTTTGTATTGGTGGTGGTATACTAAAAAATAAACATTGTCACGTGTTTATGATATCTTTCTTCTTCTCACCTATTCCTTATGGTTAGAGGACAGTTACTTGAGTCGCTCCCTGTCGTTTCAAAGAATAGTACAACGGCGAGCGCGTCAAGTATAAACGCCTCGACCGTTTGGAGAGGTGCGCGCACTGTCTGTGGCGAAAGTATAAACAAGGCTTCCTCGCGGGTTAAGATATATATATAATACTGAAATACGTCCACAACGCAGACACGTTGCTTCAGACAAGCATGTGCAGATCGCGGTTTCTGTTTGCGTCATCACAACATTTCGGCCGTATTGTTTCGGTGATAGAAGTCTTTCGGCCGAAAATTTTCGGTGGCCGAATATTCGGTGCATCCCTAGTGACAATGTTACACACTCTTGGCTTACTCTGGCTATTCTCTGCTGTGTCAGACGACGATATGTTTGTCCCATTTTAGCCACCGTAGATTCTTCGAAAGGAAGGTGAGCAGTGGGCTGAGCCCTTCTTGCAACTCGCAACCGAACCGCTAGATGCCGCTAAAAAATACACACTGCACCTTTAAGTAACTACATGTACTTACTATAGGGTTGGGGTAGGATTAGGATTTGGTTGGGGGTTAGTTGCATGTAATTATGCATAATTTACTGTTATTACTATGGTAAGTACATCATGTAACACATACAAAGACACTGTAAAATAAAGTGTTACCATATGTTCTATACTCCATGCCTTGCTTATCTGACACTTACCCAGTATCAGTATCAGTTGTGGACTGCAGGGTGGGCTCAATCTGACCTGCTTGCAGTGGCAGACATCTGTAGAACATTAACAATGGTATACAATTTAAGAATGAAATTGTGCATACAGTCATTGCAAGCATAAAAAAATAACACTAAACAAAACTTACAACAGTAAAAAAAAAAAAAAAATCTGAGTTTGCATGAAACTATGAAAAACTACGAGTTCGCGTGTGAGACATATATGCAAAGTGTGTTGTTAAAGGTCTTAGGACATATGTTGCAAGTTATCCTTTTTATTCTGCAGCCTACAGACCTTAACAGCAAAATAATCTTACTAGTCCAACACAATATTGAAGGTCTCTCACAGAATAATAAATTACAGCAAAACAGAGACAACCAGTAACTGTGAGCTACATAACTTTAGTAGGCCTACACATTTCTATAAATCACACAACAAATGGTCAAATAAAGCCCAGTCCCTCACGTAGATTTTTACAACAAATCAAGATGATCACATGCCTCATACATTTGATTATTGCAAATAAATGCTAACGAACAGCTAGCTCACATAGTTTGCCGATTTGTTTAACGTTCAGCCCCGTGGGTATACAATTCAGATAAATCGGATTGTTATTGGTAACGTGGTTCATTAAAAATATATACAATTTTGTGAATAACACAGGGTAACACTGACTTTTATAAGATCAAAATTACCTTAGCAAGGAGGAAAGGAACAGATTATGTTACGTAGAAACGAGGACACAAGATGCAAGTAAAAAGGCTCTTTATTTATAGTGTAAAGATGATGATGATGATGATGTATAGTCCAGGTATGCAGGCGTGGCGCAGGGACTTCGATGGTCAGACACAGAGTGAAGGATGAAGTGCTGGATGCTCTGAAGAGTGATGACGTAGTCCAGACACGAAACGAAATCCAACACGACGAAAACTGGAACACAGGAACTCGAGATGGGACACGAAGCACAGGAACAGGCACAGGGAACACGAAGACTTCATACAACGATCTGACAATGGGAATGAGTAATTGGTAAGTATTTATAGGAGATGAGTGGCAGCTGGTACTGGTGAGCGATCGCAGCTGGCTACTGATCAACTGATGATCCGGACACACCCACTCACACACATGTAAACAACAAAGCACGAGACTAGAGAGAGACACTGGATCCATATACCGTGACAGTACCCCTCCCCCTAGGAACGCCTCCTGGCGTTCCCAGGACTCCTTACCTGTCGATTGTAATCATCGATAAGGGAGTGATCCAGAATGTCTCTAGCAGGTACCCAACTTCTCTCCTCAGGACCGTAACCTTCCCAGTCCACAAAGTACTGGAATCCACGCCCCCTCCGCCTTGAGTCCAGCACACGATTGACCGAATAAGTTGGTTCCCCATCTACGAGTCGCGGCGGGGGAGGAACCGGGATAGGCGGATTAATGCGAGAATGAAATACGGGTTTAATTTTGGATACATGAAAGACGGGGTGAATTCTCCTGTACACCGGAGGAAGGTTGAGGCGGACTGCCACCGGGCTAATGATCTTGGTGACAGTGAACGGGCCAATGAATTTGGGAGCAAGTTTATTAGACACGGAGCGGAGAGGAATGTTCTTGGTAGAAAGCCACACTTTTTGACCAACGACGTATACGGGAGGCCTAGACCGGTGGCGATCAGCTTTGGCCTTGGTGCGCAACCCCACTTGGAGAAGAGTCTCACGGGCTCTAGTCCAAGTGCGGTGACACCTCTGGACGAAGGCGTGAGCAGAGGGGACCGCGACCTCGGATTCCAGACTAGGAAAAATTGGTGGCTGGTAACCTACGCTACACTCAAACGGAGATAAGCCCGTGGATGACACTGGCAACGTGTTGTGGGCGTACTCCACCATAGAAAGTTGTTGACTCGATGAGGAAGGGTTCTTGGAAACCAAACATCGTAACGTTCTCTCCAAATCTTGGTTGGCTCTCTCAGTTTGGCCATTGCCATGGGGGTGGAACCCTGAGGACAAACTGACAGTCGCCCCCAGAAGCTTACAAAATTCTCGCCAAAATTTGGACACAAACTGGGGTCCCCTGTCAGAAACCACGTCTGTCGGGAGGCCATGTAACCGAAAGACGTGGTCAACGACAATCACCGCTGTCTCCTTGGCTGAGGGTAATTTGGGCAAGGGAATGAAATGAGCCGCCTTCGAGAACCGGTCCACTACGGTCAAAACTACCGTATGACCCTGGGAGGGCGGTAACAAAATCTAGAGCGATATGGGACCAGGGTCTCGAAGGGACTGGCAGCGGTTGGAGTAACCCATCTGGGGGTCGATTGGAAGTCTTACCAGTGGCACAAACTGAGCAAGCCAAAACAAAACTGTGAATGTCACGAGCCATGAGAGGCCACCAGAACCGTTGTTTGACTAAAAACCTAGTGCGATTAACTCCTGGATGACAAGCCACATTGGAAGAATGCCCCCACTGAATGACGCTGGACCTCAAACCCTCAGGCACAAATAAACGATTCGGTGGGCAACCGACCGGGGGCGTTACCCCTTCTAAGGCCTTCCTGACCTTCGATTCGACCTCCCATACGAGTGTGGAGATGAATAGGGTCTCTGGTAAAATGCAGTCGGGAGTAGACGGGCGTTCGGAAAGATCAAAAATGCGCGATAAAGAATCGGGTTTGATGTTCTTAGAACCCGGGCGGTACGAGAGAGTAAAATCAAAACGACCGAAAAAAAGTGCCCACCGAGCCTGCCTGGAGTTCAACCTTTTAGCAGTCCGAATGTATTCTAAGTTCTTGTGGTCGGTCCAAACGATAAAAGGTACCCCCGACCCTTCTAACCAGTGACGCCACTCCTCCAATGCTAACAACTCTCTGTTTCCAATGTCATAATTGCGTTCGGCAGGGGACAGACGGTGAGAAAAAAAACGCGCAAGGATGCGTCTTGTCGTCTGAAAGAGAACGCTGGGATAACACTGCTCCTACCCCCACCTCTGACGCGTCGACCTCCACCACGAACTGACGTGATGGATCAGGGGTTATCAGAATGGGGGCTGAAACGAAGCAACCCTTCAATTTGGCAAACGCAGCCTCGGCTGCGTCTGACCACCTGAACGTCGTTCTGAGGGAGGTCAAAGCGGTCAGAGGTGCGGCTAGTTGGCTGAATTTGCGAATAAAACATCTGTAGAAATTGGCGAACCCCAGAAATCTCAGTAGGGCCTTACGAGACTCTGGACTTGGCCACTCTACCACAGCCTTGATCTTCTCAGGATCCATGCGCATTCCCTCAACCGACACGATGTATCCTAGGAATGGGACAGACTGTGGATGAAAATCGAATTTCTCCGCCTTGACAAAAAGCCCATTCTCTAACAACCTCTGAAGCACTCGTCGGACGTGCTGCACGTGTTCCTGGAGAGAAGAAGAAAAAATCAATATGTCGTCCAGGTAGACATAAATGAACTGATCTATCATATCTCGCAGCACGTCATTGACGAGTGCCTGGAAGACCGCTGGACTGTTGGAAAGCCCGAAAGGCATAACCAAATATTCAAAGTGTCCCCTGGGGGTGTTAAACGCGGTCTTCCACTCATCCCCCTCCCTGATGCGGACCAAATGATAGGCATTACGTAAATCCAATTTTGTGAAGATGGTCGCTCCCTGCAACCTCTCGAAGGCTGAAGACATCAACGGCAAAGGATAAGTATTCTTTACCGTGATGTTGTTCAACCCCCGGTAGTCAATACAAGGTCGCAGAGACCCGTCCTTCTTCCCCACAAAAAAGAACCCCGCCCCTGCTGGAGAAGAGGAAGGGCGGATGAACCCTGTTGCTAGAGAATCAGAAATATATTTCTCCATAGCCTCCCTCTCAGGTGTAGAGAGCGAATATAACTTGCCCTTGGGCGGAGCCGTACCTGGTAATAAGTCTATGGCACAGTCATAGGGACGATGCGGAGGGAGAGAAGCAGCCCGAGACTTACTGAACACCTCCTTCAGGTCCAGATACTCCGCGGGCACGTTAGATAGATCCACTGCCTCCTCCTGCAACACAGGGACAGAAACAGACGGACAGGCAGACACTAGACAAGACTTATGACACTGATTACTCCATGAAGACACAGACTTGAGCTGCCAGTCCACTTTAGGGTTGTGCCGGATGAGCCAAGGGTGACCGAGGAAAATGGGTGCAAGGGGGGTGTTCAAGATATAGAACGAGATGGTCTCGGTGTGGTTGCCTGATGTGGTGAGGGTGATGTCTTCTGTGGCAAACGTGATGTTGGGAAGTGTCTGTCCATTAAGTGCGTGTACAGCAATCTGATGTGTGAGGGTCTTGAGGGGAATCTTGAATTGACGTGCAAATGAGTGATCCATGAAGTTACCTTCTGCTTCGGAGTCCAAGAGTGCTCGACAGTCGTGAGTGAGTGTTGACCATCTCAGTCTTACCGGAAGGAGGGTAGATGTTGATGAGGTCTTCTCGGCGGAGATCCCACCCGATAGTAGCCTCATACTTACTATCGGGCTTGCCCTTTTACCGGACAGTTGTAAGCAACGTGTCCGGTTCCACCACAGTACAGGCAAAGGCCCTGGGACCTCCGCCTTTCCCTCTCCTCCCGGGAAAGCCGAGCTCGACCCACCTGCATGGGCTCGTGATCGTCGACAGGACTGACCGCGTCCCCGCCTCCAACTCGTGGCCCCTCGGCTCCTGCCAGAGGGCGTCTACTCATAGCGTGGCCACCAACTCGGGACAGTCGGGCAACAACTCTGAGAGCTAAAGCGATGAGTTCATTGAGAGACTGGGGCAGGTCCAAAGTAGGCATGTGCCGGTATCAAATTTTCGTGCTGCGATTAATTGAATGAGCTTTTATCACGGTATACGGTATTATCACGATATTTTAATTGCTCAAGAGAAACAGATGGATTGCGGGTATCTAAAAAAACATCTTGCATCACAATGTGTAAATGTGATTTTCAAAACATGGTAACTAAACAGAATTTTATTAAGTTTAGTGACAACGTGTTACAATGTTTACATGGTACAATGACTGTTTGGTTACTGTTTGTATTATTCAAATAAATTATTGTATTTGATTTTAATCTTAATTCAATATTGACTCATTTGGATAAATATTAGGTAGGCTACAGTCTGCATGTTAATTTTTCTCAAGAAAAAAAATATATCTCACATAATGCTGTAAACAGAGAGAAATTAAATATAATGCAGTTTTCATTATAATAACAATTATGTAAGGACAAGTAAACATAATATGTAATAAAGTGCACATATTTAGCAAAATGACAATTTTTTTTCTAGTCAACTAAAGTGCTGGTCATTAAATGGATTTCCTGAGGTAGGCTAAATGTAACGTTCTGTGACATAACTGTTCTCCTGCAGTTTTATTGATCTCTTTCCGTGAAAAACACTGATTGATCGACATTTTGTATGAGGCATAAACCTTAAGGTAAGTTGTACTGTATCTTTAAATAAAAAGTAACAGATGATCGGTTTACTTGAACTGAGGCGCAGCAATCTGTCACAATGGACAGAACCTTTTTTTTCATATCAAAAGTAACTTGCTCTGTCTAGTCTGTCGGTGTCAGTGTCCTCTTTGCTCCGCGATTTTTCTCTGCGTGAGAGCGTGTGAAAAGTGTCAATTCCGTAAAGCGGCTTTCAGACAGAACGCGATTTGCTATTTTGCAAATAAAAAGTTGAACTATTTTTAACTTTGACCCCGGCGTGCTTTGGTCGACGCAGCAACAAAACGTCCCCGCGAGTATTCTGCGTCCTGTCTGAAAGGCGCTTGAGTCTCAAGTTGAATGCGTGAGAGTTGGCAGCCCTGCGGGGGGTAAATCGTCGGCAGCGTTCCTCCTTCCGCCATGCTTCTACTCCGTGTGATGATTGTTTACATTAGACTAGAGTGCGCTCTGCGCCGCGTGCACACAGTGCTTATACATGTGGGGATTGTTTACATCAGAGTGCGCACGTGTTTTGCGGAGCATATACGCAGTGTTTAAGCGGTTGATAGAAAATTAGCTAATGCGTGTTCTAAAAGTCTAAATTCAAATCTATTCTTTTTCACGGTATTTTGAAGTGGCCGCGATAACAATATCGTGCATATTCATTACCGCAATTTATCGCATTACCGAATACCGGCACATGTCTAGTCCAAAGCGTAGATTTCTCTTCGGACGCGGTCAGCCAGCCCATGCAGGAACATGTCCCACTGCGCCTCCTTGTTCCATTTGCTCTCCGCTGCAAGGGTCCGGAACTCGACTGAATAGTCCGACACAGACCTTTCTCCTTGACGTAACTCAGCCAGCATTCTTGCAGCTTCTCTTCCGCCGGCCGTCCAGTCTAAAACTCTTTTCATCTCAGCGGAGAGCTCCTGGAACGAGGTGCAGCATGGATCGTCGTTTTCCCACACCACCGTTCCCCATAACGCCGCTTTCCCAGTCAGGAGGGTGAGCACAAAGGCGACCTTGGAACGCTCAGTCCGGAAAGTCTGAGGCTGGAGCGAAAAATGCATGGAGCACAGGGTTAAAAAGGCTCGGCAAAATTTTGGATCACCTGAATAATGCTCTGGGGCGTGGCTCCGACTGGGTTGGGCTCTCCGATGGTGTGGGGGGAACAGCCGGTGTGGGCGGCGCAGTGGGAGCTCGTAGCTGTTGGATCTGCTGGGTGAGCTCGGACACCTGCGCCACTAACGCCTGAACAGCGCGACCAGTATCATTTAAATTCTTCTCTTGAATGTCCAGACGAGCCATACTGTTCTTAAGTAAAAAGGCTCTTTATTTATAGTGTAAAGATGATGATGATGATGTATAGTCCAGGTATGCAGGCGTGGCGCAGGGACTTCAATGGTCAGACACAGAGTGAAGGATGAAGTGCTGGGTGCTCTGAAGAGTGATGACGTAGTCCAGACACGAAACGAAATCCAACACGACGAAAACTGGAACACGAGACGGGACACAAAGCACAGGAACAGGCATAGGGAACACGAAGACTTCATACAACAATCTGACAATGGGAATGAGAAATTGGTAAGTATTTATAGGAGATGAGATGAGTGGCAGCTGGTACTGGTGAGTGATCGCAGCTGGCTACTGATCAACTGATGATCCGGACACACCCACTCACACACTCGCACACATGTAAACAACAAAGCACGAGACTAGAGAGACACTGGATCCATATACCGTGACAGATTATGCGTCGTCCACTTCGGTGCTGGCCGGCAGGATCACCGTCAAGGCCAAAATCTTCTCCTTTAATTATGCTTCGTATTCTTTCTTCTCTTTAATAAAATAGATCTGCAATTTTAAACCTATAGACTTTAGGCCTGTTGACTGTTAATGGGACTTGATTTTCCTCAGATGAGTTAGTAGCGTGCTGCAACAGTGTGGGCAGTGGCACGCCTGTCAAAACGATAAAATACTGTATCATACCAAAGACTAAACAGTAGCTTGCTGTTAATGGTTTGTTCATGAAAGTTATTGTCATTTACAGTATTCAGCTGTAGTTACGAAGAATGGTAAATTACTGTACAAAATTTCCTGTTATTTTACAGCATTTTTTTACAGTGCAATATTACAGTTTTTACTGTATTTTGGATCAAATAAATGTGGGCATAACAGATTTCTTCAAACACATTTAAAAATCTTACCGACCACAAACTTTAACAGCCCGAGTCCTTTATAATTTAAAACGTTTATCATAGACAGGAATAGTTTTCATGATCTAAAACATAACTAATCCTCATAATTAGTTAATCCATTTGCCATTTTACACTGTAAAAAGTGATCAGTTGACAACTTAAAAAAAGTTAAGAAACCCATTGCCTTAATTTAGTAAATAAACTTAATGCATAATTTAAAAAAAAAATAAGTAGGCCTAATGTGGAGCTGTCAAGTTCACATAGCTTTTTTTTTTCAATTACACGTCAAGTTTATTTACTTAATTTTAAGGCAATGGGTTTCCTCCCTTTTTTAAAGTTAAATCAACTGATCACTTTTTACAGTGTATCTAAATAGGTAATTGAAAGCATTTAAAAATCCTTTCTTCTTTTATTCACCATTTGCTGTTGCACTAGACAGCATTTCCATTAGATTGCGCAAATGAACCCCAAGTGAGAGAGATGGACCAGAAAGCTGAGCCTTTCGTAATTTGTACATTTTGTCTAGTCACGACTTCTTCCCAAGCCCACGGTATGCTAACCTCTAGTGTTTGGAGACCTTTGGTCCAAGTGCTCATTTAGGTTGAGGCCTGGCTGGGTGCAACATGTCCCGAGCTGAAATGGAGTGTTTGTCTTTTCTCCCCTTATCTTCCATCCTGCTGTCTGTGGACTACGGAGGCATTCATCACTGCAGGGCAGCAGTATTTACTAGCCTTCCCTCTCTTTATTAATCTCTCCCAGCTGCCCGTGCCTCGTCGCTACACGGCTCGCTCGCACTAAACACCTTCAGGGGCGACCGGCATCTCCAACATGTGGGCCGGAAACATGCCTTTTAATCCAGCAAACCACAAATAAACCCCATTAAAGAAAGGAAAGGGTTGTTTTAATTTTTTTTCTTCTTCTAAAAGATAGATTTACATGGAGCATTTTTTTTTAAATTGTTGTGTTTACTGCGCTCATTTCAAGGCTTTTATAGTGAAAGGCGACTCCGTCTCTTGGATGAGACTGATGGTAAAGGCTGCTAACTAGCCCCTAATGATCAGTCAAAGCAGTTGGATGCCCTGTGGACTGAAATAACTGTTTTCTCATCTCTTTAAGCAGAGCTGTATATAATCTGCTGGCGCTTTCATGTTAATTAATCCTTTGTGGCTCTCTTTCAGCATTTAGTGCCAACGAGCAGAATACCGAATGTTTTACTGAAGTCTGGAGATTCTTCTCATTTCTCGCTCGCTCTCTCCCTCCACACACGCACGGCCTCCCTCCAGTCTCCTGCTCTCTTCGCATGGCAAGAGTCCCACACTCACAATCAGCTCAGACTCTTTGCTTGTTTTACTGGGCTCCCCCCGCCACCGCCTCCTTCTTTCCTTTCCCTCTCTTCCTTCCTTTCCCAGAAATGACACTGTCAGATTTTGAAACATCTCTTTCTCTGTTGGCACTTGCTTTGCGTTTCCTCTGTGTCTATCTGTTTCTCTTTCGAGAGGACCACACAGAGGGATGACATGCATGAGGTTCGTCCGTACTGGGTGGCCTGAAAGCCTGGAAAACACGGGGTGACAGGATCGGTCTTCAATCAGCGCGAGAAGTAATGCGTGAGGACAGTGCAAAACCAGTCTCCTGGAGACCCTGGGAGGAAAAACGAAAACCTGGATAATTGCTGTGCAAAGTAGCAGATATGCTTTAGGTCTTTGGCAGTGTCCAAGGCTGAATCTCCTCGAACACCCTGTCTGATGCACCTCAAATGCTTTATCCTTCACATTATGTGCTGAAAGCCATTCTGAATTGTCAGACCTCATGTTGATTCAGTCTTATCTCAGGGGACAGGGAGACTATTCTCATTCAAATGAAGCCATCGTCATCCCCTAGGAGGCTAGTCAGTGCACTAGCTGTTATTTTATAAGCCTTAGTTCCTCCAGCATCCAAAACATGTAAGTATTGTCCGGCACAGCGGCTACAGTGAGGATACACAAAAGCTGGAGGCTGCATGGAAAAAAGTAAAGTTTCATGAAAAAGTATGGCACATTGTTTTGCTAGGATTTGCAGTCCTCTATAGAGCTGCCATTGAAAATACACACAATTTCCTGTTTTGATTGGATTTTGCTGCGATTCTCAATTTGTTCTGCTGTACCAGGCAGTATAAGTGATACTTAGTTGATTATTCGGAATATCGGTTTCATCTCATTGGCATGATCGGAGTGTATTAGGTCATACTAAATTCTGGTTGGAGTTCCTCAGTTGTGATCACTTCCTCATGGAATTCTATTTCAACAGTGTTAAAAGTTGTTTTTGTTTCTCTTAAATCCCCAACTTCTAAAAGTTGTGATATTTAGGTCTATGTGTAGTTATGATTACTGCAGGGGGCAAAATTGAATTGAAGAAGTGGATTCCTTTCAACGCATGAGTTGCATTTGAGTTTAATTGGTCACACCTCCTAGGAAGTTGAATTGGAATTACAGAAAGTGTGATTTACTGAAATCAAAGAAATTCATCAGGCAAGAATTCTTGGAAATTGAGTGTTGTTCCACCCTGATTCATAAAATGTATCAAATATAAAGAATTATATATAAATAAAGTTTCTATATGTCACATTTGAAACAGATATAAAGGCTTCAAGACCTTTTAAAAATATATATATTTAAAAAAAACTCTACTTATTTGAGATGAATTTCAGATAATCTTAAAAGGATAGTTCTTCCCCCCAAAAAAATTCTGTCATCATTTACTCACCCACATGTCATTCCAAACTAGTTTGACTTTCTTTCTTCTGCAGAACACAAAAGAAGATATTTTGAAAAATTCAACTGTTTCAGTCCATACAATGGGGTCCAAAACAACACTGGACCCCATTATTATTATTTGTTATGGAGTACTATGGACACAACATTCTCCAAAGTATTTCCTTTTGTGTTCTCCACTTAAGTTGCAGCACAAATAGCTCTTCCTTGATTATTCAACAACTGAATTACATTGACCCCTTAGTGAGTTCTTATACATCTGGTAAACAAATGCACAATAGGGCAAGTTCATACCAATGAATGCACGTAAACCCACGTAAATGGAGCATTTAGGTTCTGCACGCCCAAAGCTCTGTATGTTTATATTAGGAAGCATCAAGCCTCAGCATCCTGGCAAATGCAAGAGATCTGACTCTCAGTCAACAGTCTTTTCCCTCAATGGATGAACAGCAAAGATGTTCTATCACTCATTGCTCTACATATCAGCACTTCAGCGTTTGTTTTCCTGCTCTATCTCTGCTCATGGCGCCTTCTTTAAATGAAGATCCCCTATTGTAAACTTAGCTTTTGCCCTCATCCATTATCATCACATTGTCAGGGATGGGAAATCATGGGTAATGTTATTTTGGGGATGAAAGAATGAAAAACACTGTCAAATCCAATTTCCTCAGCTTTGTCATCCCGCAGCTGTACGTTGAGGCGAATGGTACAGACAGCACAGCTGTGAATCATAAGAGCTGAAAATATAAACTGTTTAGTAGTAGAATCCGATGCTCTTTCTGCCAGGATTATGCCATAACATTCATATGAAATCATTTCAGCTCAAATCCCAAGGACGATCTACTGGAAGAGGGGAGGTTTTAATACCACTGTCTTGCTTGCGAAAGTGTGATGGATGTGCGCTTGGCTGTTGAGACATGAAACAGAAGGTTTACATCCTGTGGTGTGAGGAACAACTTCAAGCCCGAGCAAACCATCGCCGGAATATTTTCAGGAACCAAATGGAATTCAGTTCATTTCACTTTAATGTTTGCAAAAATTTGTGTCACGGAATCACAAGTATTCTCAATTTTCCTCCAAACTTTTTTCAGCTTCATCACAGAAAATCACCAAGCCACCTATGAGTGAGAAGATCTGAGGACAGCTGGCAACAGTTAGCTCAGTTTAAACGTGTAATGCAAGATATCAGTGCTCAAGATTATAGACAATAATCTATAGTCAGTTTATATACACAATTATAATTGAGCTACAGTCTTTGTCGGTCTATCCAAAACTTGTACTGAATATTTGTTTCAAAATCTTACGAAGCAAGTACATGATACAGAGGTCCATTATAGCCTGATTAACATACATGCTTGACAGGGCGAATCGCATTATCTAGGTCTGTTCGTCCAACTTCTCAAAAACTGGCCTGCTACGATTTCAGACTAAAAGTGTTTGTGAAATTTTAAAATGACAAATTATTGCGCATGTAAACCTACTTATTTTGAAGAACGTTGGGGTTCAAAACAACGTGGAATCCTAATAAATTTCATTGTATGGACTAAAAAAAACATTAAAATATTTTTTTTTATTTTCCTTACAGGTTTAGAGTGACATGAGGGTGAGAAAATGTTTACGGAATTTTGGGTAAACAATCCCCTTAATGTTTCTGTTTCACGTTTTACAAATTACAAATGAAAAATGTACTTACTATACAGTAAATAATGCATCATTTCAAGTAACTAAACCAAACCACAACTCTAGTACATGTAGTTAACTAATATTACTCTACTTATTTGAGTAAGTAATATTTTACTGCATCACCTTAAAATAAAGTGGAACCTCACATTTATATTTAGTGAATTGTTCACAGAGATGCATAATTCTTTTTTTCAATTCACACGTATTTTAACAAGAATGCTGAATTCACAATGATCTTTGTGACTGTGTGGAAATGCTCAAAACTCAGCTATATGGTTGCTATCACAGGGGGACGGAAACACAATTAGTGGGCTTTCAGGCAGCTGTGTGAGTTTTCTGTGCTTCGCTGGGAGATCCCTTGGCCTGCCGAGCTCCAAACAAACACCACTTTTGCGTCCTTTGCAGGGTGAGTCATGGGGTTTGCTGGGATATGATCAGGATGAGATGTGGAGGAAATGAGTTGATGCTTTCATGCCCCTGAATGCAAAATTACTGAAGCGTCTTCCCTGCCAATGTAGGGTCTTCAAAGAGCAGAGAATTGGTTATACCATCTATGACTCAAAACCAACATTTGCTTTCTCTTCGGGTAATTCCTCCCTATTGTTTTTCATCACACAGCTGTAATATTTAAAGAGCACAGGTGTAAAGAGCTTTGTTTAGGATTTCATTGAGCCCAGCAGTTGACAGCTGGACTGCCCCTGATCCCCACCCTGATACTTATGCTCAATTATCACAACTTCATTTAATTGGCCCAATAAAACAATCCAGCTGCATAAACATGTAACAGTGGGTGTGAGATTTAGAACAGGGATTTCTGTCTTGCCATGGATATACGGCCGTCTGCCAACCAAATGAATCATTTCACACTGTGATGTGGTGGTTAAAAGGTGGCTGAAGTAGAGCGCAGCTCCGCGGCACCTTGCTGGGACAACGTGTTGCTTTCTTATGCATCCATCACAGTGAACGACCCTCTTCCCAAATGGTTGCCGCATAGACTTTGTGCTGCCCCATTTGGGGTGCTTTCATGGTGGGTTCTGCTGTTGATCTGCCCATGCGGGGTGTGAGGATGGGGGCTCAACGTTAAGGTGATATGGGGGAGGGTCCCTGGAAGCCATGATAGAGTAATTACTGTACATGAACTGCCCATTTCAATAGAACTGATGAGCTCAAAGTCTCTGTCTTTCTTACTTATGTGCTCTGCTCCAAAGCAAGTTCTGATTGTGGGGGCAAAACTGAAAGCACCTTGATAATCTAACAATAATGCTTCTTGCACAAGATAATTATATTAACCTTAATGGTGTTTTGAGTTACGGCACAATCGGCTGTGACTTATACAAATACACCGTACTCCAAGATCTTGACAGATCTTGTTCATACACTCAAGTATCCCTGTCTCTTGAGAGGTGTAATTACAGAGTTTGGACATATTTCTCTGTTCTGCTTTATGTCCATCCTCACTCAATGCTTTGACACATGTAGTGGCTCTTTCCTTCGTCCCAACAGACTGACACCACCAGCCATCCAATCATAATTGATTAGTTTTAAAACTACGCAGAAAGCTTGTTTCCACCGTGGCCAGACTGGAAACAATCCTTCATATTACAAGCATGACATGAGTCTGATGGACTGAACTAGGATAAGAGCTTTATTTGGAATGAAACTGGGTTATATCAGAAATTCAAGTTTGGGGTCGGTAAGATTTTTTTACACCGATTTTTAAAAGAAATCACTTTTGCTCACCAAGGCTATTTGTTTGATAAAACTTACTGTAAAAGCAGTAATATTGAGACATATTACAATTTAACTATTTTCAGGAAACATTTCTTATCTTTTGCTCTTTGATGAATAGAACTGCATTTATTTGAAACAGAAATCTTTGTAAGATTATAGATGTCTTTACTGTCACTCTATAAATATACTTATATATATGTATCTATGTGTATACACACACACACACACACACACACACACACACATATATATGTAGCCCTAAATAGGATATGAGCACATAATACTAATTACCACCAGTTCTGGCTGGACGGTCCTACAAAACCTTGGCAGGATAATCTCAGTCATGTTGTTTTCAGACCAGACCTCCTAAATGTGATAATATTGTCCCACAAGGACCAGCCAATCTTTCAGCCCTAAAGTGAGAATGTGACAAAGAAAGACATGAATGATATGTTTTTCTTGACTGATGATCTAACGCAGAGAGAGGACCCTTGGTATGGCAAGTTTATACAACACAGAGAGTTGGCCGAGCATAATTCACTTTGAAATCATTTTCATCATTCTGAGGGAAAAGGAATTATTTACGATCCCGGTGGTGATACAGGAATAGGTTCAAGCCCCTTTCCATCTGTGTCCAATCCCAGGCTAATGCTATCATCACCTGTTTCCATGTGCCTCAAGAACATCTGGACGACATTAAAACAAACACACACACAAGGTGCATTTTGTTGACTCTGTGTTTGTGCATGTATTGGCACATGCTTTAGCATTTGGCTCGCATTTGTAAATTTTGCTAAAACAACAAATTAAGATCAAAGAATGGAATGAAAAGTCCTGATTTCAAAAATCAATGTTCTTCATTTTTGAGGTACCAGACTCCTTTGGGAGCTTCGAACTTGTGTAGATTTATTGCCTTGTTAAACAAACAAAACAAAACAAAAACACGATTGTAATTCATCTGGCCGTATCTTTAGTGATCGCATTTCAGACACTTATGATCTAGTTTTAACGTTGTGTTTCTAAAGTCAATGCGTATCAAATTCCAAGTATTTTTCTCATAAAAATACAGTTTGTTTTATGAGTAAGATGCTGCTAATAATTTATGTATAAAAATACAAACATAAGCACTAAATATGGGTTGGCCTGTGAATCACTTGTCATTAATACATCTGCTTCCTGATTTTAATTGCACAAAGGGCAGGTGCCCTTATTGACAGTGTACTTTTAGTCTAAAATATGCCTTTGGGACCACAACACAGCTGCATTTCATTTTTAACAGTGGTACATGGACTGCACAGAGATGGGAAGTGCTCTGTTAGGAAACTTTTTCTCCCCAAAACAGACTGGAATCTCTTTATCCATTCGTGTTTCTCCCATGCAACAGCCGTGCAGCTGGTTAGCTGGGAATTAAGTGCAGTACGTCTGCGGTCAGGAGGGACCTCAGCTCCGGCCCTCCCATGTGCATGTAAGGAAGCTATAATGTCATGCAATTGGGGCCGTATTATTGTTGCATGAGACTTGAGGAGTGATGTCAGAGGAAAGGGGAAACTAGCTAACTCCCAACTAAGGGAGCAGAGGTCCAACTGAAACTGGCCAGAGCCCAACATGCTTTAAGTGTTTTTCTTTTTCACTGCCCTTTCATTTTGTCTTGCTTATTAATCATTAGTCATGCAACAATGGGAAGACGGGTTTAGAAATTGCAGATGATAATGTTATGACTAAGGGACCTGCCGTGGATTTGAAGGGGGAAAGAAAGTACATGAAATTGTGTGAAACGTCTATTCATGTCTTCTGGTATGAGGAATTGCTGTATATAGTTATACATTTAATACTGTTTGGTACTTGGAAGAATATAATGTGAAATGTTTGTGTTCACACTCTGATTTTGGATTACATGCATTGTTATCTTGAGCCCATTGAGCACGTTGAGATTTTTTTCAGAAACTCTTGAGGAGATTATTGAAGTCTTTTTATCAGGAGAGAGGATGGATATCTAAACACCATTAAATCTACAGTTAACCTCATTGATATCTAGGATAATCAATTGAGAAATTTAAGAGCTCTCATAAGGGATTTATCTTTCCTGAGGGAATGAAATAAACTGAAAGTGGGATTTTAAAGTGGCCCAAACACACTACTGTATGATTACAACTGATCGCTTAGAAATGGCAGAAGGGGAGAAAGTGTCTCCCTCTGGAGGAGGAGCTTGTAAAGTGTGCTGCAGTTCTCCGGTTCCCACCAGTTTAGCTTTCACTGCTTATCTTGATGAAGACAAATGAACACATTCTAGCGTCTAATGTTGCAATCTCATTTTATAACATCTGCATTTATAAATGTGACTTGCATTAGTTTTATGAACTATTTGGCAAAGTGTAGAAAATCCATAGATATTTAGAGAAGATGAATTGTATTGGAAAAGCATGCCAGGGCGTATTTAAGAGATAATACACAAATGTTTAATTCGTCCTCTAGTTGAGTAGATGGGAAGGTTATATGGATCTTTTTGACCATAAATCCTCTAAAAGAGCACAGGCTAATGATCAGTGAATGATACTTATCAGACTCCATAAGTGCTTCATAAATGTATGTCTCTGAGGAGAGATATTGGAATTCTGATCATGATAGATACCATTTAACCTTGGGCAGAGTTCAAGATGGTTGAAATCAGGATCCCAAAGGAACAGTGATCATTCTCACATTGAAAAAAAATATATACATTTGTAAGGCTGTGAGAAAGTTAAAATTCATTTGAATTCACTATGAACTACCAGGGTCATAAAAACGAAAATACACCCTTAAGAATCACACATAAAGTCTGTAATAACGCTATTTATTGATTTATCATGTTTTCCTTACTAAAGAGCAGCGGTTTTACACTACTGCCATGTAGAAATATTGGTGTGAACTTGGTACACTGTAATCATATGAGACTCCAGAGAATTATAAAAACTTATCGACAGACTCCTAAGGAGGGAAGGGTCGATGACACCATTGTGCAACAACGTCAAATGGATTAAACAATCCTTGTAAGGCCTTTCGCCTGCAACCGTCCAACACTTTCTTGTGTTGATTGGTTCACACTTGATGAAAACATGCAACACTCTTTGAGGTGAAACAACCCTCTTTTGTTCTTCAAACGTTGTCACACTAATTCATAAGGAAACAGTTCAGACTCATTTCCATGTGATCCACTATCTCTGTAGTGGTATTTCTGTGGTCTAGTTCAAAGCTCTGAGCTGCCCTTTTCTGCTCTTCCAGATCTAGACCAGTGCTGTGTAATGTAGCCAAGTCTTTTCATCATTCGGGTTGGTCTGACTAAAGATATCAGCAGATTAGCTGGGCTGCTGGGAAAATCCATTGTGACTATGTTTCTTTGGGAATGCGACTTCTAATGTAGTAGCACTACTTGGTGCTTCTTTTATCTGGAACATACTGCTAATATCTAAAGAGCTCTTACCAAACAATCTCTGACTCAGACTGTTCTCACCCTGGTTGACACAAGTCTGAATAAACAGTCATCTGAAAAATGAAACAACTGAAGCAGAAATAACATAAATCTTACAAAATGAAACTATTTTTGGGCGGGTATTTTTTATCCATTGTCTTTTTTCCCCCATTGTCATCATTTTCCAGACATAGTTCTGTTACAAGACTGTTAGAAAATCACCTTCAAGTGAATACTTTGAGTAAAACATTTTAATGAAGAAATTATCTCTATATCTTAACTTCTATATTCATAGTACATAATTCTTTAAACCTAACAATAAATGGGCATCAATGAGGAATCATTTGTCAAAAATACACACCACTGATTTTCTGCTTTCTTTTTTGAGGTAAATCATTCTTGTTTACATTGGTCAAGACATCGACAAAGTTATACATTGTAAAAACAATCAAACAATAAAATGAAAAAATAAACAAAGCAATTACACAAATTTTTGAATTAATACTCATTCAACGAAAACATCTTTTATCTGAGAGCTTCAGTGGTCTTAGTAAAAAACAAATATGCCTACTAGATTTCTACCCAGTGGAAAGGTAAGTTAATTATGAGGTTTGAGAATGACACCCCTCAGACCTCCTTTTAGCCAGTGTGTAAAAACACTTAACGTAGGAGATCATCAGAGAGAGCTGACGCAGTCTGTTAGTGTCTGCATGCTGCTGGTGCAGTGGTCTAATGTGTAGCCCTCCTTTACCGAGACTCCGAGTGCTTTAGTATGGTTAGTGGAGCCGGGCGAAGGGAGGTCACAGCTGGAATGGGTGTAGGCAGTTAATGGTGGCGGTGGACGCGGGATGAAGATGAAGGGTAGTTCATGATAACAGCAGAACAGGTGCTCCAATGCAGAAGTGATGGGTGGTTACTGTGTGTGGTATTTTACCACTATAGACAACCGAAGGATAAAGGGTAGTGGTTAACCTCAGAGGAAGACTTCACGCTGCTAGGAACGTACATGTTTGTGCTTTTAAGAGTTCTTTCCTGACATCTTCATCGTAATGGTTTTCACCTCTGTGTACTCTTTCAGTCCGATCTCACCCCTGGAAAAAAGAGAACAACGGTGTCAGCGTAAACAAGGATGTATAGAAAACACGATTATTACCTTATATCCTTTTTAAATGCACTTACAGTTCACGACCATTGCCGGACATTTTGAATCCTCCAAAAGGACACTGGCATGTCAGGGCATTATAACAGTTAATCCTGTACAACAAAGACATTTCACAATCTTAGTGATTTCATGATATTACATTCCATTCTGTGAATTTATTAAAAAAAACTTTTGTGGTTAAAGATGCGATCACATTGACGAAATATCTGCGAAATATTAGGGAAATCTTTCGCCCTCACAATCACATGAATTCCTATTTAAATGACTGGTTTTCTCCCATGAAAATCTAGCAAACAAAAGGTAAATGTGACTGCACCTTAAGGCGTACGTATAACCCAATAATATTAGGGACCCATACAAAACAAGTGGATGGCATTTGTGTTGCTTTCCATTTTCTGGTGATATGATATAACTCTTACCAGACAGTGCCGGCCTGCACAGCTGCAGAGACTGTCATGGCCTTGTTGAGGTCTCTGGTGAAGACTGCTGCTGCCAGACCGTATTTTGTGTCGTTGGCTCTCTCGATCACTTCTTCAATCGTTTTAAACTTCATGATCTGCTGAACTGGCCCAAATATCTACAATAAAAGTTTATTATTATTATACTTTGACATTCGAATTTAGATGTATTATTCTGAGATAAAGAAAGCTTACCTCCTCCTTGGCAATGCGCATGTGGTCCTGTACATCGGAGAAGACCGTGGGCTCCACAAAGAAGCCTTTAGAAGGAGGCGCTTTGCCGCCACACTCCAGTTTAGCTCCCTCAGTGATGCCGCTCTGAATCATCTCCAGTACACGTCTCTGCTGCTCCACACTCACCTGACACAGTCAAACAGAGATGATGATCTCTTGAATCCTGTGTCTTTTTTTACTGTGGTTATATGGAACTTTTGTAACTGGCAACAAAAAACTTTTAAATAATAAATTGCTTAGATTATGCAGATAATACATATTTTGTGTTGTCTGATTATTAATGTTTCAATGTACAGCTTTTTGCTTAAATTCTGATGGAACTCTCAGATTTTGCAGTAATTTTCTAAATATATATATATATATATATACATACGGGGCTTGACGTTAACTTTTTTTGCTTACCAGGCACTGTGGTTAGTGGTTTTCCAAAGTTACTAGCTACTCAGCATTTTCACTGGCCACAATTTTGACATCGATACCATGGGGAAAAACTGCCATATAGATATTTTGTATATTATCTCATAATTTGGCTGCAGTTTATTATTGGGACTATTTACTAATTACTTTTGGGAGCGTTTCCGATATTTCCGTATCGATATGTATCGGAAAATCAGTATTTTTACAACACTACAATGCACTTGGTTTATTATTTCAGATGTCTTTTTAAAAGACTACAATTGAAAATGTGTATATATAAAATTCAATCCGCCAAAGTGTCTGGTTGGAGTAACTGTAACTGGCGTTACACACAAATCCACACAAATCCACCCGCATTTGCCGGGTTGGCGGGTGTCAATGTCAAGCCCTGTATATGGATATATATATATATATATATAGCAAAAGTTTGGGATCAGTAAGACTTTTCATGTCTTATGCTCTTATTATCAATATTGAAAACAGTTGTACTGTTTTAAATTTTTTTTTGTTTTTTTTTTGTGGAATCCGTGATGCATTATTTTCAGGATTCTCAAAAGACCGGCATTTATTTTAAATATTTATCTTTGAACATCTAAATGCATTTTAATGTCACTTTTGATCAATTTGAATGCATCCTTGCTGAATAAAAGATGAATTTCTTAAAAAAAAAATACTGACCCCAAACTTTTGAACCGTAGTATATTATGATTTATATATGATATATTTTCTATATTTTTATTGTTTTAGGCAATTAATTGGGTCTTACCTGAGGTCCCTGCTCAGTGGTTGGGTCAAAGGGATTTCCCAGTGTCCTTCTCCGAGCTCTCTCAACACTCCTTCGCACAAACTCATCATAAATGGGCTCCTCCACAAAGATACGGGAACCAGCGGTGCAGCATTGACCGTTGTTGAAGAAAACACCCTGATGGGCCTGTTCGACTGCCAACTCAACTGAAACAGAGAGAAAGCACATTATTAAACATCTGCCAGTAATGGACTATACATGCCGCATAAGCATCATTAGTGAAAGGTGTGAAACACTGGGATTATGTAGACAGTCATTATACTATATAAATATTTTATTTAAATAAAAGTAAATAACAGCCCAAACAACAGGTGATAAACAAATCTGGTCTGTATTTCCTACATTTCAATAAGTCTTTCAAAGTAATTTTTAACAGACTTTAAGCAGTTTCTCCCCTTGTTCTTCTGGTGTGTCTGCTGTTTATGCATACATACATGCGAGTATGTGCATCTGTGTGAGATAATGGACACCTGGGGAAAGGGTGGACTGGCAGGCTGTGGCTTTTGAAGGGTTAATGGAGCAGGCAGATTTACGGCTGTGGTGTGATGGGTCCGGACAGGGTCCATTCGGCTGATTTACGGGGGGCCTTGCTTACGGCTGCTGAAAACATTTAAAGCTCAGACTTGTGCCGAGGTTTGGTGGGCTACATAGAGATACTAAGGACCAGGAGTTTAGGAAGTGAGATAAGCTTGTTTGCATGTATATGGGCCTTTCCGAAATATATATTTTTTTTTTGCCCAGACGCAGCTCTAAAAGATCCCTAAGGGTCTTTGATGTGAAGTGACAGAGAAGGTCTCTGGGGTAGCACCTGTGCACAAACTGTTACAGGAGGGCAGCCGTAAAACAGTGTCTGAATACTTACAATCAGCATCTGCAAAAATAATGTTGGGACTCTTTCCCCCGAGCTCTAGCGTGACTCTCTTCAGATTGCTCTTTCCTGCTGCTTCTTGGATCAGCTTGCCTACCTGTGGAGAGAGAGGAGAGCCGCTTTAATCACTGGGACACCACAGAAGAGCTTTACTAAATCTCAACATCAGTGGGATGCTGTCATTAATAAATCCTGCTGCATGAGGAGGCTCCCTTTGACAAGACAACCAGCTCCATTATCAGGCCCCTGAGCTTCGGCTCACATCCTAAATATCTATTAGTGCTTAGCGTGACAGCCAAAGAGAATGGAATGTCCTACACGCAACAGTATCTGTTGGTTAATTCCAGAACAGGAAAAGCTGACTGCAGGTTTGTATAGGATGCTCAACGCTGTTTGGAGTCACAAAATAACAGGGAAACAAAACCCTTAAAATGCATTTATTGGCTTTGTTAGTGCATAAATGAAAACATATGTATGTGTGATTATTGGTTTATCTGAACTCAAGGAGCACATTTCTTTTTAACAGAAATCTACTGTTTTATAATTCCATGTTGTTTGCAGCTCTTCCCTGAATCGATTCAAATCCAAACTGAATTTCACACTTCTCTTCCCTTAAAGTTTCACATTAGCGGTGGACTGGCTCTCATCTTACATGCTGTTCAAGCCCTTGTAAGCACCGCAGACATCGCACAGCTGCTGGCCGTGGCGTTGCTTCACATCTCAGAGAACATTATGCTCACATCAAACTATTCTCTTCCAACTGTGTGTGTGTGTGTGTGTGTGTGTGTGTGTCTGTGTGTGAGAGAGAGAGAGAGAGAAAGAAAGACCTTTTCAATCTTCACAGCCAGCTCAGCGCTTTAGAGCACTCCTAACCATAAACAAACATTTGTACATTTTTCCTTTCTGCAAAACTTACTTACTGACAGTGAATATTTTCTTTATCTGTTTTCAATCAGATAGCGGAAAGAGAAGGGGAGAAGACGGAGGGAAAACAATCTTCCTCAGTTCCCTCTGACACTATCGTTCAGTGGAAAAATGGACGAACGTCATACCTCTCACTGATGTTATACATATGTGAGTGTTTTTGTCAGTTTTGGGGAAGCTAGTTTTTCAAACTACAAGATAGTTGAAGTTGTTAAACTGTAGTAAAGCTATAGATAGCTAAACCAGATAACCATAGTAATGAGGAGAACGTTCAAAAGAACAGCCTTAATTTCAAATAGAAACTTTTGTAATTACTTCACTGTAACTTTTGATCAATTTAATGTATACTTACTGACTAAAATTATTCATTTATTTTTAAAAAACGTACTGACCCCAAACTTTTGAACAATAGTGTATAACTATCTATTGATAGCCTATAGTTTAATGGATGAATGAACATCAAACTTGAACTGATACATTTACACAAAATTCAAATATAATATTCACTAAAGTATAATGTGACTGATTTGAAGTGAAAAAAATAATGATTTAAACGGGAACTCAAATCAGCTCATTTACAAGATTCATCTGAACAAACGGATTCACTAGAATAAATCAGACTTTCCAATGCCACATATAAGGGAGAAAATCGCTTAGGACAAACTGATTCACTAGAAATGAATCATTATTTTCAAAGTCACATATAAATGAAAGAATCGCTTCGGATTATTCAATTCATTAGAATGAATCTGACTTTCCAATGCCACATTTGAGTGAGAGTGTGATTTCCTCAGCTCAGACATAAAAAAAAAAAAGATGTAGTACTTGGTTGCACTAACTGGTGTAACGCTAATCGCTGAAAAAATGTGTTGCTTAAAAACCATTAAGTTACTACTGGTGCTTTGTTTAGTAAGTTAGTTACTCCTGGTTTGACCGTAGGTATGACTATTATTTTGTATATAATAATAATAAAACAATTTTAAAATGTGGTTCAATGTGCTTTTTAATTAATATAAAACATAAGAAATATAATGAAATATACTTCATTTAAGAAATTACACTGCACACTTGTCACAAAGGGGCTAGACTCCACAAATAGCAGCAATGGGCTGGTCATAACACACCAGAATCCTCCTCTCCCTCAGGGAGCTGCTCCCCTGTCCCCCCCACCCCTGGTCCAGTCCTCCCTTATACACAGACAGCTGAAGTGACTCAGAGTCTGTGTATGTACACACACACGCACAGCATGAGAGATCTCGGCTGTCTAATCAAGTCCAGATTAGATCCCAGCGACAGCCACAGCAGCAGTGCTGACGCGAGGAGAGGAACCAAACCTTCACTTCGCTGCCAGTGAAGAGGAAGGGCGGGAGGGTGGGGTGTATGGTGATGAGTTTCCTCTGAAAGTCAGTCAGTGGAAGTGTGTGTGAAGTCGAGTGGGTTGGTAAAGTTTTCACAGTGACGCTACACTCATTTGAGGATTTGTGTGGCCTTTTGCTTGTTTCTTTCCAAGTCTCAGTCATCACATTCTTGTTTTATCAATAACATTTTGATTTAAAAGAAAGAAATAGTCATCGCAGTCGTCAAAATAGCAGAGAACTGGGAAATGACTTAACTCTCATTTCCCACAAAATAAAACATTTGTTGCATTCCAACAAGTGTTTTTCAAGGGCACGAGCTTAGTTTGTTTTCTGTGGAAACAACACTTCTGTTTGTACTCCTATCAGTGAGAGAAGTCTTGTTGTATACACAGACCCATAAACACCATTCTCTGTTTCTTTAACAATGAAGATAAACACTAAGTATATTTACACTACTGAATACTGTTCAATAGAGTTTTTAATATTTTTAAAGGTTCTTATGCTCACCCAGGCTGCATTTATTTGTTAAAAAATACAATAAAACAGTAATATTGTGAAGTATTATCTATTTTAAAATGTAATTTATTCCTGTGATTGTAAAGCTGAATTTTCAGCATCATTACTCCAGTCTTCAGTGTCACATGATCCTTCAGAAATCATTCTAATATGCTGATTTGGTGCTCAAGAAACATTTCTTATTATTATCAATGTTGAAAACACTGCTGCTTAATCATTTTGTGGAAATTGATACTTTTTTCAGGATCCTTTGATTAATAGAATGTTCAAAGAACTGCATTTATTCTAACTATATTTATTTTTGTAACATTATAAATGTATTTACTGTTACTTTTGATCAATGTAATGCATCCTTGCTGAAGTATTTATTCTTTGAAAAAAATACTGACGAGATGACTGAACTTTTGAAAAGTAGTGTACATGATGTTATCCACGTTAATTGAACAACAAGTGACCTCACCACTGTAGTAATTTGCAACGCAAATATTCATGTATACTTGGAGAGATCGATGAAGACTGTAGCTCCACTATGCAAAAAACCCCGCTGTGACTCGATTATTGCTGGGCATGTAAACAAACTCACTTTTCCAGTCAAGCTAACAAGCCTTAGCTCTATCTACTCTAAACATCACCGAATTTACTTCACTTAATAACAAAACACATGCTACGTGTGTAGGAACAGATCAAAACATACACTGAAATATTTCGATTTATGAGATCCTCTAATTGAATAAAGGGCTTAAGGGTTCTTACCAGCGAGGCAAGTGTAGCTAGAAATAATCACTGTTTAAAATACGCTGTCACAGCAGAGTTATGTCGCTGTCAGTGAGGCCTATTTTCAAGCAGTAAATTCTCTGTGCCTAACATGGTGCCTATTTTCAGTCCCTGGCTTTCTATTAAATTTATACAGTTGGCTTCAAAGAGTCATTCTTCCTCTAGGGGCCACAATGTAACTGTCTAATGTCTGATGCATAGAGCTCAATAGAAAGTGTAGTCATTATACAGTATGCACAGGACACTTATAAAGTGTAAATGCACTCAGGTGTCCAACCAGACTGTCACGGCATTAACCGTACAAATCAAGTAATGGGCCTGGTGTCCATTTCTTGTTTCTGTTCCGTGCTTATGACAGACCACCTGTGGATTAACATTTCACTCCCACATCCATCTAAAACCTGTTTATTAGAAATGATTTTAGAAAGCCAGGTGGTCCGCTAAGCATTGCTTGTTGTGAGAGCGTGTGTAGTATGGGATCAGAGAGTCCCCCTATAAACGCAACTTCCTCAGACTTCTCATTATATTCACCAGCAGTATAAACACACTAAGCCTTCAAAATTGTAGCTTTAAGGGTACAACAGCTTGTCACTGGGGCAGTACGAGTGGGCTAAATGGACAACTTTGTACTTTATCTTTGTTAATAAAAGGTGCATATCAGTACCTACTAGTAATATGTACTCTTGGTACTACTATGAACCTTTTAGGGTTAAATAAGGTGCAATGTTGTCCCTTTAAGTGTGAGAAAGCCCTAACCACGCCCCCTGAGTGATTCGTATTATACAGCGATCAGCAAGGTGTGGACATGCAAAATCAGCAGCTGAGTTACAAATCAGGCCGGCTGGTCTGTAATTCAACTATGTATATGTTTTTTCTCAGTGCGTAAATGATTACGGGTGAGTTCTCGTATATATTTCGCCTTTGTTATTGATATTATTGTTCTGAATGTCGAGGTTTGCTCGTAAACTGAATGCATTTTAAACTGCGTCACAAAGTGAAACCAAAACGCTTTCATATTAGACTTTGAGCTATAAATGATTGTTATATTAGGTTATAAGATATTATATTCACTTCCTAGTTACAAATCACCCGGTTTGTTCAATATTGTTTGAAAATGTTGAATTTGATGACATTGTATGTTTACTGCTGCTGTAATATTGAGCATTCGCTATGATCGTGCAATCTGCGTGTCACTGTTTACTTTATTATTGTATTATAATCAGGACGCAGTTAACCCGTGTATGTTAATTTATATATTACTTAACAACTGAATGTTTGTATCATTTACTGATATATAATGACAACTGTTTTCTTTGTTTCTATTTTGTTTATTATAGACCACAAATTTGTGAAGTAATTATGCAAAACTCCTTTGAATAAACCAGTTAAACTGGGATTCCATCTCGTGTTTCTCTTACCGGAAACACACAACACCGTCTTGACTGCATTAATCCGGAAACCCTTGGGTGTCCCATACGCTCGTATATTAAGAGTACTGGCCTAGTGACAAGTTGTTGTACCTCTAAAGGTACAATTTTTGCACTTTTTTTTTCTGTTAGTATTGACTCACCAAGAGCTGGTGCTCATCCCAGTGATCCCAAATGCCTTTGTCAAGTGTACACTTTGCCACATGGATTAAAATGCCTATGATGTCAAATGTGACACCCTGGTCTTATGGACTTCACAGATGCCTAAATGAAGGCCACAAGACTACATGTCCACATCAAGAGCGCCATTTGGGACAGGGCCAATGTCACACTGGCACAAAAGAGGATGATGGAAGAGGGAGTGATTCTTCCCTTGTCTGATAGGAAAATTACCTCAGTCGATCCTGTGAACGCCACTTTGTCTATGCCCATGTGCGAAGCAATCGCGGCTCCCGCGGTTGGCCCGTAGCCTGGCAAAATATTGACGACTCCCGGTGGAAACCCAGCCTGTGAAAACAGTATGAGAGGAAAAAGCTTTAGACGAGAGCTGAGCCAAGAACACCACAGGCCGTGGAGGGGGAATCCAGACCCACCCCAACCTCCCTACAGGCCCTGTGGAAGAGAGGATGGACAAAACATCAAAAGGAAGAGGAGAAAGTAGGCCTCATAATCCCAGAGAAAAGGAGAGGCAGAACAACAAAGGTCTGGGTGTAGTGGGGAACGAATGATGAAATATCACTCATTTGCATGAATGTGTGTTGATATTGCTTTTGTATCACTTTGATCATTTTACTGCTTTATTATGAATGTGATGTGGTCAGAATAGATCGACAGATGTCGTAATGTTTTATCCCTTTATTCAAAACAATGTTGTAAAATGACTTTGCTGTACCTCTTTGATCAGAGCACCGATGTAGAGGCAGGTGAGAGGGGTCTGCTCAGCAGGTTTCAGTATCACAGTGTTCCCGCAGCTCAGCGCTGGCCCCAATTTCCATGCTGTCATCACCAGGGGGAAGTTCCACTGTACAGACATAGGTCAGGAACTTACTCTGGGAGCTCATTCAGACAACCACATATCTTTGTTTCTTCAGACCATAACTACTTCACTAATGATTTCAGACTCCTGCACACTCATTTGGAAACCAAATGTTTCTAAAACACAGTTTCACAACATCTGTATCAATTCAGCCTTGTAACTTTTTGCCTGTCATTCTCCAACAATGCTCAATGACCTGCTAGACGGACCAGATTTTAATATTTAGGGCCAGATTTACTAACAGCTTGCACCAGCTCAAACCCTCTTTTGGTGTTAAAAAACTACTGTCAGGATTTACTAACGGCTGGCAGTGAAAAATTTAGGCAGTGACGGTTATTTTTCCGGCTGACCTTATTGCATATGCATTTGTAGGAGTTTCCCTTTCAGATGCAAAATTTATGGAAGGAGAGTATTTAAATGAATCATGCAAGGTGATTTACTAAGGTTTACGCTAGTCAGTTTACTGGTATTTGCGCCATTATTTACAGCCTCAAAAAAGCATGTCTTAAACCAGACGCTAATTTGTGGTTCTCTTGGTAGATTGTGTTGGTCATTATGGAAATGATCCGGCTGCGTCTGTGTTGTTTCATTTACACGTCGTCAGTAGATCACGTGCAGAACTTTCCACTCCAAACTGAGTTTTTTTGGAATAGCGCTCTCACACTAATTTGCCCTGTTTAGTAAATCTGGCCCTTGGTGTGCACTGTCATTTCTCATGTCATGAAGTCTAGAGTGCTAAGCACTGACTTTATCATCACATTCTATTGGTTTTGCTTCTTCGTTTCTATTTCTGTCCTTCAAGTGTACCTCCCACTCCCACTGCCTTTCTATTTTATTAATTCTCAGTTCCTTTTTCTGGTTTACTGGCATTGGCCATTGTCTCCTTTTGCCAGTCTGTTTGTAGCCAATCATACAGTGGCTGATAAGAACAACGAAAATAGCGACAGATCTTATCTTCAGTATTATGATATACATCCGAATGAAATTACAGGGGAAAAAAATTAAGGGCATGGACTTGTAACAATAAGTTGTTAATTGGATGAAGGCAGATCTGAAAGCAAGCTTGCAGGTGATTAAAAATAAAGTGGGAGGTTTTAAGTGAGCTAAATGATTGTAGTACATCACCAGAGAGAAGTTTGTCTTTTCACCGAATGATCGAAATTCCCTTTTTTAATAAAAAATTGCAAGGTCCAAAAATATATGCATAGATGCATCATTCACAATAAGAAGAAACTAAACCACTATACCCAAACCTCAACAAACCTGTCATCCCTTACTAAGGTGTTCAACTAACTCCCCATTAAAGGGTTAGTTCACCCAAAAATGAAAATTAAGTCTTAAGATTTCCACGACGCGCACGCGCGAGAACTTAACTGAAGTAGTTGAAGGAGATCGCAATTCTCGCGCATGCGTCGTGGAAATCTCTTGAAGTCTCGTTTCAGGCCTACAAGGAAGAAAAGGAATAGTCGAATAAAGTCGTTATTTTTGTTTTATTTCCGCACAAAAAGTATTCTCGTCGCTTGATAAACTTATAGTTGAGCCACTGTTGTGACATGGAATATTTGAACATTTTCTTCATTGACTTTCTGGGCCGTCAGGTTTCAATCCCTTAGGGAGCCTATGGAGGAGTGATCCAGCTGTCACATTTAATAAAAAATATCTTCATTTGTGTTCCGAAGACGAACGAAGGTCTTACGGGGTTGGTACAGCATGGGGGTGAGTAATTAATGACTTAATTTTCATTTTTGGGTGAACTAACCCTTTAAGGACTGTGGAGATGGCATCATTTTCAAGCAAAATGTATGAAGGAAAACTCACAGGAATGATCTGTCCACACACTCCAATAGGCTCATGCCTGGTGAGTGTGAAATATTCCCCATCTATGTGAAAGAAAGAACAAAAGGAAACAGAATATTAGTCAGCATGGGGTAAAATGGTGTCAAATACACATACTTTATTGCTTGGAGAATAAATCAAGACTGCTGAAATAAAACTGAAATTTGAAAATAAATGATATTTGATCAGTGGTGTCAGAGCAGCAGATACAGTAGAAAGGATCATATTAGCTGACAGTTTTACTAACAGCAGACTAAAGTTTTCAGTCAAAAGAGCTTTAGATAATATGACCGTCTACAAAAGACCCTGTTTTTGTCTTACGGCAACATGGAAAAGAGTGCAATCACGCCATCCCTCGCTGTGGAAACATGCAGTTGGCGGAACGCATCTGGACGAGAGGCATGCCAGCGATTCATCTCACTTGGTGGCCAGATAAGAGAAGGCCAAAAACACACATTCTGTTTGTTTGTGCAGTAATTCTATTACGGATGAGATTGGAAATGAAATAAAGCAAATCATCGAGTTCCCACTATGCAAGTTTGGTTTAGCAACACAACAAAGGCCCAGTGCTGAAGCTCCAGCGCTGACAGGGGGATTTACAGTTCTTTCCCCCTCCATTCTTCATTTTTATTTCCCCTGCTGTGAAATCGTATCATAACAGCATGCAGCAGCAAGGGTGCTTGTTTGTGTAAGATGAGAGAGTGAATATGACGGAGACATTATCAAATACAAGATTGACTGGATTGTGTGCTTTATATGCACAAATATTAGTGCGCGAGCCAATCAGAAAGCGGAGGCGACAGCAGTGGCGCAAAAAGTGGGTATGCGCTATATGCGGCGCATAGGGGCGCAGCACCATGGGGGGCGCCAAAGCGATGGTAAATTTATTTTTCTTTTTTTATAAAAATTTAATTAAAAAAACAAATATATATATATATATATATATATATATATATATATATATATATATATATATATATTGTATTTTCTTTATGTAGCTGCTGTTGTGCGTTTCTAAATCATTTCTGCATTTCTTCAATGTTATATAAAATTTTAGAGGACTAATAACAGGCTAGAGTAGGCGCCCTCATGGAGAAGGGGGGCGGGGGCGCCGTGAGCGCTGAGCGAGCAGATACGAGTAGTGAGTTGTCGTCTAAAAAGATGGATAAAACAAAATGCTGTGGGGCTAAAAATAGAAAAATAAAGAGGGAAAAGGAGATGGCATGTCAACTGATGCGACAGCAGCTAAATAAGTGCATGCTGAAAGCCAACAGGTAGGATTTAAAGTGTGACATCCAGGCATGTAGGCTATTTATATCTCGGTGGCCATCGGGACTACCGGGAAATTCCCGGTGGGCCGACGTGCTTTTTTGGCCGATACATCTCATACTTTATCGTTTTGTTTTGTCTTAACGGCCCATACAACTCGTACATCGGTGGGCCATTGGTCTTTTTTTTTTTTTTTTTTTTTTTGTTGCTTAATTGGCGGCGCTGGGTTAGTGCCGGTGTAATGTATTGGTCAAAAAAAGTCAGCGTTAGTTTTTTTTTTCTGACACACCGGCCCATGAAACATGTCATCATGTGCTTATATCTTTCAAGTATAGAAATTAGTGCATTTGTTTTACAATATATGGCTATTACTATCATGGGATTAATATTATAACTATTATTATGTAGTAGTGTAATGTAGACAGACACTAACTAAAAGAGGTTTGAATTTTTCTTTGTTTAATTTGCACCCTGAATATGGGTTGGAGCTTTTAATTTTGAACTCTCAAAGTGCACCAGACTGCTGAATTTAACATTAAAGAACACAAAATTGGCATGCCCCCGATTTTTTTTAGGGGGGTTCATCACGGTGGAGTAGCTATAGTTTAATTGTATTGATAAAGGACAATTTTGCATTTATTTTATCTGTTAGCTCTCACTCGTTCCTACTCACTTATTACATGTCACACTTATTTATTTATTTTTCTTTTTTGGGGGGGGGGGGCGCAAAAAATGTTGCTGCATACCCCTCTGACACTGGGTAGTTGCGCCCCTGGGCGACAGACAGTGTTGGAATGCACAATAATTACACGGACGCCCGACGGCGGACACCTCTCTTGCTTCCCTCTAACCCATGTGGCCCATGTGACAGGGGGGCCCTGAAGGCCGGCTCCACAATCTCCCCCGCGCACACACACACACATACTTGCACACTAATGGCTGCACTGTGACATCAGAGCTGCAAGTCTGCTGCTGTCCCGTAGTCTCCAGGCTCCCTGCCGCGTTCCTTTCAAACAACTAAATTAGCCAGAACAGACCCCCAGTGCCCCCCCCCCCCACCTCCCCCCCGTGCCCCATAGTGCCCCTCGGCCCCGTAGCTGTCACTGTGCTCCACCGATGGCTGCGCTCCACAGGAGGGCGGCCATTAGCACTCAGATTTATAACTGTTACGGGACCTCGTCTGTTTACCCTCAGTGCACCTCCATAACCCCACAACATCTCCTGCAGGCCTCAGAGAAAACACAGCTCTACCTCAGCTTAAAACTGCGCTCTCTCTGCTCTAGGTCAAACTTCCTAAAATGTCTAGGATGGGCCTACAACTAAAGGTCTGGGTTGACATATTGAAAGTTTCCAGTGCAGTGCGTCTGTATCCTCCATGCTCTCCGAAACGTCTGCTACCGCGTTGTTGTTTCACCAGCTTTCATAATCATACAGTTTATAAGTAACATTATACGATTTGGGTATATATAATTATAATTAAACATCTAATATACACTATAAAGTTTTGGAATTAGTCATTTTTAAAACATGTTTTATGCTCACCAGGGCTGCAATTATTTGATCAAAAATACAGTAAAAACTGTAATATTGTGAAATATTATTACAATTTTAAATATTATATTTTATTTTAATATATTTAAAAATGCTATTTATTCCGGTGTTGGCAAAGCAGATTTTTTCTCCAGTCTTCAGAGTCACATGATCCTTCAGAAATCATTCTAATATGCTGATTTGGTGCTCAAAAAATATTTCTTATCATCACATTTGAAAACAGTTGTGTCGCTCAGGGTTTTTGTGGAAACTGTGATACATTTTTTAAAGTAAAAAGAATCAGCATTTATTTAAAATAGAAATGAATTTCTTTCAAGAAATATCTTACTAACCCCAAACCTTTGAATGCTCAAATACATTAAAAGAAACACAATTGTATATATAAAGTATAGTCAAACTTAATTAATATTAAAAATTATGTTTTTAAATATATATATATTTATATTCAATATTTTAGTGATATGTTTGGAAATCCAAAATAACGTGTAAAATAATGACAATATTTATATTTTCTATGTTCCACCCTTTAATACATCCAAACAAAAAGTGCTCTAGAGGCCCACTGTTAAATCCTTCTGTTTGTGAGTGTCTGTTTACCTTTGTGTCCTGGCAAACTTGGTTACTGAGATGCTGAAAAACTCAGCTGAAACATAGTTCCCCCCCCTAGCCCCCCCCCCCCCATCCCCCCCCAAAACTTCCCCATAATTTACATGCTGTCTAATTCAAAGTTTTATGACAGGATGAGCGTTAGCTTACCAGTCGGAATCGTGGAACCGTGGATCTTATCTGCCCATCCAGCAAAATATCGAAAAGTTTTAATGGTTCCCTGAAGGTCCACAAAGAAGGAGGGGAGGAAAGGTTTCCCGCTGTCCAGAGACTCCAGGGTCTGGAAGGAGAGAAGGCAGATGAGAGTGTGGGCGTGTGATGAAAAATCACTCATAGGAATTAAACCTGACACCCCCCATGCTGGATTTAGACTAAGCATATCTAAAGCACACACTTACATCTTCTCCCCTAGGAAAACATGATATTCATATAGCCATCACCATAGACCTGACATTGTGTCACCCAGCCATGATTTCTAATCGACGTGGGATTAGATTGCTTTGAAAGAGAAATGCGATGTCCATGTGGTTATGATAACTCTTTATATCAATTCACTCTGACATTTGTTCAGAGCTGGATGGAGAAAATCGGTTGTTTCAATCTATTTAAGACGATGTCTAAACTGTAACACGAAAGAGATTTATTCAAAATGGCCACAGCGCGCTCTAGAGAGCTGCATGCACAAAGACAAACATAGCACTTTTGTTTCTGAATCTCTCTTCAGACACATCTCCGTGAGTGGGAAGTAAAAGCAGATGTCCACGGCGGAAGAACGCCGGAGATAAAAGCACGTCATGGCACAGAACAATACCTCTCTTTTACGTTTCGCTCCTAATCAAAGTGATCGTTAGCACCCAAAGGTCACGGTGTTGTCATCATCATGGGTTTCAGACATTTGCAGAGCAAATCAAAATTGTTAGAAAAACAACAATTCCTACAGCTCCTGCCATGAAGCTTCAATAAGCTCGAAGGCAGACAGACAGGTCCACTCATTAGACACTTGCTTATTGTTGTGAGCGTCTTTGTCTGCTCAGATGGCTCTGTCCTGTTAAATCTGATTCTCACTCACCGGAAACTGGCACTGACTAGAACAAGATGTGGTTTAAGTCTGCCCAGAGAACCACTGGTTCGTGAGTGAAGGTGATAGATATGAGGGAGTCAGGACCAATGTTACAATAGACCATGGGTCAGGCATTTTGGTTCTAGTTGAGCTGAACTTTTGGAATCAATTATCAGATATATATTAAATGTATATACACACATATATATATATATATATATATATATATATATATATATATATATATATATAGGTGTCCTGAGAAATAAAACATATCTTTGCGACAGATAATACTCTGTAAATAGCAAAAAAAACAATCAAAAAGAAATAAATGTGGAACTCTGCTAATGGAGCGGGACTACCTGTTGTATGACCAATGACACAGACACTGTTTGTATTTAGTTGTCTATGGCCCTAATATTATTATCTAAACGTTATTGAATTTTTTATTTTATTTTTATAATAGTAGCTATGATATTTTATACCGTGGCTCTTTTGGAAAAACAAAAAATTTTAAAATGGCTCTTTGGTCAAAAAAGGTTCCCACCCCTGACCTAATCAAATAAATGCTGTAAAAGTATTCTTCATTATTCTTCATAATACCTAATGCATTACAGTAACTAATGTTAACGAATTGAACCTAATTCTAAAACTTACTGGATAGGCCTATATATATATATAGTATTTTAAAGATATATTTGGTTTGAGGGTTAATATTTGGGTCTGGCAAGAGTGTTGGACGGAGTACTCACAGCAAGGTAGGCGCTGTCTCTTTCCACTAGGTCAGCTAGTTTGAACAACAGCTTCCCACGTTCAGATGCATCCATCTTCCTCCATACTGAACCCAGCGAGAAGGCCGAACGCGCAGCCTGCACCGCTTTGTCCACATCAGCCTAAAAGAACGGCAAAGAGAGGGGACCGAACAGAGAGAGAGAGAGATAGAAACAAGAGGGAGAGAGAGAGAGAGTGGAGAGCACTTAATGATATAACCTTATCCTGTAAACAGGTGTTTGTCCACCTCTGGGACAAATGAAATCCATTCATTCCGGATGAGTCTCAATGACTTCCCCAGTTGCACGTTCAGGGGGTCTCTGTTTCCTGTATCCATTCTAGTTTTCCACACTTTCTGCCTGATTTACAGAGAGGAACTACAGCCTCTAGCTTGCTTAACCACATTAGACTGAACTACAGCCCCCTCCCTCTCTTTCAATGCTGGATGCTTATTCATGCTGAGTGAAGGCTGAAAGTGAGAAGCACAATAGCGGTGCTGGACGACTAAATGTCGTCCAGCAGAGCAATTGTGCCAAACCTGTTTCTGGCAACGGTTTGACCAATTACCAAATACACACTTTGCTGACAAACACTAGCAGGCACTAGCACACACACACACACACCTTATCTGCTTCCTGGACGTCACAGACTTTCTCCCCTGTAGCCGGGTTGTATGTTGTGAAGACCTTACCGCTCACAGAATCATGCCATTCGTTATTAATAAAAATCTACAGGGAGAGAAGAGAAAGATACTGTTTAGTTTTCACAACAGGAGGAAGTGTGTCATAATACAGAGTAACTTAAATCATTTGTGAACAGAAACAAAGCACTTTATATATCGGGGTTATTACAGTTAAATTAAATTAAAAACATAAAAAAAACATTTAAGTTTCTTGAAATAAACGTTAACTGAGTAAAAAAAACTATTTAAAATAAAAAAACGTATTTTATTTCAACTAGTTACCAAGGCAGAATTTCTCATTTTCATTCAGTGTAAATTGATGCATTAAAATATTTCAAACTAAAATAAAAATATGATATACACATATTAAAACCTAATAGAAATGTCAAAAACACAATACCATTACAACACCAATTACCATTAAAAAAAATAAAAAATTTTTTTATAAAAACGTGTGTATATACTGTATATACACACACACACTTTATTACAAACTGAAGAAATCATAAACTAATTATTCTTTTATGATGAACCTATTAAATTTGTTCACAAATTGCACTAGTCGGAGCAAGTCTCCAGGTAACTCACTGAATTAGTCATGTCCGACTCAAAACGTGCCAAGAACCGGGTATAATACAATCCCCAGAGGCTGAGAGCATAAAGCTTTTAACTGATGGTGTGAAAACAAGTTACTAATGTCATTATAATCTATATAAGCTAAATTTGCATGTCTAGTACCCCTCTCTCCTCAGATACACTATGTATTAAAAGCAGTAGGATGGAGCATATCAAATTGGGCCGTCGATTAGTATATTTACTTTTTTAACTGAAAAATACATACTTTTACTCATGTACATGATTTGTGTACTTTGTCAACCATTGCTTAAAATTTGTGTATCAAACCATAAAACAACTGTTAGCAAGATATTTGATCATTTTTTTGCAGATAATATAAAAAAGCATGCATAAAATGTGCATTTTTAGACTTTAATGAGGAGTTACATGAGTTAGTTTAACTTCATGATGATGCACAGAATTAAAAGAAATTCTTTCTCCCTCAGTGTGTTTCATGGTTGTGGTGTGAGAGGAATCTCTGGGAACCGTGTGCTATTGCAGGGCTGCCCAATATCACTCTCTTGGGAGTGATCCAGCAACCAGACAGAACGAGGTGGGGGAAAGGGAAAAGGAGAGATAAATCCCTATCAGACGTCCAAAACACACAAATGCACACACAGATACAAGTGCATATACAGCATGCACACACAAACACAGAGATACACACAGACACACGTTTCACAACATCCCTGCTCGTTTACGAGATCATAAAACACGGGCCGCACTCTGGCTCTGGTGATGCGTTAAAAGAAGCCGCCCGTAAAACAACCGCCTCAGATTCCAAAAGAGGGATTTTTCAAGCTCGATAAAGAAGAAAAGAAAAATACATTTTTCTTTATGCACACAAATTGTTTTTAAGGGACACAGCATGCATAAAAGGCAAATGTGCTTTCACAGTTCACACTGAAGACTTATGCAAAAAGATTTGCTTATGCTGTTGATTTCAACAAACCTGTGACAGATAAGGTGTTAAAGCATCTGCTGGCTCTGAGTTCTGCATGTGCACATTTACTCTTCCTGTCATCTGCGTAGAGAAAGACGTCCGGTTCAAAGTGAACCGCGGCCCTGGGCCTCCTCAAACTCACCAACATGTTTACTAATGTAAACTTACAGGTTTAAGTACAATTTAATTGGCTGTAAACCATGAGGCGTGTTTACTTTAGAACAGGTATAAAATGCCAGTTGACTTGGAGGCGGTTCAAGCTGCCTCAGTCACTCCCACTCTGTGTCTCCCCTAAAATTGGCATGAATAAATCACTCCTGGACAGGGTAGGTATCAGTCTGTACCATGCTGATTCCTCTCCGATACATTTACTTCAGACTCCTTTTTCTCTCCCACCCTCTCTCGCTCGCTCCTCACAGGCCTCTTCCATTAAGGGGGCCACCTTTAATCTGACTCTCATTTGGAGCACTTCATAAAAGTGTCAGTGGCCTCGTCGAGCTGAGGGCCTGTTACAAAAACAGAAAGCCCTGTAGAGGAGCGAAGAGCAAATTAGTTTTAAAATTTATAGAGGCCACTGTAGTGGAATGCCTTAAATCAGGGGCAGACTGTGACAGGCCAGTGGGCCGGGGAAGAATGCAGACGGTGGGTAGTAACCCCACACTTATGGCACCCCGGAATGGTGGAGAGGGGAATGCTGGGTGAGCAGCGGACTGGACCACCATCTAAATCACGACTAGAAAAAGGCGACCATTAGAGGCCATTTGGCCCAGTCTTCCCTGAGCTCTGGGGGCTCTCGGACTTTTGTCTCTTCCCATTGAGAAAGTTGATAAAGAGCGACAGGCCGGTGCAGTAAATCAACTCTCAAGCTTTCTTTATACTTTGGCTTTGATTAAAGAAAAGGGATAAGAACGCAAGTGCAAAAGTGCAAAAATTCATATTGATCACCACTTCTTTGCCGTAACCCTGCTGGAGGCTTCAGCTAGGCTGTAAAGAACTTGAGTAATTGTAATTCATTACTATACTTAAGCATTATTTCGGGGAATTTGCACTTTACTATTGAAATGGAATACGCAAAAGAGATGCTTTTTACTTTTTATACATGTCATTTAAACCTCTGAAGTAAAAATATTCAGTTTTCAAAGGTAAAAATTACTTAAGTTGTTCCTTTTTATGTTTATTATAGTGAATTCAAGTCAAATTACACTCAAATTATATGCTAACTTTTACAGCCAATACAATTATTTCAGTGTGGACACAATTATGCTCCATTTTTTCCTTGTGAAGTGACATCTTCTGACCACAACACTGTCTTTAATAAAATCTTAAAATAAAAACCATAAAATATATACATTATCCCATTGCTAAATATGGACAAACCTGACTCAAGTGTGAACATGGACACCGAATAGTCTTTAAACAACTATATTCAATTCATAACACCTATAATATCAGCTGCTGTTGAATTTAAAGTTAAACGATACCAAGAGGTATCGGGATACTGGTTTTATTGGAAATTATTACTAAATAAGTGAGCTTTATAAAGTTCGAGCATCACTGCAATAGTGCAATATGCTCAGTTTAAATTTTTTTTTTCTTTTTTTTTTTTTTTTTGCTCATGCATGTTTTTTAACTGAGTAACATTTTGACCTATACTTTAACTTAAATTCTCATCCTTTTTAACAACTGTCTTCAATAGAGATTGTGTGAGGCAGAGTTCTGGAAGAAACTTTCAAACTTGAGTCTGAAAAACTAACCGCCAAGCTGTGACAACTAGATTTTGTTTACAACAGCAGGGGGCCAGAAAATGTATTATCTTGTAAACAAAACAGCCACTTGATGCAGTACACAAACAGAAAGAGAAGCGCTGCCGGTTCACCCTACGCTTACACATTGTACTATAGGCCGTTACGAAAGCGGGCGGAGTGCGGATAGGTTGAGATTTTACGTGCAGGCCACAGCACAAGACAGCTGCAAACATTTAGAATCACTCCATGTTTTTTTATTCAAGCTGTCAGTCTCACGGTGCTGACTGCGCTCGTCTGCAAAGCTAATTAGATGGCGAGATATGCAGTGCCTATCATAAACAGATTGTGGAAGAGCGACCCACAGCACACGATGACAGCATCACTAGGCTTATGCTCTTCGTTGCTGAGATTTTTATCACCAGCAATATTCACATAGGAAAGAGGGTTATCGTCCACAAAAGCAGGGGGACGACTTTTGTTCCTCTCGGAGAGCTACAGCTAGAGAAGAGCCTGTTTTGGGTGTGTGTGTGGGGGGGTTTGGGGATTCGAATGACTCTAACAGTTGTAGAACACTGATCCGTTTCTCATCTGCCCAGGCAAGCTCTCTGGAGGCTTCGCACAACTGCAGGAGGAAGCGGAGCAGGAACGGGGACGGAGGATGCCAAAGCTCACGCTACAGCCAGTGAAACATCTGTTTGGCCGCCAGCACCTTCTAATGGCTCAGACACATGAGGGATGTTTTAATGGCAAACATTTCTTGGCCATTGTAAAAAGATTCTTTTTTACATGTGCACTTTATCTTTGTTTTCATGGAACAGGCCGGGATTCCAGAGCCAGACGGATTCTAACAGGGCACCTGCAGCCCGGGTCTCGGTCTACACAGGAAGTTTCATATCCTTTCCAGAGCAGCTCACTTTTACTCTGGAACTGGACACACTTCAAGATGTTGATAGTTACTGATGTTACCCCTGCTGAAAAATCCACTTAAAAATTTTAATTCTGTTGTCATTTACTCACCCTCAAGTTGTTTCAAACCTGTATGAATTTCTCCCTACTATGGAAGTCAATGGGGTCCATCAACTGCTGATTACCGACATTCTTCAAAAAATCTTCTTTTGTGTTCAGCAGAAGAAAGAAATTCATACAGGTTTGAAACAACTTGAGGGTGAGTAAATGACGACAGAATTTAAATTTTTAAGTGAACTATTCCTTTAAGACATGAGACTGAGGCTGTGCTCTCTCTCTCTCTCTCTCTCTCTCTCTCTCTCTCTCTCTCTCTCTCGCTCTCTTTCATTTCTGTAAAATAATTCATTGAAATCACCACAAGTGAGATTGTGAAAAACAGTCTATACAGTACAGGTTCATAGGGACACACCACTACTATCAAGCTTAGCATTACATACTAAAAGAATATACTTATGTAAGCATAACGTGATAAAACTTTACAATAATGTTCAATTTATTAACATTAGTTAATGTTTTAGGTAGGTAGGCTACCATGATTTAACAATTAACAATAATTTAGAATTTATTCATCTTGGTTAATTACATATACATGTAACATTTACATATACGTTTTTAAAATGTCTTAAAAGTTAAATTGACAAAATAATTAACGATGAACAATAGTGTACTATATTTATTTAGTATAAATTTACTATATTTATTTAGTATATTAATTAACATTATGCATCAACATATTTATTATACAACCAGGATTAATAATTGCTGTAAAAATGTTGATATTTGTTTAGTTGTGATAACTATTAACCGTGTTCACCTAAAAGTTTGTCATCGTTCATAAATATCCTCATGTCCTTCCAAACATAAATAAATGTCTTTATGGAACACAAAAGAAGATACTTTGAAGAATTTTGAAAACAGTTTTCAATAAAATATATTTGTTTGCATACTTGTGCTTAACTTTAAAGAAATTAGCAAGAACATGCATGATATTGCTAATAATACGGAGATAAATCGAGCTTTTTGGTCCTGAGAAGGGAGAAAAACAGTCCAAAGGCCAAAGATAATCAATGAGGAAGATGTGAAGAAAAGATCAAGAGTAAGAAAGGGGGGAAATTATAAGTCAAAGCAAAAGAGGGTGTGTGAGAGAGAGTCCTCACTGTGCCGCTTACAATAAATCAAGCTTCTCAGTGTATGCTCTACTTTGGCCGCTGTTTGATGTGAAGAAATGGTGGGTTTTGAAGTGAAAAACTCCAGAGGTATGGGACAGACTCTCGTAAGTCAGGGCCACTGACCCTAACAGTGAGACACGGCCATATATTACACCCTGCTGGACAGCTTCTAGAGCAGAAAACCCCCCTGACTCCCATCTGTACTATCTCACGCACTGACGGATTGATGGGGCCTACCTCATTCACTCAAGCTGTCTCCCAGATTAGCTTACAAAAGTCCTCACTTCAGCGCACACTACTGTCCTGGCTGGACGCTTAAGCCCTTACAATATAAAGACATGTCCAACAAATGGCTATCAAGTGTCTCTTTCTCCATGAAGCTCTCAGTATAGACACACTTATTTCCCAGAAAGAAAAATTCCATAATTTACTCAAAGACTACATACATTTACCAAGATATAGAGAAAAATCTAGATATTTTTCGATCAGATGTTTAGGACCCCACTGACTTTTTATTGTATATTGACAAAAAATATCTTTATTTTTATCTTGAAAACGTTCTTTATTCTTTTGTTTTCCACAGAAAAAAAATAAAGTCATTCAGGTTTGGAATGACATGAGGATGAATAAATGATGACAGAATAAAAAATTTGGGGTGAACTATACAATTTAAAATTAATCCACATTCATTTGAAAACCCCACATTATATGCAAAGATCATATAGCCTACTCATACATTTTTATTTAATATCACTGATAAATACCACTAACTGAAACCACATTTAATACAAATATGCAATTATCAATTGCAGGCACAGGGGAAAGTGAGAGAGTAATAGTCTGTCTCCTGTTTCCTTTCTTCTTCCAGGTTTTAATCTCCAGAGTCTGCTTCACTTATGTGTTATAACTGAATGGTGTGAGCACATCATCACTTTGCCTGCCGGAATCCAACACCTCTCTTTCAAAAAGGCTCTTGGGTCCCAATCAATTACACTGATACACACACCTATCAACATAACCTTTCCTTTCCTTTTCACTCTTTCAACCAAAGAGAAAAAAAAAGTGAAAACATCAATAACCAGCCATCACCAAAGACAAATTTATGGCTTCCTTAGTGCCATTATCAGCCCAGTGGGCCAGCAGACAGAGAAAGAGAGAGAGGGAGAGAGAGAGAGAGAGAGAGAGAGAGAGAGAGAGAGAGAGAGAGAGAGAGAGAGAGAGAGAGAGAGAGAGAGAGAGAGAGAGAGAGAGAGAACTCCTTCAGCAGACCAGCTCTCCCGTGACCAGTCAAACATAGATTCTGTAAGACTGTAAAGTGTATCGAGCTCAGGTGTCTACACCAAACAACAAGACTTTGAGAAATATCTGTAAATGTTCAATGGCAGGGCAGAGGGAAGATAAGTTCCCTATCGGTGTGTTTAATCTCAAGTCTGTAACAAACACACACTGGTGCAGGTGTAGTGACTGTCACATAATGAGCACAAATGTAATTGGTGAGGTGAAAAGTTTACTGGGGAGCTCAAAGTCCAGGTTGTAGCAATTTTACAATACAAGAAACAATCTTAACTATTCAGGTTTTTGTATTTACCATGAGAAACTAAATAAAAACTGCAGCACTCGTTGTATTAAGTGTTAATCTTCTGAATAAGACTTCCAATAAATAAAATAATTGGTCACATTAAATATTAGGTGTCTTTAAATACTATGTAAAAATAATAATAATAAAAAAGTACTGTTAGGTAATTATGTTCATGTTGTATTGCAAAATTATATTGAGGTGGGGTACGGGTAAGGTTTGGAGGTATGGTTAGGTTTAAAGGTGATGATACACAGGGCAACTTTTTGAGTAATGTTGCTGGGCAATGTTGCCGTCAACGGGCAACCAGATGAGACATAGGACCCATGACCGATTTAAATTATCCAGATAAAAATGTATTGCCCATTTTCAACGGGAAAGTGCCCAAGCAACAATCGCTCGGCAAGATTGCCCAGCAGCATTGCTCAAAAAGTTGCCCTGTGTATCATCACCTTAAGAGAAGGGAGAATAGTGTAATATAAATGTAATTACTTAAATTAATTATAGCTGTAATTACATGAAGGTATTTTTTTAATATAAGTACAATGTAAAAAAACATGTATAAGTGCACTTTATCAAATGAATAATTTAATTGTTAATACATAGGTAAAGACACTTAATAAAAAGTGGGACCAAATAAATAATTCTAAATAATTATGCACAATATATTCATTATTATAATAAAAAGATTACTGGCATTCTGTCTAACCACATGCTCGCAAACAAACCAGTAATTGCTATAAAATATGTTTTGTAATGCATTGCCTGCAATATTTGCCAGTACTTCTCCCTGCTTGATATTAATTATTTTACTTTAAATGCCAGAACTGGATGTAATTCAGTGCACAAGTGTACTGAATCGCACATTTACATAATTGAAATTTACATAAGTGGTTGACAGTGAGAGAGGAGTGAGATGTTTAGTATGACCATTAATGATATTTCCACAAGTCAGCGTCTCATGGCATAAAGCACTGCACATTAACAGCGCAGAAAACGCAAAAACGGTTTAACCTTAGACCTACAAATAATAAAAAACTTGGCTTTGCACAGTCTACATTAGAAAGAACAGTATTGATTCAGCATATTTGTTTTGTTACATCAGATCCTGTGCTGCCCTGCACCAGGGGCAGCAAAATCCAAATTGAGAGGGGGGTGGGAAGATAGAGAGAGAGAGAGAGAGAGAGAGAGAGAGAGAGAGAGAGAGAGAGAGATGGAGAAGGGTGTGAAGGGAGTTCACATCACCAATGCCCAAACTAAAACCCCACACACACCCATATAAACAGCACACACCGGAATGTGATAATTCAAATTCCTAAGGATGAATCTTCTCACACTCCCATCTGCTTCTGAAAGAAGGTCTGATGAGATGAGAGAGCAGGACAAGGAGCAGGAGGCTGCAGGTGTGTGTGTGTGTGTGTGTGTGTGTGTGTGTGTGTGTGTGTGTGTGTGTGTGTGTGTGTGTGTGTGTGTGTGTGTGTGTGTGTGTGTGTGTGTGTGTGTGTGTGTGTGTGTGTGTGTGTGTGCGTGTGTGTGTGCGCGTGTGTGTGTGTGTGCGTGTGTGTGTCACAGGTGTCTCCAGCTCTTGCTCTGGCTGTACTTTACTCTCATTACCACAGTGATAATTTGCCTGCACTGCACTTTGACTTTATCCTCTCACCTCACAGCAATAAAATTATTAAACTCAAAACCGGCATAATTTAACATGATCTAACCAAACAAAAGAAGAGAGATTATATTTTACAACCATTTTATGGCATGATTCAGCACTTTTTTGTCATTTTCAGAGAGGATAATATGGAACGACTACATCAAAATAACATAATAGTAGGCTACTGAAATTTTATCACATCTGGAAAAAGTCCAAAATTGTGCTGTCCAGTGTTTGTGTTTTAAATCTTATGGGTTGTATTCCTGAGCACGTATGCATTTGATGTGAGGGTCCCTAAACTTCTTAGAAATTATACAGGTTGCAAATATTGTCAAAAGTTATTGTGCTCACAGTAATGCACATTGTGAATTTTTTGTTGTTGTCCAGAACATAATGAAATTATGAATAATTTAGATGTAGGCACAGTAGGCTGATCTATATACTTTAGCCTGCTACGACAGAATGAGTTTGAGAGAGGCGGATCTCTAACGCGCACCGTAATGAAACTAAAGTCATAATGACAACCTGTTCGTGGCAAAACTTCTTAACTGGTTAAAATTTGATTATTAAATCCCAATGGACAGCCAACTGTCACTATCAAGATCGAGAAAACTTTATTGATTGATGCACCTCTAGGATAATATCTGGACTTTCACACACTTTATCTGATTCCGGACACGAAAAAACAACAACCGATTATTAGATTACAATAAATCGGGGAATCGTTATATTAATTGCAAATAACTAGCCTACTGCGTTCTTAAAGACTCCATATAGCGTACCATAACCAAAACTTTCTACTTGTTACCAAAAGCATGCGTAAGCCTCCTAATTACCATCATGGACCGTAGGCTACTATTTATGAATCGATTATCTGAAAATGAATATGAGTCTGATATCAATATGAGTTTGCAATAGGCATAAGTTGCGTTTCTTGACCAGTGATTTGTTTGCGCGCAGGCACAACAAATTCAACGTGCCTGATCTAATCGAAGTTTGCATTTACCGTTTAGGCAATTTGATTTTTCTCAAAGTAGTTATAAAAAGTCTCACAGACCTTGGTGTACTTGATCTCAGGATTGGGTATCGGTGAGGGCACCAGATGAAGAGATGCCATGAGCGCAGCCGGGTCGTTCTTCACCTCTCCTGGCAGTTCAACTTTACTGGAGGTCATTGCGTCTCTTGAAGATGCCGTTTGGGGGGGTTTTCCTGCCGATTTGCGATTACTACTTTGGAATCCTTCCTGTGTTTATAACCAGGTGTCAGCCCTGGTCCATTTTTATTGGGCAGAGAATAGGGCCGTCCTCCTAATATAATTAAAATGGAGCATTTACATAAACTACTCTCTCTCCCTCTCTGACCATACGAAGTGAAAGATACCACCCACTCTCAAGACAACGCTATAGAGGAGTATAAGGATTTATCAGAAAGAAATTCAGCTGACAGGCAGTAGTAAACTGCACTGTAAAAATGTTTAGTGTGGTAAAAATCTAAATGATTTGTTAAAATAATCTATTATTGTATTATTTAGCTAACAGAACAACACAACTAAATGTTAACAAAGACTCGTTTTCAAGGGGAATATAGGTCAAAAATTATAGTCTATTTAACAAAACATTTATTTAGGCTAATATGACCGTATTAAAACTTAACATAGGCAATTTTTAGATGTTTTTCAATAAAACATAATTTTTAACAAATCATGATTTTTTTTCCATCACCAGTTAAAATTGCTACACTTTCCATGCGCTGCGTAAAAGTTAGTTATTAAACTCAGTCTGCTGGACTGAAATTAGGCTACACTAGACCACTAAATCGATTCTTCTTTTCAATCAATCAATGTATTTTTCAGACTTTCCTGACTGCTTGTTGAAATTAACAATAAAAGTATAGGCTAGCCCATGTTTGTCTCCATTGGGGTTCTCAAACTGTCACGTAACGTTTTCTTTGGCAAAGGGCTGTTTGCCCCTTTGATTCTCACAGATTCTCCTAAACATATCTATCCCGTGAGAATTTTATTCAACTATCTAGCTACATCAAGCGATCACAGGTTATTTCCTCGTCGTCCCTCCTGCAGCGCCAGGACTCTGATAGCATTTAGTACTTCAGACTGTCCAATAAACATTAGAGTATCTAAAAAGGCTATTAACACTCTCGAAGAGTTTGTGGTTTAAAGGATTAGCCAACACAGACATTCACACTTACACGTGTAACTGCTGGATAAGGAAGCTCTTGAAAACACGACACTTGATCGCGACAAAAACATCTACGATTATGTCGCAGATAAATAAAACAAATAATCGCCTTCACACTTAGCCTACATGGTTTCTAGTCGAAGAAATCTTGCATGTTGCGGGGCGTTTATATAACTCCACTATCTTCAGTTGATAGCCAATCACAAATTCAAGTAAAATCCTACATAACAGCCTAATTGTTTATAAAACCTTTGGCCTAATCATTTTAACCCGTCCTGTTATAAAAATGTTGTTGCTCTCACTGTGTCCTGTCCTTGTGAACTATTAACTAACTAAGGAATTAAGAATATTAAGAAAATATCGAACTGCCTTTAGTGAATTCCGTTTTTTATTTTTATTTTATTTTATTTAAATGGCCAGCCTGCGTGATAATTATCATGTGTGACATGCTAAGGGACTGAGGGCTGTGATGAAGAGGACGGGGTGTTATAATTTGTTAGAACCCACTGGGGTGCTTTTTCTCCATCACCACATCCCCCTCATTTCGCAGCACTGACAGTGTCTGCCTCACATCAAAGACGACACCCCAGAACAAGTGACAGTGATTAATGCAAACAAAACATACCGCTACCATCCTATCGCTTATTCTGTTCACACCACAGCCATGGGACGCCACCGCCGAACTCTGGCCCTCTTTGTTTTTACTTTGTCAAAGAGCGCCACCCGGTGGACAAATATAGGCTATGCATTACAAGTTGAAGCTGCGCTGTAATGCTTCTCTGAATGAGAAGAACTTACAAGAATAAGAAATCCCAATGAATAACAAGTAGGCTATGCAAAACACTGATATGTTATATTTAGAGACTAAATTAAAACAAATACCTAGTTGTTGTTGTTTTTAGTGCATGTGTTTTTTAGATCACATAGGCCTTTATAGGTCATTGACAAATAAATGCTGATGATGATAATTAGAAAAATATACACGTTTGCTTGTAAATACATATAGGCCTATTGCGTCAACATCAAAAGAAATCAATAAAATATTGCATCTTTTTTTTCTCGGTCCTTTTTACACTTTTTTGTTAAAGCTCAACAAAAACATTAAATGTAGGCTATTAAAAAATTAGTGAATTGCATTTATATATATATATATATATATATATATATATATATATATATATATATATATATATATATATATATATATATATATATATATATATATATATATATATACACACACAAATTATGGTGGGATATTTTTTCCCAGACCGAAAAAAAATCAGCGTCACTTTATTGAACTGAAATGTAGTGTAGCCTATTAGCTTCGGTTAACTCCAACTTCTGTTAATAATTATAATTTAAAAAATATAAATGTGTTTTTTTTTACACCTCGTAAAAAAAGATTAATTGAACGTCAGTCTACTGATTTCTCAGAGAACTCGATCGTCTCTTCGCAAAAGTTCGCAAACGATAGTTGAAAAAATAAGCTACTACGTAATGATATTTTATTGATCGAACTCGTATTTGTCTCAGCACGAAGAGGATGGATAGAGTGAGAGCAAAGAGGAACCTCCAACCTGTCATGTCAGTGTGTTTAATGACATCTAAGTAGCAGCAGGGGGGGCGGGGAAGGTTAAAGCCTAAGACACTCAAACTCCAGCGGGCTCAGCTCTTGTCTGTCCGGACATCACATCTCACTGGCGGGGAAACTATGGAGCTCGAAAACATGAGAAAATTGAGGGGCAAATGCATGTTGAGGCGGGACATCATAAGAGAGTTCCTGGCAGAATTACTGGGGACATTCGTATTAATAGTAAGTCTTTTGCCTGTCAGAACTTTAGAACTTGTAAACTGAGATTAACAACACAGTTTGATTACAGTAAATGCATCAGAATTATAATGAATATTTCAAGCGTAATGGACTGTTTTGTGTCCATTTTTTTAGTTTAATAATAAATCAGTCAACTTATTTCATTCTTGTCGTATAGGGGGTGTTGAGGTTGATATTCTTTCAATTTAAAGAAGCTCTTAACATCTTATAAACCACATATTAGTATGGTTATTATAGCAGCTATATGTGTAAACATAACATTTTAGACTAAATACATTGCATTAAATACAACACCCTTGAGTGATGTAAACAATGTCTTCTTATTTTATGCTTCTTATTGATCAATTATAATGGCTATTTAATGGGAAATGGCTATGGTTTAAGTTGTCAAGGACTTGATTTCAGTAACTACTGTATAAGGATTTGTGTAAAAAGTCCAATTAGACAAACACTTATTTTCTCTGGCAGTGGTTTTGTATGTTAGTTTTTAAGCACCTCGTTCAAAACCCTTTAAAAGTTGACAATTTGTGCCAACAAATTTTTGGCAATTCTGTTCCCCAAAATAAAGTTCCTAAAATAATTATTATTGCTATATATTATAAAGGTGGGTTTTTTACTGTAAAGTTGAACTAGTCTCAGGACAAATGTATTTTTCATAAAGTCTGAAAGATGCTGTGACAAGCTGTCATGTTTAATAAATGTTATACATTTATTTGTTCGTATTGAACTTTTACATTTTGCAGTTTTGTGAACTGGTGTGTGTTTGTGTTTCATAATAGTTTAACTATTGAAATTTTGTCATGTCAGGTTTGACAACTTATCCCATATAGACTAACAATATGCAGTATTACTTTAAAGAGAAATACATTTTTGACTACCTGATGCTTTGATGACTAATATCATAAATCTTCTTTTACTTATAATATATATTTTTTTATATTGAAAACATGAAATACACAGACTTTTTCTACAGTGTGTTCTACTGGTGTTAATTAAGTGAAAAGATTTTGATTCAACATGACAGATTTAGTTGCTTTGGGGTGCCGCCCCTGACCATAATGGACTGAGCTTTTGAACAAGCTGCTATACTAATTAGTTTTGAATAAGTGATCCACAAACAAGAGAGTGCTTTTCCTATCTGCATGGCGGTAGCTTTTTCCACTAATTGTCTTCCTAAATTGTCTTCTCTCTGCCCATTTCCTGTTTACAGCTATTCGGTTGTGGTTCAGTGGCCCAAAAGGTCCTGAGCAGAGGCACACTTGGAGAAGATCTCACCATCCACTTTGGCTTTACTCTAGGGGTGATGCTGGCTGTGTACATGGCAGGAGGCGTGTCAGGTAACTCGTCACACTGGCGAATAGAGAAGTATAGAAGATAACGTACTGCATAAACTTCAATTCACCTTGCTACAGTCAGTTACCTAAATAGTCTGCTATCAAAAATAATACACAAATTTAATGGAACTTTGCAATTCAATTGTTGAAAATATTCAAATATACATGTTCAGTTGATTGAGAAAAGGCACTGGGACAGCCGAGTTCAAAGCATCTTTTCATTTCAAAGGTCATATTTAGCTATCCATCAGGGCTGTTTTTCACAGTTGTTTGTGATCTTTGATCATGCTCAACAAACATGCCATGTACTCACCTATTCGCCATATGCAACACTACAATATCCATACTATAACTGTTACCACCTACGGCTCAATTTATTCCTCCGTTAGCAGTTTATTTGTGTTTATATTAAAACCTACTGTAAACCTGGTCAAAGGAGTAAAATGGCTTGTGAGGCAGAAAAAAACATTTCATGCAGTAATAAGCCTTAGACAGCTGGATCACATATGCCCCATGCTGAGTATTCCATCTTGACCTTTGACCCCAAAGAGAAAGAGAGTGAAGGGTGGATTTGCTTCAGTGCATAACAGACTTGTGCTTCCATACAAATTTTAGGATTAATGAATGACATAATAGAGGAGGAAAACCTTGTGCTTATTGTATTTGAGGCGCTCGGTTTCTGTCATTTGGATTTTTTCCCCCCTCAAAAATACACTGTAGTGATGGACAGGGGGGAGGAGAAAATGATGGCTCAATTACATGTTCTTAAAACTTGCATAAGGCTTATTGTCAAGTAGAGGCGTGTGTCGGGTTTGATATACCAGATTGGAAATGTATGCCTGGCCTTCATTAAGTGAATTCCTCAAGGATTATGGTGAGGTGAAGCTTTTATTATAATGTGTTACAATAATGATGAGGATTCCAGGAAATTCTTTTATCATTTCCTTTAAATGAGAAGCAACAACAGCAACAACAAAAAAACATACATAAGAGCACATTTACACGATAAGATAAAGTGGCAAAACATTATTGCCAATAATTGACTACACTGATCCACTTAGACTAACCTCACTGTTCTCAGGTGTATAGACTCCAGATAATCTCACTTTCGAATGAGTAGTTGCATAAATCTAGACTTGCCAGAAAGCATGTCCTATGTTCATGTGTTGTGCATTCATATATTGTAGAAGAAACCCACAAGCGATCTTGAGATGCAAACCACTCTCTCTCTCCAAAGCCTTCGGGAGATATTTCACTGATTCTTTTACTCTCTGAAACCCATACCTCCTAAATCTGAGTGCACACAGAAAGGACCTCTAGATGTTTACAGGATGCCTCACCCTGGCCCATATGTTCTCATTAGTGTCACAGTAACAACTTAGACATTCTCACATGAACTGTGCTGTCACAGAGTCGGAGTTTACCAGGGGTGTTTTTCCCAAAAGCATCGTTGACCAACTATGGTCGCATGTCCCGTCGTTATCAGCATAGTTCAATGAGTCCGTGTTTCCCGAAACTACAGCTCTTGACCTGTGGTTAGCACATTTTCTTGTTTGCATGACATGTGCAATTGTCACAACCGTTTGCTGGAACATCGCAACTCTATTGCATGTCTGCAAAATGTAGTAACTCACCCAAAACATTTAATTCATGCTTCAAAACGTAGATATTGTGTCTAAATTGGCCAATGGCAAAAAAAAAAAAGTGTCATTGTGTGATGCACACTGGTCAGAATGTTTAGATGGTTTTTTTCACCATGGTTTTTCACCATGTTATATAAATTTAATTTTTTCCCCTACTTTATTATTGACACTAACTGCTTTCTATGCTATACAAGTCAAGAATATCAGTTTTGTCCGTGTAAATACAGATTCTGAGAGTAGGTAATAATTGACTGGGAAAAGTCAATACTGTAGTACACAAAAAGAAAATGAACATTTGTATTTATACAGTACATTTATTTTTGCAGAAATGTGTTACATGTAAACTTAAAATTTTCAGTTGCTTGTTCATTTTTAGAACACTCTATTATGTCTCTCTCTAACACATACAGACAGTGCATATCTTCTTATATTATTACTCCACAGCCTGCGTGACATCATTAACCAACTTGGTTGAACGACAAATTTGCAACAATATGGTTTCGGGAAACAGTCTAGCTGGTTGAATTCTTCATCGTACTATGGTATTTAAGCAGTGAGTTACGTCGCTGAACGGTAAACACACACCAGCATTGTGAACAGTTGAAGTGGTTATCTTAAAAAAACAATTATTACATAAAATAATAACATTGGATAATAAATATAACAATAATAATAAATTGTCCTTCTGTTCATGTTAGCATTTTTAATACATATTATTACATTTTTTATAAACATTTAATATTTTAATTCATAATAATAAGTACTATTATTATTATTTATTGTCCTTTTATTAAGGTTTACATTTTATTTAAGAAATATTGTTTTTATTGCAATTACACACAGAAGATGACATCAAGGAAAGCTACAAAGAAAAAAATGCTATTATTATTATTAGTAGTAGTAGTATTAATTTGTAATTATTATTATTAATAACAACAACAATAATAAAAAAGAAAAAATGAATAAAAGGACAAGGATGTTGCCTTGAGGAAAGGGTTGTGTTGCAGGTCGGGTTGTGCAGAGGAGATATGTCGAGGGGCATAAGACCGTGTGGTTTATCCGTCAGTTGTAGCTTCTAGAATTGTGCAATTGTGCATGTGTTATTTTGGTGATGCATGCAACTGAATTATCAGGGGTGACAAGTCATGAGTTTCAGATCTGTTCCTCATCATATGCTGCCAGCGGTTCTCGCTTCTCACTGTGTACAGTGAGCAATATATAAATCTATATGCATGCAAAGTTAAATATAGCCCGGGTTCTGCAGTTTAAAGTGTGCATTTGTGCATGAATAAGTCGGTTTGCCCAGCAGCCCACATGACTGTGAATGTGATAATCTTACACGCTGTGATGATGACTACAGTATTGAACTAATGAGCTTTTCTGGAGCATATGTCCCACGGTGAAGTCAGGTGTAGGCACTGGCCCATCATTATTAAGCCTTTAACTGACTCTACGTGACGTACACAACGGAAATATATTTCTGTAATGTAATAATTCTTGTGAATGAAAAAGGTTTAATTCTGGTTTACAAAAATGATTTACATTTTATTGTGTAATGTTGCTTTTTAGATTCTACTCTCTTCGATGTGATGATGAAGTTCAAAAGACCCAAACAACAATATTGGATTCCTGCTTAATGAATATAATGGGCCAAAACTGAAATCAAGAAAAATGAACAAACCAGACAAGATCCTGATTCGCTGCGTTTTTACATTTAATCAGCTACCGATCGATTGAGAAATCAGTTCAAGCTTACGTGGTTCAGGAAAGGCCAGTGTTTTCCATTCTGTTTTGCTGGCATGAGAGCTTAAGCGGTGTGTACGGTGGGGTCACAGACAGTTCTACAGGCCTGAGCGCTCTTATGTCAAAGCAGAGTTACTCCTAAGCCCTGCTGTGATGTCAGAACACTCAGCCAGATTATGTCAGACCCAATTCCCATTGACTTCCTCGACTAGTTTTTGTTGACAGTGTTTATGAGGAACTCTCTGGATTAAGAGGGGGGAAAGTGAGAGCATATACCTAGCAGTGAGAGAAAACAAATAACTGTGAGTTTGAAATGAATGACGCAGTGTCTCCCTTTGATTGTATTATTACACAATAATCTGTACCACAAAAAAACTCAGCATGCTTTTATACAAACTTCAATGAATACAAAAATCACCATAAAATAGTGGACCACTAAAACCAATACAAATAATTTGCTGTCATCAAAGGTTCGCAGTCTCTCAATTACTGCATCTTATTGCAGGTGGACATGTGAACCCAGCTGTTTCTCTGGCTATGGTTGTCGTGGGGAAACTCCCAATAAAGAAATTTCCTGTCTACGTGGCAGCTCAATTTCTTGGTGCCTTTGCCGGGTCTTGTGCTGTCTATGGTCTGTACTATGGTAAGTTTTCAGTCCACTTCTATGTTATTGGTTCTGTTATTGACTCCTCTTCTGGGGTGGTGATGGCGCAGTAGATAAGACACATGCCTTTGGTGTGAGAGACCCGGGTTCGAATCCACTGTGAGACACCAATGTATACTTCAGTCTGCTGAAGTATACTTACATACATCCATATATTAGACACAAACAACTCAAACTAAATGGTCTGGCTTGTTTTGACCTTTGATAGATTTAGATTAGACATTGGATTTAACAGTCGTCAAATTACTTCCTATTAATTAATTTCTAAAATATTATAGTTGAAAAGCTGTTGGATGTTAAAATCTATCATTTGCAGCAACTCATTTGCATTTTTCAGCATAAAATACCTTACAAAAATTATCTTGTTCATAGGTGCCTTTGCCAATTTCTCTGATGGACATCTGCGTGTTACTGGTCAAAATGCCACAGCAGGTATCTTTGCTTCATATCCACGTGAAGATCTCTCATTGTTAAACGGATTTGTTGATCAGGTGAGTGTAACAGTAATTCATTATTCAAACTATCAGATCTCACTGGTTATTATACAGTAATAGTGAGTCAAACTTTTGCTGATCATTAGTCTCTGTTTACACAGGTGATCGGCACAGGTGCCCTGGTCCTCTGTATTTTAGCCATAGTAGATAAGAAGAATATCGGGGCACCTAAAGGGATGGAGCCTCTGGTTATTGGTCTGAGTATCCTGGCTATCGGAGTGTCCATGGCGCTGAACTGCGGCTATCCGATCAACCCTGCCAGAGACTTGGGACCACGGCTTTTCACTGCTGTAGCAGGATGGGGCTTAGAAGTGTTCAGGTACAGAAAACATTTGCTGCATCTACATACTCTTTTTGTTATTGTTTGGTTGGATTTTCCACTTCTCCCTTATATTAATAATACATATAATAGGGAAATTTGTATATGGGTGTGTACTAAAACACAATACACCTAGAAGTGTTACCCTGTGACACAAGATCCAGCATGTGAGAAACAGAGGCACACCTCCCACCAACATACCTTTAGAAACTCCAAATAGACTCTAAGTGCAAAGGCCTATCACCATTCTTCTGATAGAGCAAATTAATTTTTAAATGCACTTGTGTATCTCCTGCATATTGAAGCAATTTTAAAAATGTACGTGAGGCAGTCTCCTTGCATAAATATTCAGAGTGGCAAAACCAAAGAAAGGATGCATTTTATTCCTCTAACTTTTCCTATTAAAAGGAAAAAAAACGTTATCGTCTTTCAACTCTTCCTTTAGCAATCATAGTAATGTAGGTCGTTGTCACAGTGAGAGAGAGAGAGTTTCTGTTGCTGCTCTTCAACAGCAAAAAGAGTCTGATTTTATGCACAGGATTGAGTAAAGAATGATGAAGTGTTGTATAAAATAATTGCATATGCAATAGAGGTGGATAAACAGAAAACTGCTGTCTTTACAATCACAAATTTCAGAAGTGAAAAGTCTCCAAAACACTATAGCCCTTAAAAGGTCCCCTGACATGAAATTTAACATTAATATGAGTTCCCATACCCTGTATATGGTCCCCCAGTGGCTAGAAATTTCAATCAGTGTAAACCGAGCTTTGGCTATCTTTCTCTGCCTTTGAGAAAATGAAAGCTCTCAGACGGGCTGATCTTGAATCTCCTCCGTATGACGCAGTGCCGGCGCAGAACTTTAGACAAGCGTGTCAGAGATTCTGGGTTATAATCCGCACTCGTATAGTTTTTTTTCCCTCATTAAAACCGATTATTATGGAAGTAAAATAATGTCAAATGTTTTTGAAACAAAAAGCATGTTGAATTGCACCAATTGAAAAAAAATATGCATTGCGTTAACCATGCTTGCATTTTAATCCATTGTATTTTTAAGGCTTGCATTTTTATGGGCTGAAATTCAACATGGTTGAATATTTAAGATGTGAATATTTCAATTAAAAACATTTCAAAAACATTTTCAATATTAAAAATTCAATAATCCATATTCACCTTTCATATTTCACTTCCAAAATTTTCAAACTGTTTAAAAATACAACCTATAATATTCAACAGGCAAATTTCGGTCCATTTTATTTCGCCTTGAAAATTCGCTTCCACAAATTCAGTGGTTCAAATTTATGGAGCGCATTATGTGCCAAAACCTCACACACACACAAAACGTGTTTTACTCACACCCAATGATTCACAAACAAACTCAATGTGGTTTGTAAATACAAAACATCACTCAGAAACTAATGCATATTGTTCTGCAAATAAAAAACGTACCTATCAAACAAATACAGTATGTTTTACATATACATAGAAACGTATTTCTTCAATGACAAAAATATCCTCCAAGTACAAACTAAAATCTTTCAAGTACAAACTAAAATCTTTCAAGTACAAACTAAAATCTTTCAAGTACAAACTAAAATCTTTCAAGTACAAAACAAAATTTTATAAGTACAAAGCAAAATTCTACAAGTACAAAACAAAATTCTACAAGTACAAAGCAAAATTCTACGAGTACGAAAAACTGTCACGTGACTTTTGGCACTATTTTTCCGCGTCCAGGCAGATTTTCTCACAAATGCAGTTGAGCAACTTCCTCTTCTAGAACAGTAGATGGCGCTAAGATAGGGGATCAATTTTGCGCTAGTCTCTCGGGAGAAACACTGATGTGAAAGAAATATACTCGTTCAGTGTAAATAATCACTAATTTAGTAATTTCACACGCGTCTTATGTAGATTTTTTTTTAAAGCAACATATGATAGAGCTTTCAGCTTAGATTCCCCTATCCTAGAGAGAGTGAAGTGCTACTAGCGGTAATATGGATTTTTGTCTAGATGTAATAAACATTTTGCAAAAGAAAACCTCAATAAGGTTAATTAGATAAAGTAAGACAGAAACACACCTGTTCACCGCTCATTTTCCTCAGCTGTAGGCAGTGTTGGGAAACATATTTCGTTACAGAATACATGCCCAAAAATGTAATTTGTAACGTATTTCGTTACATTACTCAATCTGAGGGATTACGTCCGCATTGAATTGCCTTTTATAAATGTAAGAATGCGGCAATCTTATCCTGCTTACTAAACAGGCCTATTCTGGTGGGTGCGGTGCGGTGGTGACGCGTGTAACATGTAGGGTGACACTGCTAATAAAGCACCTTAAAGCTGTCACAAAGAACTGGCAAAAGATTATGAATATGTAAAATATATCAAGGAGATATTTTAATTGTTTATTAATAAACAAGTGTATTTTTTGTCAGTGTGTCGGCTGAAAACATGAAGATCTTCGCAGTGAACGCGCCAGGATTGCATAAGCAGAGAGCAGTCTGTAGTCTTTTTTCTTTCGTTTTGAATTGTTCTGTTTAAAAGTAGACATGTCTGTGAGAGAGGCTAACGGAATACGTTACAAATTACATTTTTGGGCATGTATTCTGCAACAAAATATGTTTCCCAACACTGCCTACAGCTGAGGAAAATGAGCGGTGAACAGGTGTGTTTCTGTCTTACTTTATCTAATTAACCTTATTGAGGTTTTCTTTTGCAAAATGTTTATTACATCTAGACAAAAATCCATATTACCGCTAGTAGCACTTCACTCTCTCTAGGGGAATCTAAGCTGAAAGCTCTATCATATGTTGCTTTAAAAAAAAAAATCTACATAATACGCGTGTGAAATTACTAAATTAGTGATTATTTACACTGAACGAGTATATTTCTTTCGTTCTCCATAAATTAATGAGAACATTTAATTTAATTGAAAGGAGGGTTTCATTTGTCTGTCCAAAATAATAATTTGGGCAATACTTCACAGGGAAGTTAAGAAACAATTATTGTTTGTTTTGTTCATTCATTATTTAAATTACATTAACAGTTACGCTGACTGAATTCCAACTAAATTAATGAATAAGTGGGACCCTTTCAATTAAATGAAATGTTTTCATTTATTTATGGAGAACGAAAGAAATAGACTCATTCAGTAAATGAAACGTTTTTACAAAAATGTAAAAAGCAACATGATGGCAGAGCTTTCAGTTTATAGATTCCCTTATCAGAGTGGAGTGCTTCTAAGTGCTAATGTAGATTTCTGTCTAAATAATAAACATTTACCAAAACCTCAATAAGGTTAATTATAGATAAAGTAAGACAGAAACACACCTGTTCACCACTCATTTCCCCATGGGCAAAGGCAAGCACGTGTTTCACATCAGTGTTTCTCCCGAGAGACTAGCGCAAAATTGATCCCCTATCTTAGCGCCATCTACTGTTCTAGAAGAGGAAGTTGCTCAACTGCATTTGTGAGAAAATCTGCCTGGACGCGGAAAAATAGTGCCAAAAGTCACGTGACAGTTTTTCGTACTTGTAGAATTTTGTTTTGTACTTGTAGAATTTCGTTTTGTACTTGTAGAATTTTGCTTTGTACTTGTAAAATTTTGTTTTGTACTTGAAAGATTTTAGTTTGTACTTGAAAGATTTTAGTTTGTACTTGAAAGATTTTAGTTTGTACTTGAAAGATTTTGCTTTGTACTTGAAAGATTTTAGTTTGTACTTGAAAGATTTTAGTTTGTACTTGAAAGATTTTAGTTTGTACTTGGAGGATATTTTTGTCATTGAAGAAATACGTTTCTATGTATATGTAAAACATACTGTATTTGTTTGATAGGTACGTTTTTTATTTGCAGAACAATATGCATTAGTTTGTGAGTGATGTTTTGTATTTACAAACCACATTGAGTTTGTTTGTGAATCATTGGGTGTGAGTAAAACACGTTTTGTGTGTGTGTGTGAGGTTTTGGCACATAATTCGCTCCATACAAATTCGACAGTAAATTCAACGTCGACATCCAGGAACTGCAGGAAAAGCAGTAGATTACCGATCATAATCTCCATCTGCTGTAGTCGGCTTTACCAGCAGGGGGTGCACGCGCGTGTTGACAAGCACCAAAGCAACAGGAGAGGCCTTCACAAAACGTCATTTGCTGAAATGGACAGAGCGATGAGTACGAGTTATAATTTATATGTGTATGGAAAAGGTTGATTAAGACACAAAACACACGAGCGTTTACTCAAGTGTCTTATGAGACTTATTTTTACCCCCGTGCAAAGTAAGGTGATTTGTCCACTGCAAAACTAAATTCTCTCGCCGTTGGCATTGATATTAAGTTTTAGTAAAACAACTGTAATACACTAAGACAGAGTGAATTGTTTGTTTGTTCAAATCAGAGGCTAAAATCAGGCTAGGAAAATGCCTTTTATTTCTAAATTATGACTATTTTGATCTAAAAAAACATACTAACATGATAAGGGCAACCCAGGAAACATTATAAAATAATAAAATAACCCCATGTCAGGGGACTTTTAACTCATTCATGCAAATCTCTTGAAATTTACCGATTAGTCTGATTGGTCATTCAGCAGTCAAATATGTCTGTATATTTTGTTATTCAGCCCTTTACAACTATAAACACAGGGTGACGTCCACGGAAAGCTAATCACATATCAGTTGACTACGTGAGGAAGTGCTTAATCTGTCTGCTTAATTTGTCTTCCGAAGACAGATTATGTGCAAATGGCTCTGGTGTCATAATTGGAACAAACAAGCATGTACATTTTTAAACACTATATTGTGCATGAGCGTTGCATAAATTCAGTTCAGCAAAGTGTCTGTATGCAGTTGCTATACCTTTGTTTACAGATACCTTTGCCAACTTGTTTGTAGAGCAGTTTGAAGGACACAGAGCATTTGTTTTCTCAGTAGCCTATAAAAGGATCAAGGGATTGAGGGAGGGAAAGAGTGCTGCAGACAGGGAGCACTGGAGTGACACACTAAGCACAGATTACAATGAATGCATTAGTGTCTGTGCAGCAAGACTAGACACCAAAACAGTGTTGACATCATCCATCAGTCTGACCACAGAACAACACTTGATACACCAGTAATGTACAGGCATATTCCTAATCAAGTCTACTTTAACCTTAATTACAATTGTAATTCACAACTGATTGTAGAATTAAAATGGAAGGAAATTCAATGCATACGTCCCAAATAATGTTTTATCCCATTAATATTTTAAACATTAGAAGATATGAATCACCAATATGCAAAATGACACCTATATAAATTTGCATTTAATTTATAGACAGTGGCCACAAAAATAATTTGTACAATATTTGGGTACTTAAATCATTTATGTCTGAATAATATTGCATTAAATACAAAATATCAAACCAAGTGGCATCTGCAAACAAATGATACTAGACATTTTTTCAGACCATTCTGCTACTAATATGTGTGTGTATACACTACCATTCAAAAGTTTGGGGTCAGTAAGTTAAATAAATGAATACTTTAATTCAACAAGAGTGCATTAAATTGATGATAAGTAGACATTTATAATGGTATGAAATATTTCTATTTCAAATCAATGCTTTTCTATTCATCAAAGAATAGTAAAAAATGTATCATATTATGCAGCACAACTTTCTTTCAACATTGATAATGAAAGAAATGTTTCTTGAGCACCGAATCAGCATATTAGAATGATTTCACACTGGCTCAACATACTGCATGTAAAATTCTAAATTCTAAATTCTTAAATTCAGAATTTGGCCCAGCCCTAACTCTATTCTCACCTGTGCGGTGTGTGTGTGTTTGTCCAGTGCTGGAAATGGCTGGTGGTGGGTTCCAGTGGCCGGGCCGATGGTGGGAGGTGTGGTTGGGGCAGTGATCTACTTCTTAATGATTGAGCTGCACCATCCTGAACCTGAGAAGTACCTTGAAGATGACAACAGCGTCAAAGACAAATATGAATTAAACACCGTCAACTGAAAAGATAGGGAAAGTATGGTATCTTTTCCTTCACCATAGACATCAAGCAAGAAACTCTCTTTTCTTCTCTGTCTTTTCCTCAAGATCTCTTGCTGAGTCTTTTGCCAAAGTACACTCATTAAACCAAGCAGCTATAAAAGACAGCAAGTGTTAATTATGCATAATTCTAGTTATTTTCATGTTTTTAACAGAAGTAGAACTATAGAGAATGTTCAAAGAGCAACATCAACATGGAGCAAATAGAAACAATGAGGTATTTTATGGAAAGCATCCACAGTTTCTTCACCATCAACAAGTGTCACACCGCTGCCAGTAAAAGATTGCAGGTGCATTGCATTTAGAGATAATCATGATTTCCAACTGGTTTCTCAGCAGTTTACAGACTCAGCGAGAGAGTTGAACTACTCAAGGATTGTTGTATCTATAATGTCCTTCATTCCTTTGTCCAATCCTACTACTATTTGTCTTCTTCTTAACTTTCACAGAGACCTGACAACCCTTTAACAGCAGATACATGTTTTTCTCTCATTAAAACGAAGGAAGAGGGTACTTTACTGTCCACTCTGTTTACTCAAAGATGAAAAGTCCGGATGAATCAGTACAAAATATGAACTAACTGCATGCATAACTGCTGATAAGGTAATATGCATGAGGTAACAGGATAAATGTTGCAATGCATGCTAAAAACAAACCTGTGATGAACTATTAAATATAAGCTTAAGATGAAATAAATGTGTATTTATGCTACAGTGTGTTAAATGTAGAAGAAAATAATTTTTAGAAGGAGAAAGGAGCAGTATTGTGTATAATACCACATTCAGACATGTTCACATTTCAGGCATAGCAAAGCTTAATGTGATATTTTTAATGTGTCAGTTGAAGCTTTAGTAGGTATTTTGTAGCTATTGGTAATGGGGAAAAACATGTTAAATAATTTTTTTCTCTTTTTAAAAATTAACGTAGTAATTTATTTCTTGGCACTTGAATTAATTGCAGTTGTTTGTACAATTCAAAGAGATTATATTATATATTTTTGTCTTTTATTGTGCTATTTCAATTTCAGTGTCAGATTTTTTTTTTTTACTCTCTCATACATGAAACATTTTGAGAATAATTACCACAATCAAAATGTTAGACATGTACTGTCATTCTGCTAATGTAGACCTGACATAAAATAAACATACTGTTGTACATAACTCATGTCTGTTTTCCTGTGAATGAGCATTTTGACTACAGCAACCATTATATTCCTAGATACATTGTGTCTGTATTCTACAGTATTGCATCACAGTCCGTTTAGTCCTTCCCTAAGATAGACACATCTAAACTAATTTACCTTCTTAGATAATGGCCTTCGCAAATATCCACAAATGTTACATTTGTGAATTAATTTGCCTATAGAGAAACATCAATTCAACTCAGCATATCCAGTATAAGCGGATAGACCACATGCTGCTATGTTAAATAGTAGTCAAGTCATCTTCATTTATATAGCGCTTTTAACAATGGATTGTTTCAAAGCAGCTTTACAGAAATAAACATATAATTTAAGGTAACAGATTGTTTTGGCTTTATAGCGGTTCTTGAATAATGTTACTTCCAGCTAAAGTTAACTTTGATTGATTCACCTCCATTGAAATGATCAGACTTTAAACGCGAACCTGTGATTAACGCTGACGGCGTTCACATGCTCATTCAGAATTGATTCTATAGTTATGTGCTTTTTAAAATATGTGCGCAGGTTTGTAATTCATACAACCCAGCCTAAACAAACTACTTTTCTTGCCTATAAATTTTGATACTGAATTTTGTTTTATTTTATCACTTCGGGGTACGCGAGCCGGAATTCACAACGCTTTATCTGTAGAGTGGGAAAGGGATCCTCCATAGGGAGAGGATAGTGGGCACTTCAGCACTGCATTGTCATCGGGTCCAGGCAAAGCTCCCTCGTCAGATCTGGACACGGCCTGGATCCGGCAGGCTGCGGGAAAACCTCGGGATAAACAAAGACACTAATATTAGCGTAGATGCCATTCTTCTTATGATGTAGCGAGTACATCAAGATTTAAGGGAAGTGTTCCCAGTTCCGGCTGACCTAATCTATGCAGCCTAACATTGAATTTATAGAAGTCTATAATGTATTATGTGTATGCTAGGTCAAAGAGATGTGTTTTTAGTCTAGCTTTGAACTGACAGAGTGTGTCTGCTTCCCGGACAATGGTAGGAAGACTGTTCCAAAGTTTTGGTGCTAAATAGGAAAAGGATCTACCGCCTGCAGTCGATTTAGATATTCGAGGTATTATCAACTGGCTGGAATTTTGAGATCGCAATAGACGTGAAGGACTATAATGCGTTAAGAGCTCGCTCAAGTACTGCGGAGCTAAACCATTTAGTGCTTTGTAGGTAATCAACAATATTTTAAAATTTATACGATGTTTAATAGGGAGCCAATGCAGTGTTGACAGAACCGGGCTAATATGGTCATATTTCCTGGTTCTGATAAGAACTCGAGCTGCGGCGTTTTGAACTAGCTGTAGTTTATTTATTAAGCGTGCAGGGCAACCACCCAGTAGAGCATTACAATAATCTAGCCTTGAGGTCATGAACGCATGGACTAATTGTTCCGCATTTCCCAATGAGAGCATATGGTGTATTTTGGATATATTTTTAAGATGGAAAAATGCAGTTTTACAGATACTAGACACGCGACTTTCAAAAGAAAGGTTGGTATCAAAGACCACACCCAGGTTCCTAACCGACGACGAAGACTTGACAGAGCAGCCATCAAGTGTTAGACAGTATTCTGGGTTATTGCGTGTGGAAGTTTTTTGTCCAATAATTAGAATCTCTGTCTTTTCAGAATTTAGTAGTAGGAAATTACTAGTCATCCAATTTTTTATATCAGCTATGCATTCCGTTAATTTTGGGAATGGGTAAGTTTCGTTGGGTTTTGAAGAAATATACCGCTGAGAATCATCGGCATAACAGTGAAAGCTAACTCCATGTTTCCTAATGATATCTCCTAATGGTAGCATGTACAGAGTGAACAGCAACGGTCCTAGTACTGAGCCTTGTGGTATGCCATACTGAACTTGTGATCGATAAGACATCTCTTCATTTACTGCTACAAACTGATAACGGTCAGTTAAGTATGATTTAAACCATGCTAGTGCAATTCCACTAATGCCAACATAGTTTTCTAGTCTATTTAAAAGAATGTTGTGGTCAATGGTGTCAAATGCAGCACTAAGATCGAGTAACACTAATAGAGAGATACAACCACGATCCGATGATCAGAGCAAATCATTTGTGACTCTAATGAGAGCGGTCTCGGTACTATGGTACGGTCTAAATCCGGACTGAAAATCCTCGCAGATATCATTTCTTTCTAGAAAGGAACATAGTTGTGAAGATACTGCTTTTTCTAATATCTTTGACAGAAAAGGCAGATTCGAGATCGGCCTGTAATTGACTAATTCTGTCGGATCAAGTTGTGTTTTTTTAACAAGCGGTTTTATCATAGCCAGTTTAAAGGTTTTTGGTACGTATCCTAGAGACAAAGATTAATTAATGATATTAAGAAGAGAATATAAGACCTCTGGAAACATCTCTTTCAGCAGCTTAGTCGGTATAGGATCTAACATACAAGTTGTCGATTTAGATGAATTACCGAGTTTGCAGAATTCTTCCTCTCCTATAGCAACAAATTAATCAAATTTTTCCTCAGGGAGACTACAATGCACGGCCTGATGCGATACTGTGGTAGACGGTTGCATAGTTATAATTTTGTCCCTGATATTATCAATCTTATAAGTGAAGAAGTTCATGAAGTCATCACTGCTGTGTTGCTTGGACACTTCTGAGCTTGAAGCTTTCTTTTTCGTTAGTTTAGCCACTGTTTCAAATAAATACCTTGGATTATGTTTATTTTCTTCTAATAGGTTTGAAAAATAAGCAGATCTAGCAGCTTTTAAAGCCTCTCTGTAAGCAATCGAGCTCTCTTTCCACGAAATCCGAAATACCTCTAGTTTAGTTTTCTTCCAGTTGCGCTCCATTTTTCTGGCTGCTCTCTTAAGGGCCCGGGTGTGCTCGCTGTACCACGGCGTTGGACTATTTTCTTTAATCTTCTTTAAGCGCAACGGAGCAACTGCGTCTAAAGTGCTGGAAAAGAGAGAGTTAAACGTTTCTGTTGCAATATCAAGTTCTTCTAAGCTATCCGGGATGCTGAGATGATGAAACTGATTAGGAAGATTATTGATAAAGCAATCTTTAGGGGCAGAAGTTATAGGTCTAACGTATTTATAACACGAAGTCGGCTTTGCAGCCTTGGCTAAATGTAATTTACATGAGACTAGATAATGATCTGAGATGTCATCGCTCTGCTGCAGAATTTCAACGGCATCAACATCTATTCCATGTGATAATATTAGATCTAGAGTATGATTACGACAATGAGTAGGTCCTGACACGTGTTGTCTAGCTCCAATTGAGTTTACAATGTCTTTAAATGCCAATCCCAATGCATCTTTTTCATTATCTACATGTATATTAAAATCACCAACAATTAGTACTTTATCTGCAGCCAATACTAATTCTGATAGAAAGTCCACAAATTCTTTGGTAAAATCTTTATGGTGCCCTGGTGGCCTGTATACAGTAGCCAACATAATTCTCAAATGTGATTTATTGTTTACACTATATATTTTTACATTAAGCACCAATACTTCAAAAGAAGTATATTTAAAGCTAGATTTCTTAGTGGTTTTGAAAATATTACTATAAATTACAGCAACACCTCCCCCTTTGCCTTTCAGACGAGGTTCATTTTTATAACTGTAATCTTGTGGGGTGGACTCATTTAAAATAATGTAATCATTTGGTTTTAGCCAGGTTTCTGTCAAACACAGCATATCAAGATTATAATCTGAAATCATATCATTAACTATGAGAGATTTTGAAGCAAGGGATCGAATATTCAGCAACCCAAGCTTTATCATTTGCTCATCTGTATTATATCTGTTTTTTATTTGCTGAACATCAATTACATTTTTAACCTGACGTTTTTTGGATTTCCAAATTCGGGGAACAGACACAGTCTCTATATGATGATATCTAGGTGAAAGAGGCTCTATGTGATGGGATTTATCTGACCTTGGTGACGTGAGGCCGCTAGCAGACGGTCGGTTTAGCCAGTCTGTCTGCTTCCTGACCTGAGCCCCAGATTGTCATGTTTTATCTCTAAGACTATTAGCCAAATTACTAGAGAGAAGAGCAGCACCAGCCCAGGAGGGATGGATACCATCTCTTTTCAACAGATCAGGCTTGCCCCAAAAACTTTTCCAATTGTCTATGAATTTTATATTATTCTGCGGACACCACTTCGACAGCCAACCATTCAGTGAGGCCAATCGGCTAACTATCTCATCACTCCTGCGTACAGGAAGGGGGCCAGAGCAAATTACAGTGCCTGACATCGTACTTGCGAGTTCACACACCTATTTAATATTAATTTTGGTGATCTCCGACTGGCGGAGTCGAACATCATTAGTGCCGACATGAATAAGGATCTTAGAGAATTTACGATTAGCATTAGCCAGCACTTTTAAATTTGCTTTGATGTCAGGCGCTCTGGCTCCCGGCAAACATGTGACTATGGTGGCTGGCGTCTCTATTTTCACGTTCCGTGTGATCGAATCACCAATTACCAGGGCACAATCAACAGAATTCTCAGTGGGTGTTTCACTGAGTGGGGCAAATCGGTTTGTTATGGGAATCGGAACGGAAGAGTGGTTTTTTGATCCGCGACTAGAACGATCTCTGACAGTCACCCATCTGCCCTGCTGCACGGGCTCTACTTCAGCCGGAACCGAATCATGTAAAGAGTTCACAATGCTAGGCGCATCCAAAACACTATCTAAAGATCTAGCATTCTTACCATCCTCAATTAAAGTTTGGATGCGTGTCTCTAGTTCTGAAATCTTCTCCGTCAGCCTGACTGTCTCCTTGCATTTATCACATATAAATCCTATATTGCCATCGGAGAAGGCTATACTAAACATATGACATGTGACACAGGTGACAATAACAGGACAAGAAGACATAACTCACCGTGTTTGTTGACTGATTTCTTACTTACCTGGACTTTATGAACTCAAAGGCGCGGCGGCCGGGCGCGCGAGAGAAAATATATAAATGCGCGCACGGGTGGCGCGTTAGCAGGCTAACGTTAGCGAGTTACTAGCGTGCTGTGTTAACAATAACGGAAGCTAGAGATGTAAGGTTAATCTGAGATGTTGGGTAAGCTGTATTTAGTAGTATAAACAATTAGATAGTAAATAGTAGTAGGAATAGATGAAATAAACAAATGTATCTTACCTGATTAAATCATTATCTGACCATCAGCTCACTGAGTCCACTGAATTTATGCATATACATATGGCCTCTGTTTCTGCTAATCAGACTGTAGCATGTTCATCAGCCAAGCATTCTATGAAACAACAATAGCAACATGTTGCACACGAGAGGTAAAAAATGTATGTAGGCTATGTATGTATGTACGTACGTACAGACGGACGGACGGAACTCTCATTAGAGTAGGCCTATTAGTAGACTGTTATAGGGTAACAGTACTATAAGTTGACGTCCTTGCAACGTTACTTATAGTCAGGAGAATGTTAAACTGGCAAAAGTACAAATTACCAGTGAGTTAAATTATTACTGGACATCCCTCTTTTCTGAATGATGTTTAGAGACATGGTATTTGAGTAGTCATATATTATTAGCAATGGTTCAGCATGTGCCTTTTTGAACCGTTTCTGGCAAGACTTTTTTACCAATCGTGGCATAGCTTCTTGTGCAACAACATGCAGACAATCAGGCTAACATTTGGCTGCAAACTACAAAAGGTCAAAAAGAGTAACTTTTCCTTTGGGGTCAGTTCCATTTGAATATTTACTGATCCCTCCCCTCAGGCTCAGACAGTTTTAATGGACTATCACCTGCCTCAGTGCTCTCCTTTCTTGCCTGAGAAAAAGAGAGGCACAAAATATTTGGATTATCTCTGTGGGCTCCTGAAGTGGTCTGAACATGAAGACTCTTGTTAAAATCATGTCCTTTTGTCTGATTACCTCACAACTGGCCGATGGAAGGAAATTTCGGGGTAACAGAGCAGGTGAGGGTGAATTATGCTTATAGTTCTCCTTAAAAATGAAAATTCTGTCATTCACTCACCCTCATGTTGTTCCAGACCTGTATGACTTTGCCATTTCTACAGAGCATTAAAATAAGATACTTTCAAGATTTTTATATAATTTTTTATACATACAATGATTTATGTTAGTCCAATGATGTTTTGGACCACATTCACTTGGATTGCATGGACAAAAACAGTTGAAACTTTCCTCAAAATATCATCTTTTGTGTTCTGCAGAACAAAGAAAGTCACACACATACAATATATTGATGAGTAAATGAAGACAGAACATAAATGTATGGGTGATTTATCCCTTTAAAAAAGTAACTTTCCAACAATGAAGCATGTTTTTCTCCTTTTATTGACTGGGGTATTGTAACATGCACTATACATGCATGTAAGAATGTTATGCAGAATGTGACACACAATAAAGCTTAGTGGAAATATGCTTGGAGAAACTAAATCTAAATGGAAACAACAAAAACACCAGGACTAATAGTCAATATTAAGCGGAGAAAAAAAGTCCAGTATGTGTGGAAATAAGCAGTATGTGCAACTAATGCTCTTTGGAAAAAAGTCAAATATCAAGGAGGATTGGATTTGTAGTGATAGTCAGCATCAATTGTACTATGTCTGATTTAATCCCTACTGATCTAAATGGATAAAAGCTTGTAGTATATCTAAAAAAAACAACTTATGAAATCACAGAGAAATAATTTCCTAGACTGTTTGCAAATCAAAGCTGAAAAGGCTCAATACTGAAAGAAAAACATAAATACCTTGACATTTGCACATTGGCCTTGCTGAACATGCACATTTTTCATATGCAAAAACGGCATCACTGAAAATTAAGCTGAATAAGAATGTGAAGTTGAAACTTCATTTGAATTGTCACTTCAATATTAGCTGTGTAAATAATGCATATTTTAATGCAGTGAGGGTTTTTTTTGGTGGATGCTCTGACATTTCATAAAAATGTCATATCATTAACACTTTACAATAAGGTTTCATAAGTTAACATTAGTTTTAGTAACATGAACTAATAATGAACTGCACTTCTACAGCATTTATTATTCATTTCAATATTTACTAATACATTATTAAAATCAAGTGTTGTATTTGTTAAGTAACATGAACAATGAACAGCTGTATTTTTATAAACTAACATTAACAAAGATGAACAAATACAGTAACAAATGTATTGCTCATGGTTAGTTCATGTTAGTCAATACATTAATAATGTTAACAAATAAGATATTATTGTAAAGTGTTACCGTCTTATCCAACATGCTCATTTAATGAGCAAGAGTGGTGGGTAAACATTTTTTTTTGCCTTGACTCGAGCTCAAAGTTCACCTGGAACTATGGGAACTAAACATGCTTAACTCTAATTTTCACTTGTAACATCATTTTAATGCAAGGTTATTGCATTGCTGTTTATGCACAAATATAAATATTACAGAACTATTGTACAAACTACAATGATGTTTATCCTTTTACAAAATGGCCACCACTGTGATGAACTGTCTGAGACTTTCAGTTTGTGTATGACTAACAGACACTGAGCCCGGAGAGAGAATGAAGACGCTCTATGAACCTAAATCAGTCTTCAGGCTTTACACTGATGGGGAATTCATAGATGACATGTGCACAGTTGAGCTCTTCCAGCCTCGCACACTGGACGCTTGTGGTTTCAATAGCAGCCATCCTCTGGCTATCATCATTCATGGCTGGTCGGTATGTTGGGTTCATTGATTTAATAGAAAAACAGATCAATTGTTCAAATGTACCAAAGGTCACAAAGACCTTGGCATCCATTGCAAACAGCAGTTATTTAACGTCTGATACAAAATTTACGTACAAACAAAACTGGAGAGCAGCAGTTCATTAAAAATCAACTCCTCCTCCCTGCGCCATAGGTGGACGGAATGATGGAGAACTGGATTTCCAGGTTGGCATCAGCACTAAAGCGCTCAGAGGGAAGCATCAATGTGGTGATAACAGACTGGCTGAATCTGGCACACCAGCACTATCCTATAGCAGCTCAGAACACACGCATAGTGGGACAGGACATTGCCCATCTGCTGAGGTGGCTAGAGGTTAGTTTGGGAATACAAATGTCTTTACAGTTATGGCTGAAACTTAACAAGGAATACATACAACCATCATGAAACTGAAGGACTTTCAGTAGGATGTTTAGTCAGAACGGTATATATACACTACCGTTCAAATGTTTGGGGTCGGTGAGTTTTTTTATTATTAAGATCTCTTGTTCACCAATGCTGATTATTTAAAACTACTGATTATTCAAAAATACCGTAAAACAGTAATACTGTGAAATGTTATCTTAATTGAAAATAATAACAGATTTGAACATTTTAAAATATTTTAAAGTGTAATTTACTCCTGTTATGGTAAATGCTGAATTTTCAGCCTATGGATTACTCCAGTATTATAATCCTTCAGAAATAATTATAATATGCTGATTTGGTGCTCAAGAAGTATTTCTAAGTACCGGTATTATATTTGTTGAAAACAGTTGTGCTGCTTAATATTGTTGTGGAAACCGTTAATAGAATGTTCAAAAGAATATCACTTATAGCACAGAATAGCACTTCTTTGAAAAAGAAATCTTTACTGTCACTTTTGATCTAGAATTAATTCATTAAAAAGAATTAATTTCTTTTAAAAAAAAAACTGACCCTAATATTTTATGCAATACTGTACACAGCTTCGTTTGCCAACTGCAAAAATTCTTGAAAACACATTTACTACTTGACATTAATCTGTGAGTATCCATAACAGGATTTCAAACAATTTCCTTTGGGAAAAGTGCACTTGATTGGCTACAGCCTTGGCGCTCATATATCTGGATTTACTGGAAGTAACCTAGCTGTGTCTGGGAAAACCTTGGGAAGAATTACTGGTGAGATATTATTGTCAGTCTAAACAACCAATAAATGGTGTTAATACAATACATATAAACAAAAAATACTTTAAATCTAAGATCCTTATTCTCAGCAAACACGACAAAAACTTTATTTCCTGGTTAATGGTAATATATTTAAAGTTTGTCTTGTTTGTGTTTAGGTTTGGATCCTGCAGGTCCATTGTTTGAGGGAATGTCTCATACTGACAGACTCTCACCTGAGGATGCTAGGTTTGTGGATGCAATCCATACATTTACCCAACAGCGCATGGGACTCAGTGTGGGCATCAAACAGCCTGTTGCCCACTTGGACTTCTACCCCAATGGAGGAATATTTCAACCAGGGTGCCAGCTGCACGTGCAAAACATTTATGCACATTTAGCCCAGTATGGGATTATGGGTGAGATGCCTGGATGGATAGATGGATGAATGGCTGGATGGATGGACAGAGAGAGAAAGGGGCAGGTTCATCCTCAAATGAATGTCAGATTAGGATGAGATACATTCAAAACATCCCATTAATGACACTGTGAGAATGGCTAAGTACTAAAGACAGCTTTCCAGATGAAAGGCATAAACACATAAAAGCAGCTGTCATCCTCACAACTTAATTATACCAAATCCCTCTTAGGTTCTGCTCTCATACTGAGATATGCCTCCAGGCAATTAAATATCCCTATATGGGAAAACTGAAGCAAAAAGACAGGCCTGAAATCCATCATTTTAACAACTACAAACTGATGAGTCCATGACTCTGACATGTACGCTGGACGCTGCACTAATGGACAAGGGAGGGACAACTGTAACTGTAAAAAGTAACTGTACATTACACATTTCCTTTTAAAAGTTTTCGATCAAAGTTTTTTGAAAAGAAGTCTCTTATGCTAACCCAACCTGCATTTATTGATCAAAAATACAGTAAAAACAGAAATATTGTGAAAATATTATTAAGTTTAAAATGACTTTTCTATTTTAAAATGTAATTTATTCCTGTGATGAAAAAGCTGAATTTTCAGAATCATTACTCCAGTCTTCAGTGTCACATGATCCTTCAGAAATCATTCTAATAATTCTAATTATTCTAATTGGGGCGGCAGTGGCTCAGTGGTTCATGCAGGTTGTCTACAAACTGGAAGGTTGGTGGTTCAATCCCCAGTTCCACCTGACCAAGTGTCGAGGTGTCCATGAGCAAGACACCGAACCCCAGATACGCTTTGGTGGCCATTGGGTCCGTTGAAAGCGCTATATAAATGCAGTCCATTTACCATTAATAAACTGATTTTCTGCTCAAGAAACATTTCCTATAATTATCAATGACGAAAACACTTAATATTTTGTAGATTCTTTGATGAATAGAAGGTTCAAGAGAACAGCATTTATTTGAAAAATACATTTTGAAAAAAATTTTTTTTTGAAAAATCTTTTGTAGCATTACAAATGTCTTTACAGACATTTTTGATCAATTTAATGCATCCTTGCTGAATAAAATAAAAAAAATCTATAAAAATCTTACAGACCCTAAACTTTTGAACTAAAGTTTCTACCATCACAATGCACCAGAGTATTTGCATCACCGCTAACTCACCACAATGCACTGTATTAAATCTAGACTCAGCAGATCACACACACAACTGAGAATGATAAGCTAAAAGTCTGAGTGGATCTATGATTGATTACTGTTTATTAGCGCAAAAGTCTCATGTTATGTCCATTTAACTTCAGGATTTGAGCAGACAGTGAAGTGTGCCCATGAGCGTGCTGTGCATCTCTTCATTGACTCTCTGTTGAACAAAGACAAGCAGATTATGGCCTACAAGTGCAGCGACAACACGGCCTTCAATAAGGGCTACTGTCTGGACTGCCGAAAGAACCGCTGTAACACTTTGGGTTATGACATCAAGAAAGTTCGCACTGACACAAGCAAGAGATTGTTCCTCAAAACCCGTTCACACATGCCATACAAATGTGAGTGAGCCATCACACTTAACAAAACAGTGTAACAGTCACTTTCTATACTGTCATGTAAAAAAGAGGGTCTCTAACTGTTGAACTGCTCTCCCCAATACATTTTACAAATTATTTTAAATGCAAAATGTTTTATTATATTTAATCACACACACACACGAAAACTATTTATAGAACAATATTTTTCTCAAAAATAAGTATGATCTTGTTTAGTCTTATGCAATTCTCCAAAGTTAAGTTGTTATTTTTTAAGGATGTTTAGCCATTTTACTGAAAAACAAGAAAAAAGATACTGATTTAAAAAAGGATTTTAGAGCAATTGATGTTTGTAATTAATTGTGTTTAATTGTTTTCCAGTTGTTTTTGGAAAAATATGATCAGTGCTAATCTACCATCACTTTCCTTCCCCATCAGTGTTCCACTATCAGTTCAGGATCCAGTTCATCAACCAAATTGATAAGATCGACCCCACCCTCACAGTCTCTCTAACCGGGACACTGGGAGAAAGTGAAAATTTACCCATAACACTGTAAGTGTGCAATTTACATTGATAAGAACAGCTGAATATTAAAATAACATCATCTCAGTAAATTGTTGTAAATAATAAGAGCATCAATTTAATGAGCTTTGTAATGACTTTCTCACCATATGGATGCATTTGAGGTTTCGACCATTTAAAAAAGCTCTTTGCTATTAACCACCATCTTATATAACCAAAATATAGCCTATATGAAAAAATAATCCCTTTAGTGGAGTGATAAATGCAAGAATATATGAACAAATAAATAATATCATTAAATTCACAAGTACAGTTTATAACTATTACGGTTTCATAAGTAAGAGCTCAAATTAATGTGACAGTGGCAGAAGCTCCCGATTTAACAGTAAGCTAAAGATCCCTTAATGAAAGACTGAATGATGACATCTGGGATGAAAAACATCATTAATGTTTCATGTTCTGGGCTCTAAAAGCTCAAAGTAACGTGCTCCGCTTCACGGGGAACTGCTCAATTTAGTCTTAATAGCATACAGAGAGCACTCATCAGAATAACTCATTTCGCATGGATGAGTGAAACACATGTGTGCTGGGAACATGAAACAGAGAACAGAAATGCAATGGACTAAAATAGCATCTCGAACAAGAGCGTGCACACACTGTGACTCTCATGCAGGCTAATATACAGTGACTGAGCTTGTTTATTAGAGGAATCCAAAAACTGAATGAAACGATCACTCTCCTTAATTGTTCCTCCATCTTTTTCAGAGTTGAGGAGATTTCAGGTAACAAGACCTTTACGTTCCTCATCACTCTGGATACTGATATAGGTGACCTGATGATAATGCGCTTCACCTGGGAGGGAAGCCCTGTGTGGGCAAACATGTGGAGCACAGTTAAGACCATGATACCTTGGGGCAAAGGTAGCAGAGGACCACAGCTCACTGTGGGGAAGATTACAGTGAAATCTGGAGAGACCCAGAGGAAGTAAGTGTACAGGAGATAACACTTAGCCAACAGTAACACAGATGGTGTTAGATGATCTGTTAAAAGCAGATCACTGTTAGATTGACAAGTGATAAACTGCATGCTCACATATTTTGTATTCATATTCACGATGCTTAGGCTACCATAGAGATTAAAAGCTTGGATTCAGCATTTAATGATCTAACATTTTAATGCACCAGTATTAGGGTGACCAACAGTCCTGTTTTCCCAGGACATGTCCTGTTTTTACGTCCTGTCCTGGCCGTCCTAGCTGTTTTTTATAAAGTGATGATAATGTCCTGGTTTTCAAAAAACTGCTGGGAAAGAACAGCTCTACAGCAAAATATGGATGGGCAAACAAGGAGGATGAGGAAGAAAAACAGGATAAAGAGGAAGAAAACTAAAGATATAAATATATTTTGTTAGTTTGTTTTTGTAAGTTTGTGAGAGCTATTTTTGTTCAATTTGGAGGTATTTCTTTTAGTTATTTATTATTTTTAGTTATTTATTTATTTTTGTAATGCTGAAGAGACATTATTTCTATCATTATTTCATTCATTATTTTTGAAACCTGTCATTATAAAACATGTTGAGTAACCTCTGAGAAGCCTATCTGAATTTGTGTCTTGTAATATAACAATTTTCTATCCATACAGAGGAGGCATAGCCTTTAAATGTATTGAAATTAATAAGGCATCTTTGAGTAAACTTCGAGTATCATTTGAGTATCTGTTTGCCGGGCCGAGTGTCCTGGTTTTTGGTCATCAAAATATGGTCACCCTACCCAGTATACCAGGTTTTCAAAACATTTGCAAGCTTCTATTTCATGTTTAGTTACTTTAGCGACCTCTAGTGTTTGAATAATAGTGCTTTTTAGAATAAATCAAAACAACGAAGGAAGCTAACGTGACCCAGGCTGAAGCTCATCATAACAGTCCTCTTTCTGTCCTCTTTCTCTTCAGAACTTCGTTTTGCGCACAGACAGATGACGGCATGTATATCGAGCCGTCGCAGGAGAAGGTGTTCGTGCGCTGTGAAAAGAAGCGGAGACTGATGAAGCAAGTCTAAATAAACTCACCTCACTCATGCGATCCCGTGTGTTCACATCAGGACTTAAGGGACGGGGGAAACTGGATTTCCTGTAATGTAATATTAATGTTTTAACTTGTATTTTTTATGTTTAAGGAGTTGCAACGTGTATAAGGAAGTTTGATATTAAACATGTATACGCGTGTATCAGACATATCTCTCATGCTAACTTCTACTCATAGACTAACGTTACTACACCTCGAAAAGCCCTCCCTCAAATGTCAACTAACAGAGCGTTTTTATTAGCTGGAAAAGCATACCACGCGCTCTTTCTCTATTTTGCTGATATAGTCTGTTTCGTTCAAATTAGGCTAGGCCTACTTTACTTTACTCATCTAAACTCATTTTACATTTTTATTTATTTGAGTGTTCATCCAAGGTGTCCAAGATCTTTGGTCGCACTTGAACACACACACACACACACTTTCATTATGGGATGGATGAGTGACTGACTCGTATCAGTCTCCCCAAACCAGAGTGAACATTGTTCCATTTCATATAATCTATAAAAGTCAGGAATTCTTTTAAGGATATATGAAGTCCATTAATTTCTGCAACAACTACATTCATTGTGAGATCTGATTCAACCTTCAGGCAGACATCATCTGTGCATTTGTGTGCTGTAGATAACTTCAATGTAGAACAGCCTGTAAAAAAAGTGTTGAAGTATGTGGTGTACATGTGTTCAATGCATTTTCAGTCGTCTGAATTGTTCATAAAATCTCCTCATAACACGTGTAAAATAGGGAGGTAACATCAGGTGCATCATGCATGTTTATTTTGGTGCGAGATGAAACATTACCACAGTACAGCTGTTTATTTAAAGTGGAAAGTTACCCCGGTTCAAATCCTGACCTAACATTGGGGAAGATGTGTGACTGGACCACTTTCAAGTAATTTCTATGGCACTACAATATAGACGCTTTCCTTTAGTTAACACACATCCTGAAATATTTAGCCATATTAGTTTTTTTTAACTCGATTTAATTTTATTCTCATTTGGAGTACAATTTCTAGCCAGTGACAGTCCATCCTTGGATTACGTAAAAGTAGACTGGATATACATCCTTTGTAAACTAGAACAACTTGGGAGCAAGTGATTTATTACATTTTTTTGGTATTGTGTGAGTTGAGCAGCATGAGAGTGGGTAGCTGACAACAAAACTTTCAGTTTCTGAGAAAAGGTGTGACGATAGGACTGATCAAATTTAACATGAATGGATGATGCGTGACCATAATGGCTTGTTGAAGACTCCATCAGCTGTTCTTTTGAAATATATTTTTATACGCAACAACCCGATTTAAAAAAACATGAACTAGTGTAGATTCGCAGAACATACAGGCAATTAATATTATTTACTTCAACACATGGATATATATTACCAGATAAGAAGCTTTTGATCAAGGCTATTTTATTAATGCATTTCAAGTACTTCAAAAATTACATGTCGCACAATACTTTTTGCAAAGTACTTAGTATAAATTTTCAAAAGTGAGCGCAGAGAAGAGAAAAAAAAAACTACAAATAAAGCAACAAAAAAAAGAAAGAAAAGAAACTGTATAAAACACAGCGGACATTAAAATCAAACAGTAGTATTAGACATTTTCTCCATCTTGTTTTTCATATTCTGTCCACACACCATGCTTACATATCAGTGCACATTACTTATAAACTTAAAGCAAGACAAGCAAAAAGTTATTTAAAAAAAAAAAATCCTAAGTCAAATCCCCTTACAAATTCACCCAAACCCCTTTACCACAGGATATCACAGAAATGATTTATTACTTTGAAGCCAATTGCAGTCAGAGCAGTTAAGTCAAGCTCACTAAAAACCCCTTTCCCATCAACTTTTAAAGAGACATACAGAAATGAGATGATGATTTAGATCTAAAGGAGGACTGATAGCCAGGAATTATTATCTTCAAGAAACAAGCAAATCATCCATATTTTAAATGCATGCCCTTAAAGGATGCAAGGTTATTTGAGAAGACAGACTTTAGAAACATTGGACTCTCAGTCACACTAATAGGATCCCATTCAGCAAACAAACAGAACATAAAATATTCCTGGTCTGTTGAAATACAAAAAAAGAAGAAAGAAACTTTGAAAAAGACATTTGTAATGCATCAATTATTTCTAACCCTCCGCCTTTGCAAACGAGTCACACACAAAAGAAAATCAAGAGCACATTTACAGAGAATGGAAGGAATAAAAAAATAATAAAAAAGTGGGTTATTGTTGAAAATAATTAGCATGGGCTGGTTTAGATGCACTATATAGGCAACACAAGGCATATGTATTGATTATATAGGCTGCTAGTCTGGATCTTTTCAAATTCGGCTATAATAGAGGTAATGACTGACAATTGCTAAAAGTTTCTTTGTATACATATTGATTGGTGTGTAAAAACACTCTAAAGGCTCCACAGCTTGCTTCTATCATCTCGATCTCATTCTTTCACTAATGCACACCATTTAGATTCACTCATTTGTGCAACTGTCCACACTTTCCTGTTTCCTACATCTTATTGCAAAACAAAAACCTTGTATTGTATGTATATTAAAAAGAAGAAAAAAAACCCCCTTTCCTGATGTTGTGCTTTTAATTTTAAGTCTGTCTTCGGTGAACAACATCATTCACTGGGTCTCAGAAGGATCATTGTGTTACTGGATGAACATAAAATAACAGTGACTCTAAGCAGATCAGGACAATTACAATCGTTTCAACCGTCCTCCCTCTCATTAACTCCCTCGCACACATGGAAGGAAGATCTGCAGTTCTTTAGTGGTTATCAGCTGGAGGAAAAAAAGAAACTCAACCAGGTGAAAGTGCTTTGCACAAATGCATACGTCGCTTTCAGCAAAGTGAATCTGGTAAAAGGCCTTCCACCAATAGAAACTCTCTGTGCTGTTATTTCCTATTATATCCTGAGTGTCTATTAAAACATCCTTAATTATAACTATCCAAAAGAATGAAAATGACAATGTATCATTGAAAAAAAAAAAAATGTATTTTGTGATTTCTGTACAATTGCACGCAGGAAAATAAATGAGAAAGCTTCCGAAATATAAGCTTTTTAGTCCTTTGCTTGCATTTTAAAAACATCTTAATTACACATTGGAAAAGGAGTGTCTTTAGGAGTCTCTCTCAGCCAGCAATGATTGGCAGAAAAATCTGTGACTTCCCATCATGCTCATCTCCACAGGAGGGTGGCAATTCCAAAAAATGATGATAAAAAAAGATAAAAAGGCAAAAGGGGGGGAAACTTTAGTGGAGAGAACAATGGTTTTAATAATGTGAGAAGGAAAAGGAAAAGCAGAAAAAAGAGAACAAAATCATTGATTCTGTCCTCTTGCTCATCACTAGTTTCTGATTTTTTTCTCTGAGCTACGCAACGAAAGCTTTGCTGGCTCCCAGAGCAGTGGTTTCTTACTCTTTAAAACGGTTGTTTTCTTAAGTTTCTTTTAACTTTGAAGTCCATTTTATTTTTGCCAGTTTCTTAGTTTGTTGTTGGGGCTCATTGATTGATTCAGGTTACTCTTTGGAGTGAAGTGTTTCCCACTGTAGGCACTAAGAAGAACCAAGGCAATGAGGAGGCCGATTCAGTGGCGCATCTGGCCCATCTGGTAGTTCTCTCTCTGGTTGCGTTGGCGCTGTGGCTGGCGCTGTGGTTGGGTCTGTGCAGCTTGCTGGGGTCTATTTCTCCTCAGTGTGCCTAGAGAATAACACACAAAGGTATGATTAATCACCCTACGTGCAGGGGTTAAACTGGGATTTTGGAATTCTTAAACACTGGTGATGTGACCTGGCCGAATGTCGCCTCTACCACTATAATAAACCTTAAATGTGTTTTTCTGACTGGGGTAGAGTAAAAATATTTGGAATTATTTGTCTTTTTATACTGATCTTTAAACACAAGTCTTCTGCAATAATTCTGTACTTTAAATGGTTCATTTGAGTAGTTTTTCTATTAAAGATTGGACGTGGGAGTTTTGTTTGTTTGTGTGATTCTTTTAAGGTTGTAGTCTGGATTAAAGCTCAAAGTGTACTTAATGTTTTATGAATACATACAGTGCACATGACGTACATTTCAACATCAGCATAGTATGTGGCTATGTGCCTTGTTTTTTTTTGTTTGTTTTTTTACTAGTTTTTGCATTGTTTTACAGCAATAAAGAAACGGTTGAGACGAAAACAACAAACTACTGAAGATGACAATGACAACAGATGGCGGTGTTGACGAAGGCTTGATTAAGAGATACCCACAACTCCAGTTTGAAGTACAAAGACATTTTTTTTGGTCATAACATCTGGCAGAATGGAAGAAATAGCACAGACACTGGACAAGGATGAAACTTTCTAGCATACTTGTGTTGAGCGCCTGTTTGCGCACATTATGAAATGCTTTGAAAGGCTATGCATTCAGCTGAAGTACTTGGTAGAGGATCAGAGAGAGGTCATTTCAAGCACTTCTGGTGAGACACTATTAACTATTGCTAACTGCAATCAACTGAAAAGTTGGTTGCAGGTGGTATAAGGGGAGGAACATTCTCATTGTAGAGAGCATTTATTGGAGAAAAATCTGTTCTGATCTCTTTTTCTTGGAAGAGAAAGACTGAATTTTAAATGCATGTATCTGCTAAAAGTGAATAATGTCAACATTTAGGTGTACAGTAGTATATAGATAAGCCAACAAACATTTCATGTTTTTTTTAAGTGCCGCTATTATGTTACTTTAAAGGCTCCTAATTTTATTTTGGAGGTCGCCTACAATAGGTTGACATGCATCCAAGGTCAAAAAACACTTTCATTTTCTCATAGTATACATTGCAGCATCACTTATTTTCTCACAATGTCGAACGGTTTGATAAAGTATTCGATCTCTCTAAACCAGCCTTTATGAATACCTACTCTGCTCAGATTGCCACAGTGCGTGTTGGAAACGAAACGACCATTACCATATTTGAATTTCAGCTTCCTCAGCACTTGTATACACAGTGATATAAACAGTTATGATAGCGTCGGTTCTACCGTTTGAGTCCTCATCCTTTGGAAGTGCATGACAAGTGGATTTGCATTACAGTGACGGTGCGTCAAAGTAGACGTTATTCGCAAGCAGCCAAAGAAGACCATAGGCTGGAATTATGCAAATTTGTTACAAACCTACATGAGATCAAGAAGGAAGAAACACTGGAATTACTGATGATTCTTTTCAGGCAGTTCAGAATCGGCTCTTTCTTTTGGGAGACAGTAACTCCATTTATCCCGCACTTTGATCTTTGAAACTTTGCAAACCTTTTACATTTACAAACAGCTATATTACATACTACATGAAAAGTAAAATCCGAAAAAGCCTAATAGGGGCATTTAAAAAAAGTGAAACAATCTGTGAAAGATGTTTTGACCCTTTCATGCACAGTGCTGTATTTTATCTGGTTGTCCACACATACAGATTTTGAGTTATAACTGATAACCCTCTTATACACAGATCACCACTCCATCCACTGATGTGCATGAAATGGGAATTGGTGAATGGCTGTAGTTTGTGGCCATCTGGGACATATTCCTGGTTGTGGTTTAGTAGGGGGAAGTCTGAGGTAATTTGGGGTATATGGCAGTGATTTAGAAATGGGTCATTTAGGGTATATTACCTGGCAGCGGTTTGGGTGGGGGCAATTTAGGGTTGCTGCTAGGTGTGTGCACACTGCAGATCTTGATAAATCCAGCCATCAGCATGATGAGAGCAATGCCCATTAAGAGAACTGCCCACCAGTGCTCCTGAAACACAAATATTCAACATGAGATTAACACTGAAAGAGACAAATAATACTGGTCTGCGAAATATCACTTCTTATGCCGTTTATAGCGATTAACCCCACAAATGCAGGGAACCATTATTTAGGGATTACATATTTGAGACACTTGCCACTATCCACTGTGCAATGCTTGTGTAAAGCTCAGGGTTAAAGATGGCCTTCTTAAGCCTTGCCAGAGGGCCATCAGCATCCACCAGCCTACACCTCATAAAGACATCACAGTAGCCTCTGAAGTCATTACAAGGAGAGCCAGGCTGTAACGTGATGACTTTTTTATTAAAGAACTTAGCCCATCTCTCTGAGCTAGTGCTGCTGCAAGTGTTGGGCTGACCTACAAAGACAAAAAGAGAGAATATGTGCAATTACTTTAATGTTAATTAAAGATTGCTGGGGTCTGGACTGCATTTTTGAGAAAGCTGTCAGCGATGGCATGCATTTCTCACCCTTCTCCATACAGCACACATGACACAGCTCTGTCTCGTCTTTCCCCTCTTCAGTGACACAAGTGCAAACTTCTAGATGATGCCTCTGACAGATAGAGCCAGAGCAACCCTAAAAGAGGAAGAAATTCAGACAAAATGTCCCTAAAACAACGACACATATTACACACACAAACGCACACATATAGAGACTGTAAGAAATATTACATGTTTGGAAGGTTTCATGTGTATTAGCACTGAAACACAGGATTTCATTTGTGCTAACAAAAATATTCTTTAATACCAAGAAAATATTAAAGTCCAAGGGGGTGAAAACATTCAATAGGCACTGTGCAAAACGAACACAGGTCATGATGCAGCACCTACCCCATTAATGCAGACTTGGGTATTTGAGTGGCAGGATGTCAAGTTTTCTTTAGGAGTTGAGGTGGGGCATTGGGCAGTGTTTCCATTGCACATGCCCTTAAGAGCACACTCAGATTCGTCCCTACAATTTACATCTTTGCTCTTAAAGGTGCACTCCATTGTGCAGCATGGACCCTGACTGGGACTGCAAGATAAAAATTTTGAAAAATTAATACTTTATTGCACTTAATGAAAAATGTGTTAACTTAACACATTACTGCTAATGATACGGTATAGGTAATGCAACCTTAAGGTATTGCAAAAAAGACATTTCAGATAAACTACAGTGTATAGGACTTCTGTTAAGCAAAAACGGATATAAGATTATAATGAACATGTTATGATGTTAAAGCCAGTGTTATTTTAGTATCATTTATATACTATTATAGTATGTATTAATATTAAGAATTAGCTTGTATTTTTTTTTTTCAGGTTTCATTTTAATTTTAGTTTTGTCATTTGGTATATTTATATTTAGCTTCTTATTTCAGTTTGAGTTTTAGTAATTTTAGTACTTAAACTTGTTCATTTCGGTTAGTTAAAATTTAAATCCTTTCAACGAATATTTATATTATTTCAGCTTTATTTCAATTAACAAAAAACAATTTGTAATAGTTTTAGTTTAAAATAAGAATAACAACGCTGGTTATAGAAGACTGTTAAGGTTCTTACGCACCTGCATAGAGCTTTTGGCTTCAGTCTACACTTCAGCTCATCTTTCTCATTGGCATCATAGCAGCACGTGTCCTTGCATTGATCACTATAGCCACAGTCACACTGTTCATTAGCCTCAACCATTCCATTACCACAGATGGGCTGTCCAGATTCTGGAAAAGAACAGACAGTAAGAAAATGAGAAAGGGAGACAGGAAAATGAAAAGTCTGTTTTGTTTTATCATTGCCGCATGATTAGGACTGGTGGAATTAGTTTTTTGCGACTTTGATACAACGTTGCTACAGAAAAGCGCCATGAGCTTATTACAGTGACAATCCTCCTGGAGCAATCTCAGGTTAAGTGCCTCATTTGAGTCCATCGCCGTAATATCTCATGAATCGCTCCTGGTTACCAGCCCTGAGCCTTAAACACTATCATGTGCCATTTTCTTGTTGGAGGATAAAATCTCACCAACAAAGCAGGTGAATCTCTTCTTATCCAGCACCTGGCTGATGTTGCGAATGCTGCAGATGGAGAACTTGTTGTTGTTGAACTTGTCTCCTGATGTGGCTCTGGCATACATGATGTAGTTGCCTCTTTCTTTCTGGTCCTGAGCCTTAGCTTCTCCTGGAGTGCAATCACTTCCTGAGTCATGCTGGAAGACAGAGAAAGAAAAGCAAGTATAAATCAGCAACAAGCATACAAACATATTTTACTATAAAATAGACATCAAATTAGCTTTAGTTATAGACAGTTTCTGCTCAAATGTTAAATATATAATATGTTTTGTCAAAAATAAACTAATCAACTGTTATCCAATGCAAGCTTATAATACTTTATATGGAAAAAAAAAATTCTTTTCAAGATGTTTCCAACTCTAACTTTGAACCAATTCTATACAATGACCCATATAACCTATTTGACCAGGATTTGTTTCCAGGTATGACTAAAAATGGGTTTTTGACTTTCATTTATATTTTGATATATATATATATATATATATATTAGGGCTGTCACTTTACGTTCGAAAATCGATTGCACAATCGATCGGACCAACCAACACAAGTATCGAAAACGAAAATAGGGAATCGATTTTAACAGCCCTTTTTTTTTTTTACCAAAAACGTGGACACCGAACATGTAGGATGTTGGAAAATAACAATGTCTTTTCTGTTCACCAAATGCTTTTTAATATTCGCTATTACTTCAATGCAAGTGAACAAGCACGCCGTTATTTGTTGCTTAGTGACGTATGTATGTGTGTGTGTTCAAGGAAGCCAGAAGTGCGCAGATTCTGCGCTATACGCTGTATTTAATATATCATGAGGACTCATGAGTTGCGTATTTGCGCTACATCCGCGCAGATTTGGCTTACACGAACTTCCCCAGCAAAGAAAGTGAGTAAACATAGAAACACGCCAGATCAGCTCGTGATTTGACAGCGTTTCCCGCCAAAGTTCATTTTTACCCGCATTTGGCGAGTCGGATGGTGTTAATCTCAATCCCTGAATGTTGCGCTCCTGTTTGTCATTGTGCTGAAACTTCACGCCAATAATTCATCAGAAATATTGCTGACTTGTGCGTCTCAAGCGCCCTCATTACGCTCGTCCTAATGCCTGTTAGGTGTCCGTGGATTTGCCTATATTTGGTGATGAAAATGGAAACGTCTTTAGACATGGAAAATCGATTTTACAATCGATTCAATGAACAATTACGTCTCAAAAATCGAACAGGATTTTTTCACAAAAGTGACAGCCCTAATATATATATATATATATATATATATATATATATATATATATATGTATGCATGTATGTATGTATATGTATGTTGTCCTTTCAATTTTTGCTTGTGTGACACCTGAATGAAAGGCTCATTATTATGCGGGTCAGGTGAGAATCACCTAATTATTCATGATGGGGCTTGGACTGTTCAAGGCCATTCGCATATTGTCTTGGCAAACAAAAAAAAGTTTTTCACAATCAAACCCAATTAACAGTTTTATGTGAATGATTAGGCAGGATGTTTTTCTGATCATTTTGAAGAAAAAACACTAGGCAACAACATCCATTAGTCAAAAGTCTTGTGGACACATATTTATTATGTGTTTTGTAGCCTTATTTCAGAAACTTTCATTTTTAGTTTTTTCAATAACCATGCATAAACAATATTCTCTCAAATATACAAACATGTACATACATATTATATCACATATTATCGCAGCCCTGTTTGTGCTAAATATAGTGTAATTTCACCTGTGCCATTAATATGTTTATAAGCAACTGAAAAAAACACAAATGTCACAGCATGTCAGAACATCAGGACCCCAAAAACACCTTAGACCCCCAGAGGGTTAAAATATTCACTATCACTGCAGTGCTTGCCTGGTTTACCACTGAAGCTAAGAAGGGTTGGAATTGGAAACCTGGTCATTACCAGAATGAACAAGAAATACTAAGGTTGGTTTTGAAAGTGTTACTATGGCCAGCAGGGGGTGCTCACCCCGCAATCTGTCCAGGTCTATTGCAACATGATGGGGATAGGGATGGGACACAATACTGTAAAAAAAAAAGGTCTTGGTTCTCTTTGGTCATTAAAAATCTCAGGGTGCTCCTTGAAAAGAGTATGCTTGTAATTTTTTCATCATTAGAACGTCAAATTCTCCAATTTTGGCAATTTCTTATATTCCCCATGTACACAGGTTGGCATCCTAATCATGCTGAAAACCCGGTTAAATCAGCATAAAGCTGGTTTGCTGGTCCTAAGCTGGTTTAAGGAGCCTGGCCAATCTAGTCTTCAGCTGGTCTGATTGGTTTCCAAGGCTGGCCATGCTGATGTTTAGCTAGGCTGTCTGACCACACAGGGAGATCCGCTATAGTAAAAACCAGCTTAGGTTTGTTTAAAAATTTTCCCAGCAGGGATAGTTTCTATTGCTTCATTCAGGTAGATACTGCACATTGGTGGTATACATCCCTCACATTCTCTGTAAAAAACACATTCTCTGAACTTTCTGAAAAACACATTCTCTGTTTCTCAGTGAGAAAACGTTTTTCTCAAGTTGAGTGTGGGAAAAACTAAATATCATTATTCTAAAAATATTCTCCTCGCAGCTGAAATATATCTATTTGGCAGAAGCAAGAAACATCTTAATTGACCTGCAGCTATAATAAAAAACTAGACTGTAAATCCAACACTATTTTTCAGTGGGCCATGGGCCAGTTCTTGGCAATTGCTTTTAAACTGAAACAAGTTACAGAGGACTGAGCAAAAACTAGGTCAGGATATTTTAAAAGTCTGGCAAGATCAATCTGACAGTTTAAAGGCCTCAAATGCAGTACTGTAATGTGTGCTAAATTCTTAAAGAATCAGAGGATAAGATTAATTTGTTCATAAAGAATTCAGCTGAGGTGTGTAGTCTACTGCTTATCTGTCTAGGATGCCGCACATGTAGTGAGAAGGACTCACCGGAGAGCCGAAGTTATGTCCGACCTCATGAGCGAAGGTGATGTGGGAGACTTTAGGGGGAACATGTGAAGCGTAGTTTTGCACTGTGATGATGCCGGTGTTCAGAGACTTCTTCTTCCCATCAGAGTACTGTTTATTCTTCTCACAGATCCCACCAGAGCTGCCTGAAACCACACATAAGAGAGGCATTAATTAAATGAAATTTAAATGAAGTGATAAATTAAATAAATAAAAATATAAAATATTTATAACAATTATGATAAATGATGATATCAGTATCCTCCTCATCCTTAAGTGGTGAATTCATTAAGGAATTAAAAGAGCCATTAAAAAAAATAAATAAATATCGTATACAATATTGCTCTACTCTAAACATGAAATAATAAATAATTTATACAAGCATCCCAAGACCCGCGGACGTTCAAGTGAATATAATTAAAGTGTTCATTTTTCAAAGTCAAACTTCTATCCTAATGTAATGTGCAGAGCAAGCTAGCTATATTACAGCTATAGTATAAATACTCTGTCAACCTGCTGCTCTGTTTGAGTATCGCAACCATCCTGGCATAGCGACACTGGCTCAACCAATGGAAGATGGGGGGAAATGTTAGCAAAATATTGTTTGGTGTTCAAACTTGATTAATCAGTCAACACTGAGAAGTGTAGAAATGAAGTGATCTCACTGTGGCTGTATACAAACGACCAGCGTAGCGTACACATAGACAGAGGGCAAAGACGTGGCACTCTGCCATCACAACACTAATACCTGTAAAAATGTTCTGTGTGGCAGTACTCCCACACACCTTCTGTTTAAATTTGACTAAAGAAAAAGTGTACTGGCTGAAGTAGTGAAGTGTAGTAATTCACGTGCTAGGTGGGCTACACATCTCACATTGAGAATCTTTATCCCAAGAGTCACATATTTGAAATTTAGCATCTCAAGCCGTTTATAATGACTCCATTTACTAAACAAATACAGCTATTTCAAAATTAGGCTGCATAGTTTAGATCAGCCAGAACCGGGAACACGTCCCGTAAATCCTGATGTACTTGGTACATCATAAGAAGGATGGCGTCTACGCTAATATTAGTCTCTCTGTTTATCCCGAGGGACCGTCTATGGTGGACCTGCGCCTGGACCCATCCCAACTCATCCTGTAGTGCCAGCCTCATCAGCCCTGTGAAGGCCTCATCGTCACGACAGCCATCGACACTGATCCTCAACAACTCGTCTCCATACCGGCGTGATTACTCTGACTTCCAACCAGATGGAAATGGATAAATACTCTAAATGTTCCGATCCAATCTGACTTGTAATGCTGCCCGAATCATACACTGTTCCCTCGTTGGCCAGAGGAGAACTGGCTCCCGACTGAGTCTGGGTTATCCCAAGGTTTTTTTCTCCATTCTGTCTCCTGATGGAGCTTTGGTTCCTTGCCACTGTTGCCTTGGCTTTTGGCTTGCTTAGTTGGGGACATTTAATATTCAACAATATTATGGATCTGCCTTACTTAAGGTGGACGTTGATGCAAATTTATTCTAGAAACAAACTTTGTTGTATTATTTTCATGTTATCACTGTGAAGCTGCATTGATACAATCTGTATTGTAAAAAGCGCTATATAAATAAAGGTGACTTGACTCGACTATAAAAATGCATTATTAGCACAGAACAGCATCAAACCGCAAGCGTGTGTGAATTAATTTTCTGTTATGTTCCCTGCATAACGATAAAAACACACATGCACACAAACATGTTCGCTAATTAGTTAGTTTGTTCACACAGCTGAGTGGTTCAGCAAGACAGCAATTTATGAAGGTAAATTAGTAGCAAAACTCGAGAGAACGTAGATGTGAATTTGAGAACTTGTACAATAAATATTCGTACGTGTCTGTGAACATTTACACTCACAGCTCCAATGTGAAAACCTGTAAAATAAAAATCTGAACTTGAACGCTTAGATTTGCGAAGCCAAACGCTTTAGGTCACTGCAAATTCAAATTTCACGCCTTGACTTTTGCTACTCTTTTCGCGATATATGAGGTGCAAAACTAACTTGTGCACTTTCAGCTCAGTAGTGGCGAGAGAGAAAGGGGGGCGGGGGTGTTCAAAGGAGCCGTTTTATTGGGAACCCGCCTCCTCGTGGATGTTCTGAAACGCTAACATGGCTTAATGCATTAGACCGATATTAAAAGACATAAATGATATTATAAAACTTAGTAAACACCATACTAATAATGTATACTACAGAAAAACAGATGAGCAAAGGACATGACGAAAGAAAGCAAATTTGTGTTCAGTGCAAATAAACCAGCTGCCTGTGTTTTATTAATAATGCATAACGAATTGTGTTTTTTTTATTTTTTATATAACTGTTGGTCCATTAAAGCTCCAGTAGGTAACTTTTGAAAACATGTATTTGCTAAAACTGTCATTATGTCCTGACAGTAGAATATGAGACAGATAATCTGTGTAAAAATCAAGCTTCTCTGGCTCCTCCCAGTGGTCCTATTGGCATTTGCAAGAAATACACGCTCCCGGTCAGAAACAACCAATGAGAGCCAGGAGGCATGTCTTAGCACTGTCAATCACGCTCGTGTACGCGCTGATCACACCCCTCTCTTGCACAGCGCGAGCGCCGGAGCGCGAGCCGTCGTTCAAACTCAAGATTGCCGGCGTGCTGCAGCTGTGCTTATGACGGAGAAACAACCTAAACTGCCAATTCTCCAGTGACACCTGCTCATAAAACAAAGAGGTAAAAGGAAAAAGACTGATGACGATAAACAACCGAAAAAGAAAGAATTACACAGAGCCCATTGACTCTGTGTCAAAACTCTAGCCGCATAACATGTAGATAAAATGTCACGCACTCTGCTAAGCAACAATTGAAACCTGCTAATTCACTGGCTTGTCATGTTGCTGAAATAATGTACTAGCACACCTTATCTAGCATTATATATCGCTAGAATAATTACTTACATGCTGTAACGTTAGTTACCGTTATATTAACGTTATCTTACTAGCTATTTATAACTTATAGAAAGAGTGCAACGTTATAAAGTTACATGTAGGCTATTGGAAAATACATAATGATTTGAGGACCAAGTTTGTGGTCAAAGTATGGGCAGGCCATAGCCAATGTAAAGCATATTATTGACGTTTAGTCCCTATTAGTGAATGTGCCATATAACTTTTTATCCGCCGTCATCAGTGGCCCTGTTTACTAGCCTGCGCGTTCACGACAGGCTCCGCTGTGGAGGACGAGCTGTGGAGGGAGGGCTGTAGCGCAGCAGAGAGCAAGGGGGTGGGACCTATAAGTTGTGCTTGTTCAAATTTTCAGGCTAAGTCAACGTTTTCTCAAGACTCCCTACTGCAGCTTTAAGCCTCAAGCATTTTCTTGGTTTTCTATGAGAGGAAAATGCTCAACGTACAATTAAACGAGTTGCGTTCATATTCTGCTCAATTGCTTTTCTGTATGCTTTATTTATGGTGGTTCCTGAGTTTGGTCTTTTAATACCACTGTCTAAATTTAACGTGTTGCGTTCATATTCTGTGCTCATCTGCTTTTATGTAGTATACATTATTACTATGGTGTTTACTAAGTTTGATAATATCATTAATTTCTTTTAAATCAGTCTAATGCGTTAAGCCATGTTAGCGTTTCAGAACATCCACGAGGAGCCGGGTTTCGTGACATCATCGCGTACAATAGAAGTCCCATTTCATTGGCTAGGCGCCAACCAATAAAACGGCTCCTTTGAACACCCCCGCCCCCCTTTCTCTCTCGCCACTACTGTGAGCTGCAAGTGCACAAGTCAGTTTTGCACCTCATATATCGCGAAAAGAGTAGCAAAAGTCAAGGTGCGAAATTTGAATTTGCAGTGACAGATTTGAGAAGTTGCAAGTGCCAATTTGCGGTTGTATTGCGAATTTGAATGTAACAATAAATGCAAATATATTTTACACATTTGTGACTACTTGTCTGCAGCTTCAAATTCAGAATACAGGTTTGTAACTATTGTCTGCGAGTGCAAATTTCAACATTCAACTTCAGATTTTTATTTTACAGGTTTTCACATTGGAGCTGTAAGTGTAAATGTTCACATACAAGTACGAATATTTATTGTACAAGTTCTCAAATTCATATCTACGTGCTCTTGAGTATTGCTACTCTTTTACCTTCATAGTAATTGCTGTTGTCCCTGGAGATTAGTCGGAGAGGGATCAAAGCAGCAGACTTTAACAATGCTAATTTACCTGTATTGATTGACAGGATTTTTGTGAGTATTTGAGTGTGTTTATGTGTGTGCTTCCACTCAAATGTAGAAAGCTTGTTACTCTAAGTGCAAAGACTCAATTGAAGACTTCATTATCCCTTTTTGTTGAATTACAGCCAAACAAAATCGCAAGTTTGGGAAAACTTCAGAGTCAGTTACAATTAATTAAACCAACAAGCTTCAATATTAGGTTACTCTTTCTCTTGCTCTGGTTAATTCATAAAAAAAATTACATTGCTACTTTATTTCACTTCAGAATTCTAGATCTGAGCTGTAGATAAACGGGAGGGGGGAAAAAATCTGAACTACATATATTTTGACCAGAAAAACATTCATGAGTCGGTGCCATCTTTTGGACATTCATCATATTGCATTGGTTTTCATTTCTTGTCCTCAAACAGAGCACTAAATCTGTTTATTTTTAAGTTACACATTCTACATTGATTAAAAAAGAAAATCAAATGTTTTTTAATGGTAGTATTATTTTATACAGAAATAAATTATTTATAATTCAGATGAGAATAGCCTAAAGTTAGTGTTAATTAAAATTTTAAGGAAAACAAATATATTGCTCTGAAATATAGCAAATTAATTTTAAATTCATTCAGGTACAATTACCAAACATATCAAGGTCTTTTTGTCTTTTTATTAGTTTAATTAATAAACTAATTATATAAAACTATTGTCAATGCACTACAAATAAACTGGTTCTATGCCTTTATTAATAAGACTTATTTAAAAAATACAAGGCTTAAGAAATTTATTTTCCTTTAATCCAGCCCCCCTATCTGTATCGTGAACTAAAAACTGAAATATGTATAAGCATTCAGTCCCATCTGGTGCAAAAACTCAATTGCCTTACAAAAAGTTACGCATTTGAAATCTTCAAGACACTGAATCATTTAAAAAAGACAACAAAATCAATACAAACTTTTTTTTTTTTAAATAAATTAACCAGAAACTGTGTTTATGCAACAAGCTGTGTATTTGTCTATTAGTGAGTGTTTGTGCAGCAGGCAAAAAAACTGAACTGAAAAGCCAAAGAGGTGAGAGAGATGCACACCTCCCTAACAACATTAATACATTAATAGAAACAAACACACATAAAATGTGATGAAAAGAATCTCTCACTTTCAAGGTGTGCATGTCTGTGTTAAAGAAAGGCAAATATGTGAAAAACACTAATAGGGTTTTCATCAAGCAGAGCTTAAAGGCAAGTTGTGTTTAGCTTTATGGACCTATTCTGTATGCAAAGCATGGATGCCGCTCTGCCCTTGTTTCAATGCCTCTTCATCTTGAGAATAATGCAGTTTAGATACCAACTAAAAAATTGAGTAAAATAAAGTCTGATCAAAATTATTGTGCTTAAATGGCAGTCAAACTAAATAAAGACATATTTTAGACTTGTACTATGTCTATATTAATCTAAATATAATTACTACAGACTGATCCTAACCCCAGCCCTAAAAGGACACATTTAGCTAATTCTGGGGACAATTAGACACCCAACGTATAGCAAAGTAAACATGTGCACACACACAGTGTGAGGACTTTCACTGATAATGTTATCGTCAGGCCGTGTACTGAGGTTAATGGAGACAACATGGCCAGTCCCACATCAACATCATGTCTGATTCGCAGGTCTTCAAGCCTGCTTCGTCTCTCTCTGCATGCTGATTTAATTTCAGATTAGCAGACACTAGGTCACTCACACACACAGAAAACCTCTCAGGTTATAAATCAGGGAGACCCTGTATGTGTATCTCTGATCATACCTGAAGGAGCCCCGACCCAGGCCAGACCCAGGACTCCATCATCAAAGTCTCTATCTGTGAAGACGTAGGCTAGGCAGTAGTCATCGTGATTCTGCTCCGAGTTGAGCTCTAGAAATTTCTCAACACCGATGTTGGCAAATCGGAAAGGGTTGGAGCGATCCACCTCATCACTGGTAGTGTTGATCTAAAATAGAAACACAAACAGACTTCAGTTTAATACAACAGATGGGTACAATCTACATGAGATCCAGGGTGGATGTAACATTTTGTGTCCTCATTTGTGTCTCTCTCTGTCTATTGTAACCATGTTAGATGGTCATACACGAATGCTGCGCCAAAACACTGTCAAATAAATTTTTGCTTTTGTGTCTCAAAACACCTACTTTTGTCCATAACTGTTTTAAAACACATTCTGTGTGAATGGCCCCTTAAGCAGCCAAGGAGTTAATTGTAGAGCAGTTGCCTGGGACTAAAAGGAGAACTTTGCAAGTCTTCGAAGAGCTGCAGTATATGGGCTGACAAGCTTTTATTGACATCTGGTCAATACTGAGTGAGATCTGTAACCCCTCTGTACAACTGTAACATCTTAAGCCAGTCGGTCAAGATGTAAGTTGTATTCTAACCAGGTAATCATGATGGATAATAATAAGAATATCCTGTTTAAAGTTCACATTAGATTAAATATGTCAAGAACTGGGCTTGACATTCTTACAATAATTACAAAACTGTCTCAATCCATATTACAGTTCCAAAAGGAAATGACATTCACATAATAGAGTGCTCCACATCTAAAAAAAAAAAAAAAATCAGAGTCACCACATCTCAGAGAAAAAAAAGATAACAGTGAAGAGAGAAACACACTAACCTTGATTCTCTTCACCATGAAGCTAATATTGCGGATGCCCTGAAAATCCGTGCTTTGATAGATGGAGTCAATGGCCTTCACGTGACTGGAAATCTGCATAACCCAAAATAACAACCCTATAAATGTGCAATATAAAACACAGCAGGCACCACTTGCCATAAAGACACCTGTCTGGCTTAAGCTGTACCTGTGCGATCACAGCCTCCCTGGTGCCATAGTATTTGAAAAAGAGGTGGTCTGTCTGGATGAAGAGCTGACAGGTATTTTTCTCTGGCTGTGCTGCACGACGTTTCCTCAGGATCACCGGCCCATCAGCCATCTCTTCGTCAATAACGTGGTTTGTCTGCTGCAGGAGAAAACAGCAGGACACATAAGAAGATGACAATACATTTTTGGGTACATAGATATAGTGAATCATCTATTTCAAATCAGAATTTAATCTTTCTCTGGTGTATTCTGGCCAGGTATCAAATTGAAATCTAAACTTAAGAATCATGGGAAAGAAAAATGTTCCAGATCTCCCTGTGTGACGGGGTTTCTGTTTATTCGCAACATCGTGGTGCTTGTTGGTGATATCAGTGGTGTTCAGCTGAGCTGTATAAAGTGCTGTTGGAGCTGACCTGGGTGGGCTCCTCCACTGCAGATGCCTGGTATTTCTTCATCCTCTCAAATACAGAGTGATCTGCACAGCCACCTTCTGATCCATACTTGTGAGGGTAATCTGGGAAGATAAAATTCAAGAGCTGCTTGAAAACCAATGCAACACGACGCTTAAGCATTTCAAAACTATATTATTAACATGTCCAGTCTCTAATTAAGCAGCATGCTGCACTTCACCTTTACTTCTCTGAAGTATTAATTTAATTAATACCCTTTTATCTAGACTTATTTTGCTTTTTATCCATTTTTATCCATTTTAAACCTCAATATTCCACATCAGAATATGATACATAACTGAAAAGACACTGAGTCAAAACTAGAGATTTATCCTGAGGGAAGCTTCTCAGCGAAGAAACTGCACAAAGTACTATCATCACACACTACACCTAAGGAAGAACTGCGAATGCAGCTGATACCAAGTCCACCTATTCCTGCTATTGTAATGGGAAAAGCACAAAGTGTTACTGATATTGAGGTGTCTGCCTTTTTGTGGCTGCAGAGTCTAAAAATATTCTTATATCAACTGCACTTGTTACTATTTACAGCATTTAACACCGCATTAATGCTATTACTTCTTGACGGCTACATTAGATGGCTGAGCAAACACCTGTGCGGTTTGTCACAAATCAAATATACTATCCCAATATATAATTCTTTCAGGATTCTTTACTGGAACATGTACATATGGAAACCATATATAAATCATCTAACAAATCCGTTGTTAATTCATTACCAAATATTTGAAAATAATAATCAATAATATTACATTTAAAACCACAAGTATGAATGGTAAGAATTATTTTTGACAAAGTTGTTTCTATATAGTATAATCAAGTGTTTTCTATAGATATTGTATATTTTTTATGGAAATTTTAAATTGAAATCCTGCCAGCATCCATAATAGAAAAGCATTTGCTCCCCTCCATTCAACCAAAGTGATCTGCCACACACGCACGCACACATTTTTTATGATGATGTGACCAGTACGTTGAGCACCTTTGGATATTAATCGCATTCATATCAAAATGTAAAATGCTGTCAGTACAGCAAGGAATAGTCACTGCCCTAAAATTTGGCATGGGTGTCATTCTGACAAATATCAGCTTCCCATTGACCGAAGACTGATGACCAGTGGAGTATCTACCCAACTCACAGATTAGATAAGTACAGACTGTAAAAAATATATGATAAAAAAATAACACAATAGACCATAACCAGTCCACATGTGTACAGCTCTGACACATCAGTCTAATTACCCATGACAGGTTTATTCTGATGGTTCCTCAGTTCCAGGACAGCCAGACACTCTAAAAGAGAGTCGGTCTAATGAGACAGCAGAGCGTCTATGAGAACTCCATAGAGAACAATAACCACACATTGACAATTCAGCAATCAGCATCATGTGCATGATATCTTGATGAAGGTTCTGGTTGCGTGGAATTGCTGCATTAGCTTATCCGTGCCTGGAGGGGTCACAGGTCGAAATGTTTACAGGAAGTGTGAAGATACTGAGGTTTCGATGTGAGAGAGCTCAACTAAAAACATATATCAATCTCCTGAGAGAACTTTAGCAAAATTTTCTTCATGCATGAAGTGGATGTGGTGGAATAATGTTAGCATGTACAGACAATGAATCATCAAAACGTGCTCTTTAAAGTGAGGGAGAAGAAAATATGTATCTGGTCCATTGCAGGTGTCTTGGAGGATGTTAGGGAAAGACTGACACTCTGACCTCTGATAGCAACTCAATTTCATCTCTGTGAGTTTTTTATTGTCAAGAGAACAAGAGAGACATCTGTCTAGAGGAAACAAGTGCAGAAGAAAATGACGCGTGTCTTGAGAGAATAGAAATCTATCTTCTGAGATGAGATCAATATCAAAATATTGAAATGGAAGCATGGCAAGCTTTTAGCTGAAATCCCAGATTTATTTTTTACTCTTGAGAAAGTGTGAACAATAATAATTTCCATTCAAACAATCCATATTTTTTAACGTACTGACACATTTGTTCTGAGTAATGAACAGCAGAAAACAACAAGTTTTAAAACTGACAAACAACCACTCAGAAACACAAGACTAAGGGTACATTTACACGACAACGATATGCTTAAAACTGAGAAGTTTTTCCTTTGAGTTTTCCACATACAGACGCCATCCATTGTCAAATGATCCCCATTCACAGGGATCCACGAAAACGACTAAAAACGCTGTATTCTGCTGCCAGGCCATTAGATGGCGATGAAACACTTTAGATTGAACAAGTAATATGCATGTGCACGACGTCATCGTTTTCAGAGATTCGCGTTTTGTTGTTTAAACAGAGACTGTGTACCTAAAACGCTGGCACCCAAAACGTTGTTGTTGTGTAAATGAACGGCCAAAACGCATAAAAATGTTTCACGTTTTTAGTTGAAAACTGTGTCGTGTAAACAGCCCCTAAATCCAACTGTGGTTGTGACAAGTTATGCCATGCTTCAAGTGGCAATACAGTTTCAGTTTTAACAACCCATACTGTGAAGATTGAGCTTATTAAAATATGAAATAATACCAGCTGAAATTCTCAGAAAACTCTATTATGGTGGACCTAAGCTGGCTGACTTTGCAAAGTATGACGCACACTTTTACTGGTCCTGGAACAACCCAATGCTACTGGGCATTATGGGGATGAGATAAATGGTTAGAGGCAAATAACTGATAAGAATTTTGCAAGCCCAAAACCCAACCCTTTATGTCAGTTGCCATTAATCCACATCAATAAAGTTCAGTAGATGCATTCACTGTAGAAGAAATGAGAAATGTTATGATTTTTCAAAGGGATATATATTTGTGATGCTGTAAGTTCTCTTTTCTTATCAGCCTCCAGGAGTTTGACTAAAGCTTTGCTGAAGCATTAAATTACTCAAGTGAGAATCATTACCCTAAAGGCTGAGATTAGGAATAACAGCCCAATGAGAGAATAAATAATTATAGGCCTTCCTTTTTTAGAGAAATTGATTGAAACTGAGCCTAAATATGGTCAATTACATTGTTCACAATTGCTGATTTTATCATTTAATGTCTGTGAGGTTTTCCTGTAAGTGTATGTTTCAGAAGGAGAAACACACCCACATTTCTGAGCCTGGCATGAGCCAGTGAGTGATCCAGAGTTCACTCCCCTCTCCAGCTACCCTCCTTCTGACCTCTGTCCTTGTGCTTCAATAGACCACTGTCAACCACAATTAACTCTTTCTCTTTGCCTCCCATAGATACAAACTCACTGTCCCGAACTGACCTCATCCATTTTTGCAGAAATGATACATTAGCTCTCTTTAGTGATTTCACTTATTGTGAATGTGCACACTCAACATGCAAGCTGGAGTGAGTTGAGTCTGTGTCTTCACAATGCTTCCAGTCATCTGACTGTTTAACCGCATCTACAATGGTGTATATGCATAAGCTAGAGTTAGTCATCCTGTTTTTCCTACAACCAATATTGATACCGAGCACTTCATTACTTCACAGTATGACACAGCAGTGTGGAAAAGACGCTCAATTTCCTTGCACGTCCACATGATGTTAACACTATACTTTATAAATCAGAGAAAGCTACTTTCCTTGTTTCCTATATATTTAAGAAAGCTATATTGACCAATTCAGGATTCCTACACATTTTCCATTTCAAAATTTACAGACTCAAATTTCCAAACCTCTCTGTAGATTTTCAGACCATATTTAAAGTGCCCCTATTATACTTTTTCGGATATTCCCTTTCATGTAATGTGTAATGCAGCAATCTGCAAAGTTATGAAGACGAAAGAGCACACGTTAAATAAAGTTGTTTCTCAAAAGAAGGAATCGACTCTGAACCGCCTAAACAAGTCGTCAGGAATTCGAATCTTACTTCCGTGATGGCTACACGTCACTGGGTAACACATTTGCCTAATACCCACAATTATATTGTGTAGCTCTCCGGCTAACCGGTTAACTCATGCCAATGTTGCATCAGTCATTCGCCTAACTTATGCACTATTATTAATACAGTTAATGATACAGTTCACACGTGCATCACAATAAATTAGAAAAATATTATGTTTGTTGATGGACATACATTTGTCAATGGTGAGGAAATACATCTCATAAATGTTCCTCAAACTGATTAGCGTATCACTGAGAAACACTGAGTCCTGCTCGAGTCGTCCTTGCGATGGAGATTCAGGTTGAATAACTAGTTCTTCCAATGTTTCATTATCGGACTCGCGCTCGGATTGATATGGTAAAATCTACGTCATAGTTATTGTCTTTTCAGTGTATACAATCGCTGAAGACTGAGGAAGCCTCCGGAGCTGAACTTCAGTTATGGTAATGGGTGTTTAGCTTCCGACAAGTGCTGTAAGCAGTAGACCAAATCACACCAGACTATGCCGTCCGGCCAATCAGAGCAGAGCAGGCAGCGGAAAGGAGGGATTTAAAGAGACTGAATCATCGGACAATTCGTTTGAGAATCATTGAAAAATGTGGTGGTGTGTATATTATGAGAAAATGAAGGCGTTTGTTGTAGGAGATCTCCAAAGCAAAATTAGTATTTTTTAAGCCCCAAAAAATGGTTTTAAGACAGTTATTTATATCTTTTGCTGTAGTGTCAGTAGGAAATATCAGTTTAAATTTCCAAACATTTATTTTGCCATTGTAATATTCCAGTGAGATTTTTATATGCATAAGAAGTCTGACAACAGCCAGTATGCTCCACACGGAGATCTGATCTCACCATAATCGAGTCCATCTGTAATTACATCAAGAAACAGAAAGAACTACTAAATCCAGAAGAACTGTTGCAACGTCTCCAAGACCATGTCTCTTGAACAAATCTTCCTGAAAAGCTATGTCCAAGTGTACCTGGACAACAGCTGTTTTAAACATTAACATTTTTACATTTAGTCATTTAGCAGACGCTTTTATCCAAAGCGACTTACAATTGAGGACTAAACCAAGCGAGTCATCGTGAAGAGGCAAAAACAACGCAAGAAGTCCTTAAAATACAAAGTTCAGACATTGCTCAGAGAAGCATAAGCCAGACAAGCGAGGATTTAAAGGAAAAGGAAAGAAAGGTTTTGTTGTTTTTTTATGTTAAGTGCTCACGGAAGAGATTTCAATTGTCTTTTGAATGCTGTCAGGGATTCTGCATTCCGGATGAGGGTGGGCAGATCATTCCACCAGCATGGTACCGTGAATCAGAATGTTTTGGAGAGTGATTTTGTGGCTTTCTGTGACAGTACCACAAGCCGTCGCTCATTGACCGATCGTAGGCTTCTGGTAGGGATGTAGACTCGTAGGAGCGAGTGATTTGCTCTCTTTTTCTTCATTTGCAAGGGTGGTCTTCAACGCAAAGGGTGGTCACACCAAATATTGATTTGATTCAGTTTATAGAAGCTAATTGATAAATAAAATCTATTTATGACATTAGTTTGGAAAGCATCCTCACTTTACAGCATTTTTAGACAAGTGCCTAAAACGTCTCAAATTACTGTAGCTTTGCAGGAAGGTTTCAAGCATCTTGGAGACATTGCTGCAGTTCTTCTGGATTTAGAAACCACACATTCTGCTGTGGTTTCTTCATGTAATCACAGACAGGCTCGATTATGGAGAGATCAGATCATACCAGCTCTTGTCACTCCTTGTGCAAACAAAAAAATCTCACTGCATTATTACCATTAATGGCAAAATGAATGTTTGGAAAGGTAAGCTGACACACTACAGCAAAATATATAACTGGCTTAAAACTATTTTTGGGGGTGAAAATACTAAAGTGCCCAAGACTTTTGCCCAGTAGTGTATATATACAGATGCACACAAGAAAATTTACCGTGCCCTCGAGAAACCATTTACATGCGCACGGGAATTTTTTTGCATGCTTACAATTTCTAGTTTTATATACTATAACCTAATCTATGAAGAAAAAGAGAGCAAATATGCACATGAATTAATAGAAATCTAGGCCTATTTGCTCAAAATTTGGCTTTCCTAGGGGTAGTACCTCTAATATCAAGGCCTAATGTCCAATTTAATGCATCCTTTGTGGTGGCAGAGAAACCATGACACTAAATGGTGCATTGTCCTATTTGCCAAGTTCAAGGGTCTATAAAACATAAAAAAAAAAAAAAAGTGGTCAAAATTTGGCTTTCTGGCAGCCATTTATTTCCTTTGTAGAAGGCATGGCAGTTACTAACATATCTATGTAACCCGATTGTGTGTGCATACCTTTTTCTTTCTCTCGTCGGTTGGTTTGTGCGTTTGTTTGTACCCCCTTTTTATTTTTATTTTTATTTATTTATTTTATTGAATTTTTTAAATTATTATTATTATTATTTATTGATGTTGTCTTTTTCTTTTAGTTACCTAGATATTTTAATTCTACATGTATGAATCTGCCGGGATGTATGGAAATTTGCTGGGGGTCCAGTACTTGTGGGTGGGGGGCACTGGGAATTTGGGTGGTTTGTTTGTATGGACAGGAACTAGATTTGACTTTTTCATGTGTGAATTGTATTTCCTTTGTTTGTTATATCTGAAAAATAAAAGAGACCTTGATTTTAAAAAAAAAATTGCTTTCATTGGGGCAGTAGGCTACATTACCCTATTTCAAAGCCTTAGGTCTGCTTTAACACATACTCTATGGCGGCCAAGTAACCAGACAGTGAAATGGTCTAATGGTGCAATAGGTGGCTCAGTGTGCATTGTCTATGCTAAGTTTAATGGTTTCTCATGCGCACACAAAAGTCTGCATATTTTTTATTTTTGCAAAGATCCTTTTCGTGGCTCTGTAAGAATGCTAAGAATATCAGGAGAAGAAACCCAAAACACTTATAAACTACATTTTTGCATAATAAAAAAAAAAAGTGCACCTTGAATTCATTCAGTCGTTTTTGACAATCACTAAACAGCTGTCATGAAAACACACTTCTTGTATGATAAATTTATTTTCATTCAATTCTTAATTTGCTATTTTAGACAACTAAATAGGGTCAATAGTCTGGAAATGCAAATATTTTTCCATACTCTGCTTTCTTTTTTCCATACTTTTCCAGACCTGGAAATTACTCAAATCAAATTCCAAACTTTTCCAAACTGCGTAGGAACCCTGCCAATTAGCATCCACCACCAAAATAATCCACTTTAAAAGTGTACACTACTGTTCAAAAGTTGGTCTTTTATATATACATATATTTGACAGTTTCTTATGCTTATATGCTCATTTATTTGATTAAAAATACAGTAAAATCTATAATATTGTGAAATATTATTACAATATAAAATGTTAAAACTGTTTTCTATTTTAATATATTTTCAGGAGCCTTTACTCCAGTCCTCCAGTGTCACATGACCCTTCAGAAATCTTTCTAATATGCTGATTTGCTGCTCAAGAAACATTCCCTTTTATAAGTTAAATAGTTGTACTGATTAATATTTTTGCGGGAACTGTAAAATATTTTCCTTAGAATTAATTTCTTTCCAAATAATAATAAATAAATAAAAATCTTACTGACCCCAAACTTTTGCACAGCGGTGTGTATTAAGAGAAAGCATACCCGCTTACAAGAAGCTAATCTTTGACAGGGCTGTGATGTAATGTTTCACCTCTTTGTACTTGAGGATATTTTAACAGTGATAACATATGCTAGTATTTAAGAGGCTTTATCAGCAGGAAAAGTGCACCACTATATTTGATTGAGAGAGTGAGTGAGTGACTGACAGAATGCAACAGAGAGAGTGAGACACAACACAGTAAAGTCTAGTGGTGTTTCCCAACCACTGTGCAGTGGCACACTACCGTGACAGGGTGTCAAGTGTGGCGTGGAAAATGATCAAATTTCAAATAATAAATCTATTACAGATATTTGCCATCTAGGTGAAGCAAATATTCAGTTTTAAATATCCTGTGCATAGCGCTTCATCTTTTATCATGATATTTTGGCCAAATATATTCAACGAGAAAAAGTAAACGCGGATATAGGTAACTACAATAAACTTTAATGAAAATGTTATGCGATGCAATTAGTGCCTCAGATGCAGCTATTCTAGTGATGACACATGCAAGTGTCTGACCACATATAAAACCACAATACCACCTTTGACGACACAGTGTTCAATTATTTAAAAAATACGAGGTTTCCGCCTGGTATTATGTAAAATCTTTTAGTTTTTATCACCAACATCATAGCTTCCTATATTACCTTATTGTGTTCCTACCTCAAGTTTCACATTAATGTGAGAACTACTTTTAATATAATATCCAGTTTTAATATGCCATTTGAAGCAATGCATGTTTGTGCAATTTTGTTATATTTTAGTGCTTAGTGGTGGACGGTTTTTACTTATGCCAAGGCAAAAAATAATTTAAAAAAAAAAGGTTGGAAAACACTGGTCTACAGCACACTAGAATCCTCAAGTTTGTTGCCTTTGACCTATTCTATGCCTTAAAGGTGCATTGTATAATATTTAGGAGGGTATATAATATACATTACTATGTTTTCAGTGGTGTATAAAGACTTTACTTAATGAACCGTTATGTTTTTATTACCTTAGAATGAGCCATTTTTACATACACCGCGGGTCCCCTTATATTGAAATGCGCCGACATGTTTCTACAGTAGCCCTAAACCATTGAAAATGGACCAGTAGTGCATGGCTGCATGCAGTACTGTACCAGTAGTAATACCAACATTAACGGCACTTTTCCATCCAAAAGCAATCACAACATGCAATTTGAAACCAATTCCATGTTCCAGCCATTTTAACAGCTCTCATCACACTCAAGAGAGTCTCAGAACATCAGTGATTGGAGACAGACCCACTCAGACACATTCATTATCATTTCCAAAAAAAGCAAACATGATATGGATCTTCAACTGTGTGTAAACTTGATTATGATAAAAGCAGTTTATTTACATTTACAGCATCTAAAGCTGAGTTCAGGAACTGGTTAGCGTCAAACTACTTTTATTTATGTACACTACCATTCAAAAGGTTAGGGTCAGTAAGATTTTTGTTTTTTTTAAAGTAATGAATGTTTATTCAGAGAGGAAATTTATTTTTCAAATGAATGCTGTTCTTTTTGCCCTTTTCATTAAAAGAATCCTAAAAAAAAAAAAAAAAACGTATCATGGTTTCCACAAAAATATTAAGCAGCACAACTGTTTTCAACATTGAAAATAATAAGAAATGTTTTATGATCACCAAATTAGCATATTATAATTATTTCTGAAGGAACATGTGACACTGAAGATTGGAGTAATGATGCTGAAAATTCAGCTGTGTCATCACAGGAATAAATTACATTTTTATAATTTTAAATGGCAACCCCACACCTTTCAACAGTAGTGTAGTGTATAAAACAAGTTTGTTGGCTAAATACATCTATATAATCTAAAGCATCCATAGAAACTATAACAACACTACAGACATAAATCTGATCAGTAAACTGGACACATGCACAGTAAAATGCACAGTATGAAAAAGGAGATTATTAAGGATACGATATAGGTCACTCTAATGCTAATATTTTCTTACCGATGTCATCCTCATGGTAGATGACTGAGTGGTAGGGCACATTCTGGTCTTTGAGGTATCTCTCTGAGGGTTCTACGTAGTATGTGCCATGATGGCTCTTAATGAAACCCTCAAACTTCCCATCCATGATAGAGCCATGGGTTAGAGTGCCCTTCTCACCTGCAAGATAAAAACAGACTAAAGGTTAAAGACCAAAGGCAATTGTAAAGTTATTCAGGGCACAGATACAGCTCTCTCTCTCTATGCTATTAGACAGAGGGCATGTCGTGAAATATGATGGAGGGAAAATGTATAAAGAGATGCTTCCATATTATGATCCAGTGATTCATCTCCTCTATTATAAACACACCATGCACATAACACAACTAAGCTCTTGACCTTTAGAATGGTAATGAGCTCAGCAACCCGGCTCCTGTCTCTGACAATCAAAGCAGACCCGTTCTTCATCTACAGACTTTACAACTTCATCTAGAGCTGTTCCACAACAGTAGGCAGATGGACATCAACATTTACACTGAATCATTTAGAAAACGCTTTTAATCAAAGTGACTAACAAATGAGGACACAGCAACAAAAATGAGTAATAAGGAGGCCAGAAACAAGAACAAAGGGATACAGTAGAACATTGGTATAACATTTTAAAGTTCTTATTTGAAGAATTACTGCATTAACCCATTAGTGCTTTAGTTTGTTCCAGAGGTAACTACAGTAGAAATATTTACCTTTTTTACAAAACATACTATGCAGCTATTTTGCAACATCTATAGGTATATTTTTCATGTATATAGATGCAATAAATATAACTTTAACACCCAATGTGAACATATTACCTATATATACACATTCCTGTAGAAACCTATGCAAAGATTGAGATAACGCAAACCTCCCAATTACAGATAAAAAAAATAGAACAATAACACCACCTAAATATCACAATATATCTAAAACAATGAGACATAACTAAAATACATTCAAAAGTACTGTTGATAAGCAAAAGTAATGATCACAAATCACACTACATACAGTATAAAACGAATACTGTACATGTCTTAAGACATTTTTTGGTAGTGAGGAACTGGGGAAATTATTTTACAATCGAGGAACAGTGGAAGTTAACTACATCACAATTTGAGGAGCAGCACAGTAACAAAGAGGAGAGTTGAGGTTCCTACACCGACAGCATCCTGGAAAATTCTGCTTCAACTTCAAACAGACTGCCAAGTTCTACTTGTGTGTACATGAACTCTTAAATAACAAAATATAGAAACCAAAGAAAAGACAGACAAAAGGAGCAGTTGTCAATGTGTTCTAGACAATGTTCTAGACCAATGTTCTAGACATCTTAGACTATCAAAATCTCAGAACATTTTTGCTCGTTTCAAATGATGGTCCACTTTAAACAAGACAAATGAAAGAAGCTTTGAACGTTTCACAAGCATTGGGATCTTACAAGCACCACAAGTGCTTTAAAAAAAACATATAGCAATAAAATGGTTAACAGGATTTTATCAGGAGCTCTCTGCTATCACAGTTAAAAGGCTGTGGGAAAGTGGTGGTGTGTTTTGTCTGTTTCTCAGGCAAAGAAGAACCACCTGCAATCTGGTTTCTTTCTTCAGAATGGAACAAGCTCAAAAAGCTCTTGAACTATTCATCCCTAAAACTGATAATAACACAAGAGGAGGTTCACTCTTTCGCCCGGTGTAACATTAAACTACTGCTCTCCTCCATCCCTCGCTGACCTTCTGTTCTCACGTTTACAGATTAAAACAGCAGGAAAGCTGATGAGGTGAAGCATGAAGACACTCAAGAACATAAAACAAGCAACAGAAAAAAAACAAATGTTGGCACAACATACTTATGTCAATCCTAATAAATGGACTGAATTTGACTAGAAGTACTCTGGTGGCTAATGAGTAGGACTGGGGTAGAGATGACATCCACTTCAGAGTAAAAAAAGACTAGTACAAAAAAGAAAAATTCTAATGAGAGAACGAATGTTAATGCCAATGACATCGTCATTCCACAGAGAATTTGCACCATCCCAACCTACTTCAAACTCTTTTCTGTGAATATTAGAGGTTACAAGATTAAGCACCAAGTGATGTTTATCCTTTAGAGAGCACAAATAGTGCTAATGGATAACAAAGGGTGAGAGAGAGAGCGCAAGAGGGTTAGAGTAAGGTTGAGAAAAGGTGAAATATGGACATTTGTGAGAGTGAGTTTAAAGGGATAGTTCACCCAAAAATGAAAATTAAGCCATAATTTACTCACCCTGGTGTTGTTAATGTAGTATGCCTTTCTTTCTTTTATGGACCACAAAAGGAGAATTTGACAAAAAGTACCGCTCATGCTCGTCCACATAATGCCAGTGAATAGCAACCAGCATTCAAGCTTTTTAAAAAAGATGCAAAAGTATCACAGAATGATTCCATGTGACAAGCGCTGTACATATTCTAAGTGTTCTGGGAGTATACCACAGGGCTTAGTTAAAAAAAAAAAACACGTTTTAATGTATTCTTTAGCGATATTCTTAACCTTGGCCGTTGGGGCTGCAGGACGTGTGTCTTCATGAGACTCGGGCCGCAGTTCACTCCGTCACCCAGAAAAGTAAGATTAACAAAAATGTGACATGAAATACAATGCCTAGAAATCCCCAAAAAGTATCCGTGTACTTTCTTCACTGAGTAAAATATAACCAGCCTGGAAATCCGTTCATCTGATGACAGTCAGAATGACGGTTGACAGATGTGAATGTGATAACTTCTTGTCAAAACACAACAGATATATTCACCTCAGAGAAGAAGGTACATGGGTTGTATTTCATGTCAAAGCTCACCAACACCAGGGTGAGTAAATTATGACTTGGTTTTCATTTTAGGGTGAACTATCCATTTAAGGATTCTTTCATTTCAAGCCTTTTTGAGAAAGACTCAGAATGCTAGAAGAGATGGAAATGTTTTTGTCATAGTTTTTGATTTTGACAAAAATGTCCTTAAATGTAGTCATGTTGTTAACTTGCAGTTTTCATTTTCTTTGGGTATATTTTCATTAACAGTACATTTGAAATAAAATCGATTAAAATATAGGCAATGCAGAGGCGTCTTGTCTTCACTACTGCTGGCAAAAAAATAAAAAAATAAATAAAATGTCAATGAAAAAATTTTCATCAGTTTTCATCCTTAAACTGTCAGTAAAAAGTTGATCTGACAACTTGTGGATTGTCGTTCTCCATCTGTGGTGTGTTCAAAAATCTATCTGTGTTTTAAAGGTGAGCGATAGCATTATTTGTTAATATTTATTCATCACCTCCAATAAAGAACCAGTTCAGAACAATCCTCAACCACATTCACTTCCTCAGGCCTGAAGTCCTCCACTCATCCTTATCAACAGATCACATAAACGTCATCTCCTGGCAATACTCAATACCAGTTATTATGAAACATCCTGTGGTGAGCAGGAAATTACATGAATCTGTTCAGAGCAAATCAGAGGCTGAAAGGATGTGTCAGAAAAAGGGTCAGGGGAGAAGCTCAGAGACAATGAGATAAGGATGCCTGATCAGAGAAAATGGAAAGTCGCTTTCATCCTCCAGTAGGCAGTCTGTCCATCATTTAAAGTAGGCAATTCTCAGATCTCACTAATGCGTGTATATCGCAAGCTGTACCCATCATCAATCAGGTTCAATGGCTCACCGCCTCCAAAGTCCATTACAAGGATGAGGCATTCTCTAATGTAAGGTCCTGGTATCAACTCAGAACCCTCAGAAATGATCATGTAAAAATGAAGAGTAACCGAACATGACATTTCATTCACGTATGCAGAAGATGAGGTCTGAAAACACAGACTCCACTAAAATGCTCAAAAATATGTGCATTGATGGCATTAAAATCAACAATGACAGCAGACAGTAGAAAGTTACATAATCTAACATAAGAACCAGCCAATTATATAAACTGTGTCCTACTAGCGGAGTAATTTTGTCTTAGATATTTAGGGCTGAGAAAAATATTGTGACAGAGGATTTGGTCATCGAGTTATATGAGAGATAAATGGAGGTGTGCAGTGGTCAAATATCATCATTGCAGGATGTGTGAATCAGAGGTTCTGCTCTATGACAGGGCACACCTTCACTTTCACCTTTTACAAACCAAACAAAGAAAGAGCTTGACTCTATATACCCCTTACAACTTTAACAAAAAAAAGCAGATCATAAATGTCAGAAATAAACCATATATTTCTGCCCGGCCGACACTTGTAACAACACAACCTTGCTTCTGCAGCGATGTTTCCTTGGCTTGAACAACGCCTGAAATGTACTTTTTACGTGGAGTGAGAAAGTCACAAACCATGTGAAATCCGATCAGAGCAGTCAGACTGAACATAACAATTTCTGCAGCTAGTGTTAATTGTTTGGGGCCAATGATCAACTCTTTGTTAAAAAAAAAATTCCAGGACAACAAAATTTTCCAGGACTTTTACATTTTCTTTTAGGGTGTGTTCACACTTGGCATGTTTGGATCATAGACTGTAAAAAAGATGGACAACGCCCCTTCGCTCTTTTCCATTGGAGAGAACTGAAGCCACCAGTGTCCCGATATGGCGCTGACATCTTGGAACTTGAGTCTGCGCACTTGCGTTCTCGGGACCAGTCATGCGCAGTCGTGAGCAGGAAGTAAAGCCGCGAAATCAAGGCCCTGCCCTCACTCTCGCAGAATCAATCGCAAGCACACGCCCCTGCACTTTTCTTAAGTGGCCTCTGTCTGCTCCGTTCCTCCAATGACGTCTGCTGATTGCAGTACCTTGTTAAAATAAGGTAAATACAACTACTAACCACAAAGTCAACATTATGAAAAAAAGTCAGTTGGTGCTTCAGTGACTACTTCGCACAGAGAACCTGTCAATCACAGCTGTCAATCATGATGTCACATCACCGTTTTTATAGCATCAAATAACTAACTAAAAACTAACTTATTTTAAAAACAAACACTTGAAATTACATCAACGTGATAGAAACTACAAGTAAATGACAGAAACTATCTTTAGAAAAAACATATTTAAAGTGTACTTTAATTATTTAGTTGGTCTCACGTCCCGTTAAATAACATGGGGAGGCGGGGCTTATGAGCTATACTAGGACCGGTCACTGGGGGGCGATCGAGACGTTTTGGCTTCACTTTTGAGGGCTTGTGCGGCACGCTTGGTTTGGATCAATTAAAACGAACACTGGTGCGGTTGCTCTGTTAGTGGGGTACATTTTGAATAAGTGTGAATGCTGCCATTCGAACCCTGGTGCGGTTTGAATGAAATATGAATGCAACGGACCAAAAACATGTAAAAGAACCAAAAACAGGAAGATGAGACCCTAAAAAGGACAGAATGCTCACCCATCATAGTTATGATGTTTGTTACAGGCATCAGAACTGCATCTCCTTGCAGCAGATATTTATGTGCGAGACGGAGGGATTCCCACCACTGTTTTGACTCCTTTACACATTTTGTAAGGTCTTTACGAGTGTTTTGGATGTTCAGTAAGTTCCGTCTCGAAATATAGGCTACGTCATAAAAGCCGACCAATCAGGTTGTGAACGTATCCCTATGTCTTTAGGTGCAGTATCTTTAGGTTCAGTGTTTTTTCAGAAAAACTTCCACATGTTTTCCGGGACTGGAAAATGTATCATCAATTTTCCAGGTTTTTTAAGGTTTTCTAATATGTGTGGGAACCCTGTTATTACATAATAGTCTGCTAGAAGAAATTTTAAAATTATTGTCTGATTCTTACACTACAACTCAAAAGTTTTTGGACGGTACGTTTTTTGTTTTTTTGTTTTTTTTAAGATTAATACTTATATTCTAAATTAATTTGATCAAAAGTGACACTGTGACAGTAAATACATGTATAATGTTACAAAAGACATTTCAAATAATCACTGTTCTTTTGATCTTTCTATTCATCAAAGAATCCTGATAAAATGGCAGCACAATTGTTTTTAACATTGATAATAATATATAATATAATTGTATGCAGGAATTTTTAGTGTATTCTTTACAGTCAGTGACTTTAGTCAGAAATTAGGGTTTTTTTTTTTTTTTTTTGAAAAATAGTTCTTTTTTTTTCTCTGACAGCAACATATCACTATATCGGATGTTTCAAATAATAATTAATCATGGGTGTTCTTTTTTTTCTAAATTATAAACTACCAAAAGAGTAGTTTTATAAAAAGAAGATTCTCTCACAATCTCCTCTCTTTTTTAATTACTCTCTTCTTCACATGAGCTACGCAAATTCACTCTACATCTTCAAAAAAACTGTACACATACAATAGATGGAGGCAACGTTTCCATGGCAACAGTCTAGAGGATGTGTTGAGGTGGACACATGTGCAAGTGTGTGTATGAGATAGTGCTGAAAAGGTTCCATGCTCACCATAAATTTCTCCAGTGTAAATGTGAGAGGTGTCGTAGGGGATCTCTTCTCCAGAAACTTCCACTTTCAGATCGGGAGAAAAGAGAGAGGTGTCCCTCTTCATCCGAAGGTTAAAATGCCTGATGAAAGGAGACAGAGAAAGAAAACAAGATTAATGGACTGTGAAGTTGACCATGAATGTACACAATGTGTCCCAACAGAGGTGGATACGTACAAGACACACAATATTTAAGATGCTGAACACCAAAATACAAATAGTCTGAGCTAAGAATTAGAATGCAGAGCATTACTGAAACTGAGATAAGGGAGGAATAAGGAAATCAGCATTTCTCAATGCTAAAATTATTTTTTCCTCATTTACTAGGATTTATAATCAAATAATATCTTCCCTTCAGATTATTCCATTTCCTGTTAGGTCATTAGGATTCTCCAAAAAACACTAGGTGCTGGTGAATGACTCACAGTGATTCAAAATGAGTTATAAACTTGTGACATTCTGACATGTAAGTATGTGTAATGGAGCGTACTGTGGACTGGATGTCTAGTTAAATACATGGTGGATTAATTAGAAGAAAACAAGTCACTGGGTAAGACCCCACCATAAGACCCAGAAAGAATCTGCTGACCTATTTTCTGCACTGGAAATCTTTGGTTCTGTGAAATGGATTTAAAATACTTCACTTCTCATTAACAGCAAAAACAACTATTAAATCATCCATACGTTTATTAGAAAGAAAAACGTTATAATATTTTTTTTTCATATATGCTCTTTCTTTGTTTAAAGGCACAGTGTGAAAGTTTCGCCACTAGAGGTTACTTATTCAAAACAATAACAAAGACGTAGCTTGGCACTTTATTTGACAAACTACTTACTTTCTATTTTGTATGTGTTTATTTATTCATTCAAATTTGTTGAACGTTCACCGGTTTCCGCCTCCTTCCCACAACAACATACTGTTACACCACCATTTAAAAAAAAATAATACTTTTTTTATAAACTGTTTATATCCTTGTATAAAAGTTCTATCTAATAACGTATTAGACAGGATTGTTAAACAGATCGTAAACCGATGAAGATGGAGAATGTGAGCATTGTGTGCTCAGGCTCTGGCGTTCTCAAAATAAAAGTCTGCCGCAGTGTCAAAATAAAAGTCACTACAAGTGCGGCTTACGTCACTTCAGAGTTCCTATACTGGTGGTGCGAATTCAACCAGGAAAATGACCCTAGGGGAACATTCAGTTCTCAGGGACACCCTGGTGGCTAGTTCCAGGTACTAACTACTAAGTTCCTAGAACTACCCGGTGCGAAAGGGGCACTTGATGCCCACTGCAGTTATACCCACTCCTAGATCAATATTAGAATATCATATTAATAAAAGCTAAATGCATTGTTATGCTAAATGTTCTTAATAAAGATTAAGATGAAATATGTCAAAAAAATAAATGTCAAAATAAAGGTTTGCCTCTGACACATATCAGCCAAATATATTGCTCACCCATTAATTTTTAATAAACAAAAATGCAAGGGTTGGGGAATGTATATGGCATTACAAGTCTATTGATACCCGCAGAGCTTTCTGCAGAGTAATTTGTGTGCAGATTACATCAGTCATTTTGTTTTGTTGACAGAGAGAAATTTCCTGCTCTGCTGAAATGGCCTTGACCACCATCACTGACATCCTAGATTCCCTCAGGATAAACGAGATCAGGCGTCAACCATGCTTCAGTGGTGCAGCTGAGCCCCAGTATGAATGTGTGTGCATGTGTCTGTGTGTGAAGCTTTTGTCTCTAATAGATTAGGGACATAAAGTAGCCAGACAAGAGATGTGGTCAAAATGTGCCTCATCAGGGGAGATTTTAATAATGTTAGCTAGAGAGAAGATATTACCATAGTGTGCAAAACAACACAAGGTATTGATCAAATAAAAAGAAAGCTGAATATCATAAAAGGCTCAGTACAGGAATAGGAAGATTAAAAAAACAAGGGGTGGAGCCCCGTCCCTGTAGTAAACACTCCTAGACCTGCGTAAAACATCTCTGTGCTCCTCCCTGGGTTTGGCCTTTGTGTGGGTGAAACGCACTGCTAACATACACCAATAGTGACATGAGGAAAGGGAGAACAACAATGTAAGAGAAACAGGAGAGAGATGAAGAGGAGTAGGAGGAAAAAAGGGAGAGGAAACTAAAAGGACAGAGAGTCCTGGAGGTAGAATAGGCAGGTGGAGGAGGTCAGGCCATTCTCAAAACTCTCTAATTAAAACTACCCTTCACAAGTACACATTCACACACACACACGTTTGCTCAGCCATCTAAACGAGGACATAGCATAGACATCTACTGTTTCTATGTACAGGTAATTATATTAAAGGGGTCATGACATGAGAAACCAAATTTGCCTTGATCTTTTGGTATTTAAGAGGTCTTTGTACCATTAAAACCTCCTGCAAGTTTCATAGCTTAAGACGCCCTCCCCATTATAAACGAACCATTTATTTAATCAAGCTCTAAATACAGCTCGTTCTAGATCCTCTGAACTTAGTGACGTCACGGTACGAAGTGACGTACCAGTCGTTTGCATATGACCGCCTCCAGCGCAAGACAACTACGCCTCATTTGACATCATCGCATGCGCTGTTGCACAGCGAGGGGGTCTGTTTACAAGATGACTGCGATGCCACGCAGATGTGCTGTTCCTGCTGTGGACAAACAACATGTTTGAATGCTGCCGAACGATCCAGACGTCAGGGAAAGCAGTTGGATGCAGTTTATTTGCAGCATATGCAGCCCGCCAAAGCCTTATTTGTTCGGTGAGTGATGTAGATGAGTGTGACAGGGCGCATGTTACTGTTCGGTGAGTGATGTAGATGAGTGTGACAGGGCGCATGTTACTGAAAGAACATGCGTCTCTCTCTCTTTCTCTCTCTCTGCATGCTGGGAGCGTTTGGGGTGGTGGTGAGGGGTTTTTACGGAGAGGTGTTTGAAAGTTTTTCTTTCTTTTTCTCTTTAATCTGGATCTAAAAAAGGAAATTGAGACAGAATTTTCTGTAATTAATTAAAACCACGTATTGGTGGTGTTTGTCGAGGCGCCGGCATGGCGTCGCATCTGGCGGGTGGTGAAGCACCGGTCTCGCGGCGCAACGGAGTCAGATGTGTACCTGCGCAGGGTGTGTCAGTGGAGGATGTGTTGCTGGCGGTCGGAGAGGAGGTTGGATATGACAATATTTCTTCGGCCTCCAGGATGAATAAAGCGGTGGTGGTTTTTGTTAAAGAGGAGAAGCTAGTGAACCGCCTGATAGCTAACGGGATTGTGGTAGGTGGAGATTTTGTTATTGTTTCACCGCTTGTTACACCAACGACAAAAGTCTATATATCGAATGTTCCACTTTTTATTGGAAATGAGGACATTGAGCGTGCATTAGTTCAGTATGGTAAATGTGCCAGTGCGATTAAAACGATCCCATTGGGATGTAAAAGTGAAGCGCTTAAACATGTGATGTCTTTTAGGAGGCAAGTGTTTATGTTTCTGAATGTGCCGGAGTTAGACGTGTCTTTCAGAGTGGTGCATGAAGGAAAATCTTATATGCTTTATGTCAATACCGGTAGCTTAAAGTGTTTTGAGTGTGGTGAACTTGGGCACAAAAAGTTGACATGCCCACATAGAGCGCAGTCTAATGAGGAGGTCGCTGGGCCTAGTGCATGGCGTAACGGCCGCTAATGTTAAAGATACAACTAACGTTACACAATCTCAGCTTAATAAGGAGAGTATCGCTCAGAGCGATGAAGTACATTTACATTTACATTTATTCATTTAGCTGACGCTTTTATCCAAAGCGACTTACAATTGCTATATTTGTCAGAGGTCGCACGCCTCTGGAGCAACTAGGGGTTAAGTGTCTTGCTCAGGGACACATTGGTGTCTCACAGTGGATTTGAACCCGGGTCTCTCACACCAAAGGCATGTGTCTTATCCACTGCGCCATCACCACCCCATAACACTTAAGTACGCGTAAGTGTAGACAATAATCAGGAGGAAGGAGAAAAGGTGGAGAATGTGGTGACAAGAGCTTGAGGTCTTGGAACACAGGACAGACACAGTGCTAGAGAAAGTAAGTGAAAGTGTTGCTTGTGAAGAAACTGAACGCTTAAATGATGTTGAAATAGGTGAGGATTATGGAATGAGGGAGGATGATGCATTGTCTGAGGTGTCAGATGTTTCTGAGTTTGGGTTGCAGACAGATGAAACATATTCGGTGCAGGAGATTAATGATTTTTTGGACTGTTGAGGTGAAGGATTTTTTCCCGGATATAGATAAATTCATATGGTCAGTGGTGTCAATGCTGAAAGTGGTTAGTTATGAAGCTCTATGCAAGAAGAAGAGGTTTAGGCTGAAGAAGTTTGTAGTTAAATTACGGAAAGAAAAAAGAGCTTTGAAAAAATAGAATGCTCAAATGCACAGGGTGAATTTCATACTTTATTTCTTGCTTCTATTCACGTTTGTTCTTCTCTATTTTCATTTTTCTATGGAACTTCTAAAATTTAGTTCCTTAAATATAAATGGGGGTAGAGATCGGAGTAAATTAGGCATGATTTCAGAGTTTGTTAAAGGAGTAGATAGTCTTTTTGCAGGAAACGCATACAAGTAATGATAATGAGACTCAGTGGGGTATGTGGTGGGAAGGGAAGTATGCTCTTAGCCATGGAACAAACACAAGTGCGGGGGTAGCTATTCTTTTTTCTAAACATCTAAATGTAAATATTCTATCAACAGTGGAAATTGTAAAAGGAAGAGCACTTTTAACTGAAGTAGAGTCTGAAGGAAATATATTTGTTTTAATTAATGTATATGCTCCTAATAATGGACATGAGCGTGTGGGTTTTTTTACGGAATTAAAAACAGCTATTCAGAGAATTGATGATACGGTGTGCATAATAATTGGGGGTGATTGGAATTGCACTACAAATTTTATAATTGATAGGAATGGAGAGGAGCCACATAATCAGTCCAGTGTTCAATTGTTAAAAATTATAAATGAGTTTGATTTAATAGACTTGTGGAGAAGTAGGAACATAGGAGTTAGAAAATATACATGGTTAAAGGCATCAAATAATCAAGTTAGTGGTGCTCGGTTAGATAGATTTTACTTGGGGAAGATTTGGAGTAATAAGGTAATGAATGTATCCATATTGCCTAATGGATTTTCAGATCACTATATGATTACCTTTGATTTTAATGTAAAGAAAGTGATGAAACCTTGCTATTTTTGGCATTTTAATGTCAAATTATTACAGGATGTCAGTTTCTGTGAAAAGTTTAAGTTTTTCTGGGATAAGTGGAAACTTAAGAAAGACAGTTTTGAAGATCTTGGTCAATGGTGGGATGTAGGTAAAGCTAACATCAGAATTTTTTGCCAAAATTATACTTCACATAATACTGCAATGATGAAAATAACAGTGGAAAGTTTACAAAGAGACACTGTATCTCTGGAAAAAGGCATGTTCAATAATATGGGAACTGTAAATAATGAAAGGTTAAATGAGAAAAGAGAAGAACTTGGGTCTTTATTACAAGAAAAGGTAAAGGGAGCACTCATTAGATCAAGAATTTGCTCCATCAAAGATATGGATGCTCCTAGTGCATATTTTTTTTAATTTGGAAAAGAAAAGTTTTTTACAAAAACAGTTGTGTCACTTAAGACGTCCGAATGGAACTACAACTTCTGACCCTCTGGAAATGAGGAAAATGACAGTAGACTTTTATTCTAAATTATATGATGCTCAGAGTTGTGACTCTGGATGTATGGATGATTTGCTCGGTGATCTGCCTCAGTTGAGAGATGAACAAAGACAATCGCTGGATGAACCAATAACTTTGCAAGAGCTCACTGATGCGATGGGACAGTTATCTCCTGGAAGATCTCCAGGAGTGGACGGTATACCTGTGGAGTTCTATCAGGCTTTCTGGGGCTTACTTGGAAGTGATTTAAATGAACTGCTGATGGATTGTATTGAAAGAAAGACATTACCCACAAGTTGCTGCAGAGCTGTTTTATCCTTAATTCCTAAAAAAGGAGATTTGGGTCTATTGAAAAACTGGAGACCAGTGTCTTTGCTATGTTTAGATTATAAAATATTCTCAAAGGTATTAGCAAATAGACTTAAAAAATATTTACATGTAATAGTTCATAGAGACCAGTCCTATTGTATACCAGATAGATCAATTATGGATAATTTATTTTTATTGCGTGATGCGATTGATTTTAGTCAAAGTAATAGTCTTAATTTGGGGAAACTTTCGCATGACCAAGAAAAAGCTTTTTATATCTTATATAAGATTGTTATATCATAATGCATTTGTTATGGTTAAAGCTGGAGGTGGATTGAGTGCACCTATCATGATGTCCAGGGGTATCAGACAAGGCTGTCCACTTTCTGGACAGTTATATAGTCTAGTGATCGAACCTTTTTTATGCAGAGTAAGAAAAGATTTATCTGGTATTTTAATTCCAGATTTAAAGAGTACCTTTAAAGTATCCCTGTCAGCGTATGCTGATGATGTTACAGTGTTTATAAATAGTCAAAATGATGTGGAAGTTTTAACGGAAATTAATGGTAAATATGAAAAAGCATCCTCAGCCAAAGTGAATTGGGGGAAAAGTGAGGGTTTTATTATTGGTAAGTGGGAAGAAGTAGGACCTCCAAAACTACCATGTGGTTTAATTTGGGGTAGAGAGGGGATAAAATCATTAGGTGTATTTTTAGGTAATGAAAATTTTCAGATGAGGAACTGGGAGGGTTTGCTGGAGAAAGTGATAGCCCGATTATCTAAATGGACCTGGCTATTACCACAGTTGTCGTACAGAGGGCGAGTCCTGGTCATTAACAACCTGGCGGCTTCGACATTGTGGCATAAAATGACTGTTCTGGAGCCTCCAGTGGAGTTGGTCAGTAAAATACAAAGGACAATTGTGAACTTTTTTTGGAGTGGGGCTCACTGGATCCATGCTTCAGCACTTTACTTACCCGTCCATGAAGGAGGGCAGGGGCTCGTGGACATGAGGAGTCGGTTGATTTCTTACAGGATACAAGCAGCACAAAGACTTTTATATCACAAAGACTTGACTTGGGCCCATATGCAAGATTCATTTTGAAGAACGCAGGTGGGCTCGGGTTGGATAAACATTTGTTCATTATGGACTTGGGGAAGGTGAGTCTGTCAGAGATTACTCCCTTCTATAAGTCAATGCTTCTTTCCTGGAAAACCGTTTTTAAAGTGGATCGGAGTAGTGATGACACAGGGCATTGGATTCTGGAAGAGCCATTATTTTTCAATCCAATGATTCAAACCAGGCTGTTGTCTTCAGTAAGCGTATCTGCAGTTCTGAGGCGTAATGGGGTTGTAAAGATCAGACATCTCTTGGACGATGATGGGTGGAAGCCGGCTGGAACTCTTAAAGAAGTGACAGGATTGAAATCTGAACGTCTTGTCTTAAAACTGACTGAGGAGATCTGGAATGTATTGCCAAGCGGGCACAGAGAGTACATTGGAGGAGGTCGGTCAATGGACTTAAGAGATATAGAAGAGGAGTTTCCGAACATCAGAGTGTCTCCAGCCATACGTGAGGAAATAGTGGATGTAAATATGGACTCAATTCTGTCTTTTGATACTCCACAGCTGGACTGTTTTAAATCTACGTCGAAGAAAGCAATTTACTATTCTTCAGTAAAAGTCACACAAGTTTTTCTCAGGAGAATAAAAGCTTCAAAGTGGCCAGGTTTGTTGGGACCAGACTTCCTCGTGAGGGACAGGTGGAGAGCCCTGTATAAGCCTCCTATAGAGAAGCGCACTGCTGATCTGCAATAGAGGCTTATCCACGGGGCGATAGCTACTGACAGATATGTGGCACACTTGAATCCAGCAGTGGGTGGGGAGTGTAGATTTTGTGGAAACCAAGAAGATTTAAAGCATTTATTTTTAAAATGTGGAAGATTACAAGATCTTTTTAAATTTCTTAAAGGGGTCATGACATGAGAAACCAAATTTGCCTTGATCTTTTGGTATTTAAGAGGTCTTTGTACCATTAAAACCTCCTGCAAGTTTCATAGCTTAAGACGTCCTGCCCATTATAAACGAAGCATTTATTTAATCAAGCTCTAAATACAGCTCGTTCTAGATCCTTTGTTCTTAGTGACGTCACGGTACGAAGTGACGTACCAGTCATTTGCATATGACCGCCTCCAGCGCAGGACAACTATGCCTCATTTCGCATCATCGCATGCGCTGTCGTGCAGCGACTGACTGCGATGCCACGCAGTTGTGCTGTTCCTGCTGTGGACAAGCAACATGTTTGAATGCTGCCGAACGATCCACACGTCAGGGAAAGCAGTTGGATGCAGTTTATTTGCAGCATATGCAGCCCGCCAAAGCCTTATTTGCTCGGTGAGTGATGTAGATGAGTGTGACAGGGCGCATGTTACTGAAAGAACGACAAGAGAGAGAGAGAGATTGAATGAAGGCGCGCGCGCGCGGCCGGAGATAGATAGATAGATAGATAGATAGATAGAGATCGAGATCGAGATCTATCTCTATCTCTATCTCTATCTCTATCTCTATCTCTATCTCTATCTCTATCTCTATCTCTATCTCTTATGAATCAAAATCAATTGAGAATTGACACGATGGTAAAAGATCGAAGACCGAAGTTTCACTTGGCGGAGCATTGTGTAGCCTACATGTGATACGTTAATAATATATGCATAACCAGCACTGACGTTAGCCAATCATAACAGTGGGCGTTAACACTGAACTCTTAAAGGGGAAACACCTCCAAAACAGACTGTTTGAATCAGAGGGGGAGAAACAGGGTGGAAAAAGGTCATAAATCACTACATTTTTGAATTTTTTTGTCCAAAAAACTATAGTAATACTATAATTGCACCTAAGGGAACATAATAAAACAAAACAAAAAACCATTTCATGACCCCGTTAAAGATTTGTTTAATGGTTTTGATGAAGAATTTTCAGATCAAATATTTATTGGAGGTGTTAAGTATAGGTATTCTATGAGAAGGATGACATGTTTATTAAACTATTTGTTGGGAACAGCAAAATTAGCAATCTGGAAAACAAGGAAAAATAAAGGAACTCAACTTGGGAGTACTGAGGCGGAAATTATGTTTAGAAAACTAGTGGCTGGAAGAATCAAGATTGAATTTGCGTACTACAAACTGGTGAAAAATGAAATGTTTTTTTGTGATATTTGGTGTGTAGAGATTCTGGAGTCTCCCAGGTGGGCATCTTCAACCTCACAGTTGAAAAGTACAAGAATATGTAACGAAATATAAAGTAAAGTGTATTGTTATTATGTTTTACCATCCTTGAAGATCGAAAGATCTGTAGGGTCTGGATCCATCAGACACACACTAATTATTCATTATATACAAAGATTTATGAAACTCCAAAACTAACATCCCAAATGAAACAGTGTCATGTTACAGGGCTGATAAGGAGACTTTTATGACCTCCAAAGGAATGTTCAGAGGGTGCTGACTCTCACTTAATTCTTGCTGAGAAGGAGAAATGAACCCTTTTAAAACTATATATTCTATATATATATAACCATGTGATAAATGTATTAACATGTATCTAATGTTCCATCTCATGATTCTCCTTTATGTTGTTGGTCTACGTTTTCTTGCAAACTCTAATGGGTTAATGTTTCAGACTTTGCATACTATGGTTGACCGAAATCATATGCGTGGCATATTTGGTCTCTATAACTTGGTATTTTGAAGATCGAAATAACTGTGTACATGATATGTCGATAACAACAACATATTAGTATTACAAGAATATTTCCTAGTTTCTTCATCGGCTTCCACCCCTCCAGGGTGCAAAGGCATTGAGAACAAAGAGCAATAAACCAAATTCCCGCCTGGAACTTCCACCCTTCTTATTGGTCAAGCCAATGAGAGGTGGGACACTTTTCTCAGATTATAAATTGCATTCACACCAGCCCTTCCCCTCTTCTTGATAGTTTTCATCCTTGCAAACAGTATCTCGGGTGATCCGGGGGAACCCCCTCCCCCCTCCATGGGGGCCAGAGGCCTCCCAGCAGGCCTGGATCCCAACCAGATCCGGCCTCATGGAAGAGAGAGGACACTCTCTCACAAAGAACCAAAGACAATCTCGGGAGTTTGTAAAAAAGGCTCTAACCCACCATGCAAGTTCATCATATCTTCTTCATCCAACAAAGAAGAAAATGATTGAGACTTCAAAATCTGACACTCGCAGAATCCTCAACATCTTCAGTTTTCAACAACTTTGATAATAGTGTACGCTACCCAGGCATGCAAGTATACTTTTGATTTGATGCTTTGAAAATGAAATGCTGATGTTCTTCTCATATAGTTACATGGAACTTCTCAATAGTTCCGTTTTCGGTTTCGTTCTACCACTCACCTATTTATGTATTCATGTGTGTATGTTGTTTTGTTTATTTATATTCATATAAATATCTATTTTTAGTTAATAAAACTTGTACATAGTATGTATTTGGTTCTGTTTTGTTTGCAATACAAAGTCACTTTTACGATCGCGGTTTTGCTACTTGCTCAAAGTGCTGTACATGCTAAGAAAAAAATTATTCTTTTGTGGCCATGAAAGATACCCTTTTCTTAGAATAAATTAATAATCAAAAGAGTTCGTTGGACGAACTGATTAATTGATTGTAATATTAATTCAGCCACATCAAGTTAATCCAATTAACTGACCCAAATATTCATAATTAATAATAATAAGTTATTATTAATTATTAATATTTCCAAAAAGCTGAGTTTCCTTACAGGTGTTTTAAAGATATCCTATGTGTGGTTTTTGAGGGTCAGTTGGTTTTGAATATTTAATTCATGGTTATGGTTATATTTATTTTTTATTTACTATTTTAAATTGATTCATTATTATTGTGAATGTGTATGAGTTATAAATGATAACTTAATAAACGTTGTTTGATCCCCTCTCTCTCTCTCTCTCTCTCTCTCTCTCTCATATGAATCAAGATCAATTGAGAATTGACACGATGGTAAAAGATCGGAAGACCGAAGTTTCACGTGGCGGAGCATTGTGTAGCCTACATGTGATACAAAATGATTAACGTTATTAATTTATGCATAAGCAGCACTGACGTTAGCCAATCATAACAATGGGCGTTAACACTGAACTCTTAAAGGGGAAACACCTCCAAAACAGACTGTTTGAATCAGAGGGGGAGAAACAGGGTGGGAAAAGGTCATAAATCACTACTTTTTTAAAGTTTTTTTGTACAAAAAACTATAGTAATACTATAATTGCACATAAGGGAACATAATAAAACAAAACAAAAAACCATGTCATGACCCCTTTAATTCTAGATAATGCCTAATCTTAGTCCAACAAGAAAACATGTATTATTCAATGAATAGAAAACAAAAAACTTTTTTTTAATTTTTTTTTAATGATTTTTTCAGGATCTCTCCAAAAGGACATTTTATTGCTCATTTCATGGGGAATAATTTGTCCCCAAAATATGGTCAAGTACACACACACAGACACACACATTGGGTTTCCATGTTTTATGGGGACATTTTCCATAGACATAATGATTTTAATAAAATACGAATTGTATATTCTATTCCCTAACCCTAACCCTTCTCCTAAACCTACCCATCACAGAAAACGTTCTGCATTTTTACATTCTCAAAAAACATCATTCTGTATGATTTATAAGCTAAAGAAAAACACACACACAAAAAAAGTCCCCCATAGGTTAAAAATGACTGGTATTATTATTTTTGTGCGGACATCTGGTCCCCACAACGAAGTAATCCCCCTTTTCAATGAAATTACAGTGAATGATTGAGGATTTCAAGCTTCAAAAAGGTACAAAATTCACCATAGAAATATAAAAGAATACAGAAAAAAAAGTCATATGGGTTTAGACATGAGAGTGAGTAAATAAGGACAGAATTTTCATGTTTAAGGGAGACTTCTTTAAGATGAGAGTTTTTTTTTTGTCAGACACTGATTCTAATTGAACTTGTTAAGGTGGAAAACTTACATATGACAGTAAACCTAATAGCCTGCGGAACAGATTATCTAGCACAGAAGGACATTAGTAGAACATACAGTACATGTTCATTCATACCATTCATACATTGTCACTAGACCATGCCTTAACACACAAAAGACACGCATACCTTCAGAACGAGCAATGACATGTAACAATAACTACATTTTTTGGGGACAAAGTAGCAGAGATTCAGGGAATGAGTGACATGTTCCTTCTTGCGACACCTGGTGAAATGTTACGTTTAGACAAAAGGAAGTAACGCAGGATGTCCATCCTGACTCACTGACAAAGTTTCAACAAGTTATTTTGCACAACAGTGCAAGTTCAATCATTTATGTACGTATCAACAAAATCAGACATGGCTGATTTCATATTATTGCACTGATGCTCAATGAATCCAGCTCTTTGTACTATTCAGTCAATCTTTAAATCACTGATTAGATATCAATCATCTAGTTACAATGGCAGAACAATGTGGGAGCTTGTCTTCAGAGAACCTCAGTCAGTATGTTATCACAAACAACATCCACCATCTTATTGAACCCTCAAGGGTGGGAAAACACTCAAACCCCAACCAAACACTTCCACACACACACACACACACACACACGCACGCACGCACGCACAGCTCAACATTTTCCCAACGGTTTCCCCCAATGGAGCCATTCAGAGTCTCTGCTATCCATTTCAAACCAGTGCTAGTCTTTATAAATAGTGGTGATTTCTATTACCATCAAGCTAAAAATTATCATTATCATATCCAAATGTTCTCAGCAGTAAGGCTAATTGTCCTATGCCCAATTTTTTATGTTTTGGTTCTATTCATAAGATATGGAAGAGAATGCATGCTCAACTAAAAGGCACTAGAAAAGAAAAGAAAAGAAAAGAAAAGAAAAGAAAAGAAAAGAAAAGAAAAGAAAAGAAAAGAAAAGAAAAGAAAAGAAAAGAAAAGAAAAGAAAAGAAAAGAAAAGAAAAGAAAAGAAAAGAAAAAAAGTAAAAAAAAGTAAAAAAAGTAAAAAATAAAAGTACAGCTTTCATAGCAATAGTGTCAGGAGGCGCAGAGTTTTCATTTTCTTTTCCAATGATATTTGGGTCCATTAACTGTTCTCATGAGTGCATTGTTTGCCACTGATACAGAACACTGTGCTGAAATACATTACATAAAATAGTAACATTATTAAATTGCATTTACGGCGACTCTTCGGTAAAAGTTAATTTATTTGTATTAATAATTTACTTGTTAACAAAATTCCCATCATTTGGAAACCATAAACAAAACCATTATGGTAAGAGGATTCAGAACTGGAACCAGAAAAACGAAATTCCTCTGAGATACTTTGTGGGATGAGACAGTAGAGTAAGGGTTCTCAAACACGGACTCGGGTACAACTTTTTGCAGACTCAGACTTGTCCCGGACTCTGATGCATTTTTACCATAGACAGTAAAAGAAATGGACACAGCGACCCCATAGACTTACAACGGAGAAAAGTGAAGTCAAAAAGAAGCACTCACTTCCTGATTGCCAAGCACACTGCGCAGGCTCACACTGAGCTTGACGACGTAGATGTGACGTGAGCAACCTGTCTCACATTGTACGTCTTCTAGTAGCTGTGCCAAGAGGAATCTGAATCATTCCCTTCGGAATCTTGCAGAGCCGGAGATCGTGAGTATTAGCTGTCCATGCGCTAGCAGCAGGAGCAACTTTACAACTCTCTATGGGCTTCTCCCTTGACTTTATGCCTCCACGTCCCCCCGATTGCGCGCGAGTTTTTCCTCCTGTCTATACGGTCATTTCTGTACTGTGCGACAGAGAGTCGCGTGTTATGACGTAATCGTTAGCCTATTTTTTACAAAAACTGCTTCTACGGGGCCATAACGTAAGATACAAGGTAATGGAGCCTTTTATACATTGTCGTGTTTCTTTAGAAATAAACAATGGACAAATGGAGTCTTTAAACGCCTCAGATGTAAAGTTATTCGCTGTCAAAGTGACGCCAAAATGAATGGGAGTCAATGGAATGCTAACAGCAGCTGAAGGCTTGCTAGCCAATGGCGGCCGCCCGGGGAGACTTCAGTTTCCGGCTGGTGGATTACCCCCTTGATTTTTACTAGGACTCGACTCAGATTCGAGCGTTTGGGACTTGAAACATGTTCGAGTCCAGGGATTCGGTGAAATATGCTCGGGACAGTTGACGTAATTGTCATTGGCCAGATCGGGTCAGTCCTGCATTGTCACGAAAGTCAATAATTGTCACAAATACAGAAATGTAAAAACAATTTTAAAAAAATAAAGTCGGCCATAACTTCCATTATATAACTTTAAGTTTGCTGAGCAGGATAATATTTATAATGAGATTATGTGAAATCCAGCAAGATTAGAGGTTTGCTTTCGTTACATTTAAAATTGACGTTTTATAAGTTGGTTAATAAAAAGATATTGATTTAATGAAATAGGCTACAGTATGGTTTAGTTGGACTCAGACTCGACTCTGAACTTTTACACTTGATTGATTCAAGACTTGTATTTGACTCGGACTCGACTAAGGTGGACTCTAACCCAACGCTACGAGACAGTACAGATTACAGAGCACCTTGGTCACCACTTTTGCTCCTCAAACAAATTAGCTGCATTTCCATTTATCACTACTGCAGAGAGCTATTTTATCCCCATGTGATGACAGGAAGGGAACATCTGGGATGTCTGTTACTAGCCATTAATACAAGCAATCAGAAAAACTCAAGCTCAGCAAATCTAAACACACATGAAAATACAAACACATATGCAGACTGAAAAGGATGTGCACTCAAAAAAAATATTTGATATTTGTGGGTAAGAGAAAGAAAGGGGTGTTAAGCCTGGGACACACCAAGAGCACACAGTTGGCTGACTTAGTTTTTCCGGTGTGTTCCGCACTATTGGCTCTAGTCGGAGACTGTCTGTTTCTTTGGGGGGCCAATTCAGCATGTGAGTGTTCCTGGGCGAATATTTTAACATGAACATGAGTGGAGTGAAATAAAGAAAAGGGATCATCAGGGTTGACATTCAAAACGCTAAGCAAACGCTGCTTCGTTTACAGTTTGTGTATCTGCAGCATCAGTTTCCCCTTTGAATGACGAATATAGATGAATATATCTGCAGAAATAGACAGTTGTCGGCTGTAGTTCTCTCTGTGTGTTCAAGTGCAGCTTTTTGGCCCCGGCGTAGGCAACGCGGGATGACAATACAGTCGGCTTTCATCAGCGCTAGTTCTTTGGCGTCGGTTTGGTGTGGCCCTACCCTTAAAGTTCCACAATTAATTTCATTCATCCCTAATATGCCAGCAGACGGCTGATCGTGATTTTAATGGGTCCCACCACCAACACATCATTAGACTCTGATAGCACTCGACCTCAGAGCCAGAAAAGACAGCCCCCTCATCAGCTGAGCACCAGCAAGCCTTCATTAGCTCCATAGTGAATCATCGCATTTCTCTTGCAGTTGTCGAGCGCCCAGCAAACTCCTTTGTGTGAACATCCAAAAAGCCAAAGTGAGCCATCTGGGTTCCCACTGTGATCATTTGTCCCCTGACAGCATCACTTTCACCGGAAAAGGCAGTTCCGGGAATATCCCACCCAATCCCAACCGGACCCAATTTACTCCAACCAGCATGTGCTATGTAATTACCCAGCACTCAATACTTTTAATTACGTTTACAGTAATGCATCCGAAATTAATGACATCCACCAACTCAGCCCCTTCATCTGAATATAAGTGGATTTCTGGTGCAGAGTAATGACAGTCCAAAAAAAAAAAAAAGGTGACACCAACTAGCATCAACGGCAACTACATATGAGGACAAAGTGATAAGGCAACAGGATAATTACTGAGTACATGATACTTCCTTTGTTTACTACAGCGATAAATGAACGCTTTACTAGAGTGCGCTTTGACACACGGGAGATGGAGGCGGTAAAAAACAGTAGGGAATAGTGAGTGTGTAAGATATAATAGGAACTGAGAATGAAAAAGCCTTTAAAGAGCAAGCCAATGAGAAAGAGAGAGAGTGAGGGAAGAATAAAGCATTAAGCTAGTTAAAGATGACACTTGAAAAATGTCAGCTGAATTGGTTCAGGACAGAGCGGGTAAGCGCAAATGAGAAGGACATCCCTATATTACATAACTGTCTGACTCATTGACCTGATCTGGGCTCTACCTGTCCTGAATGAAACGCCTCACCTTTACAAAAACAATAGAGACAGAGGAAGGAACAGGATACTTGTAAACTCTAAATCACCACTCACAAACAATAGTATTCCTATCACAAGCAAACCAAATCTTAAATAATAATAATAATAATAATAATAATATTATTCATTAAATTAAAGAAAATTAAAAATAATAAATACAACAATAAGCAAATCAATAATTTATTATTATTATTAATAAATTAAACAACACAATAATGATAATACATTAGTTGAAACAACAACAAATTATTACATTAAAAATGAAAATTGATATAACAACAACAACAACACAAATTTTACTTAATTTTACTTGATGCCATAACATGATTGATGACATGATGGCACAAAATGTAGAAAAAACACGGACGATGCAATGGCCAACTCTGCAGTGGTTTATCTGCAGGAAAATGAGCAAAATTCACACGGCTAGGAAGATAAGGAAACCTCGAGAGAGTTTAGTGAATCACAGCAAAAATCAGGGCTCTGGCTTCTATGAGCTGGACTTTGCCTCATTTGCTTGTCTCTTTTTTTCTTCCTGTCATTCTCTCCCTCTTTAAAGCTACCTATTTTTATCACACTCCATTCCAAGGACTCATTACTGAGACACAGATCGGCCCATCTGGGTGCTGGAGGGCTATAGACATGGATGCTTGCTCTATGAGTAAACAAAAACCAAGAAAATGGGGAATAAATTGTCAGACGCCATAGAAGCCATTGATCCTGCAGTGCATAGCGGGTCTGAATCAACTTTCCTTGCCAGTCTGTCTGTGTTCAATGCTTCGTGCCACATAGAATCAATACAACAGAATTAATTGCAGACTGCACCACTACGGGCAAGAGCATAGTACAGGTGAGAAATTTGATTCCTAGAATATAAATGTAATTATATAATTGTATCCAATTCTACTCAATTAAAAGGTTCATACAGCACTTTTTTTCAAAGATTTGAATCATTCTGAAGTAGCCTCACGAAGAATAGTGCTTTACAATCCCCAGTGAGACAACCAAAAGCAAGAAAAAACTACTGAAGAGAACTTAATACTTTTATTCAACAGTTCTTATACAAAAGATTTGCAAAAGACTGAAAAGAGTCTCCACAAAGCAGCACAACTGTGATTACTCAACACTGATTATTATAATAATAAATGTTTTTGAGCACCAAAGCATAATATTACAATGATTTCTAAAGGATCATCCTGAAGACTAGAGCAACAGCTGCTAAAATTCAGCTTCGGCACCTCAGGAATAAACTACATTTTATAATATAATAAAATAGAAAAAAAACTAAACTTTTAAATAGTGCATTTGGGATTTTATAAAATGATTTATAAAACAGAGGAAAAGCCATTGAGATGTTTATTTGCTTGCCCATCTTATAGTGCTCTTGGAGTATTACGTCTTAATGGAAGTCCTTATTAAACTATTATATGCTTGTGTACTTCGCTCTAACCAATATTGTAAACAGCAACCTTTTAATCCAATCAACCGTCTTATTGGACATTGTTCTCCAATTACCACCTCCCCCAGCAGGAGCATAAATAATCACAACGTTGATTGTGCACTATATTGTTATGATGTACCATGCCACGGTATTGTCCTTCATTATTAGATGCAATCCGAAGTCAGTGAGATTAGTAGTTTCCTTGCAGAATGCCCTAGAGGAGCACCTCACTCCAAATCCAATTTAGAGCAACAGGACATACACTTTAGGGGCAAGCCATTGGAGCAGGAGTTCCAGTACAGAGAGAGGACACCGTGACAGTGGCTGAGGTATAGATGAATAAGAACATCAGAGCTCAGCAGCAGAGATTCAGGTGCAGGCGCTTTTAACCATCTGATGGATGGACAGGAAAGTTTTCTAAGAACTTTTTAGTACAAACCTCATAAAAAAAAAAACATCTGGTGAGGAGTCAACATCTCCTGTATAGCACATACCACTACACAAAGGACATATTTGAACTGTAGAGATGACTGACATGATGAAGTGTGTTTGTTAGGCGAGAGCGAGAGCGAATCATTAGCAGTGCTAATGAAGTGGAAAGCTTCAGTATTGCTATTGAAACTCATCTCGTAGCAACTACAGACATGAACTTTAAATTGTGCCATTGCTTTTCTAAGTGACTGATCTTGACGATAAAACTGGCAAATAAATAATTTTGGCTTGCTTTCTTTGCTTTATTCATCAAAGAATTCTGAAATCCTGAAAGCAAAGTTTTCAACATTGGAAAATAACTAGTGCTGTCAAATCGATTAATCATGAATAATTGCATCTAACCTAAAAATATTGTAATAATATATGTGTGGTGCATGCATATATATATATATATATATATATATATATATATATATATATATATATATATATATATATATATATATATGTCTGTGTGTGTGTGTGTGTCTGTATATACTGAATACACACACACACACACACACATATATATACATATATATACACATATATACATATATATATATATTTATTTATTTGTTTTTTTTTTCTCTCACAAATATTATGTAAACAAACTTTTTGTTAAATGCAATTATCGATCTGACAGCACTAGAAATTTTTCTTGAACACCACATCATGTAACACTGAAAGCTCAGCTTTGCCATTAAAGGAAACATTGCTGTTTTTACTGTATTTTTTATCAAATAAATGCAGCCTTGGGGAATATTCTACACTTTAAAAAACATTAAAAATCTTACCGACCGCATATATATATGGACAAGAATTTCAGAGACCTAAGGTTGGGCTCTTTTAAGCCACCCAGAGCATCCTCCCACACTGTTGTTTAAGAGTTATTTTAGACACAACAACAACAACAACTGTCCAAGTCTCGACACTCAACATTCTAATTTAATCCATCTAAAAAAATTGTTAAAAACTATTAAGGCCATAACACACTGTGCGGTCGGTGACCATCTGTTGGGCTAGTTTTTGCAGTTTGTTCCACATGTAGACTCTAGTCGGTTTCACGTCAGTGGGAGTTCGCCCAATTCAGCATGTTGAATCGGCATTGGGGCTGACGTTGAGAAATCGAGAATAAAACGAGAACAAAAGCGAAAGTGATGAAAGCATGCAAAGTCAGCATGCAAATTTTTAGATAATCGAGTGACAGTGTTTTCACATTATAATGTTTGGCACAAGCTCTGAAATACTCTAATAAAACAGGTGAATGCTGAGTCTGACCAAATTTAGGCTCTGTAGATTAAATAGAAGTCAGCTTTACAAAATGTTATTTCAACCTTCTTTTTTCACAAAACTCCGTCCAGAAAAACAGCACAACCACACACACTCATTCCCTAGATGAAATACTAATGAAATGTCAGTTTTAATAAACTAGAAAAGAAATAAGTTCAACCTCTTTACAACAAAATACAACATGTAGCCTACTGTTTAAAACCATAAATAAAAGACCCAAAAAGCCACAGCCTTTTCTCGCATCCGGTCAGAAGACCAGATCCTTATGTAACCCTGCTCTGATCTCACAGCACTTTCTTTATTATTTCAGTCACCTCTGTGCTTCAGGTCCCTTTACTGTGATCATGGACAGCAGATGAAATCCTTCAAAAATGTGAACAAGTTTTTGTGTGGCAGGACATCTGCAGGGCATTGCACTGATTTTTTTTTTTCTTTCAAAAACCTGAAGATCACAGTCAGAAAAACACTGAGCAAAGTTTCATGAAATATTATTTTTAAGCTGTTTGTTGCTCAGTTTCTCTTTTGCTTCTAAAACCAAAGACAACTAACAGTGTGCCTAACATTTAGCAGGCAATTGCTATGCTAATTATAGAGCTAAATACCTAAGAAGTGAATCAGAATTATTAAAACCTATCATTCCAGTGCAGACAGAAGGGATCTTATTTTGATCACATGCTCAACACTCATTCTTCAGGAATTTCAGGAGAAATGTAAGGAGAGTCTGTGTTCATTCTCAACTTTTCCGAATCTCTCTGTTCTCTGAGCTCACATGAGGGGAGGTATGCATCACATGAAGCACATGTGACCCTGCCTTGCCTGTTTTAAGCAAAAGAAATGGCATGTTTATTATTTATCATACATAGACACACAATACCTCATGACTACAAAAACATGACTTAGAGTTATAAAAGCCTGGTATCATGACCACTTCTGCAATTATATTTCAGAGGGAAAAGAAATTGAGTCATTTTAAAATGCTCAGTCATTTTCAATATATAATCCAATCCAATCTAATGCCTCTGCGCTCATTCATACTGACATACCAGAAAGTTTTTATTTGCACTGGGAAACAGCAGGAGTGGATGAGATGGGTACAAAAAACCCACATCACACTCAAAAATTAAACCGTTGCAAAGTTCAAGAGCACTGCCACAGTGAAGGAGTCTACAGGGCTCCAGACTTACTTTTTGCCTTGGTTGCACTGGTGCGCCTAACTTTTTTATTTAGGTGCACCAGCACAAAATTTAGGTGCACTCAAATTTTTCCTCGTCTCGCGCCGCCTTTAACGCCACAGTTCAAGGTCACCTTTTTATCACGCTCCATATAAATTCATATATATTATGTAAATGCTTTTAAACAAGAATAAGGTGTAGTTTTTTTTAAGCACAATTATACTGTATATAAAAATATAAATCTTTAAAAAAAAATAAAAAATGTAAAGTGCTGTTTTTACATTGTTCAAGTTAGGGCAGGGTATTGACACAAATTTCACAATTCGATTCAATATTGATTATTTTGGATATCAGGTACAATACATGGCAAATTTTCTCAAGGAAAACAAATCTCAACTAATGCTGTAAACTGGGAGTCAGTTTTAGCCTACTATGCTTCATTAGCCTACTATAATATTGAAGGTAAAAATTACCTGATTTGTACACAAACACTTAAAGTACACTTTTATTTATTTTTATAATAATAAAGTTATATGAAATATAAACATTTAAATGGTGGCTGCATAAAAACTTGCCAGATTTTTTCAAACAACATGCATTAAATATTGAAAAACATAAAAATATTATAATGAATATGTAATATGCTGCATATATTTGGCAAAATGCTCCTCCCTAGAGTTAACTTTTCTAGCTAGCTAACGAATTTATGGTCACTGGATATGTTTTTCTGAGGGAAATGTGACGTCACATTACATTGTTTACAAGCGTGTTACTGACGTCTTTCCACGGTTGAAACACTGATTGAGCGATTCCATGTGAAAGATACGAATTTCGATAAGTTGTACTCTATCTTTTAACACACTTTCAGATGCTCGTTCATGTTTATTTCGCGCTGTAACTGGTATTAAGGCGGAAGAGAAGATCATGTGCGCTCCGCGCTGCTGCTTCTGAGCTGAACCAGAGCAATCTCACGCCACAGCGTCAAAACACTATTTATGTTAGAAAATGGAGCTAATTTGAAATCTGAGACTTTGTTTCATATCAATAGTAACAAAGCACAAAGATTATTGCGATTTATTGGATGGGATGCTCGCTACAATGTTCCATTCATTCATCAACTGAAAACAGCTTAGCCCAACGGTTCGTAAAAATGAGAATCGAGAATTAAAATTAAAATCGAGAAATCAATATTTTTTACCTAGCCCTAGTTCAAGTAGCCAACATTTTTAGAAGTTTCTTCGTCGTCTGTTTTCTTGCGTTTATTTAGTTGATGCTGCTGATTGCCGTAACTGATTCTCTGGTGCTCACATCGCAATTTATTTCAATCACACAGCATAGAGCATTTTAGTCCTACAGGAATATCTGAACCACAGCCAATCAGAGGCAAAGACCCACCCAATCTCTATCTCTGATTGGTTTAGACCACGATATGATCCAACCATGCGTGCAAGGAGAACAAAAGACTCGTTTGTGGAGAGGCAGCAGATTCGATCATGCGAGAACGTTAGTTGCACTGGTGCGACCTAGGAAAAATTGTCGTCGCACCCTTACAAATTTTGGTCGCACTCTAGAGCCCTGAGTCTATGTAATGCTATATATGCTGTCAAAATAAATCTGTGCCCTTTTAAAGTTCTAGTCGCGTTTGAATGGAATTGTACTTTCAGTTCCACAATAAAATTTGATTTAATCTGGTTTCAGCAACAAATAATTCCAACAATATATTACAAAACTAGTTTGGGCATGGCAAAGACAAGAACTAAAACCTCTTCCTCAATCACAATTCACAAACATTCTAAAAAAGCCTGTCATGCACTGAAAGACATGTGAATAAAAGACAGTTTCTTAGTGGACCTAACACAGATTACGGTGAATAGTCTTCAGTGTCACTATGGTTGAAAATCTATTCTGTGACCTGCCTGCTGAAAAGAAATCAGTTAGCCTGACTAATCTAAGCACCATTCACCATAGACGCATACAATTCAAGACAAAACAAAATCATGTCAAATAAATAAATAATACAAATGAACAAATCAACATACAAAAAAAAAAACAGGAATAGTATCAAAATAATATTCAAGAACATTCCAAATATTTTCTAATTTGTAAAGAGGATGGAATTGCACTCCTGAAATGGGATCTCTTTTAGCACCCCAACTAGTTCAATAGACCATGACTACAACTTTAGATATTATACATTTAAATGTCTCCACCAGCAGAAAAAAAGTCACTTTTTAAGTCTTTCCAGCTCATCTCGGTAGGTTGTTTTGGTGGTTCTTTGGTTGCATTGAATCTATTTGATGGGGATCTGGAGACAAACTGTCCTATAAAAAAGTAATTCTTCTAATATTTCTGAGTAATTTATCATTTATTTATATTTTTGCTTAAAGCTTATTTAAATTTTAAGTTGTCTATAATCCTCTACATAATATTTTATATAATCGTGCAAATAACGATAAATCATCAGTTTTTTCCTAATCATGACGATTAACTCAGGAAGCATCAATTACAGTTTAATAATTTATTATTGCGGATTGCTCCTTTCTGCCTTCCTGATCGATTTCTCCTGTCTGCCTTCCTGCCTGCTGTGAGTCTGTTTGCGTCGAGGCTGTAAGCCTCGTATTAGCTTCGTATTTTTTTCTGTTTTGAACCATCATTTACTTTCATTTCTAGTTGTTTATATTACTAAATACATTTTGCCCACCATCTCAGTTAACCTTACATCGCTAGCTTCCGTTATTGTTAGCACAACACGCTAGTAACTCGCTAGCCTGTTAACGCGCCACCTGTGCGCTCATTTTATTTATTTATATTCTCTCCTTATATTATCGCCTTTTGAGTTCATAAAAGCCCAGGTAAGTAAGAACCAGTCAACAAACACGGTGAGTAATGTCTTGTCCTGTTATTGTCACCTGTGTCACATGTCATATGTTTAGTATAGCCTTCTCCGATGGCAATATAGGATTTATATGTGATAAATGCAAGGAGACAGTCAGGCTGACGGAGAAGATTTCAGAACTAGAGACACGCATCCAAACTTTAATTGAGGATGGTAAGAATGCTAGATCTTTAGGTAGTGTTTTGGATGCGCCTAGCATAGTGAACTCTTTACATGATTTGGTTCCGGCTGAAGTAGAGCCCGTGCAGCAGGGCAAATGGGTGACCGTGAGAGATCGTTCTAGTCGCGGATCAAAGAACCACTCTTCCGTTCCGATTCCCATAACAAACCGATTTGCCCCACTCAGTGAAACACCCACTGAGAATTCTGTTGATTGTGCCCTGGTAATTGGTGATTCGATCACACGGAACGTGAAAATAGAGACACCAGCCACCATAGTCACATGTTTGCCGGGAGCCAGAGCGCCTGACATCAAAGCAAATTTAAAAGTGCTGGCTAATGCTAATCGTAAATTCTCTAAGATCATTATTCAAGTCGGCACTAATGATGTTTGACTCCGCCAGTCGGAGATCACCAAAATTAATATTAAAGAGGTGTGTGAACTCCCAAGTACGATGTCAGGCACTGTAATTTGCTCTGGCCCCCTTCCTGTACGCAGGAGTGATGAGATAGTTAGCAGATTGGCCTCACTGAATCGCTGGCTGTCTGAGTGGTGTCCGCATAGTAATGTAGAATTCATAGAGAATTGGAAAAGTTTTTGGGGCAAGCCTGACCTGTTGAAAAGAGATGGTATCCATCTCTCCTGGGCTGGTGCTGCTCTTCTCTCTAGTAATTTGGCTCATGGTCTTAGAGATAAAACATGACAATCTGGGGCTCAGGTCAGGAAGCAGATAGACTGGCTAAACCGACCGTCTGCTAGCGGCCTCACGTCACCAAGGTCAGATAAATCCCATCACATAGAGCCTCTTTCGCCTAGATATCATCATATAGAGACTGTGTCTGTTACCTGAATTTGGAAATCCAAAAAACGTCAGGTTAAAAATTTAATTGATGTTCAACAAATAAAAAACAGATATAATACAGATGAGCAAATGATAAAGCTTGGGTTGCTGAATATTCGATCCCTTACTCCAAAATCACTCATAGTTAATGATATGATTTTAGATTATAATCTAGATGTGCTGTGTTTGACAGAAACCTGGCTAAAACCAAACGATTACATTACTTTAAATGAGTCAACCCCACAAGATTACAGTTATAAACATGAACCTCGTTCGAAAGGCAAAGGGGGAGGTGTTGCTGTAATTTATAGTAATATCCTCAAAACCACTAAGAAATCTAGTTTTAAATATACTTCTTTTGAAGTATTGGTGCTTAAAGGGTTAGTTCACCCAAAAATGAAAATTAAGTCATTAATTACTCACCCCCATGCTGTACCAACCCCGTAAGACCTTCGTTCGTCTTCGGAACACAAATGAAGATATTTTTGATTAAATGTGACAGCTGGATCACTCCTCCATAGGCTCCCTAAGGGAATGAATCCTGACGGCCCAGAAAGTCAATGAAGAAAATGTTTAAATATTCCATGTCACAACAGTGGCTCAACTATAAGTTTATCAAGCGACGAGAATACTTTTTGTGCGAAAAAACAAACAAAAATAACGACTTTATTCGACTATTCCTTTTCTTCCTTGTAGGCCTGAAACGAGACTTCAAGAGATTTCCACGAGAACTTAACTGAAGTAGTTGAAGGAGATCGCAATTCTCGCGCATGCGTCGTGGAAATCTCTTGAAGTCTCGTTTCAGGCCTACAAGGAAGAAAAGGAATAGTCGAATAAAGTCGTTATTTTTGTTTTATTTCCGCACAAAAAGTATTCTCGTCGCTTGATAAACTTATAGTTGAGCCACTGTTGTGACATGGAATATTTAAACATTTTCTTCATTGACTTTCTGGGCCGTCAGGATTCATTCCCTTAGGGAGCCTATGGAGGAGTGATCCAGCTGTCACATTTAATCAAAAATATCTTCATTTGTGTTCCGAAGACGAACGAAGGTCTTACGGGGTTGGTACAGCATGGGGGTGAGTAATTAATGACTTAATTTTCATTTTTGGGTGAACTAACCCTTTAAATGTAAAAATATATAGTGTAAACGATAAATCACATTTGAGAATTATGCTGGCTACTGTATACAGGCCACCAGGGCACCATAAAGATTTTATCAAAGAATTTGCTGACTTTCTATCAGAATTAGCATTGGCTGCCGATTAGGGCTGGGTATCGTAACAAAATGTTCGATACCGATACCGATACCGATACCTTGACTTCGATACCGGTTCCTGAACGATACTTTTTTCGATACCAATTTTGTTTAACAATATAACATTATCTAATTTTTATTTTTTTTGTTCAGTTTGTTGACTTTTTTACACATATTTTGAGTATGTAAAAAAGCACCAATGCTGAAGTTTTCTATGTTTCCTAATCATTTAACATGTATTCTTTACTTCAATGAGCTCATTGTTTCTTCCTTAACTTAATGCATTGTTTAACAATGAAATTGAATGAAAATTAATAGAAATGCATTACACTGTCACCTCTGATAACAGATCACTCTAAATTGTAATTTAGACATTCATTTTCTGTAAAGCTGCTTTGAAACGATATGTATTGTGAAAAATGCTATACAAATAAATGTGAATTAAATTAAATATAGGCTACTGGGGGGCGGGATATATGCCTCGCGCTCCGCACACATCAAGCTTGCCGCAAAGCACTGGCAAAAGTAGCCTAATGATTATGGATGTGTCGGGAAACAACAGCAAGGAGATATTTTAATTGTTTATTAATGAACAAGTGTTTACTAATGGTGTGTTCACTGTTCACACCGAACGCGAATTTAATTATTTGCGCTAGTAGATTAGAAACAAAGTCAAAGACGGGGATAGACGCATCATTCGCGCCGGGCGTCGCGAATGATGCGAATTGGGCGACGCGTTCGAGCGGAAGATTGAAGCGTCTAACTAGACGCGATAGACGCCTATTTGACGCTCTATTCGCGTTCGGTGTGCTTTGTATGACACACCGCTTTGCCTTATCAGATTTACCGTGTTACCGGTCTTGGCAGCAATTATCTTGTCGAAAATATTGCATCGCGTGCTTCTGGCAAACACACACACACACACTACAGCCTCACATGCGACAAGCCAAGTCTCTGGGCAGCCGCGTAAACTAGTGTTTTTCCTCCACAGCCAATCATGCTGCATGCATGTTTCACTGACGTTGACGAGATTAACCACTTAGGTACCGAAATTTGGTACCGAAAAACAAGACATGTTTCGATACTCGGTAGTACCGAGGAAATTCGGTCGGTACCTAAAAAGTACCGAACTCGGTACCCAGCCCTACTGCCGATAAAGTACTGACTGTTGGTGATTTTAATTTACATGTAGATAATGAAAAAGATGCATTGGGATTGGCATTTAAAGATATTGTAAACTCAATTGGAGTTAGACAACACGTGTCAGGACCTACTCATTGTCGTAATCATACTCTAGATCTAATATTATCACATGGAATAGATGTTGATGCCGTTGAAATTCTGCAGCAGAGCGATGACATCTCAGATCATTATCTAGTCTCATGTAAATTACATTTAGCCAAGGCTGCAAAGCTGACTCCGTGTTATAAATACGTTAGATCTATAACTTCTGCCACTAAAGATTGCTTTATCAATAATCTTCCTAATCAGTTTCATCATCTCAGCATCCCGGATAGCTTAGAAGAACTTGATATTGCAACAGAAACTTTTAACTCTCTCTTTTCCAGCACTTTAGATGCAGTTGCTCCGTTGCGCTTAAAGAAGATTAAAGAAAATAGTCCAACGCCGTGGTACAGCGAGCACACCCGGGCCCTTAAGAGAGCAGCCAGAAAAATGGAGCGCAACTGGAAGAAAACTAAACTAGAGGTATTTTGGATTTCATGGAAAGAGAGCTCGATTGCTTACAGAGAGGCTTTAAAAGCTGCTAGATCTGCTTATTTTTCAACCCTATTAGAAGACATTAAACATAATCCAAGGTATTTGAAACAGTGTCTAAACTAACAAAAAAGAAAGCTTCAAGCTCAGAAGTGTCCAAGCAACACAGCAGTGATGACTTTATGAACTTCTTCACTTATAAGATTGATAATATCATGGACAAAATTATAACTATGCAACCGTCTACCACAGTATCGCATCAGGAAGTGCATTGTAGTCTCCCTGAGGAAAAATTTTATTCATTTGTTGCTATAGGAGAGGAAGAATTCTGCAAACTCGTTAATTCATCTAAATCGACAACTTGTATGTTAATCCTATACCGACTAAGCTACTGAAAGAGATGTTTCCAGAGGTCATATATTCTCTTCTTAGTATCATTAATTTATCTTTGTCTCTAGGATACGTACCAAAAACCTTTAAACTGGCTATGATAAAACCGCTTGTTAAAAAACCACAACTTGATCCTACAGAATTAGTCAATTACAGGCCGATCTCGAATCTGCCTTTTCTGTCAAAGATATTAGAAAAATCAGTATCTTCACAACTGTGTTCCTTTCTAGAAAGAAATGATATCTGCGAGGATTTTTAGTCCGGATTTAGACCGTACCATAGCACTGAGACCGCTCTCATTAGAGTCACAAATGATTTGCTTTTATCATCCGATCGCGGTTGTATCTCTCTATTAGTGTTACTCGATCTTAGTGCTGCATTTGACACAATTGACCACAACATTCTTTTAAATAGACTAGAAAACTATGTTGGCATTAGTGGAATTGCATGGTTAGCATGGTTAGCATGCTAGCATGGTTTAAATCATACTTATCTGACTGTTATCAGTTTGTAGCAGTAAATGAAGAGATGTCTTATCGATCACAAGTTCAGTATGGCGTACCACAAGGCTCAGTACTAGGACCGTTGCTGTTCACTCTGTACATGCTACCATTAGGATATATCATTAGGAAACATGGAGTTAGCTTTCACTGTTATGCCGATGATTCTCAGCTGTATATTTCTTCAAAACCTAATGAAACTTACCAATTCACAAAATTAACGGAATGCATAGCTGATATAAAAAATTGGATGACTAGTAATTTCCTACAACTAAATTCTGAAAAAAAGAGATTCTAATTATTGGACAAAAAACTTCCACACGTAATAACCTAGAATACTGTCTAACATTTGATGGCTGCTCTGTTAAGTCTTCGTCGTCGGTTAGGAACCTGGGTGTGCTCTTTGATACCAACCTTTCTTTTGAAAGTCACGTGTCTAGTATCTGTAAAACTGCATATGCTCTCATTGGGAAATGCGGAACAATTAGTTCATGCGTTCATGACCTCAAGGCTAGATTATTGTAATGCTCTACTGGGTGGTTGCCCTGCATGCTTTATAAATAAACTACAGCTAGTTCAAATGCAGCAGCTCGAGTTCTTACCAGAACCAGGAAGTATGACCATATTAGCCCGGTTCTGTCAACACTGCATTGGCTGCCTATTAAACATCGTATACATTTTAAAATATTGTTAATTACTTACAAAGCACTAAATGGTTTAGCTCCTCAGTCTTGAGCGAGCTCGTAACGCACTATAGTCCTTCACGTCTATTACGATCTCAAAATTCCGGACAGTTGATAATACCTAGAATATCTAAAATCGACTGCTGGTGGTAGATCCTTTTCCTATTTAGCACCAAAACTTTGGAACAGTCTTCCTACCATTGTCCGGGAAGCAGACACACTCTGTCAGTTCAAAGCTAGACTAAAAACATATCTCTTTGACCTAGCATACACAATACATTATAGACTTCTATAATTCAATGTTAGGCTGCATAGATTAGGTCAGCCGGAACTGGGAACACTTAAATCTTGATGTACTCGCTACATCATAAGAAGAATGGCATCTACACTAATATTAGTGTCTTTGTTTATCCCGAGGTTTTCCCGCAGCCTGCCGGATCCAGGCCGTGTCCAGATCTGACGAGGGAGCTTTGCCTGGACCCGATGACAATGCAGTGCTGAAGTGTCAACTATCCTCTCCCTATGGAGGATCCCTTTCCCACTCTACAGATAAAGCGTTGTTGAAAATCCGGCTCGCGTACCCCGAAGTGATAAAATAAAACAAAATTCTTTATCAAAATTTTTAGGCAAGACAAGTAGTTTGTTTAGGCATGGGTTGTATGGAATTGCAAACCTGTGCACATATTTTCAAAAAGTACATAACTATAGAATCAATTCTTAATGCGCATGTGAACGCCGTCAGCGCCAATCACAGGTTCGCGTTTAAAGTCTGTTAGAGAGAACGGCGTCGTCTTAGTGGCCCCTAATTTAATAACAAATAATCATTTCAATGGAGGTGAATCAATCAAAACTAACTTTAGCTGGAAATAACATTATTTAAGAACCGCTATAAAGCCAAAACAATCTTTGTTACCTTAAATTATATGTTTATCTCTGTAAAGCTGCTTTGGAACAATCCATTGTTAAAAGCGCTATATAAATGAAGATGACTTGACTTGACGACTAATTATCTTTAAAGCTTTTAAATTAAAATCCTCTTGCTTCAGGGGACAATTTTCATTTAAAATTTCATAAGCCAATGTAATTCCAGCTTATACATGTACACATGTGGTGTAATTGAAGTAAGGGAAAAAAAATCTTATGAACAGAAGCACAAAGGCTTTAAGGAAGTCAGACTAAAAAAAATTCTGTATACAGTATGTTAACAACATTTTAACATGGAATACATAGAAATAAATATTTTTTTTAATCAAACACTAGCATAAGCTAAATTTGCCTTATAAAGAAAAACTATTGTAATAAAATGCAAATGAGTGACTAATTGAAACATCAAGCACTCTACAAGCATGATTTATTTTTTTTGATAAATACATGTTTGAAAGTGTGCATTTAAGTGCATGCATTCTTCAGTGTCTTCTTTTATTCACAGCAACAAAACATGGTGTTATTTTGACCATGATTGTGCAAAAAGGTCACATATTAAGTTCCCACAAAGAATACACCATATAGGCTATATTCAGCAATATTATTGATTTGACTGCACTGACACTGGATGAGAACTGAACTGAGCTAGACCATGCCATCACAGTTTCACTGTTTTCTCCTTACATAATTGATTAAGTTTACACAGCTATTGAACAGAACTGAATCAACATAGAACTGACGTCAGCTGAAAAACAACATTATTTTATTTTTAGAGCTGCATGCTTTACAGCAGAATTGGATTCTGTTTGCCATTATTTTTCTGTTTATTACTGTAAAGCTGCTTTGAAACAATCTGTATTATAAATCGGTATATATAAAGGTGACTTGACATGACTTATCCGATACCTCTGTGGGAAAGCAGGGCTGGCTAAGATCCTGCAGTGAAGTGATACTGCATATATCACTGAATTCTTACACAAACAAGTGAGTTCATTCACGTTATTGAGGAGGGCATCTGAAGCCCAGCTTGCTACTACCTCTGAGAGCTGAAGGCCAGAGCCAAATGGCAGACGTAATTCTCTCTGACCTTCTCAGAGACTAACAAAACTCTTATCAATTCCACCTACATGAACAAGGTACTGAACGGAGAGAGAAAGAGGTGATGGAGATTAACAGATATCAGAGGTATATCGGATAACATATTATTAAGCTGAAAAAGCTGCCCTCTAAAAAAAACACCTGCAGTGATTAGAGCAAGTCCATCACTAAAGACGGTCTCCACAGACCATGCTAGAAAAGCGATAAGTGACACGCTGGCAGAAGTGCAGCATCGGCGTTTAGGAGAGAACGAAACATCGCATCAGACACTCGATAAATAAATCTCTCACACAAACACAATCATTTAATGTGCTGGTTCATCCTGTGCCTGCTGACTGGTATATTAATGCAGTCGGTGGACAGGACGGATTGGGAATTTCACAGTGATCATGGCTATGTGTGTAATCAATAAAATTCCAGGCTAATATACACTGAGGGTGTTTATAATCTCTCAACGCCCTCTCTGTCTGCATAGCAAAGTCTGAATCACTTTCTGTTATACCACTTCCCCCTTATGAGAATGGTGGGATTTATTTTCAGAACCTATATTTACCAAAAACAATAAAATTATGAAAGTTGTGGTATTTTTTTTATTATATTATATTATATTATATTGAAACATTAAACACATTCTCCTCATGCAGTCTAGATATTAAAATCTGGCAGATACCAATAAGCCAAAATGTATTGTCATGTTATAGTTATTAAAATAATATTGTGTAAACAAATTAATAAAAAACAGCAAAGTAAAATCAGCCATTTTAAATGGCACCAAAACATTATGTAAAGTATGAAAAATAGATATTCATTTTGACATTTTTTGAAGATTACATTATATAGTGTTATTAATGTTTTATATATATATATATATATATATATATATATATATATATATATATATATATATATATATATATATATATATATATATATATATATATATATGTTTAAATGGACCTTTCAATAGTTTTTAACTAGCATTAGCAACACTGTTTTCCATGTACTTAACCGATACCGCAATGGTGTTAGACGTTGCACTACCATCTGTCAACGTGGATCAGCATGATCATCTCTGAGTTTTCTGTAAATTGCACCCTGAATTTTAGAGAGCAGTCTACACAATAATCAATTCCCTTACATTTCTATCAAAAAAGAAGAAACTTGGGCATCACTACTCAGGATTTTTACTTTTTTGTCTCTGTCGGTCTTTCTGTTTTCTGGCTTCAGATACTTTCCACTTCTTCAACTTTACAGGTAATGATTCTTCCATGGTCTCTGCTGGAAAAGCATGATAAGTGTGATCCATTGTCTAATTTTCACTTTGCATCTCGAAACTACACCACGTCACACTACTATAGAAGATCTAAAGAGCTGTTAGCCAATAAGAGTGAGGATTCTTATCAACGTTTAGAGACTTTAACAGTCCAGTCTGAATAAAAATCTTGTGTAATTTGTATGTATTTAACAGTCAAAGTAATCACTGTACACTACAAAGGACCAAACTACCCAAAACAGCAAATCACAGAAGGATTTCCATAGGAATAGACTGATGCGAGCTGATATGCTGAAAACAGTCAACACAAATGACAAACAATCCTCCTCTACCTTCCTGCTATTTTGACGCAGATGTATACAGTTACTTCCCAATAGATTAAATCACAAGCTCTCAGTTCAGCTTTATTTAGTTGGAGAATTTGTTTAGTAACTGAGAGCTTGTGATTTTTGTCTTCCAAAGCCTCGCCAATAATAAAAGGGCTAGGAGAAGTAAATATATGGGCAGCTGTGATCATGCTAAGGTTCCAATCCAAACCCTCACTCATGACAGGAGAAAAACTGGGATCCTGTAGCCATTGTGCAATTTACAGAAAATTTGAGTCTGTGTTGTTCCAGATGGACTGCGCCATATAGATGATGCACTCCAAGTCACCTTGGTTTGGAAAGTGACTGCTAACGCACTGTAATGTAATGTTAATACACTGCTAACTCTGACTTTGACATCACTTCAAGTCACATGTGTGAGATCCAGTGGCATTGCAGGAGCAGTACAGAGATTGGCTACCTTTTATGTTTAGTGAGAAGTGATAAGAGGTGCCAGACTGATCTTGTACGAGATGTGCATATCAGTATTAAGTCACAAGACTCGCACTGACTAGGCTCAAGTCATAAGGTCATGTGTATGCTATGACCCCCCATGAATCGCTTGCATTGTTAAATATTCATTCACTTGCAAGCTTCTCTGCTTCTGCGGAGGGGAGTGGACTCACCTTGGAGAGATTAGCTCCAAGGCTCATTCTGTTCCTCCTCTGGCATGATGCTCCACTGGGGCTTAAACCGCTAATCCCAATAGGGAAAACACACCAAATGCACACCACACACACACACTCATTTTCCTGCACTGCTTTATTTCAATCAATACACTGCTTTTAGCCATGGACAACTGTCTTAAGCCACAGCCACCACATGTGTCTGAACATACAGTTGAGTTAATGTCAGGAACAAAACAAAACAGCATTCAGTGATAACGGAAACACGAAGGCTTGTCATATGCAAACTATCCTGCAGTCAAACAAAGCACACTGGCTCTTTTCATCAAGAGATGGGACAGAGGACAATTTGGGCCAGAGAGAATAGTACCTATTAAACAAAACCCTCCTTAAAGTTGTGTATATCACCTGATCCTTGGATATTATTTATAAATAATTTAGGGATCAACGATGTATTGGTATCATGCGGTTATTAGTATCGGTTGATACATGATGTCCAGTACCCTTTAATATTTTGGGGTCAGTAAGATTTTTTGAAAGAAGTCTCTTGTGCTCACCATGGCTGCATTTATTGGATCAAAAATTAAGTAAAAACAGTATCATGAAATATTATTACAAATAAAAAAAAACTGCTTTCCATTAAATACTTCCCATCAATGGGGCCCTTACACTGTTTGATTTCCCATGTGTTCAGCAGAAGAAAGAAATTCATATAGGTTTGGAAAAACTTGAGGTGAGTAAATGACAGAATTTCCATTTTTGGGTGAACTATTCCATTAATATGTCTGGTGAAATGAAGGCAACTGATCTAATGGCAACTTATTTACATTTAATGACTTCTGTCTGCTCATTAACAAGGTTTAATCAATCCCAGAGACCCTCGGATGATGAATCTTCTTAGAAGAACAGTAAAACATCTTCAAATTATTGAGTCTATTTTCCTTTTAAGTTACCACACATTCTCAAGTAGCACTTTACAGACAAACGAATATATATATATATATATATATATATATATATATATATATATGCAGTCATTCAATGAGCACTTTCACCTTATTACATAATTCAATTAAAAAAGAATGAGGCTGAATCGCTGAAAAGAAAAACAAAAAAATCTAAAGAAAAACACTCCATCAAATGTGACAAATGGCCACTTCATATGCTGTACCACACTCTAGAGTTCCTAAACATCAACTTGACTCACACTTCGCCTCCCATAACCCACTTCACAATAGATGACCTTCATCATGTTTAAGTACAATGGCTCCAAAAGAGACCTTTGAAGTCTGAAGGGAGAAAGGAGCCCTCTGAGCTCATGCAAACAAGGGCCCTTTACACCTAGTATTAATCTCCATCTAGGGTGATCCAGATGAGACAGATAGCTGTTTACACCTGGTATTTATGCGTCTCAGGTGAGTCTTTGCACTACATATATGATGTAGTCACAACAAGCATTTCTGACTATCACTAAATATGGTTTGAGTAATTGGATAGCACAATGTTTGGACCCTGTTTTCACTTGTATTTATCGCCATCCACTTTTTCTGAGGTCCACACTAGCCATCCACCTATTTTTATGCGCATTTTGGGATATCGCATAGAAACACGCTGGATGGAAATGGCTAAATGTGCATGAGTAGGATCAACTTTATATCGATAAGAAAACGTGCATAAACTATGATGTAAACACATTTACCAAATAAATTTCACAATGCGCATTAAATAAGACATGTGACTTTAACTAGACTAAGCAGTGGACCGATCTCGATCTCAGAGGACCTGAAATGTGGCTTGGGTTGTTCTGAAATGCCTGAGCAAAGTCTGTTATTAAAATGGTTCAGTATAATTACCTCCCAGAACTGTCTTACACAACTGTGTTCCAATAGAACAGGCATCAGCCTCTGAAAGCAAGATAACTATTGAGTTTCGTCTGCGCACTCTGAGGAGCAAGTCATTTATTATATATGAAATTATTATATACAGTGGCTTCTCCTACTGCTGTAATTTCCATTTCTGTGATATTCAGTGCCAGTTTAACTGAAAATGACGATTTGTTCTCTTCGGCTCACTGGATAGAAACTGTTTTATTCGCAAATGTTTTATGCGATATTCCAATTTTGCGCACAAGTTAAATTCGCAACTTTGGATGGAAACATAGCTACTGACTATTAAATATAGCATCCTCCCTCACTGATAACATACCTTACTTTGTTAGCTGTTCTCTTCCTTTAGTCTCACTTCATGTAATGACACAGAGAGGGAGAGAGAGTGAAAATAAATGAACACTTGCGTTATTTTTAGGCCGCTGAACACAATCACATACATGCAGGCAGGAAGAAAGCAGATGGTTATGTGGACTTGTGTGTGAGTTTTGGTGCATTCCTTTATCACGACACAAAGGAATAGACGGGTGCTTGTGCACATGTGCATGCAGAAGGAAGCGTTTGTAGTTTGTACAGTACAGTAATCTGTACTTGAACAGCAATGTTTGGTCTATGCTCCCTTTTTTATCTTCATGCATTCATGAAAACAGATTTACTGTATCATCCTGATAAATGTTTCCAAAGCACAGAAAAGATCACCATGCAGAACAAGTAAAACGAAATGCTCAAGATGAGGGTACTTGTAAACACTCACTCACTCACTCACTCACTCACTCACTCACTCACTCACTCACTCACTCACTCACTCACTCACTCACTCACTCACTCACTCACTCACTCACTCACTCACTCACTCACTCACTCACTCACTCACTCACTCACTCACTCACTCACTCACTCACTCACTCACTCACTCACTCACTCACTCACTCACTCACTCACTCACTCACTCACTCACTCACTCACTCACTCACTCACTCACTCACTCACTCACTCACTCACTCACTCACTCACTCACTCACTCACTCACTCACTCACTCACTCACTCACTCACTCACTCACTCACTCACTCACTCACTCACTCACTCACTCACTCACTCACTCACTCACTCACTCACTCACTCACTCACTCACTCACTCACTCACTCACTCACTCACTCACTCACTCACTCACTCACTCACTCACTCACTCACTCACTCACTCACTCACTCACTCACTCACTCACTCACTCACTCACTCACTCACTCACTCACTCACTCACTCACTCACTCACTCACTCACTCACTCACTCACTCACTCACTCACTCACTCACTCACTCACTCACTCACTCACTCACTCACTCACTCACTCACTCACTCTAGGTAAGATTATGTCATTGGGCTTAGCAAGCTCAGATCTCCCAGTCCTCTGGCTCTTGTTTATATAAAAAGGTTTAGAAAGGAACACCACTGATGAAATAAGGGAGGTTAAGATAAAAGAAGGCAAAACTGATTTGAGCAGTGGCATTTAGGGTTGTAGCGGTATACTGGTATATCACAGTATGAACGTACGATTATCATATCGTGCACTTTTGCTTATCAGCACCATTGGGGAAAAAATAAATGGATGGAGAACCTCACCTGTGCAAATGCAATTTCTTTCCACTTGACTGCTTAGACTCGTGCTCCACTCACAAACGTACAGCAGAGACAGAGGCTATTATCTCTATCCCACAAAAATATGACACCAAGGTCATTAAACAATAACTGTGACTATATTAACATACAATACTGTAGAAAAAAAAAATGTCGACTAAAATGTAGTTAAAAAAAAAAACTTTACAAACAACTATTTTTGTTGGGGGGGGGGGGGCAGACAAAATATTACAGACTGCTGTACAAGACTCTACTACCAGCTTTCATGCTTGGATGTCACAAGCTTAAATACTCCAATCAGAACTTTTTTCTTAAAATTATATATTTTCTGCCAGGTTTTTTAATTAATCTTTGCAATCGGGCAACCATGCGCATGCGCTCTCTCTACTGAGGAAGCGCTGCCGATGATGTGAAAACACAGACATGTGTTAGACAGTGTGTTCATTTATATGATAAATAGCCTATAATAAATCAGGAAAGTAGATGAGGTAAAATAATGCATAAAACTTAAAAGTACATTTGACACAGGACTAAGACTAAGAATAAAATAAAAAAATAGCTGCCAAAATTAATCAATTCTACACAGAATCCAGAAAAATTTAAAGACAACCCTGAACTTCTGATAAAAAAATAGATTATTCTTAAAAAGGTTAATAAATTATGGTTTAACATATGGTTTGTTAATAAAAAGCATTTATTCAACCTAAAAACCTGTTTTAATTCATTTAACAGTCATTGTAGCTGATGATAATAATAATAATAATAATAATAATAATAGTGTTAACTTGTTTAATACTGTCCACTACACCATGAAACCGTGATATTTTCTAAGACGGTTATACTGTGAAATTCTCAGTATAAAACCCTAGTGGCATCACAGCCTTTTACAAGTCCCAACAGCATAGGCTAATAAAACTAGGCTATTAATTTATTTGCTCATTCATACTATACTGAGATTGGCTTGTATGTCACTGATGGTTCTCAAAAGACTTAGTCAAAAGGATTCAGTGAAATATTGGTTAAATTAATCTATTAAAAAATAAAAAATAAACTCAAGCTCTGTTGAAAAGGCATCTGTAGAATGTTGTTACAAAATTCACAGTAATGTAATGTACGTACAATGGAAGCTTATGGGGACATGTTTAAAACGCCATAAATAAATGTTACAAATACAATTATTGTTTCATTACTCATTTGCACTAAGTTGAGTGCTGCTCAACTTTGTTTCTTTGCCAAAGGTCTCTTTTGCTTGTGTCATCGAAAAACGCTACTCTTTTTAAAAATGAATAATGTCCTTTCACTTTGCTGCTGCAAATTGCTTTCAGTTTGAGCAGCCCTTTGGACTGTAAGAAACTCTACAGTTCAAGTTATTTTTCAAATGAATAATTCATACAAGTGCGTTAACAAAAATACAAGCTTTACATTTCTGCTTTTAAATAGGCACCAAAGGCTTTTATGGGGAAAGCCTGTACATGTTTAATAATTTTTATCCAATCTGAGGTATGAGTTGTTATATTCTGTGGTAATCAACATAACGCAACAAATGCTGCAGAGGTTAACTTGTATTGAATCTGCAATATTGCTTTCACGAAAACCCACTGCAATTTCATCAGTCTCTCTACTCCATCACAGACTGAAAAATGAATCTCGCTAAAATCCTTGTACTGAAATAAAGACTACAAAAATAGGTTGTGTCAGATGAAATCTGTAGATTAAATATAGAGGGGAATGTAGAGGGAAAAGCTGGCAGCTGTATTAAACTTACTAAAGTGAGCTATGAACTGTTCATTTACTAGTGAGATATTATGTCATAAACCTGTAAGGGAAGACAGTGCCAGTCACGTTAAGACAAAACCTGACATCAAATGGTGCAAACCACATCCTGTGTAAATGCTGACAGGGCATATTACTACACTGCTCTGTTCTTGAATGGTGTGAATGGTGCCACATAATCACACCTGAGGCAATGTATAAAGACATGCTCACACACCACAGAAATGCAAAGCTTTCTGTCAGCGGGCAGTTTGCTAGACCCCGAAGAGCCTAATCAATTTGTTGCCGCATTGCCTGGAGCGCAGAGTCACCGAGGGTCTCTACCATTCTCTGTGAAAAGTGTAACCTCAAGTAGAACAATCCAATGTCAGTCCAAAAGAGAAAAAGACTGGGAAGCTCATAAATGCTCTGAGGGATATTATTAAACCAGAACATCCAGTTCTCCAGAAAAGAAAAAAAAAAATCAGATGAGCAAGACCAGTGTGGCTGACCTGCCGTGAGCATGGAAGTCCAGGTGGAGGAACTGGTCCTGGTGAGAGAGAGCTCTCTTAGCCCTCTGATGCTTGCTGTGCAAGACGTCTGTGTCGTAGGTCAGGCCTTCGTAATGTCGAATGAACTTGCTCAGGGATTTCTCATATTGACCTGTGGAATAAAAGAAGGGAGGGAAAGAAAGAAAATTGAAAAATTAGGTACATATTGTGATCAAACTAACTGTTATTGAACACAAGATTTGGCGCAGATGGTTATCAGGCAAACTGTGGTGACAGAGTGGGAATAAACCACTGTGCAACATGAGGGCTCATTATCCGTAAATTACAAGGCTTAGGCCCGTTTCACACGTTCTGTGTCTGCAGCATGTAAGCAAATTAGCATTACAGCAGCAACGGCAGGGCATTGAACTTTTAAACATCAGATTTCTGCTGTGTAATACATCTGCGGCAATTTATCCTTTAAATAACAGCAGCAAATTATAAATTTGTCTCTGGGAACTGGCCAAACGTGAAACAAAGTGATAAACTACAAACCAGTCAGTAATATCTGGCCATGAATGTGGTCATTGTCCAGCAAAAGTGGTAATGGATTTAATTCTGCCTTGGAGCTTCCTGTATGATTATAATAACTGTATAGTAATTCTCTGCTGTTTTTGTAAATTTTCTTTGTAAAAAAAAAATAAAAAAAATGGTAAACAAACCTAAACTTTTATTTGTGTGAAAAATTATATGATAAATCATATTTGAAATTATTTTTAAATAAAAGTATGAATGTATAATACAAAAGCATGTAGACATTTAAAATGTAAATATACAATTTTAATTTCATAAAACACAAAGCAAAATAGGCTAAACGTATCCAGTATGAATACTGCAACGTGTAAATATGGGCACTAAATGTGTGGCATGTATGAAGTTGGCCTTATACTGTCATAAAATAAATTGGGAGGAACAGGAAACAGAGAAAGAGAAAAAATAACTGTTTTTAAAATGTCAATGTCATAATGTACACGAGGACACTATATTTTCCACTTCTATTGTAGGAAAGTATATTCATGTTTTTTCCTCCCATCCTTCCTTGGACTCAAAAAGTGACTTCCTGGCACAGTAGCATTTATGCTAAAAATAGCCTGACCTTAGCAGGGAGCGTTTACTCTGTCACGGCACTATAGTATCTGCTGCAACAACAGTTGCCCAAGTAAATTACCCACAGCAGTCCACATTTTTTATCTCATGAAAAGTATTTCTGGTCCCTTTCCTTCACACTCACAGCCCTGAAATCTTGACATGATGATATCTTGACGCAATTCATAATCACCCTATAAGGTAATATGACTAATAAGACCTCTGGTTGATGTGTTTTCAGAAGAAGAACTTTGACACTGGCTTTCCATCAGTAAACACAACCCACAGAGAACCAACCTTTCCTGTTTTGAATCAAACTTTACCTCCCCTGTGCAGACTGTTCATGTCTGGAGACTGCCTGAACCCATTTATGCTTCTGTACAACAAAAACATTGGCCTAGTAAAGTAAATTGACTTGTGTGAGCTGTGCTTCACACAGCTGTGCTTCACACAAGTGAAGCACAATACAATACAATACAATACATTGTATTGACAATGTGAAAAAATTCACTTTTCCAGATCTTTCAATGGACAAAATAAGCTCGAGCAATTTACATATGAACACGCCCGGAGACGACAGAAAAACATACGGAGAGCAGCAGCTTTCGTTTCATTAAGTAGTGCAGTGGAATGGAAAAACACGTTTTGCATTTAATATTATTCAAGTTTCACATGAGCACAACTCTCCCTTGAACAATAAACTTCAACAAAATACATGAACATCACAGAAAAACCAAACATAAATATTTGCAACACTAACAAAACTTCACATTGGTAAAATGCTGAGACATTTTGGAAGCTAAAGCAATCATTTCTGCATGGCAGACTGCCATCAACCAAAGTGTCAATCTGAGTGAAATATCATCAGTGTAACACAATACAACAAATAAAAATATAGCTTTCTTCAGCAAAAAGCGTCTTTTCAGCTTCTGATGAATGAGGTTTGACAGAAGTTCAGAAACACCTGACCTGATGATTTGCAGCTTTGTCTGATGCACCTTTAGGCCGGATTCACATATAGCGCCGAAAAACGCGTAGAAAACGCGGGGCGCGCCGCATTCTCCTTTTTCCAAAGCGCTAGGGCAGTTGCGCTCCGGTTGGTTCTTGTCACGTGATCACGTGCGCTTATGGTGCGCTTGCGGCATTCTGAAAAGTTGAGATGTTTTTATCTCGATGCGGCGCGGACGCGCTTGGAAAAAACGAGCGCGTCGCACCGCGACCGCGTCGCTTCCATTATGAGCGCGCATACCGCGCGCCTACATTTGAAATAATGAACTTGAGCGCGCAAAAGACGCGATATGTGAATCGGGCCTTAATCATAAAACACGACCTCAGGTTGTGAGATAAAACAGTAATATAAGAAATAAAATAAAAATGGACAGACGCAAACTGCACAATTGGCAGAGAGAGAGAGAGAGAGAGAGAGAGAGAGAGAGAGAGAGAGAGAGAGAGAGAGAGAGAGAGAGAGAGAGAGAGAGAGAGAGAGAGAGAGAGAGAGAGAGAGAGAGAGAGAGAGAGAGAGAGAGAGAGAGAGCGAGAGAGAGAGAGAGAAAATCAGGAGCAGCACTGCCTCAGAGGAGCAGAACGCTCAACACTCATTCCAATTCCACACTCATTAGTGCTCCACCTCCCCAACTCTCCATCTATCTACCACACTCTCTACATTCAATGCACCATGCAGGTTAAAATAAAGGAACATTGAACTGCTTGATAAGATGACTTCATGTCAGTGGTTACCTTCACGGTTTAGTAAGTTGCCACGGTTATCAAAACTGAGAGCTAAATATTGTTAAGGTTACACAATTCACTGTGAAAATATTAGATATTTTATGTCTATTACCAAAGTCACTTGGGACTTAGGATTGAACTTTAAGAGTAAGTTCTATAGATAGACGGCTTCCTATAGCTTCCTTTTAAATAATTAGCTATCTTCACCCTTGAAATTGCTATATCACAGTACAATTTGCAGATTACATTCCCGTCAATGTACAACATCTGCTTTCACAAATGCAACAGCTTTCAGTTTTGTTTCCATATTACAGCCATTCAAACATCAGCACCAAAAAATAGTGCTGTTAAAACTCTGTGACGTTATTTACTGGAACTGACCTTTAAACAGCTACATCATTGAGCTTCTGTCATATTTGACCACATTTCTTACCACAAGCCAACCACGATTTCTGAGTGGCATGTCACAGACTCAAGCTCTTTGACAGCAAACTTTTTACGTCAAAGCTATTTGACTACATCAATATGGTTTATCTGAGTTCTTCAAGCCTTCTCAGGTATTTTCATGATAAGAAAGTATATTTATACTTTAATGGTAATCGACGTAGCCTTTATCACTGTATAGAATGTATTCTGTCATTCGGATGAGATGTTAAACCGGTGCTGACTCTCTGTGGTCGTTACAAATCCCAGGATGTCCTTGAGAAAAAAAAAGAAAAGAAAAGAGGAGTAGGGGTTTAACCCTGGCATCCTGGGCAAATTTGCCCATTGGTCTCCGTTTACCAATCATCCCCATATATAATGACTGGCTTCATCACTCTGTCTCCTCTCTACCAATAAGCTGGTGTGTGATGGGCGTTCTGGCGCAATATGGCTGCCGTCACATCATCCAGGTGGATGCTGCACATTGGTGGTGGTTGAGGAGCTTCCCCCTTCCATATGTAAAGCGCTTTGAGTACCCAGAACAACACAATATAAATGTAACAAATTATTATTATTATTGTAGAATACTATGAAATAATGTGTTGTGCGCCTTATTCTGTGTAAGAAGCCACATCATCTCACAGAAGGATGCTTTCAAACACTCAACTGACGAAGTATGCTCCAAGAGTTTGGAGTAAAAACATTTTATTAAATGTTGTCTTTTGTTGGACAAGAGGTTCATAAATGCCTCGCATTTTTGGAAAGATGTTTGATGCGTGTTGCTTTTTCAAATGCACATTAGAAGCGACTCAAACTCGCAGTGATTTCAGATGAAGCAGCATTTACTACTGATCATAGAGCTGTGCTTCACTGACAAGCTGCGCATAAAAAAATAAATAAATATATATATATATATATATATATATATATATATATATATATATATATATATATATATATATATACAAACACATATATATATATATACACACACACATATATATATATATTATATATATAATTATTAATAATTACTCAATTCGCTATATGCGCATGCTGTCAGAAAGACTTTATAATATACTGTATATATAATTATAAATTATAAAGTCTCTCTGACAGCATGTGCATATAGCGAATTGAGTTCTCTTTCATTGCTTAATGTGCTTCAACAGTTTAAAATTACTTGGTTTTTAAACCGCAATGGTTAAACACGCATGCATATAAGCTTTCGTGGCGGCGCAGCACAGCAACGTCACGAGAGCGTAACCGCGATAGAGAAGACTCCAAAATCTCTACCGGTTGACAAATTTTTACCGGTTAATCGTTTCTACGGTATATCACCCGCCCCTAGCCAAAGCGTGAAAAGACATGAAGCATAGCATTATTTTAAATCCTCAAACAGACCCTTTGACCCAGAATTTTTTTTAAGCTGCAGTCAGCTTATAATGACTTGTCTATAAAAGGCAGCTCACAAATTTTAGAAGTTAAAAAGAAAAAGAAGAACATTGTCAAAGTATGTGTCTTGAGAGACAAGGACATTTATATCTATGGACATAATAGAAAACTATTCCTTCTCACCTTGTTTCTATAGCAACTTGGCACTTAAAAAAAAAAGTAATTTGCTCGCTCATCCATAGCCCTGTAGCCTAGAACTAGAGTCAGCCAGTGAACCTTTGCTGAGAAGCATAAAGGTGTAATGAATGATAGGGAAATTGTGTTTCATCAGAAGCAAAAGGTCCAATTTTGCTCTATTAGCTAAGGCAGAGAGGTGAATCAGTCCACTTAAGATTAGCCTTTTCTACCCCGCTATTCAGCTGCGGACTTGAACAAAGCAACACTTCAAAAGTTTTTACACAGGTAAAATTAGTTAAATGGGCTGAGTATTACATATGTACATATGATGCATTGTCTTCGACAACAACAAACAACAGCACGAAATATGATCTCAGAGTAAAAAATTAGTATTATTATTGGCTGGTTGTTCATATGACAGGCTCTAGAGGAGGAAGAGACGAGAGAAGTGGGTAAAGCATGTAAACAAAGTATCTAGGTTGACAACAAAAGTTTTTAATTTAGATCAATTCTGCTGCAGTGACAAAGTCGTAATAATTGGTTATCAGCACTATATTAAGAGCACAGGCATTCCCAGAATAGGCCCGAACAGACAGAATTTATAGATGACAACATATTTCAGGGTAAATGAGAATGCACAGACACAGAGAGAAAGGCATAACTCTGTGAAAGGAGGGTGGACACTGAGTACTTTTGTACAAGCACAAACAATAGCTGCCTCATTTCTGCCTAAATTACCCCACATGTGAGGACAAAGGCGGCGGATTCCCACACAAAGATAACCGCAGAGCTGTCAGAACGCACGACACCACTGGATGAGACTAGTGGAAGGCCTGAACAACATTGCTGTTGAAAAAGTTCAGTGAAAATAACAGAGAGCAGCAAATGGGAAGTTTACAGTAGATTTTATATTCTATAGTCACCATATTGTTGTCAAAAATATCGATATAGAAATATCTGAAAAGATTCCAATAGCTACTTGTTTCCGCAGTATCAATGCCAACTGCGCGTTTTCACTCGCTCTTCTCTCTGACACAAATTGAAACATACTCGCCTCCTGTCACTCACTCCGATAGAATGGTTTTGTGCTCGCCTCACACCAAAAACGTGCGTACCACTGATCTATAAAAGTGGCGCGCACATAAAGTCGCCTCTCAAACATTACCAAATTTAGTTATTTTTCGTGGTTTATGGCGCTTAAACGGTCAAATACACACAAAATTACATCAAAATACCCATCTTGGCGAGTATTCAGGTAAACGCAGTCAGTTTTGGAATGTAAATAGTTGAAAAGGCATGTTGTGTAACAGTTTTGGATCTGTGCATAAGTTCTTAAAGTGACAGCAGCCTAATAAACCCGCTGCCTTCAATTATGTTAATCTAAGAACAAAAGATCGACTGCTCTTGACTGAAAAAACTTTATTAAATTTAATTGTATAAGCATTAATCTGTATTTTTGCAATAAAGACTATCCGGTGTCACTTTACATTCGATTACTTTCATTTCTGTAGTTCTTCTTACCTAAATACAGTTAGAGCCACCTGAAAAACTTAAAGCCATGTTTATTTCATTTGACTCTATTCTATTGTATAATGCTATCGTTTGCAATTTGTTTATCTGTTATTTTATTACTGACTGTTTACTTGTCTTTTTTGTCAATTTAAAGTTTCAAAAAAAGCCTCCCTATGCTGTGTGAAAGCTATTGCAACAAAATTATAAAAAATAAATAAAAAAGATGATAAATATCTATGGTAGTTTTCCCAGTGGTATCAAAAATGTATATTTTTCAAGGTATCCAAGTTTGAAATTCCAGAAATGTGACAAAACTAAACCACACTAGACTACACTGACAGCCTGATTACACATATTTTACAGCAGCCACCACATCTATAATCAGTCGAACTGTTTTGTTAAACTGAGCCACTCTCATTTGACATCCAGAAATGCTCAAAACTTTTGCAAACAAGCAAATGTATTTTCTATGGTTACTGCCTCCATAATATAAACCCGGCCTATCATCCATCAGGGCGAATTTGGTCTAAATCTACAATGCAAATAATTCCTTTAAATGATCAAATAAATCGTAAAATGATCATATAAGAAATCTTACACATGGACCAACAACATCATAGATTCTGCATTGTAAAGTCCCCAAAATAACACAGCACATACTGTTCAACGTTTGGGGTTGGTTTTGGCAAAGGTGAATTTTCAGCAAAATTATTTTAGGCTTCAGTGTCACATGATCTTACAGAAATCATGCTAATATGGTGCTCAAAAAACATTTCTTATTCTAATCAATGTTGTTGTGCTGCTTAATATTTTTCTGGAAAACATGATGCATTTTTTCAGGATTCTTTGATGAAAAAAAAAGTGCAAAAGAACATTTGAAATAGAAATATTTTACAGTCAAAATCTTTACTCTCACTTTTATTCGATGTACTGTCTCTGTATCAGTAATGCTGATAATATATATGAAATACTGATCCCAAACTGTTTAATAGGAATGTACACTTATTGTAATGAAAATAGTAAATATTAGCACCCGTTTGAGGCAAAAGACTGTCTATGTTCAAGTCCTATTTCTATAACATTCAAAAACACAAAATGTGAATAATGAAAACGTCTGTTCGGATTCCTACTCAAGTTTTGCGACAGACAAAAAAAAAAAAGATTAAACTCAAACAAATTTCCACTCCATTATTTGCACCTATAGAAAGGTCACTAAGAAGAGCTTTGAGTTTTCATTTTGAAATGTACCACCAATCTTGAACACAATGCTGACTGATGCATGAAAACTATTTCTCAGCCCAACCAACACAATAAAAAAAGTGAACTATTTTAGAACATCATCAGCTTATGTGAATTTCATATTGCCACCAACACTGACTGAACAAATTTAAATCAAGGACACAATATGAATGCAGGATGAAACATTCCATCAAAAATACAATAAGTATGTCACTTAAATTAAATTTGTATACCTAAACACTAAGCATGAAGTTGAACTGGGTGGTGCACAGGACAGAAAATTAAAGGAAGTGGAAACAGCTTGGCTCATGATTCATAGAGTCTGTGTGAGGGGCCAGTGACCTTTACACTCATGTTCCTACAGTCAATGCCATATAAGAGGTTATAGGTAAGGCTCTGTGGAGAAACCACACTACAAATGACAAAATGCAAACCCAGACTTAGTTATCCAAAGCACAAAAAGAATTACAGTTACTACTGGTCAGACAGGCATGCCAGAAGATTTGACACAAATCAGCTTTTGTTTTGCCAGAGCTAGGGCATTCGATGGTGGGTGTTTAATAGCATAGATGCATTGTTTCTTCTCATGCCAAGATCTGGACTACACTTAATGCATGTTTAGGAGGAGCTGAACCGAACCACTGGAAAGATGCTCTCCTCTTCATTTCTGTCAACTTAGGGGGGGAAAACAACACTTATTTTCAAGTAAGTGAGCCTGGGAACTCAGCAGCCAAATAAACTCCACTTCACAAAAAGCTTGAGCTGGCTGAAAGTGATACTGTGGCAAAAAGGGACTGGCAATTTGTCCCAGGAACACAATTAAAGGTCTATCTGAGCTATCTTTACGGTGCAGAACTCAAACAGTCCTGGAAAAGAGTTTTAAAAAAGTCAAATATACTATAAAGGTATGAGGTGTGAACACCAGACTAGGTCTTATCATAAGGGCACAGGGCAGGGTGAGAGAAGAGAAGCTAACCCATCTGTTTGTTAACATCGCTCAGAGTGAAATTGGTAAGAGGAACAGTAATCAGATTATATATGTATCACTATTTATAGACAGACAAATGCCAATCATCTTCTTAAACAGGAAGAAACTACTGTAAAGAGATATATTTAGCAACATCTGCTGGAAAACACTTTATCATTGCATACTTATTCATAGTGCAATAAAGTTTATGACTCAGGAAAAACATGAAAAGTCCTTTACAAAAGAGATTATTTATTTAAAAATATTATTTTGTATTTAACATTAGCACTGCATTTATTTGAATACTTCACATTAGTGGTCAACGGGTTTTTAATGGCTGATGCCAATCCAGATTTCTTATGGCCAATGGTCAATATAATGCCAAATTGCCAAAATATGATGCAATAAGATGCACACAAAATTATCTTTCATATATTTATATATTTAAGCAATCCAACATAAGCAGGAGTGCTGTTGTTTTGAATATCAGATCAACTATTTGGCTGCAGGCACAAGACTGCAGGTAAACAGCTGTGCTGATATCAGTACCATATTTCATTTCCTGCTGGTTATGCACAGCTTTGAGGTTTGCAGCCTGCAACAACAGAAATGAAGCCAAACAGAATGGAATAACTCTGTACTGAGCAACTGAAGACTATGAGGCTGCCATACAGAGAGAGTGTTTTTGTATTACACTGCTCTACATTTATGTTTTTTTTTTTTTTTTTTTTTTTTTTTTTACATGTAAACAATAACATTCATTAAACAGACATATTTGACCATTGAGCTTGTCTTTTGTGTCTTTTTCAGCGTCTCAGTCATGGCACAGTGTTTTAAAAACTTAACTTAAAATAAGTTTAACTAAATTGTATCCACTCACATGCATGGTCTCAAGGTTTTAAATGCAAAAACATGACCCACATTTCACTGGGTCTTAGTAAATATTTCTGAAAAACATCAATTAAAGCACACTCTACTTAGCCGCATGCCGTTCTTTTAGGTTCTCATTGTGCTCAAATATTATCTTGTGCTGTATGATACAGTAAATTGACTGTATTGGCTTATTACACATCCTGTTTGTTGATTATCAGAATATCCTTAGTGTAAGAGTGTCAAAATGACTCTTAACGACTCATTGCTGCTTTGGTCCCCTCAATACAAAAGCAAATAAACTACACTAATTAAATAAGGGGCAAAAAAGACAAAAGAAAGTGTATAGTTTGGTCTTTTGACAGCTAAAAACAGAATAAAACATGGCTATTATTTTTGTAATTAAAGGGTTAGTTCACCCAAAAATGAAAATTAAGTCATTAATTACTCACCCCCATGCTGTACCAACCCCGTAAGACCTTCGTTCGTCTTCGGAACACAAATGAAGATATTTTTGATTAAATGTGACAGCTGGATCACTCCTCCATAGGCTCCCTAAGGGAATGAATCCTGACGGCCCAGAAAGTCAATGAAGAAAATGTTTAAATATTCCATGTCACAACAGTGGCTCAACTATAAGTTTATCAAGCGACGAGAATACTTTTTGTGCGGAAATAAAACAAAAATAACGACTTTATTCGACTATTCCTTTTCTTCCTTGTAGGCCTGAAACGAGACTTCAAGAGATTTCCACGACGCATGCGCGAGAATTGCGATCTCCTTCAACTACTTCAGTTAAGTTCTCGCGCGTGCGCGTCGTGGAAATCTCTTGAAGTCTCGTTTCAGGCCTACAAGGAAGAAAAGGAATAGTCGAATAAAGTCGTTATTTTTGTTTTATTTCCGCACAAAAAGTATTGTGTTAAGTAACTGTTGTGACATGGAATATTTAAACATTTTCTTCATTGACTTTCTGGGCCGTCAGGATTCATTCCCTTAGGGAGCCTATGGAGGAGTGATCCAGCGGTCACATTTAATCATAAATATCTTCATTTGTGTTCCGAAGACGAACGAAGGCCTTACGGGGTTGGTACAGCATGGGGGTGAGTAATTAATGACTTAATTTTCATTTTTGGGTGAACTAACCCTTTAACTTGTATTGCAAATGGCATTCCATATCTTAAAAAGGCATTTGGCCTACTGAACAACGCTTCAAGTTCATAAACACCGACATTGGGAGAGTATCATTTTGTAGAGGATGGAACTGTCATATACTTTGGGTATACAATGTATTGATGCCATGAACACCAGATGTCACAATAGAGAAAATTTACGGATCAAAAACTTCTCTAGTTGGTAATGCCTCGTGGAATCCCTTTACCAAGTAAATAATGAAAATATCAAACAGTTATGAGTAATGGGCATAATCTGCTGACTGTGAAGGTTTGGGGAGCTGAAAAAAGAAAACAGATAGGGACACCCATGCAGCCTGAAAGGAAGTGATATTAAATTAAGTTATCATCCCTAGTGGGTGTGTCATTTTGGCTTGTTATCTCAAAACGCAAACATGTGTTTCACAAACAAAGGATCGACTTTCTGTGAAAACATGAGTTTAGAGAAAATAAGGTGAAGTTCATCACATCATTGTGGGCAGGCATCCATGAGCCTGTGTGTATGTGTGTTTGCTCCTCTTCTGCCAGAACAGAGGGGAGAACACAGCTCAGAGTGGTGTAGGGATGACGTCAAAACCCGGAAGATTAATTCGCCACTGGTTTTCTCGAGATTTTCCAATAGGGTTTTATAATGGAGTTTTTCAATTTATGAGTAAGGTCTGTGATAAACAGAACTCGATGATACTTGAAATGGATGTAACAGACCATAATAATCTCATGATTTGGGAAAATATTTACTTATGCAGAATTACAACAAATGTGCATTATGGTAGAGGAGTTGGTAAATTTACAGATTGACCAGTAATTCTGCAAAATTTCTCAAATAAAGTTTAACATTCGGTATAAAAACAGTAGCAGCGGCGGCTAGAATAAATTTGGTTGGCTCGTGAGTCGTGACCTATTAAGATTTCAAATAACTTACCCAAACAGCAAACATTTCCAGCAGAAAAGCTTTAGCTTCTTGGTTTAATGCTGTCGGGGTATCGCTAATTATCGTAATTACTTGAGTTAAATGCTTTTAAAATCTTTGACTTTCTGAACAAAATTGCTCTCTATCCACAAAAACAGTGTGGATAATAAATTAGCAACGATGTCCTTTTCACTAATATTACGAATAGCACTAGCTATTTCATCATTTTAAAAAAAAGATGTTTTATTGTGTTCCCTACAGTGTTTGAAACCCATTTAGAGGGACGATATGATTTGTCAGTTTTCCTGTCATTTGAAATTAGTCTCACATTGATTTGCTATGGCTTGGTCCTTTGTTATTTCACAGCTGGACCGCAAATCACAGAACTGAAAACATTAGGTGGAAAAAGCCTAATATGGAGAAAATGGGCACCAACACAACAACTGAATAGGCAGATTTTAAGTTTTGTTTTTCCTCTTAAAGATTTAGATGTTTATTGTCACTTTATGAATTCCAATTATAACACTAGAACTGATGACTTTTTATTTAAAATGTTTTCACTTTTTATTTAAAAGTTTGTATTGCAAGTTTTTTACAATAGTTTAGGCCGTCTCTGAGGGCCTAGAAGTTAACCTCTGCTGCTTTGATTCATATTTTAAAGGCACTATGCAGTTGGTGACGTAAATTTCCATGATGACCACATTCCCATGACACACATCTCCAAACCAAAAATGACAAAATTTCGAAATAAAAAATCTCTTATAAAATAAAGCAACTCTTTAAAAATATAGTGCTGATTGGACTGGTCGGAGAGAGGAGGGTTATCAGTCAACTCTGCTTTCAATTATTCATTACTCATACCCAGCCTTTGGTAAAAATAGCACCAAAGTTAAACGTACAAAATATAAAAATGCAGATGTGCAATTTGCTAATTTTGCAAAAGTATAAGCAAAACAACTTCAGAGCTTTAGATAAAATAATCCACAAATGTACCATACTTTAAATAAACATAACATGTGGTGTTCCTTGAAACTAATCTGAAAAATAAATTAAATAATCTGAATTGTAAATAAACCCTCTAACCCTCACACTAATTCACATTTTTTCTTCAATTTCAATGCTCCATTCAAAAGCTTATCCTGTTAGTACATGAAAGGCCATTGTCGTCTGCCACTGGCGAGGAACCTGTTTCCTCTGTAAACCTGTGTTCTGTTCCTCTGATAAAGCCTTAACAACATCTTTTTCATTCTGAAGCACCTGTCCAAATTCCAGAATTATTATTATTATCATTTATTTATTTATTGACAGAAATGAAACATGATATTCATATCTGTCTGTAAGTCAATGGAATTGTTCCACTGTTTTGTCCACTGGATTATTGCCAAAAATATCCTGTCGCCTTACATTCTTGCAGTGCATCTTTCACAAGCACATTAAGTTTTAATGTTTTTGTGGTTAATTTTGTGAGGAATTTTCCATATATGTGCAGCCACACTGAGTTCTGGGGAAAGCTTTAGGTAACCTAAAAACCAGACAGTAAATTTTTCCCTGAGGTAAAAATTGCTTTTAGCACTCCAATCACTTACAACAAAAACATAACCAGGTGAAATTTTATTTACCTTCATAAGCCAATTTTCACTAATTACTTCTAATGCTAGACCCATGGGCACATCATACAGAAAGACGTCTTTTTGGGATGATCCATCTACCAAGTTGGAGAAGAAGCTAGCTAACCACATGAAAACAACCCAAAAAAATCACATGACATTGCAAGCTGGCCTACAAAACCGTTTGTGTTATGCGCAGTTTATTCAAGTTGCTCAACAAGCCATTTCATCACTGGATGGTGTAATATTCATCAACTTGCCTCAGTACACACAGACACCATTAATCTCAAACAGATGACACTACATACTGACCCCAATCATATTTTGTTACCTTCACTGTATGTAAAAAAAAAAACTCAAAATGCTGATAGAAAACAGCTCATTAATGTTGTTGATGTTGCAGGCACACAATAACATGTTTGAGTTGATATCTGAGCCAAAAGGGATGTCAGCAAAGCTTTTTATGCAATTGTTTTCACAGCTGGCTAACAAAAGCATCAAAGAGCAATATTAAAATGGATACTAAACATTTAAAAGGTAGGATAGGCAATTTCAGAAAGGCTAGCAATAGCAAGCTAGCTTTGAATGCATGAGATCCCACCCTCCCTTCAGTGCTACCCAAAGCCACGCCTCCTGCAAAGCGTCATGAGAGATGGTGTTAAATTACCTCATGTCTCAAAGCACATAACATAATAATAATGAACACAAACAACTTGCGGAGCACTTACTTTTACCACCTGTGCTCCAGTGTTGACATAGAAACGAATAAATCGGAGTCTGAGGACGTGAACAGCTCCGGGTAGAACTAGCATGAACGCAGCATAAGCTTATTGTTTTGGTTCAGTAGGAACTGTAAAAGGAGGCTGCTGTTTGTTTGCGGCACTCAGTGACTGTCTGTCCACAACTCTGCATAGCTTTACGGAACTCGCCGATGTCATGTGATGTCTGCGTGAGCAGGGTGTGTTGTACGTATGTTGACAAGCAGGTAGGAGATCGTATCATTGCATTCGGAGCAGATGCAATGATTGGACGAACATTTTTTGGTCCTGAGACTTCCACAGAAGTGTACATGTTTTAATATTTAGACCACTTCTATTATTGATTGCTAAAGAGTTTCAACCAGTATAACAAAACATTGTTTAGCCTATAAAAGAAATTGCCTACCCTACCCTACCTTTATACACAGTCATGTGGCCCGAATATAAAGGTTAATTAAACTTTTTTTATGATTCATCTAAAATGGCTTGAAAATACACTTGAGAATGAAGCTTTCCTTTTTTCCACATACATGAATAAACATTTTTAATGGAAGATGAAAACTGCATATCTCAAAGATCACGGAGCATGTGAGACACCATCGGGATCTAGGCAATTAGTGACAACAAAGGGGAATATTGCAGAAGTGTATTTCTTTAGCCCAGTAACAAAAGAACTAAATGAACAGCAAATACATTAGAAAACATAAAATCCCATAGCAACAAACTCAGTTGAACCAAAACAGATCCCATAACAAAACAAAACTGCCAAGAGAGCCGACTAATAAAAGGAATGCACAGCAATCCATCCTGATAACTCAGGTCATTGCCACATGCAATTACTAGATACAGTTCACTCCAGAATAAAAATGTCCTGATAATTTACTCACCCCCATGTAATCCAAGATGTTCATGTCTTCCTTTCTTCAATCGAAAAGAAATTAAGGTTTTTGAGGAAAACATTCCAGGATTTTTCTCCATATAGTGGACTTCAAAGGGGACCAACAGGTTGAAGGTCTAAATTGCGACCCAGTGTTTGCAAAGACTAAGTCAAACGTCCTTTACAAAAAAAGGTAAAACAACGATATGACAATTTTGAAGTTGAAGGAGAAAATGAGATGGAGTTTTTCACACTTTCGCCTATGTCACGAGCGACCTTTCGACCCGTTGGTCCCTGATGAAGTACACTAGTGGAGAAAATTCCTGGAATGTTTCCTCGAACACCTAAATATCTTTTTGACTGAAGAAAGAAAGACATGAACATCTTAGAAAGACATGAACATCTTGGATGACATGGGGGTAAATAAATAATCAGGACATTTTAATTCTGGAGTGAATTAATCTTTTAAACACCTTAAACACACTTCTTCAGAATTAGTTATCTTTAGCAGCCCTAGAAAGCCTGGTTGTGAAGAAGTGGCAGACAACTAAAATAGGAGGAAACACAGAGATAACATTCACTAGCACTCATCTAATGTCATCATTTCCTGTCTGACAGCAAGGGCACGGTATGTTTCAGCAGAAATCTGAACTTCACCTTATGGAAACGTGTGGTGAAATTCATTCTTTGAAGAGTCTGCAGCAGCTCTGTTGTCTGACCACACACAGCCATGCTTATCCAGCTAGCTAAAGGGATTCTTAAAACAGATTGTTCTATTGTTGGTAAACAATGTTTATTATAGTTAGATACTAGTACAGACTAATCCCAACCCAAACTCTAATCGTGAACTTAATAGACTGTAGAACGTAAATGTTGTCAATGGTTTATTTATTTATTATATATATATTTTTTACTTTTTTGATAGATTTTGTTCCTTAAATTCTCGTAAAATCTCACACATACGTTTGTAAAACACAAGTGAACTAGACAAGTACCAGCACTGAGGTGACCTCGTCTCTTGAGTGAAAACGATTACAGGAAAGGTGTGTAACGTTAGAGTCTTTCATTTCGCACTCATGTTTTTTTCTGGCAAACATTGCGCACTCGACAATGCACTTCTGAAATAACAAACCAAGAAGGCAAACAGAACAGAAACGTATAAACTGAACGAATGCATCATCTGTCTCAATTCTGATTACTCTAATGTGAATGAATACATTCGTCAAGTTAGCTAGCAGGGTTCCCATTGACAAGACAGCTAGCTAGGACATGTATTGCCATTCTTCTCAAATATCCCAATAAAAGTCGTTTTGAAAACTCCTCACCACACTGTCTAATATAAAATGCTGGTATGCTTATAAACCTGAAATTCCACGTGTTTTACTGTAAAAGTTGCCTATTTATAGTGTTTAGTTTCACTTCCGCACTCACGCTCAGTCTCTCTATGCTCACCCCTCCCATATAGCTCACTTCAGCTAAAGCACAATCCGATTAACCGTCACTTTTTCCAGAACTAAAGCAAAACACACTTACCTCTGGTGTCGCTTAAGCAGTATAACAACATCAAGAGTTTGAACAAAACCATATCGAGTAAATTCATCGCTCGCACATTGACACCGAGGCTGGTTTGATTGTTAGTTTTGCTTGTCTTAAAGGCGCAGTCGCCCTCGGTGAGTGTTTGTGTATGTGTGACGGCTGCTGCTGCTGTGCGGCCTCGGCTCCGAGCTTGTCTCTAACGGCCTGACGTCAGGCGCAGGCAGAGCGTAAACCACGCCCACTCGAGGACATCAAAGGATGTCTAGATGAACGCTTTTGTACTTTGTACTTTGAGACTTTGTAGAACATAATAGAATAAATTATATTGGAGGAGAGTGACAGCTATTTGAAACTATAATTAACATTAGTTGTGTTTCTTTGAGATCCTTATGCTAAATACTTTTACCGACTGTTTGTATACATGTTAATAGCCTAAATAAATAATTAAAAACGAGTGGATTGGCCATGCCATAGAGTTTTCTTCCTTTATTTTGCACTTTATCTGAAAACCAAGAAACAATTAGCATCTTGTATTTTACTCAGCCACAGCTAAGCGCCTTGATCTGAATCATAGATCTGAATGCAGGCATTCCATAGACTTCTGTTTTATGCACAGCTAATTATAGACTGACCTATTATTATTGATTTGCCTTATTTTATTGATCTGCCTCACTTCAGGTGGACGAGGACGCAATTTTCTTCTAGAAACAAACTTTGTTGTATTATTTTCATGTTATCACTGTCAAGCTGCTTTGATACAATCACTAGGCCTGTAAAAAGCGCTGTATAAATAAAGGTGACTTGACTTGACTGACCCAATCCCTAACAGAAACGTTTTTTTTGTGTGTGTGTGTGTGCAAATATACATAGCCTACACTTCATTTTACATATCTTTTTTAAAAACCAGAACGTCCCTAAATTAATGTTTTATACGATTTAACTCAACTTCTGGGGACAAATTTGTCCACAAATAAGCCGGTATACAATACATACACGGTATAATAGGTGCGAAGAATGATTATTTGGAAACAATATCTAGCTCAACGTTGCCATCGTGCGGTGGATAGAACCATTTCTAGATGGGTTTGATGTTGATACTGCGTGATGTCACATCAAATTTCCATGAAAGACACAGACGTACAATCTTTCACACGTGACCACGGTATGTGGTGAGGAGAAATTCTAAATCCACGAAAGATTATATAAATCTATCACGTGTAGATTAACTTTGCGTGACAGTTATCAGGGGAAAAATAATCTACACATTATTTTTATATAGGGTTATTTTATCGTGTGTTTAACATGTAGTCTACAACTTTAAAAAATGTAACAGCGAGAACTTTACATAATGGTACATTATAGAGGAAATATATAAAGGGCTGCCGACGATGTAAGTTGGGCTCTAAACACATTATTCTTTTTTTGTTTTTCTTTTGAAAGCTTGAATTTTGGAGTAATAAAAATAACTACACTAACTTACAACCCCAAATTTGTTATTATTAATTATTATTATTTTGAAAAATGCAATAAAATCAAGAATCTGTGATTTGTTAATTGTTTTTAACTTTTATTTAACAAACAAAAGTACAAAAAAAATATTTTCAAAGTTTTCTTAAGTGTATTTTGTAAATATAAACTTTTTATTTTTATTTTGAAGGCTGTAACACACACCAAAATGTTAGGAGAGAGGCATGTTTACCATTGTGTCACATCACCATTCCTTTTAATTAAACTATTTAAAATGTTTGGGAATTGAGTTAAATGTCTCTGTACAATCACAATATACGCATCCAAGTCAATGGTTCCTTCACACACAAGTCACCCATACCGTTTGCAGACTTTGCACTGATGTACCTCCATTACAGATGATTGCTTTTGCACCTGTCACTGATGAAATTTGGATAGTCCCTTTCGTCTGTGACTGAGAACTCCATGTCCGTTTTTCCCCAAAACAATCTGAAATCTGACAGCAGCACAGATTTCCACAGTGTCTTGAATAATCTGAGATGAGCTCGGGCCCAGAGAACTTGTCGGCATCTTTGCATAAAACGGATGTATAGATTTATCTTTTATTAATAGAGATTCATTATGTGGCACTCCTTGATGCAGCAGCAGACTGTGTTAGGTGACAATGGTTCTCTAGATTCTCTGAATCTTTTTACAATATTATGTATGGTAGAAGGTGAAAGACTTAAATCTTTGCAATCTTGCATTAAGAAATGTGATTTTTAAACTGTTTGAGAATTCTCTCATGATATTTGGCACAAAGTGATGAGCCATGATGACCCATCTTTGCTTGCAAAGACTGAGATGCCCCTTTTACACTCAATCACGATACCCTAACTTATTACCAATTCACCTACTTATTGTGGACTGATTCAAAAGAGTTTAACTTGGATAATAAGCTTTTCACTTTTATTTTGCTTGTTTGGTGTGTTGCAGCCATACAAAATAGATAGGTGCTATATTTGCAAAATGCACTAGGTTGGTGAGTGAAAACTTTGACAATATTGTCTTTGTACTTTTGTCATTTAAATAAAGGTTAAAGATAATGAACAAATCACAGATTCTTGATTTGATTGCATTTTACAAAATGTCCTAAGTTTTCTGGATTTTGGGTTGTATAACCGATAATCCGATATAAAATTGATCATGTTGTTTTGTATTCATTCAGAAGTTATATCTGTTAAAATAAGAGTTAAAATTAAAATTGTGTCATCATTTATGTGGAACACCAAAGAAGATGGCAGCCTCAGTCTCCATTTAGTTTCATTGCCTAAGGCTGTCAGTCTAACATTTTGCCAAACATCTCCTGTTGAGCTAAGCGAAATAAAAAAGAAATACAGGTTTGGAACAACATGACGGGGAGTATACCTTTAAGCTGCTAGTAAAATGACACATACAGTCAGTGTTTGTGTATAGTCGGTAAATAAGTGTCTATGAAGGGATGACGTCAGAGGTGGAGATGTCATGGCGTCGTCGGAGCTGAGACTGGAGCTTGCCATCTAGTTAAAGGTTGTCGTTGGTGCGTTCAGCGAAATGGAGAAGAATGCAAACCCTCATCGAGACGCTGGAGGAAGTGTCCTGTGCACCGCTATCCGCGCAGAACCCGCAGATATCAAAACAGTCGGCGGAATGAAAGGTGTCTGCGAGAAGAGAGAGACTTTGAGTACTTGTGCAAGTGCTAGCGGTGCTAATGCTACACCCTGCACACAGACATCAGATGCTGCTGAGACAGTAAGCAAGAGCGCACAACCGAGCGTTTTACCAGAGAAACTGTCGCCCGATGCAACGGATCAGCTGAGCAACGGAATGGGATACGAACCGTTAATGGCCGTTGCTGGGAATAAAGAGGGTGGCACCTCAAAGTTAGTAAACAACCTCACGGGAGAGCAATCTGACATCAATAACGTGCAAGCGGGCGGTTTGGATGGAGGGACACAAGAAACGACGAAGCTGGCCAAACCTACTTATTTGTGTCCAGACAAAGCAAAACCTGCAAACTCGAATTCAAACGATCACACCGTTTCTGAGGGTCCTCCGAGTGGGAGTGAGCCCAGCGTCGCAGGAGAGTCCCGCAGCTTTGATTCACTAGAGTCCTTCTCCAATCTGAACTCCTGCCCGAGTTCAGACCTCAACAGTGAAGGACTGGAGGACAAGGGACTAGCTTTGGCTATTCAGAGTGAATACGGGGCCGAGGGAACGGAAATCCCCTGTCTTAAAGACAGGGTGACCGGTCAGTCGTTGTACCACATCAAGTGGATGAAGTGGAATGAGGAGAACACGCCTATCATCACACAGAATGAGAACGGGCCGTGCCCACTGCTGGCTATTATGAATGTCCTGCTATTGTCATGGAAGGTAAAAAAAAGATGAGATTCTGCTCGTTTGACAAGTCACATTACCACCCAAGTTGGTCAACAAGCCAACAACCAAGCTGGGTTTTACCCGGTGTTCTAATTAGCCTTTAAAACATTTTATTGGATTGTGTTTGTTTATTGGATTGTGTTTGTCTACTTAGTAGCCTAAGCACCAGTACCAGTACACCAGTTGTCACTGGTATTAAATAAAGGCACATTCATAAATTATTTGCTTATTCAAAATATACTTGATTAAAATGAAGAACACTAACTCACAGAGGTTAACCTATCACGTTTTTTTTCTAGACGATGTTTTATTCTGCACAGTGCGGGTCGCCCTCTATGGGAGCTGCCATGTTGACATCTCTTGACCCACTGTGTAATGCGGTTTACAAATTTACTAATAAATAATATAAATTGATAATTTGTATTTACATTATTTTGTGATGGTATGGGACAGTATGCGTGTGATTTAGAAAGTCCAACAGAATGGGTACAAAAAAAAATCTAAGTTGCTTGACTGAGTGATAAAACAAACTACATGCAGCTTTCACAGCAAGCTGTTACTAAATAAACTTCATGCATTCAGACCTTTAGGTGTCAATATAAAGTCCATATAAAAGCCACGAGTACTATATCGACCCTTTTCACATTTCTGGTTTTCTCAGGAGCGGAAGTCGTCATAATTGCGTAAACTTCTATAGTGGGGAATGGGAGATGACAGCAAATATTATTTTTCTATTTCCATTTGCTCAAATAGCAAAAGAAAAAAAATATTGTGACGTTTCCACGACTTTCCAAAAAAATGGAAAGAATATAGAGAGATTGATCGCAGCAGTTTGTAGAGAAAATGATGTGATCTTTGCTGTCACTCCCTCTGCCATTGTATTAAATACCCTCTCAGCAGTGTTCATTCTTTTTTTTCCTTTTTGTAATTTACTGCCATATAACATATGGTATATAACACAAAGTATAGCGTTAAATGAAAAAATTTAAAAATATTCACGTTGATCTTGATAAATGTGGAAACGCATCATCAAAGTCTGTGAAAAGGGTCCATTGGGAACTAAATGTGAATGCCGCTGATTTTATGTTTTTTACATTTCATTAATTCTTAATAAATGGTGACTTATTAGGCTAAACTATAGTCCATATTTGACTAAACAAATTGTAGAATTGTGGAGACATGATTTTTTTGCAATAGCATTTGAAAAGTAGTTAATTGAGATTGACTTGAAATTCTGTTTGGATTCTGTTTTCATCTTTAGATTTGTCTCTCTATCTCCAGATTTTTAAATATCATCCCCTTTATTTGTAGACGCATACCAGTATCATGGTTACATCCTAAACAGACAGACACACCAGTAACTTCTGGCTTTCAGCCCTGGACTCATTTGCATTATAAAGATGGCATTTAATTATTGGCTTTGACAGTGAGTTGGCAGGCACACGAGGCGCTATTTCAGTGCTCAGTCTTTCATCTTGAAAAAAGAGGCACTATGTTTTTCAGCTGTGACTGCTTAAAAGCCACTGGCTTCTTATGGAGATGATAGCCACTTTCAGGCTGTTTTTAAGATGATGCCTGTTTTATTTCCTTCAATCTTCTCATAGTGCATTTATGCTGATACAGAAGTCCATTTCAACACCATTAGTAACCCTTATGTATGTGTGTTAAATAGCATAATTGTTGAAGGATAAGAGGTCTTGTATATGACCATGAGCAATTTGTCATTTAAACTGCTTTTAAAATGATTTCTCTCTGGTTTTGGCACAGGTCAAGCTGCCACCAATGATGGAGATAATAACGGCAGAGCAGCTGATGGAATATCTGGGTAAGCAATAAGCATTTCATATGCATTATAAATGTGGACTCTTTATGTGGTCTTGTTGACACAGTATCTATCCAATGGAGGGTTCAGTAGAAGAAAGATGTTTCAGGTTTTATTTCATTTGAAGAGCTAATAAAAAAGATGTAGAGAGTGATGCAAAGTATGGTGGGCTCGCTGACAACACTATAATGCTCAAAGCTATGCTCAAGTCTTTCTGTCTACTACTTTCTGCAGCTTCATGTCACTAATTGCTAGTTCGCTCCCAAAAATTTAAATTTATCCACTATAGGACACCAAATTATAGTAGGAATCATGCAAAAGCTAGGGATGTCATCCTAATTATAGGATTGTGTAATGTAATTTCAACATGTGGTTATTTTCTGCATGTACCTCTTCAAGAAAATCTGAGCTTTTCCATTCATAAAGTTAGTCTGTAAATCAAATTATACTCTGTTGTGCGTTCGATAAACAGCCTTGTAAACATCGGAGAACCAGAAAATGTGATATGTCTGATGGACAGCACCAGATCAGGGACATACCCCAGGGCTCGTCCTCTTGTAACGTCACAGAATCCAGATCCCTATTTCTACTGTGGCATGTTGACCTGGGACACAGAAGTGTTGCGTTACTGCAGTGAGACAGTTGCTTGGACCTCAGTTTCTCACATTGCATTAGCTTTTTTATTTCTTGTTTAAAAAAAGTTTTTAATAAAAGCATCGTGTCCATTAGTCCTAAATATCAGTGATGGAATGTAAAAGCAGATTGTTAAGGAAAAAAAGTTTTATTTGGCCTCACACACTCCAGAATTGCCAAGTATGAGATGAATCTAGATATCAGCTCTGTAGGTGTTGTTCAGAGGTCGATGTATGTTCAGTGGTTTCTCTTAACACTCCTTAAAGACCTTTACAACACACATTTAGTCATTTAACAGATACTTTTATCCAAAGCGGAACATCACAAGCGATTTATAAAATAATGCACAATCTTTACTGGATTCAGAAGACAAGGAGTGCAAAAAAACGTGGCACGGGGTATAAAAATCCGTATCCCGATGCCCTTTGGATCTAGGGAAAATGCGACTCATAAAAACAAATCAAGCCAAGGCACTCGAGAGTTAAAGTAAATGTATATAAAAAGCTGTTATTTCATTATGGCTTAGGCAATTAAAAACAGTTTTCAAAGAACCGCACACCGACACTTTGTGAGCCTTAATCAGGGTGATCTTTACTGGAGTCAGATTGTGCTTCGTTTGAAATCTTGCTGGAAAGTCTAGACTTTATGAACTTTGCAAGCTTGTGCCTTGCTCACCCTCATAAAGTGCTGTGGTTGTGACCGCAAAGGATGTGGTCTCAAAATGTCATTCCTTACATAGGTGTGGTTATAAAACTTGACAAACTTTTGTATGCAAGATATTTATCCACTAAGAATAAGAGTATTCCACTAAGAATAAGAGTATTTATTAAGCATGTGTGTTTGTATAGCAGACGCTGTGGTTAAAGATAGACAAAATGTCCAAGTTAAGGTTAGAAAGCCTAACAATGTTATTTAATTTTAAATGTATTTTTGTATTATATGTAATGTGTATATAATAATCGTTTCTTCTAATAATTCCCCATTCTTGACTGAACTTGCAATAAAATAGGAGAGCATAATGTGTCATCATCTTATTATGTGGTAATAATAAGTGACAAGGGTACAACAGCTTCAGAAATGAGAAATACTACCCCCTGAAGCTAGACAGGGTCAGTTTTGCAGCTTGGAAAACTTGACTTCATTGAACATGCTTGAGGCCATACACACCCCATTCCCAGCTGTCTGTCTAAAGACCACTCTGAAGTATTCCTCATATTGCTGAGCTGTTGATCAGCACACACATCCATGTGATTTAAAGCATGCCTGACACAGAAACGGAAATCCCCTAGATACAAAACGTGTCAGATGGAGAGTGTGCCAGCTGGGCACTTTTTTACATTTGCTGTTGAATGTTTGACCTTCTGAGTGTTCCTTTTGAGGTACTCCCATCATAGCTTAGAGCTGCATTTATTCAGAAGCATACTCACTTATGCTCTGTGAGACATCCATGTAGCTACACAGGCATCTGTAAATTGCTTTTCTCTTCCCTAGGTTCAGTAAGCTGTTTAACTCCATTAGACAGCATATATCACACTCTCCTCTGCTGTACTTTACAGCACTGTTAGTGTTTTATTTCCAGGCAAAGTCAGTGGCCCATGAACAAACCCTGTCAACTGCGCAGTCTTAACTGATTTGATCAAAGCATGCACTTCAGTTACTGTTCATTTTCTGAGCATCTACTATAGTATGTTTTCCAAGTAACCCAAGAAGTTTTTTTTTACACTAAACTGGCTTGATCAATGTTCAATGCATTAAATTGATACAGAAGTATCAATGATGTGTAAGTGTATGTGGATGTAGAATGTATGTTAGATGTTGTAAACACACACTGTTATGCAAGAAAAATTTCAGACTCGTCTGACAATAAAGTGTAAAGTAAAGTAAAGTAAAGAAGTGTAATTTATTTTATTAGCATCAAAATAATTTGGCCAAACCCTTGATGACTGATTTTTGTCGTTATATGTTTTTGGTTGCCTGAATAAATTGTTCATCATTCCAACAATTAAAAAAAGACAATTGCAGCATGAAAATATAAGACTTGGGGAAGCTTTGTTTTGTCTCATTATTGTCCATGTTGTCAAAAATGAAAATTATGTCAATTACTCAGCTTGATGTTATTCCAAACCTGTAACACTTTATTTGTGGAACACACACGAAGAATTTTTTTAAAGAGTTCACCTGGTTGCTCTGTGAAACTACTGTGAAAACAGACTGAGGCTTTCCAGCTTCAAAAAACAAAAGCAAAATCACCATAAAAGTTGGCATATTCTTGTGCATACTTGTCTTTTTTTATGTTACATTTGTGTGACAATCAGACCCCAAAAAAGTTATTTGGCAGAAATTGGCTGTAACTTATTCATGAGAGTTTTGAGAGTTATCAAGTATATAAAGATTTAAATATCAGTCTGTAACTCACACAATCTTCAAAAGACCTAGAATATGCAGCACGCCAACTTATGGACCACTTTTATGATATATAATGGTACATTTTTATGTTAAAAAGTCTCATCTCCATGCTATTATCATGAAAAAATGCAGCAAGTACAATTCTCTTTTTGTGTTCCACAGAAGGCATAAAGTCATGCGGGTTTGGAGCCATACGAGACCACATTGACAAAATCTTCATTTTGGCTGAACTATCTTTACAGCTTGATGTTATAAAGTGAATGAGAGCAGTAAAGAAGTTTGTAAAGCAGTGCGAGTAGCAGCAGAAGCTTTTTAATGGGTTCTGATTAAAGGAGAGGCCTGGTATGGGAGAAACAAAGAAATTGACTGAGGAAGAGATCAGCTGGAGATGAACTGAGAGAGAAATGAAGAGGCGGGAGTTGGAACGAAGTGTTTTTGCTAAGCAGAAATAAGCGAAAGTAGCCCGAATGAACCTGCCTGTGCTGGGCCGCATTCTTGGCACTGATCAGAGGAAGCTGGAGTCTGAGGGAGTGGGACGAAAATAAAACAGCCAAGCTTCACGCTTCTCTCTCACACGTTCGTGCTTTGTCAGAGCAGAAACATCTAGGCTTCCTCTGGCATTTTGAACTTGTTTGTTTTGAACTATGGCAGGTGCAACCATATAATTCGGTGTCGCTGAATTATTAGTACAATGATAAGTCACTGGAAAGCTTTGAAAGGTGGCAAGTATGTGGGAATCAATAGCAATAGACTGCTCTGGAATGGAATTTGCAGTGATTTGGCCTTGATTTAATGGTCAGTACAGCCGAGCGGTGCTCCTGTACCTAGAGCTGTATGTGTGTTCAGAATGTTAATGAGACGGATGACAGGTGCTCCTGTATTAGAGCAAAACCCAGGGTCAGTTCTTCTCATGTATGCCAGCAGCCATGGCTGCCCTCTCTCTCTCTGTTCCAGCCCCCTTCACTGATCTGCAGGAGAGTTAGTTCGGACAAGACAATAAAAGGAGGACAATGATAAAACTTGCATAGAGGTCAAACTAAATGTTGAGTTGAATTCTGAAACTGCTTGTTTTGAGGTCAGTTTGTACCACTTGTCCTTGTCCCTGGCCTTGTACCACTACACCATTTGGGGGAAAATAATAATTATTAATAATAAATGACAATAAGAAATATTACTACAGTGATCATTTCTTAATTTTCAAAGGTCAAACCACCAAACTTTTAATTGACAGGAAAAAAAGATGGTTGGCGCAAATGCCGGTTAAAATGACTCAAACTCAGAGTAGATGCTGCTCTGAGACGCTGCAAACACCTGCGGATAATGAGCTGCTCATGTGGAAGAACATTGAACCAAGCTTCACTCTGAAATAAGCAGCGCATATTTTTTTTAAATTAAATCACCACTTTTGCAATTTGATAACCGCACTAAGCCTTATCGCGATTTTGGTTTTAAATTTGGTTTTTGAATTAAATCACCACTTTTGCAATTTCATAACCGCAATAAGCCTTATCGCGATTTTGGTTTTATTAATTGTGCAGCCCTACTTACATTTACATTACATTTAATCATTTAGCATACGCTTTTATCCAAAGCGACTTACAAATGTGGAGAACAATAAAAGCAATTAAACTAACAATAGGACATCAATATGCAAGTGCTGTGACCCTTCCCAGTTTATCTAACGCTGTATACATTTTTTTTTAAATAGATATAGAATATAAGAGAAAAGAAAAGAAAGTGTACATTGACAATACATCACTACATTACTGTACATTACTTCCTTGACAGTCTCACTCCCTGTTTACACCTGGTATTAACATAAATTTTCATACCATAGTTTTGGATCGGACAGTAACAGTTGTTTAAAGTGTATCTAGCAAGCAGTGTTTTAAAACTGTTTTGGCACAATGATGTGTTACATGAATAAGCAGTCATTCACAAATAAGAAAACATTGGTACAGCCGCATTTACCATTGTTCTGTGAAATCCAGTCATTTCAATAGGAACTTAAGGACGAAAGGTAATCAATAGTCTTTTTACAGTGTCATGTAACAGCTCTAGTCTGATTGAAATCATAGTAGTTTGGTTTTTGTGAAGTCGGACTAACAGACCTACATAATGTGATTGTTGCTCGCTCAGCATTGCCCCACCTGTATACACATTAAACAGATTTCAGTTTGCCTCTAGTCTATTTGTATATACTGTACATACATTTTAATATGTAATTTGATGTATATTTGTAATTTTTGATTATGCATTGCGTAATGTGTATATATACACTCACCTAAAGGATTATTAGGAACACCTGTTCAATTTCTCATTAATGCAATTATCTAATCAACCAATCACATGGCAGTTGCTTCAATGCATTTAGGGGTGTGGTCCTGGTCAAGACAATCTCCTGAACTCCAAACTGAATGTCAGAATGGGAAAGAAAGGTGATTTAAGCAATTTTGAGCGTGGCATGGTTGTTGGTGCCAGACGGGCCGGTCTGAGTATTTCACAATCTGCTCAGTTACTGGGATTTTCACGCACAACCATTTCTAGGGTTTACAAAGAATGGTGTAAAGGGAAAAACATCCAGTATGCGGCAGTCCTGTGGGCGAAAATGCCTTGTTGATGCTAGAGGTCAGAGGAGAATGGGCCGACTGATTCAAGCTGATAGAAGAGCAACTTTGACTGAAATAACCTCTCGTTACAACCGAGGTATGCAGCAAAGCATTTGTGATGCCACAACACGCACAACCTTGAGGCGGATGGGCTACAACAGCAGAAGACCCCACCGGGTACCACTCATCTTCACTACAAATAGGAAAAAGAGGCTACAATTTGCAAGAGCTCAGCAAAATTGGACAGTTGAAGACTGGAAAAATGTTGCCTGGTCTGATGAGTCTCGATTTCTGTTGAGACATTCAGATGGTAGAGTCAGAATTTGGCGGAAACAGAATGAGAACATGGATCCATCATGCCTTGTTACCACTGTGCAGGCTGGTGGTGGTGGTGTAATGGTGTGGGGGATGTTTTCTTGGCACACTTTAGGCCCCTTAGTGCCAATTGGGCATCGTTTAAATGCCACGGCCTACCTGAGCATTGTTTCTGACCATGTCCATCCCTTTATGGCCACCATGTACCCATCCTCTGATGGCTACTTCCAGCAGGATAATGCACCATGTCACAAAGCTCGAATTATTTCAAATTGGTTTCTTGAACATGACAATGAGTTCACTGTACTAAAATGGCCCCCACAGTCACCAGATCTCAACCCAATAGAGCATCTTTGGGATGTGGTGGAACGGGAGCTTCGTGCCCTGGATGTGCATCCCACAAATCTCCATCAACTGCAAGATGCTATCCTATCAATATGGGCCAACATTTCTAAAGAATGCTTTCAGCACCTTGTTGAATCAATACCACGTAGAATTAAGGCAGTTCTGAAGGCGAAAGGGGGTCAAACACAGTATTAGTATGGTGTTCCTAATAATCCTTTAGGTGAGTGTATATATATATATATATATATATATATATATATATATATATATATATATATATATATATATATATATATATATATAGATAGAACAAACAGGTGATTGTTGTAGCTCAACAACACAAAAACTTACAAATGCACATGTAAACAAACTTTGTGACATGCTAGTTTGACCTTGTAGGCCCATCCACTAAAACAGGTAGGCTCCAATCACTGTCTTGCCACAGTATTGGCAGACATTCACACTAAAGCTGTAAATACAGAAAGGCTGGGGTTGTAATGTAAATCTACTGCTTTTGGTTTATTGCCATATGTAGACAGTTTGTTAATTGCAACAGGGTGAAGAGGAGAGTGGTGTCTCCTGTGAGCATGTGTTTTCCATAATTGCGCTGTTTCTCAAATGTTTTTTCACTAACCCTCCCTTTCTTTTTCTTTCTTGCTTTCACTCCATCACAACAGGAGACTATATCCTTGAAGCCAAGCCAAAAGAGATCTCAGAGGCTCAGCGGTTGAACTACGAACAGGTAACAGAAACAGCAGTTTTGCTTGTGACTCACAGAATAGAAGTCTATCGAAGATTGCCAGTCTGCTTACATACATAGTGTGTTTGTGTGGTGGTGCAGTGCTAACACTCAGAACGAGGAGTGAAAGGTGAGGCCTAAGGCTCTGACAGAGGAGAAAACATTAGCCTAGACACTTAGACAGAAAGATATCTTTCTCACATTCTTGCATCTCTTCTCAAAACATCTTTTTGTTCTTGTAGAGAGCATGGCTTTGTTCTCTGTCATTAAACAGCCAGTTATTCTCTGTGGCATTACAGTACTTTTAGGAAACAAGCTGTGTTAGTCATCTAGATCAACACCTATTCATCCCAGCAGGAAATATGCATGGAATCACCATGCATATTTCTAGTTACCATGAATTAAAGGAATTGTGAAAAAATGGTCCATTCCTGTCTGGATCCAACTGTTTATATAATGTCAGGAGTAAATATCATCATTGTGTTGCATTGAGAGAGTATGAACCTTTTATAGATCTGTTTGCTGTACAGCGTTTTGTATGTAAGGAGATTGGGTTAAGAGAGATGGCTCATTTCTCTTCATACGTGGCTGGTATGGGATGCATGTTCTGGGCTTTCTCTTTATTAGATTGTTTATATTATGTATTATACCACAAAGCCTGTCAAAAACGAACGAGTCATATTTCACCCCCAACTCAAAAGGGGAAAAATCATATTTAGCAAATACTGATTTACCCCCAATTATCATTACCAAAATGTGAGTCTAATTCTAATTACCATAATGCAATAAAGAAATACTGGAAAAAATAAAAAATTTTCGTTACTGTAAGGCCTGCCCAATCGGTCCAACAACAGTTTCCGATGAGCGGGTGAAGGTTTACTGTATTTTCCGCGTGGAGAAATTTGTTTCCAATTAAGCTTTTATCTGACTCCATTTTATACACCAAAAAAAACCTACACTAGCAATCAAAAGTTTTTATTTTATTTTTTTAAATAAATTAATACTTTTATAGAGCATGGATGCATTAAATTGATCAAACGTGTCAGTAGAGGAAATGTATTGTTGCAACTGATTTCTATTTCAAATAAATCTTTCTATTCATCAAAGAATCCTGGAAAAATGTGCAATGCTTTCCACAAAAATATTAAGCAGCACAACTGTTTTGATACATTGATAATAATGTTTTTTGAGCACCAAATCAGCATATTAGGATGATTTCTGAAGGATCATGTGACACTGAAGACTGGAGTAATGTTGCTGAAAAATAATTAATCCATATGGGGTTACTTTTTAAAACATGTTAAAATAATTATTTTAAATTTTAATATTATTTCACAATATTACTTTTTTACTGTATTTCTCATTACATAAATGGAGCCTTAAAGCCTTAAAGTAATCTTACTGACCCCAAACTTTTAAAAGGTAATTTAGTATATATATTTTCTAATTTTTCCCAATTGTTTTGGGGATAAATTATGACCCCAACATCAGGTTCTTGACAGTCTTTTTGATATTCCCCCAGTATGTTAATAGTTTATTAAATAGTTTATAATATAATAGTGCTAATGTGAGTCTCTTTTAATTGCCATTATAATATATTCATTTTAAAATATCTCACTTCCAAGCAGTTCAAAGCCGAGTCTATTTTGCATGTGAGTTTGAGGATGTGAGGATTAAGACAACAATGCTTCTGATGTTCCCGAGTGTGTGTTCTTGTTTATTGGAGTAGGTGGAGGCTGACTGGATTCATGCTCCTTTACTGTGCTTCTTCTGCTGTCTAAAGGAGATTTTGCTTTGTGCTTGTGTTTTGATCTAGTTTCGTTTTTTATAATGTACTTATCGTTTAGAGTTTAACTGAGCTTCATTCATGCTTGAATAATGCTGTTTCTCTACACTGTAGGTCAGCTGACAGTCTTTGACCAGGCTCTGTGTGTGTGTGTTAACAGTTAGTGAAGCGCTTTTTTGGCAGTAAGAGAGAGTGAGGGACACACACACACACACACACAAAAGGTCCGGAAGAACTTCAATAGGTCTGTCTGCTATCTGTGTGTGTTTAGCCTGTGCAAACAGTGCATGTATTAACATCACTCAGGTTTGACTGTGTTTATCAGCCGTTTTTCAGTCTAATAGATGTTTTGATTGTATTAAAGCTTGTGTAGCCTTCTCAGTGAATATTGCTGGACTGGAGCGAGAGTATAAGAGCTGGGAAAAGTGGGTCAGGGCAGTGGAGTGGATCAGAAACGCTGGCAGGGGCACGGGGACAGAGCCGGGCCACACACAGGCTGGGCGTGGGTGGGGGTTGGAAGCGTTACTGGGCTCAACCGGACTGAATGGGAGCTGTGGGTGGATAGGTCTTGGCTAATCTGTTAACACTCATCTGACCCCGGTGCCAGTTCTACATGCTCTCATCCACCCACTGGCCATCGGGTCAGCTTGTGCCACACTGATTCATCCTGGCTCTTGTTCCAGGAGAGCTGGGACTCATGACTTAGCAGTTCTCTAAAGGTGTCTAGTGTTGGTTTGGAAACATCATACTTTGGTATTGAGGTGCGAGATGATGACCTGTGCTATTCTGATCGGAGTCAAGGTGAGATGAAGGCTGTGCTCACTCGGTGTCAGAATATGGTTGTCAGGTTTGGTCTCGTTTCAAGTGCTAAATGGAATGATCTCCCCACCGTCATCCGGAATGCAGAATCCCTGACAGCATTCAAAAGGCAACTGAAAACTCATCTCTTCCGGGAGCACTTAACATAAAAAAAAAAAAAAAAAAACCTTTCCTTTAAATCCTCGCTTGCCTGGCTTATGCTAGTCCGAGCAATGTCTGAACTTTGTATTTTGAGCACTTCTTGCGTTGTTTTTGCCTCTTCACGATGACTCGCTTGGTTTAGTCCTCAATTGTAAATCACTTTGGATAAAAGCGTCTGCTAAATGACTAAATGTAAATGTAAATACAGTTCGGGTATGACAAAGATGGACTGCTGTCTAGATCGGAAATGACTACTTGAAATTAAGTCAAACCCAAATTTGTTCTCTTGATATGTTCTGAGAGGATGAAAGCAGTGTGAGTTGCCTGAAATGCATTTTAGAATTTAATCATTGACATATAACATAAATTCTTCATTTTAATTATCATTATCTGTCACTGTCGTTATAGGGATTAATCAAGATCATCGCTAGAATAGGATTGACCTCAGTATTTGATCTGATCCTGTCTGTGTACAAGAAAATGAGTCACACCTTTTAGTATTTATACATTTGTGGATCCCAAACACTGACCGCGTGAACGTATTTAAAGTGAAAATGAATTTGGGATCTAGTGAGAGTCATAAATGGCTTAATCTGAAAAACTTCTATCATGAATTAAGTCACAGATACAGGCTTTTTGTTAGCAACCCCTTTGACTGTTCACAAGTTAGGATGGTCTTAACTGCCTTATTGCTTTTATAAAACGGTTACACAGATTTCTATTAGAATGCTTTTAGCACAGCTGGAAAGTTATCCGTGTTCTTGTTAACTAAAACTAGGCCTATTAAAGTTTTCGATTGAAGTTGAAATAAAATATAAATATTTGATGAAAACTAAAAAAAAAAAAAAAACTTAAATGAAAATTAGAAATGTTGCCATGGCCATGTTGAGCTACTAAAATGACTAAAGATGAATAGAAATATAAAAAAGTAATAAAAATGACAAAGGCACAATAACAAAATTAGAAAAAAGATAAATGATCATATAAAAAAATAAAAGCACATTTAAAATGTGAATAATTACTAATATTAATAATACTTAGATAACACTGAATGCTGTTGACCAGTCAGCTTTCAGAACTGGAACTTTTTAAATCAAATCCAGAATTCCAGTGAACGGGACTGAATTAAGTGAAAGTGCAAGGACATCCCTTGTAAAACCAGGAAATGGCCAGGGCAGAAATCTCCCAGAGACAGAAGGGCAAAGATAATCTCACTGGTTTCTAGGGATTCATGGGGTTTGATGTATCAAGTGGTTGATACATGGTTGTGTTACAAGCTCTAATCCCAACAACTGTCCACACAAACTCATTTTGTGTGCTGTGACCGATCAGCATAACAGATGGTCATACTGTGAGTCCTTAAAAAGTTAGAGGGGAGCTGGACAGATTATCATTATTATCATAGGATCTGGAACGTAATATAAAATGCCGAACACACGCACACGTTCAACTTCACACTTTAACTGTTGAACTGCGCTGTAGTTTGTAGTCTTGCAGTGGCTTGTGTTTGAGAGTCATTGGAGGGTCATTATGATCAAAACAGAAAGACCGGAAGTAAAGGAGGTGAACTCTGGGGGTTTTGAGCTCTTTAGTCGCTAGTCTAGAGTTATGAGATTTTTCCTGCTCAGGGTAGTGAGACAATTAATTGGCTGTGCCATTTAACAGAAATGCATGCATTTGTTGTGTTTGAAAAAAGGAAAAGTTACTATTCCCTCATTGTTTTTGTATTTGCCTTTATAACTCCTTTGCTCGCTCTGTCTCTTTCTCTAATCTCTAGAATATGAGTGATGCAATGGCGGTGCTGCATAAACTGCAGACAGGTCTGGATGTAAACGTTAAGTTCACAGATGTGCGGGTATTCGAGTACACACCCGAGTGCATCGTCTTCGACCTGCTGGATATCCCACTCTACCACGGATGGCTGGTCGACCCACAGGTCTGCATGTGGGCTTTAATTTCAGAATCTTTATTCTAGTAGTTATATGTTCAGTTTCACAAATACATTATATGCAGTGCATAAGCAGGTTTAGTAAAAAACTGTCTATGACAATCAATAAATAATTACAATAAAATAATTAATTTCAAAATGGCAAAAATTAAAATGATTTAATACATATTTATAAATATAATAAATGCTCATTTATCCGATTAATTGCAAATAATTGCACATATTAGTACTTGCTAAGAAACCCCTTCAAATTAAGATACACATTATTTACATTTTCTTTCTGACAGATACATGTATTTAGTAGACTTCACTAAAAAAAACTTTAAAATCAATATATTGTTGGTTTTAGTTCCATATCATTGGACATAAGCTCATCAGTGGGCTACAACAACAATCTATTCAGTTGAGTTTGTCAGTCAATGGGCTTTTTTACGCATTGCGCCCGGAGCATCATGGTTTCACAATGGCGTATCAAGTCAAAAACATTTCAGCTGTTAAAAACGTGCTGCGTTTTGCAGGTACGTTATGTACAGATTAAATTGATTGATTAAATGAACACATTAAATTGATAGCCCTTATAAAAAAAATCACCAATGTGGAACGTTAACATTCATGCTAAGATTTTGACCGGCATATTGTCTTTCTTTTTTATGGCTCTCTGTAGATGGCTGATATAGTGAAGGCAGTGGGAAACTGTAGTTATAACCAGTTGGTGGAGAAGATAATCAGCTGTAAGCAGTCCGACAGCAGCGAGCTGGCCGGGGAAGGTGGGTATTCACTGCTTTTATCTGTCTTCTCCTCCTTTGCCTTTCACACATTCATCCAGGCCTCTTCTTACAGAAGGCAAGTGCTCATCCGTAGCATTTCCCTTTATGACTGGTGTCATGCATTTGGATGTATTAATATCTCGGATACATTTCTCTTTGTCCTGAATAGTGTTTGCATTATTCAAATAAACAACTATAAGAGTGTAATTTAAGCACCCTTCTTCCTTTTAGTTTTTAGCTGTCTGAAACCCTCTCTCCTTTTCTTAGTGTGTTTGTGTCTAAATATATCACCCTTCCCATCTTTTCTCACTCTTTCTGTAAGTGTGTATCAGAATGCACCTTGTCTGTTCTCTGTTGCTGCACTGATATGGCCCTTTTCTCTCCAGTTGATTTTCTGCCTCTGTTACCCTCTATACCTGAACAAGCATACGTGAGTCTGTATCTGTCAGGCTGTGTTATTTTTGCGCATTATATAGTTTCAGCGAGTGTGTTTAAAGAAGTAGTTCACTCAATCCTCATTTTTTTTTCTTCATTCATTCATCCTGTTGTTTTTAAACCTATATGACTTACTTGCTTTTGTCTGGAGAAATTTGAAGTTACAATGAATTGAGGTTGAGACTTCAAAATATAGTAGCATTAAAGTATCCTAAAATTAGTCCATATGACTCATACACATTATTCCAAGTGTTCCGAAGGCTTTGTGGGAAAAACAGACCAAAATAGAAGTTGTTATTCACTGACAATCATAATGGATCGTGATCGACCGGATCATTGAGTCAGTGAAATCAGTCTGGTTCGTGAACAAATCATTCAAGTCTATTTTGCGACTGATTATGTGAAACGATCAGGCTTGTTTATGAATCAGATATTGTAATGTGCCAAGGAGAGCTAGGGTGGAGATCAAGATTTCACATTCATAAAATGATTTTGTATTGTATTGTGTGTGTCAGAGAGGTCTCACACTGCCTCTTTCTTTTCCAGGATTTGTGGCAGAGCAGTTTCTTAATAGCACAGCGACTCAGCTAACATACCACGGCCTGTGCGAACTCACCTCTACCGTACAGGAGGGAGAACTGTGTGTCTTCTTCAGGAACAATCACTTCAGCACTATGACCAAATTTAAGGTGTTTACATTTAAGTGTTACTTCTGCAGCGTTTTGAGATGATGGATGCTGAAAGATGGCTCTGTGCTGCTGTGAATAAGCACTCATATAAGTAAATGAATTTGTCTATAGAGAGTATGTTGGTGCCCCCCAGTGGCTAACAACAGAAATTTAAACTGCTACTGTGAAGACTATAAATATGTGATACCAAATTACCACGATTTGCCATCTTTGAAAGGTCAAGGTCTGCACATAATCACATGCAAGTAAGCTGATCTGCAGTCAAATTATTTTTTTATTTTTTTAATACTTGTTTGTAAAGTTGCATTAGGCTATTAATAGTTTTTGTTTTCATCACATATGACATACCACAAATTATACCATCTGCATATGTTAAAAACACAACAATACATCAGAAACATCTTATATTAATATTTAAAAAAAACCTGCAAAGTCTGTTTAATGTTTGATCCATCAAATGCACTACTACAAATCAAACTGTAATACTTGTTGACAGTGAAATGCACTTATAATTGACTATTTCTGCTATAATTAGCAGTAAACTACTGGCATATATTTTTCAGCAACATCAACAGGATTTTTATACAGAATATACCTTTGATCAAAAGTTAGGTTCGATAGATTAATTCTAAATTAATCAAACCATCCAGAATTAATTGAAAATACAAACATATATATTTCTATTTCGTTTTTGTTTATATTTGTCCATGATATTTGTTTATATTTGTTATAGTTTGTTTTAATTAATATTTTATATATATATATATATATATATATATATATATATATATATATATATATATATATTTAGGGCTAAACTGAATGTGAGAGTCACAGAGAATTTGAATTGTTTTGTATGTTGACTCTACATAACCCCCATCTGTCTTATCATGGAGACTGTAGAGCCTCTGTCTTTTATCTTGAGGAAGTGGAGTTGTTCTGTAACAGCAGGAGACACTTCACCCACAGATTAAACTCCTCCATGATCCTCATGTACACACTTCAGAACTTGACACCACTGCTGCTCTGTCTGTGTGTGCTGAAAGATTGATGGACGAGAGTGTTTTAGGCCGCTGAAGTGTTTTTATAAATGCTCTCTCTGTGTTCCTCAGGCCCAGCTGTACTTGCTGGTGACAGATCAGGGGTTTCTCACTGAGGAGAAGGTGGTTTGGGAAAGTCTGCATAATGTTGACGGAGATGGGAACTTCTGCGACTCAGAGTTTCATCTGAGGCCGCCCTCTGACCCGGAAACGGTGTACCGTGGTCAGCAGGACCAGATCGATCAGGTCAGGACTAGTCACTCCTTAGGAGTGCTAAGTGTTGTTCAGTCATAAACACTGTACTGTAATTGTTTCTTGGGGAACATTTGCATGAGGCCACTATGAGAAAGCTCATACAGTGGGATGTCACACAGTTCACTGGGGTTGATGAAGTTGTGAGTGTAATTTCAGTCATATATTATTAAGAAATGATTAGTTTTATTAAGAAATAAATAGTTTTATTCAGCAAGGACACATTAAATTGATCAAAAGTAACAGTAAGGCCGCCTGTCCACCAAAGATTATTTTTCTTTCTTTTTTTCAGTTGAGACTCTTTGCTTGCTATGATACGGAATATCCGCGGAAGTGTTACTAGTATCTCATTTCACAGATAGTTTGTTTCTGTATTGTTTCTATATAAAAATACAATGTAAAGTATTTGCTCTTACTCTTGTTTTACATTATTTTGTTCCTTTGTTATGCTTGTTGTTGTCATCTGTTGATGTTGTATAAGCAGGATGTGGTGGTTGGTTGGTGTTGTATTTGTCCCGCCCCTCCTCCACTGTGATTGGACGGCTGGGTAATAAGTGACAGTGATGAGCGCTGCGTTTTACCCAAAGTTGAACATTCTTCAACTCTCGGCGAGTGCTCAACTTTGGTGGACACACGGCCTAAAGATCTTGACATTCATTGTTTGAAAAGATTACACAGGTTACAAATAAATGCTGTTCTTTTGAACTTTCTATATTTATCCAAGAATCCTGAAAAAAAAAGTTTCACATTTTTTACAAAATATAAAGCAATACAACATGTTCAACATTGACAATATTAAAAAATGTTTCTTGAGCAGCAAATCAGCATATTAGAATGATTTCTGAAGGATCATGTGACACTGAAGACTGGAGTAATGATGCCGAAAATTCAGCTTTGCTTTTCTGTTAAAATAGAAAACAGTTATTTTAAATTATAATGATATTTCACAATAATTTTCTGAGCCTGAAATTCAGCAAAATATTTGACATAGCCTTACTCAGTCAATATTAAAGACATCAAGGTTATATTTTCACAGAATGTTCTTTACATTATGTAGGATGATTTTATGTAGAAAACAGTGAATCCCCAAAAAATGACATTAGCTGGGTTTTCCCAGGCAGGGTAGGGTCACATATCTTTTCTCTCTGTGTTTTTTTTTTTATCAAATAGATGCAGCTTTGTTAAGCATAAGAGAGGGTTGGTGAGCTTTCAAAAACATTTTTAAAAAATCTTACCAACCACAAACTTTTACGATATGCACACTGCAACTAAATGAAGTTGTCACTCCTAATCTGTTCGACAAGAACATTATACCATTGATTTTGTTTCCTAAAAATGACACTGTTTAAAAATAATTACTAGCAACTATAAATGCTATAAATTACACAAATACTGCTGCCTTGATGCCATTAAGCAGATATTAGATAGAGCGAGTTGAGAATTCAGGTGGTTACTTGTCCCAAAACTTTTCAACACATGATAAAATGTTCTGGGTCATTTCCAGGTACTTGTCTTATGAAAAACATGAAGTCCAGCCCTGCGGCATTAATCACTTTTAATAATTACTTTTTAAAGATCCAATCCTCAAAGCTTTTAAATAGTTCCTATGCTTCTGGACATGAAGAACCCATTTAAACATTTCAATTCCTGATATTTTATTTGTGGTATTAAAGTAATCACTCAGGAAATATCCTGTGTGTGTACTAAATGGGGTGACTAAGAGAGTTCATGATTGTGCAAAGCCACAGTGACCCTCAGATAAAGGCAGGCTCTGGAGACTAATGTTACAGTGAGGCGTGAATGTTGAGACGCAGCCAGGCTCTGTGAGAGAGTAGTGCACTGCTGTCCTCTAGCACCAATTCTGCTCCATTGCCCGCTGGAAAGTCTCCTAAATAATTGATGTTAAAAGCTCCCAAATCCTCCCTCCAGCTCTGTGTAACCCTCCCCCTGTGCCTTTGGGAGCCTTTAATGCCTGATGACCGGACCAAAGTGCCTCACGTAACACAGATTCCTTCTTTCCCTTTCTTTCTTCTGCTGTTGTATTGGCTGTTTAATAATGAATTGTCTATTTGAGTAAAGGGCTTGGAGATCACCGTGCTCTAAACATTTGGTCAGTCAGCAAACTAATTGGTTTTTAGTTTAGTACACTAAATGATCATGGGTCATCGGCTAACTCTCAGGATATGCATGATGTAATGTGCTCTTTTTTCATGAAATATTATGTAAGCTCATTACTAATGTAAGGATTCAGGCTAAGCTGTATTATAGTGCTCTACACAGAGAGTAATAGTTTACCCACACATTTGTTTACTCACGCTCATTATGTTCCAAAGGCGTATGATTTTTATTTTGTGGAACCCAAAAGGAGTTATTTAGCAGAGTGTTCAGGCTGCACTAAAGGCAACTAGTAGTATAAATATATAAAAAATACACTATGTTCAAAAATGTGGGGTCAGTAGTATTATGTTTTTAAAGAAATGAATACTTCAATTCAGCAAGGATGAATTAAATTGATCAAAAGTGACTGTGAAGACAATTATAATGTTACAAATATCTATATTTCAAATAAATGAAGTTTCTATTCATCAAAGGACCCTGCAGAAATATTATCCTGTTTTCCACAAAAATATTAAGCAGCACAACCATTTTCAACACTTTTGAATGTTACCGTTAATAATATACTATACATACATATTATTGCCTTCTACCATAAATTCTGGTACATTCATTATACAACACTGTCATCATCCACTTGTTCAGCCTGGACAATCTGCCAAATAACTCAATTTGGGTCATGGAAAAATAATCATATGGGTTTTGTACAACACGAGGACTGAGTAGATGATGACACAATGTAAGTTTTCCCCCTCTGTATGTGTAGGACTACCTGATGGCGCTGTCTCTGCAGCAGGAGCAGCAGGCCTCAGACCTGGGTTGGGAACAGATCCCAGAAGGCATCAGTGATCTAGAGCTGGCCAAGAAGCTGCAAGAGGAGGAGGACCGCAGAGCGTCACAGTACTATCAGGAGCAGGAACAGGCGCAGGCAGAAGTGGCAGCAGCTGCACAGGCACAGGTGAGTTACCCTAATAAACTTGCTTTCAAAATACTTAAATATATATGAATACACTCACCTAAAGGATTATTAGGAACACCTGTTCAATTTCTCATTAATGCAATTTTCTAATCAACCAATCACATGGCAGTTGCTTCAATGCATTTAGGGGTGTGGTCCTGGTCAAGACAATCTCCTGAACTCCAAACTGAATGTCAGAATGGGAAAGAAAGGTGATTAAGCAATTTTGAGCGTGGCATGGTTGTTGGTGCCAGACGGGCCGGTCTGAGTATTTCACAATCTGCTCAGTTACTGGGATTTTCACGCACAACCATTTCTAGGGTTTGCAAAGAATGGTGTGAAAAGGGAAAAACATCCAGTATGCGGCAGTCCTGTGGGCGAAAATGCCTTGTTGATGCTAGAGGTCAGAGGAGAATGGGCCGACTGATTCAAGCTGATAGAAGAGCAACTTTGACTGAAATAACCACTCGTTACAACCGAGGTATGCAGCAAAGCATTTGTGATGCCACAACACGCACAACCTTGAGGCGGATGGGCTACAACACCAGAAGACCCCACCGGGTACCACTGATCTCCACTACAAATAGGAAAAAGAGGCTACAATTTGCAAGAGCTCACTAAAATTGGACAGTTGAAGACTGGAAAAATGTTGCCTGGTCTGATGAGTCTCGATTTCTGTTGAGACATTCAGATGGTAGAGTCAGAATTTGGCGTAAACAGAATGAGAACATGGATCCATCATGCCTTGTTACCACTGTGCAGGCTGGTGGTGGTGGTGTAATGGTGTGGGGGATGCTTTCTTGGCACACTTTAGGCCCCTTAGTGCCAATTGGGCATCGTTTAAATGCCACGGCCTACCTGAGCATTGTTTCTGACCATGTCCATCCCTTTATGGCCACCATGTACCCGTCCTCTGATGGCTACTTCCAGCAGGATAATGCACCATGTCACAAAGCTCGAATCATTTCAAATTGGTTTCTTGAACATGACAATGAGTTCACTGTACTAAAATGGCCCCCACAGTCACCAGATCTCAACCCAATAGAGTATCTTTGGGATGTTGTGGAACGGGAGCTTTGTGCCCTGGATGTGCATCCCACAAATCTCCATCAAGTGCAAGATGCTATCCTATCAATATGGGCCAACATTTCTAAAGAATGCTTTCAGCACCTTGTTGAATCAATGCCACGTAGAATTAAGGCAGTTCTGAAGGCGAAAGGGTTGAAACACAGTATTAGTATGGTGTTCCTAATAATCCTTTAGGTGAGTGTGTGTGTATATATATATATATATATATATATATATATATATATATATATATATATATATATATACACACAGTCAAACCAAAATTTATTCAGACACCTTCAACATTTCTCACATTATCATAGTTTATTCGCTATAGTTTAGAAAATGGTAATAAAATATGACAAGAACTCAGAGTTATCAAATCAGTTGATATTTCATTGGTTTTGGCCATACTTCTGTTAGACTGTCTCACAAATGAATTAAGTTGAGTTGCTGTCAGCTGTTAAATTTAAGTACACATTTAGATAATACCAATTTAGGTCAACCAATTACCAAGCAATGCTTAATTTTGTTCAGTCTGTGGTGTAAAAAGGTCACCTTAGCAATGAAAGAAAAAACACTTAGGTAAAACATGGTCAGGTCAAAGTCTGAATAATTTTCGGGCCCAAATTTTAATAAATTTTACTGGTAGTCCACTCTATGAATAATTTTTGGGTATAATATGTCACAGTTTACTTTATTTTGGCACTAATGCATTTTAAACAAGCTTGCAAACGACAGTAGAGAGAAGACTGTCATTTCACCAGAAGATTGAATTATGACATTTTTATGAAATATTATAGGTCAAAAGGTCAAAAATTAAATGTACGCATGGATGAATCGTTCACAATAAGATGGGGTGAATGTTAATTTAATGTCAGTTTGAAAGAGTTCAAATAAGAGGTTAATTTGTTCTTCTCCTGTCTGCAGGGACAACAGCCAGCAGCGGGTGCTGACCAGGTGGATCGAGCGGCAGCTGCTGGAGCCTCAGAAGGGGGAGCCACGGCTTCTCCGAGCCCAGGAAAACAGCCCTCGACGGGGGAACGCAAACCCAAGAAGGAAGCCAAGGACAAAGACAAATGCATCTTGTTGTAACAGCAGTGGACTACGTGGAGCGCAAACGGGCAGCAGTTTAATTCCAGTGGCTCTGCAACACATCTCCCAGCGTGAGGTGGAGAGAGAACGAGCAACGGAGATGAAGCGTGACGGACTTGCCATTCTCAAGCCACTTGTGCCTGACTTTAACCCTCTGTGTTCTAAAGATGCAGACGAGCAGAGAGGGGTGTCACTACAAGGACTATCACTACATCTTTCGTAGAGCTGGCCAAATGTTCTCAGCAGGAAAACCACTGCAGTGCACTAAATTTGTGTGGGGTCACCAGGGAGGGTGGAATTTTTTTTTTTTTTTTTTTTTTTTTTTTTTTTTAGTAAAACAAGGTAATGTACACAGCACTAGGCAAAAAAAAAAAAAAAAAAGCCCACCCCACCCCAAAAACAACAAGAAAAAAAACATGGCACCACTTTTTTCATTATACAAAAGCATTCTGTTATAGCTGTTGTTTATAAGCTATTTTATACTGATTTACCCGTATATATATATATATGCATATGTAGATTTGTTGTATTGGTCAGTTTCTGTTGTTTGACTGAAGGATATCTGAGATCTTTTAATGAAAGGTCGTTCACATGAGCAGGTAGCAAGCCAACAAGTCGCTTAATGTAGGCCACCATAGTTCTTTGCCTGGCAGTTTGATGCCAAATTGAACAATGTTGATATTGTAGGAGTCACCTCCATTTTAGAGAGCGTAATCCTGATGAAACTGATGCATTTAAAAAGGTTTTCCGTTTTAAGCAGTTGAAATTTAATTTGGCTATGTAGACATAGATGTGTCTGATTTTGCCAATAGGACATTTACTGTTAATTTCAGTGAACAGCTGACACTACTATTAATGTACATACTTTTAAAATATCAAAGTCATTAGGTTATATAAAAATACATTGACATTTTTTTTTTTGCTTCGCTCCACCCCTTTTACATTTTAGCCAAAAAGTCTGGTTCATATTTGCCTTATAAAACAAGTAATTGAGTAGGATCATTGTCCATGAAACCTGGCATTGTTGAATGAACAACGTTATTGCCCAAATACCGAATGGTTAAGGAAATCTTGTTTTATCTCAATGGTTTTGGATTTCCTCCAACTAGTGGTCGAGCAATATTGGTTTTACAGTGGGCTGATGTTGAAACTGAAATCTGGAGAGCAGGTTGGCTGATTCCTGATAGAAATAACAAGAGGAGATTTAACACTTCTGTTAATCGGCCAGTGTTATCACCCAATGCCGAAAAATGGCTGAACATTGGTCAAATAATCGAGCTGACCGACATATATCGGTCTATCACTAACTACAACTATAATTTTCAGACTCTTTCATGTACACTGTACATACTCATACATATGCTATATGGATGTAAGGTAGGAAAGGATGACTCAAGCCCATCCTGTTCCAGTGCTGCCTCCTGAGAGACAAAGTCTTTTCTATCCAAACATTCCAGCTATATGCCTTGAGCTGAGCTTTGCGCTGAGCCTCAGACTCAGAGAAACGCTAACGTTGGGCTGTTTTCCCTGTTGTTCTGCTCTCGCAATGTACGAATGAACAAATCCTGCATGTAGACAAGCTTGTGATGGTGTAGTCGTAGAACAGACGGTTGCCCGGTGGTTACATGGGAGCACTAGTAGAATCTGTTGATCCTAGTCGTGGGCTGGAGCTGTTCCTTTGACGTTTGGTCCCTCAGCGGCCAATACTCTCTGTATATAAAAAGCCTTACAATATTTACAGGATCTTTTATACTGACACAAATAGGTACAAGACTGAGACAATCTGTAGACCTTACCATAGACAGAAAACCGCACTGGCCTTCACAGAAGGAACATATCCATGAGTGTCTTGCAAACAGTTTGACGTGTATTAGCTTGCTTTGTTACGGATATAGATTCAAACTAATGTACAGCACGGGGTTTGATTTGAAATAGTCCCCTTTGTTGAGGTCATTTCACACCAAGAATGATACTATAACGATAACTACATTAGCGTCCACACCAACGGATTTAAAGCCGAGTGCATTCTGATTAGCTGTTACATTTATTTAATTAATTTTTTATTCATCAGCTGGAAAACGTAATCGTTCTGAAAGTGATTCCAACGATATCGTTCCTCTGTGTCATTATAGCTGTAGTGTGGACTTACCTATTCTCATAGAATCAGAACACTTATTAAAACTGTATCGTTATAGTGATCGTCCCTGGTATGAACGGCCCTTTAAAATGTATAGCTGGAATTGGGCTTTTAAGACAAACCATGACTATTTTTAAAGTTGTTGTTACCGGAGGTGAATTAGCTGGCCTACTAATATTGTGTTTAGCCAGAAAGTGCACAACACAGTCTGTGTTAACCTGTTTTTTTTTTTCCATTTCAAGAACTATATTTAAATTCATAAATGTCAGCAGTACGCTTCTGTCACCTCTGCGACTGGTGTCATTCGGTAGGAAGCGCAAGCTAGTTACGATAGATTTGGGAGAGAATTGTCTTAAAAGGTTTGTACTTAGGTTATTGGGATGAAATGAGATATTATATATCTGTAACTGGCAAGTCATCCATTTTAACCGACAACAAACTTTATCATTATTATAAGCTGACGCTCAGTTCTGATCCAGTTCATTTGTGAAAGTCAAATACTTACTCAACTGTTATACTTGCAGGTCAGGTTAAATATGGACATTCCAGGGTGCTTTTGATCAGTGGCATGTCTGATAAAGGAGTGATTAAGGACAACGTGCAACAGACTTCTCCAGCACATATAATATGTACCCACTGTGCATTAGCTTATGTCGTTTGTATTGTTTGCCAATAACTTTATTCATCTGTAATGTGCTTTAGCTTTAACCATTTGCTTCTAAAATGATCTTGCTAATTGCAGATGTGTGAAATGTCACAAGAAGTTACATGTTAGTGGGATAAATACTCAAATGTCATATTTAGAGAGAGGGGGAGTGAGTGGTGGAGTTTGTGGGGGTAAGCTCTATAAATAAAAAATCAGAAAGCCCATTTCAAATAGAAAATAGATGGAAAATGTCTTGAAACTGCCTAATATGTTTAGCTAAATCTATTTTTGACCCCCAAATAATATCAGTATATTCCAAGGCCTTTTCTGCTAAGTTGGCCATTGGTGTGCAGCACCCTTTGAAACTACGTTATAGGTCATAGACCATTTTAGGTATTTATGCACTGTTACATTGAATGCACTAGATGAGAAATATACCTCTTTTTATACACAATTAGAATCACCAGATTTTGTGTGGTTACAGCTGAACCCGTTTCTTAACACCCAGTAAATACCATGTTTTGCAATGAGGCTTATATTTATGGAGCTATATTAAGAACTGAACATAAGGATCTTGCTAATGGTTCAGTTCCACTCTAAATGCTGTCATTTAGATTTTATTTTCCTTGCCCCGTTTCCAGATAGCAAGGGTTTGCAAGACTTCTCATGAATATAATTTGATGTTTCATATCTTAGTGCCATCTAGGGATATGGAAAAGAAATCTGCAATTGAAGTGAGGCCTTTTGATTGAGTTGAAACAGGGCATTACTAATGACCAGGGAGGATAATTATTTTCTGAACTTCACTGACACTGAAATGCCACACATTACATACGTTCTGCAAATGATGGGAATTGGAAAGGATTCTCTTGGTGCATTTGTCTTGAAGTTGAAATTTTACTGGGTCAGTCCATAATGGAAAGGCAGTTGTGATGCATGTTTAACAGCTGAATACAACATGTACTCCTAAATCATTTTAAGAAACAGTCCCATTACAATTTCTATTTTATATCCTTTATACGTGTTTATACGTATATTTACACAAAAGATTTTAACTTAGCAAAAATAAAAAGGACAAAAAGAATTAGGATATTACGAGGGTCAACCTTCCCTTGTGGGTAAGGTTCATTAAAGACCAAAAACATTTATGTAGCCCAACAGTGTCAAAAAGTAGATGGACAATTTTTCTGTAACAAATGCCTTAGATGAGGGACAATACATCTGATTAAAGGAAATCTGGTCAGTGAGTCTGTGATTCTTCCGATTGTCATTTACAGTCTTCCACTTCAGATTTGCTAAAGTCTTCCTTCCACACACTCAACTGTGGGCAAGTATGGCTGCACACTTACAGAATCAAACTACAGAGACGTCATAATCCACATAATTTAATACGAACTTGAATAATCATTAACCAAAAAAAAGGATCACATTGAAATGTTAACGGAATTACAGATGTGTCCTACACACAGAAGTCTGCCCAAAGCAAATGAGAGAATCTGGAACAGGAAGTTATGGTCATCTAAAACACATGTTAAGAAATAAGCTGTACAGCTGCACCTACAGTATGTCAGGAAAACATGTATGTGCACAAAGGTTGTTTACAGATCACCAGAGTACAGTTCAGGAAAGAAAAACCTACATGTAAAGCCTTTTACAAAAAACTAAATCAAATCAATGTGGATCTTTACAATAATCTCGCGGCTATAAATTAAGCCAGTTAAAAACATCAGAAGTTCGAAATAAAAAAAGGAAACAAAAAAAGTATTTATATTTATTTGCTGTGAAGAGTCAGATGCTAGAACCTTCCTTTAAAGGGCTTGAATCCCCCGCTGCCACCGGCCATGGGGACATTAGTGATCTGCACAATTCGGTTTATACCAGTGGAGGAATGACTGCAGAAAAAAACAATCAGTGTGCATGCCATGTCAACATTCACGTTAAAACTTCTTCACCTGTTGTTAATTAAAAATAAGGTGGCTAGATCTGGTATAAATAGAAAAGACAACAGATTAAAATATGCACTCTAGATCAAAACAAACCTGGAGTGTGGTGCCATCATGCCAGGCCTATTGTCCCCCATTCGACGGTTATCTGTGAATCCTCCGCTTTGTGATCCTGCTGCCCCGTGCCAGTCTTTCCTGGGGCCCTGATCGCGTCCATGCCGCTCCACCACCACCTGCCTGCCACTGCCAAAGTGCTGCTGTGGTAAAATGGGTTAATTAGTCATCATTTTGCTGGAGGTCTGCAAATCTAAGTGTCAGAGACATGCACTTCACCTGCTCTCCCATAACCACAGGTCTGCCTCCGTCTCGACTGTTGAAGCTGGTTCTGCCACGGCTGGCTGTGGACACCCCTCTTATGACAGGTCCAGGACCTTCTCTGCCAGGACGTTCTGGACGCATTCGCACGGCTCTGTAATAGTAAGCAGCAATCACTGGTTACCAGCAGCTCAATGAACGCCAAGCCAGAAATATCACTCTGTGATCGTGTTTATTCAGTGAGATATTTGATATCTTGTGAGTGACTGATTTGAGAGTTGTTGTTTTTAATGAAAGACCTGGGGCCTCATTTATAGGATCATTAATATGATCCTAAATGTTCGTACAACATTTTCTGAAATGTTCCTATGAATCATGTACAAGTCATCCGTACGCACAAAAGATTTTCCTTAATTGATGTTGGATTTTTATAATTACTGGTATACGAGCGCAGTTTGAACGCATGCTCTTCAGTTGGCGTAAGCATAAGGACTTTTTCATGTTTCTGCCTTTAAGGCGAGACACGGCAGGAAATAACATCGTTTTTTTTTTTTTTCACTGTTTAATTTTCACATTTTGGGATATTTGTCTTCAAAAACATGTCTTCAGACTTGTGGTGGAAAAAAAAGTCAGAAATACACATTTAGGTCTTTATTTTACTACACTTTGTTTGCGTCTGTAGATTTCTCATAAATTCATCAAAAGTTGGTGTTTTAAATCATCATGCTGCTCCGCGATCGCTGTCTGCACCGTCATCACACACACACACACATCGTTTGAAAGCTCTCTTTCCTGTACAATGCTGTCGGATGCAAATATGGTCATTGCCATCTAATATGTGAACAATGAAAAAAGAATTTTGAACCTGGCTTTGTCCAATACTCGCATTTCATTTTTATTCTTATATATGCAAATGAGCAAGTATTTAATTAGATAATGCCTAATTTGCATATTTAAACATTAAATTACAGAAAACTTGTAATACATTTTTTTCTCATCTTAATATTGGTAAATGGACTTCATTTATATAATGCTTTCAACAGACCCATGGCCACCAAAGCGCTTTACATAATGCCTCACATTCACCCATTCATTCACTCATTCATACACCGACGGCGGCGTCAGCCATGCAAGGCGCCATCCAGCTCGTCGGGAGTAGGGATGGGAATTGATCAGATTTTATCAATATCAATGCCACTAACGATTCTCTTATCAATTCCTGATAGCACTGTGTGGAAAAAAGTAGTCATCCTTTTTCAGGGGGAAAAAACCAAGTGGTTTTATTTGTTTTAAAGCTTACACTTGAGTAAGCAAACTGTACTTTTTATGTAATTTATGTCATAAATAGAACCTTATTGTAAAGTGTTACCGATTAGTTAAACGTATCGTGAGTTCAGTGTTGGAAAGGTCAGTTGTTTTAACCATTCATTAAAACGAATCGGTTCAAAGGAGTCAATAGTTCGCGAATTGGACGTGTCATTATCGGACGTGTGCCGGCGGTTGGGACATCCCACAAGATGTGTCATCACAGAAAACATTTCATCACTGGATAGTTTTTTTTTTTTTCATTTATTTAAAGTGTGGTTTATGTCAGCTGAATGTGCGGAACGCTTTTCAGAGAAGATAAGGCAACGTATTTTAGCACAATTCACACCCAGCGGTAGCCTAATTCAGGAAAAACAAATCTCCGAATGCTCCACATGAAACTTTAGTCTACCGACCTTACCATCGTGTCGTTTATTTTGATTTATATTTGCGAGGGAGAGAGCAAGACAACGCTTAGTTTTGAGACGGTGAAGCCGCCTTGCTCCGAAGAGAGCAAGGGGCTCTCTCTCTGCTCGTTCAGTTGAACATGCGCCCTGTCACAAGCGCAGCAGTTCATCTACAATTCTCACCAATCAAATAAGACTTTGGCGGTACAAAAATTCACTTTGGACGCCGTGCTATGGTGCTTGATAAAGGACAAAAGGGACAGTTGTGAGTTCACGGTCTGTAGCCTACATACTATGGCTGACTCAGAGCAGGAGCATCGATAAGAGGACTCGTTAATGTCGAGGGCATTCAATATCGATGGATCGTAAAACTTAGAACCGGTTCTCGACCGGTTTTCAATTCCCATTCCTAGCCGGGAGTATCTGGGGTTTGGTGTCTTGCTCATAGACACCTCGACGTGGGGATTGAACCACCAACCTTCCGGTTTGTAGCCAACCTACATGAACCACTGAGCCACTGCCGCCCCGAGATGAAATTTAGGATTAAATCCAATATTATGTGCTTCTATAAATGAGGCTGGTGGCTATATATTTGTTTTTTCTTCATGCCAATGAAAGGAACAAAAATCCCCATAGTGCATTAAAAATGTATTTTAGCAAAGGGATGATTCTTTCCTGACATTGTGTGCATCATTTACAGCTACTTCTGTATTTGATAACAATAATGTGTTTTTAGGAGTAACAGAAAAAAATTGCTCGTCTTATTGACAATAAAAAATATGTTGGATGTAAATAGATGAGATATTGTGATTTCATGCGATTTATAATTTTCATTATAAATAGTCAAAATAATCGGTAACACTTTTACAAAAAGGTCTCATTTGTTAACATTAGTTAATGTAATAACTAACATGGACTAACAATGATCAATACATTTGTTAATCTTAGTTAGTTAAAAATAAATACTGTTGTTCATTGTTAACAGTGCATTAACTGAAGTTAACAAATACAACTTTTGGTGTTAAGATTGTATTAGTAAATGTTGAAATTAACATTAAGATTAATAAATGGTGTAGAAGTATTGTTCATTCTTAGTTCATGTTAACTAATGAAACCTTACTGTAAAGTGTTACCAAATAATCAATTGTAAATATCTCCCCTTAATAAAATTTTTTTTTAAAACTGCTGTCAGAGTACTGTTTTGTCCACATTGATGGAACAAAGCAGAAGAACTGGTAATGTAACCAATTGTCAAGAAAATCATTCAATTACTGAATAAGAACCAAATTTCAATTCCCAACCATAGAACATAGGGAGCACAAACAGAAGCTCATCTGTACCTGACATCTCCTTGCTTCGTATTCATTCCCCCATCAGTCTTCCAGCCAGCGTGGCTGCCGTCTCTGGGGGTGCGAGAGTGAGCAATGGCAGGAGGTGGTGCTCTGCCTCCAGCTGGTCGATCAGGCATGGAAACCTGCCTACGCTCATCACGGTCACGGATCTCTCGACGATCGCTGTCTCGCAGCTCTGTGCGAGGTGGAGGTGGTGGCTCTGCCCTTCGCACGGTTTCAAAGTCTTTTGGATAGCGGTCGAACCCTGAACTTTCTCTGCGCGGAGCAGGGCGATTTTTCTTTGAATCAGGTTCATTGTCAAAGCGGTTGCGTCTGCAAAAAAAAAAAAAAGGATTCATTGGTTGCCGTTAGGGATGCACCGAAATAAATTCTTGGCCGAAACCAAAAAAAGAGGAAACCAAGGCCGAAAACCAAATACCGAAACACCGAAAGAAATTTGGCCAATTATTAGTACCATTGGATTTATGACTATGACTGTGTACAAACTTTCCTAAAATCAAGGCATTGCAATTGCATAAATTAATATAAAATGTTCAAAGAATAAATCAATTACAAATTATGCAAATATTTATTTAGCACATTGCAACAATGGACAAAATTCAAACTAAAATGTTTAATTTTACCCCACTCATGTGTACATTAAATAATAATCTACTGGCCTGCAGAAAGGTTTTAAAATGAAATAAAAACAAAGCCGAGCACGAACTTCTCATCACACCAGCACCCAGTTTGTACGTCTAAATTAGTTGCTTACACTTTAAAAAATGAGCATACAATAGCACAAAAAGTCTTTTTAATGAACAAAGGTCCATGTTTAATACACAAAACTTAATAAAATATCTTTAGTGAAATTAGAAAATATTTAAGAGAGCGTTAATTTAGTTGTATACATGCGTTCCCATATACATATTTTTTTTGTAATGTCACAAGTAATAATCTCAGGGTTTACTTGGTTTTACATTATTATTTTTGTATTGGTGGTGGTATACTAAAAAATAAACATTGTCCCGTGTTTATCTTTCTTCTTCTCACCGATTCCTGATGGTTAGAGGACAGTTACTTGAGTCGCCCCCTGTCGTTTCAAAGAATAGTAAAAGTATAAAAGCCTCAACCGTTTGGAGAGGTGTGTGCGCTGTCTGTGGAGACTCGCGCTGCGGAGGCAGGCGAAAGTATAAACAAGGCTTCGTCTCCTCGCGGGTTCAGATCAAGCGGCAACATTCTAATCTGAAAAATGAAGCCTACCCGGAAGTGCGAAAAACTGCAATACATCGAAAATCCGCTAAAGGGAGGTCCCAAAAGGGAGCAAATATCCATAGACCCCCATGTTAAAATGTCCGTTTTCACAGCATAAAATCATGTTTTTACAGGTTGGTCCCATGGACTTTTATTGTATTTTTCGATAGGTTCCGAGTGCCTGACAACTGTGAGGGGGGTGAATTTTTTTCTAACTCGTTAGTTTAGATAGTATTTAGATATAAAATGTATGACCTATAAGGGCATGGTTAACTTTGATTGACAGCTTGATTGACAGCTGATCACGGGCTGCATCGAGTGGAATTCCTGAAATTTGACATCTCAGCCATGATCTGACAACACATACCACCTCTGTATCCTTTCTGAACATTTGTATTGAAATATCATACATAACATGGGTTGCTCTGCTATAAACTGCACTACACTGTAGGACTAGGAGTACTTCGCTTCTTTTTTCCCGGTAAGTGACATTCCACTACTATTTCACGTAGTTAGCACTATTTAGCATCAATGTTTATGGGCAGTGGCACTGCAACAGTTAGCATTAAATCACCTCAGATAAGTTAGCGTCCGAGGTACTTTACCTATGGTTATAACAGACGTTTGAAACACTGTAAATGCGTCTGCCAAATGAATACATGTAACGTAAGAATAGACTGATCTGCGAGCTAGTTGGTCGCACGTCAGAGGCGCCCACGCCATTGGATGTGGAGTTGCCGCAGCACAGCCTATGAGCGAGCTATGCAGCTGCAAATGCGTTTTACATATAGGCTTCAGTAAATCGAGGAAAAGGAGTTTCAACAAGAATGACACTGGCTGTAAAAAGTAGCCTAGTCTGCCAGTCGATCTTGTAACGGTAGAGATAGCTGAGGCTGCTTGGCTGAAGAGGCGCATCCACCGCCCGGCTCACCCCTAAAAATCCACTGGATCCGTCTAATTCAATTGTCATAGTATTTAACAATATTACTGTTTGTTGTTGTATTTTTCACAACTTGAAACGTGTGTGTGTGTGTGTGTGCCTATATCAAACAAGTAGCCCTCTAGATTATTTTATTCCTTCAGGGAGTCCTCACTTACAAAAAGGTTGGAGACCTCTGTTTGCCGTTCTGTGTCTGACTTCCTGCCCGATACGATGTGCTCTGTGCTGCTTGACGCGGCAAGCGGCGAAAATAGACCTGCTACCTATTCTCTGCGGAGCGGAGAGACGCTTCTGAGACGCGCTGCGTCCGCAGCTGGTGGACTTAAGAGCATTGACTATAATGGGCGCGATTAGCTCCCGCGACGCTGACATTCTGCGCCGTAGACGGATCCAGTGGATTTTAGGGGTTACTCTCACACAAAGCCCGCCCTTTACCCATATATGGATTGGCCAGAAGGTGGGCGGGGTTTTGGATTTCCCAAGATTTTCAAAAAATGGCGCCGCCCATACCACCCATAAACGGCCTCAAAACCGTTCTTCAGTAAGTCTATGGGTGACGTCACAGACGCTTTGTACATATTTTTTACAGTCTATGGTTCAGATATACTGAAATACGTCAACACCGCAGACATATTGCTTCAGACAAGCACCTGCAGGTCGCGGTTTCGGTTTGCGTCATCACAACATTTCGGCCGTATTGTTTCGGTGATAAAAGTCTTTCGGCCATTTCAGGCACTTTTGGGCCATTTTCGGTGGCCGAATATTCGGTGCATCCCTAGTTGCCGTTCATTCGCAACTTGAGCCATTTCGGAAACTTGGTAGGTTTACTCATTGGAATGAAAGTGTCTGTGGAAAATCAGTCTCTTCTTCCTAACCTACTTTTGTTTTTGTGATTGCTTACCTATCAAAGTTGTTGGATTGCCCGGCTGATGTCTGTGGGTATCGGTTCCGGTCTCTGGGGTTGAAATCATTAAAACGATTCTGTTGTCGGCTATTGTAGTCTCCAGCTTGACCGATCCGGCCCTCTGGCTGGGTTTGCATTTTTTTACCACTATTCCAGTATGGGTCTTCCCTCCTGCACATACAGAGATGGAATAACTTAACCATAGAGATCACTAGACCCCAAGAATTATTATCCAACAGTATTGTTTGCACACCTCTGGTCAACATCACGTCCCCTCTTTAAGTTGTTTCGTTTCTCCTGCTCGTAACGCAACTGCTCCTGCTGCCGTCTCAGTTCCTCACGTTCACGAGCCAAACGCTCTGCTTCCTTGCGTCGCTCCTGCACACACATACATTTTTGGAACATCAACGTAAAGACAGAATTTCTGCTTTGAGTTCCCACGGGCAGGTTATTTCGTGGTTGTACCTGCTCTATACGGATCCGCTCCCGTTCTAGTCTCTCTCTCTCCATGCGCTCGCGTTCGAGTTTCTGTCTTTCCACCTCCAGTCGTTGGCGCTCTCTCATCAGGTTCTCCCTTTCTTCACGCTCGCGCATAATGCGGATACGCTCCCTCTCCCGGCGCTCTCGCTCTGCTACCTCGCGCCGTCTGGATATCACACCAAAACAGCATTACAGACTGCAGCTCAAGCACTTTACTGTTTTGTGTGTGAACGTAAAAGAATGTAAACCTACCTACGCAGTTCCATAGCCCTGCGAACGCGTTCCATCTTGACCATGCGCTCACGCGTGCGCTGTTCCTTCATCTTCTCAAATGGCAGGATGTCTATGTTTCCACCTTTAAGCATGGGCCGTCCTTTCTTCATCATCTCCATCTGCAAGTATGAACAAAATACTCTCAAAGAAAATACTAGTGTATTTAGTCTTAATTCAGATCATGTTTACAGTTGGTTATGTCTTCTCAGAATAAAAGGAGTTAACCAACCTCCTCAGGTGGTATGAACCATCTGGGACGTCGGTTCATCATGTTGGGTGGACCAGGCTGCAAAGAAATACACAATCAGATAACTTCTACCTCTTTCATGATAATACAGTTCATACGGAGGATGTCTGCAGTACCTTCTCAAACCTTCCACCCCTTCTGAAAGGAGGTCGAGATTTATTGAAGTGTTGCTCTCCTTTAATATGATCGAGAACCATATTACCTGGACTCTTTCCTGTGGATAGGAAGGGATGGATACAGATATTTAACACACAACTAGAAAGTCTTTAAGTTCTTAAACTTTCTCAGTAAGTGAATATAACCAAACTATAACATACGTCCATGTTTCTTATCATCTTTCTTTGCTACGTTGGCTCCTGAATTGAAAGATGGTGCATCAGATTTGTTGCTTTTGGGGTCCTGTTTTTTTGCTTCTTTGCTGTCCTTCTCAGAGGGTTTGTCTGATTTCTTCTCCTCCTTCTTAGATGAAACTGGAGTCCTATTAAAACAAGGAAGGAAAGTATAACCAGTGTATAACCAATGAAACACTCCTCCCCTTAATAGAATGGAAAGAGATTAAAATTGCATAAACTCTTACTTGGAGGTTTTTGCTCCAGTTAGAGTGCGCTTTTCTCCAGAAATTTTACTGGAACTTGTCTTTTCTTCTCCCTCTTTCTTTGAGAAGTCCTTTTTGAACGGGTCAGTTTTTACCTATGAGGATGATACCACGAGATCAGAGATTAAGAATGAAATACCGCTTGTTTTTTCACAAAAGCAAACACAATTGATGATGTTTGACTGCAGTAATGTAAATCCTTTGAAATCCCTTAAGTAAGTTGAGTATCCCACAGTGGTGAAATTCTTACCCTATCCACACATATCTGTTGTCCATGGAGTTCTGTGCGGTCCAGGTGAGAGATGCACCTGGCCACTTCTGCACTGGATGACATGGTAACTAGTCCATAACATTTGGCTCCTGGGCTACGAGCATTGGTGACCACTTTGGCACTAAAAACCTATTTTGAAACAACATGTAAAAAAAAAACATTTTGTACATTTTAAAAATGTGTTTTTTACAACCCCTCACATCACAAGCACGTTAATTTGAAGCTGGTGCTAATGTATAACATACAAAGAGCCGTTACCTTTCCATATTTGCCAAAGAGGTTCTTAAGATCAGCTGCTTTGGTATTGGACGACAGGCCGCTCACCCACAGATTGCGAGTTGAGCTGGTGCTGCTGCTGCCACTTCCTGAAGACAGAAAAAGACATGCCACTACTTTAATGACAACTTGAGCATTAGAGCAGATTAACTTTCCAAATAATTAAACTTCAAATTGTATCAGGCAGATTTTTACTGCCCCTCAAAAACAGAATAGGCTAATACTGATGTTTTATCATATAGGCCAGCTGTTGTATACATCATTTAAATATAACGCTGAAATTCCAAAATGCAAACCCATTTAGGAAATAAAGTCATACCTTTATCATCTTTCGTAGTCTTTCCATCTCTGTCCTTTGAAGAGCTAAAATGTGAATATTATGAGAGCAACAAGAAGAGAGAAATACTTAAATGAGTACCAAAGCATGAGAGACGACTGTGGGCACCGAGGTACATCTCCAAATGAACAACAAAAGGTTATACAAATGTTTGGTGCATTACAGAAAAAGGAAAAGAACCAAAAAAATCCCCATAGGCAAGTCTTGCACTCGGACAAAACTCCAATAAGGCTTCTTTCTCTTGCTTTTCCACAGGAGCAAGGTGGGTCAGGTTTTCTGCCAATTTATTCCCTTGACCAATGACATCCTCAGGAGGGTGTTCAACTTCAGAGAGAATCACTTCACTGGACTGACAAACCCCTCTGACATCACTGGAACTATTGCTCTTTTTTTTTAACCCATAAGTAGGGACTGGAAAAGCAAGTGCTGGAAATGTGTGCGTAACAGATGTGTTTTCTGCTCCTCGTTTAATTCCAATTACCAAACTCGAAAAAATGGCAAACCAAACCAAAAGAGCAAACCAAAGGCAGGGATTAGGTACAATGAACAACTTGTTATGAAAAAATTCTTGCGGCTACCCACAATGCTGAGTTCTTATTGAGCTGGAACTTGGTAGTAGTATCTTAAAGAACTGACATAGAAAGACAAACCTCTTTGCTTGACCTGTCGCCCCAGTTGAAGAGGGGCCTTTCTTCCCAGAATCCTTTTCTTTGTCTCCCGTTTCTCCTTTCTTCGAGGCCTCTCTGTTGTCTTTCTTGGCGGCGTCAGACTTCAGCCCGTCATCTCTCTTACCATCCTTGCGGCCATCTATCGCTTCAGTCAATGAATCTGTCTCCTGCCTCATCTCAGCAGTGGCCTCAGGCTCTTCGCAGCCCTTGTCTGCCTCAGAATCTGGAAGTTTCACATGTTTACCTGTTTCCAGGAGGTCGTCGCCATCCACATCCAGTGTGATGGCATCTTCGGCCTGGATGGTGACAGATATATTGTCATCCTCAACTTCTTTTACGGGTTCAGGAGCAGGTTCGCACTCCATGGCCTCCATCGCTGGGACTTCAGGCTCAGCTTCTCTCTCGGCCTCAATCTCCACATCAGGATCGGGCTCAGGTTCCACATCTGCCTCAGCCTCAAGATCAGGCTCCACTCCTGCCTCAGCCTCAGGCTCTCCAAGGCCGTCTTCACAGGAGAAGGTTTTAGAATTGTCACGAGTAGCATCATCAGTATCAGTTACATCTGAGGGATTTAACAAGCATAAAACATGGCAAAAAAACACATTGTTTAACATTCACATCTCTGTGCTACGTGACCTAGAAAGTACAACAAAGAGCAAGTTTAGTGTTAGTGGTCATCGAGGGTGAGGAAACCACAGCTATACATAAAACACATTCCTTAGAGAAAAACGAAGAGGTTGAACAATCTTCTCGCAACGTTGAATATAAGCGCCAATGACAATCTATCTTGGTCCACATTTTGAAGGTTCCACAACTGGGTGATGTTGACACTTCTCTGCTTTACAGACATGCACTCAGTCAGAGTGAAATTGCATATCTATACCATAACGCAAGTCCTCCTGCCAGATGTCACTAAGCTTCTTGTGGTCACATCGAGGGTCTTCTTTCAAACGTTTCCGCTGACTGTCCATCTCAGTTTACAGCTGATGAAGGCGAATCAAAAACAGGGTAGCAAATCTTCTCTGATCCGTTAGAGAAATCTGGCCTTGTTCACAGCATTCTGTCCAGTAACACGGCTAAAAATGGGTGTCCACTGAGCTATGTCCAGTCTTGAGTTCAAAGCACAAGCAGTGATGCTGATGTCCCCTTAAGCCATGTGGGCTATATTGCAGTCAGAGAGAAGTGTCAAGACTTTGGTGAACGAGGTTAACATATGTTCTGACCAGTCAAAGGCACTCAGCCTGTTGCCGTCTCCATTTCAGGAGGTAGTCCAGACTCAACAGAAAGAAAGAGGCATCCTGCTGAACCTTTGGTGGTGTTCTGAACAGAGGAAACTCTCTGAGTGGGTGAAAGGCTTCCTCTTGCTGATGAAATGTGGTGGCAGGGTAATGTGCTCTTGAACAAATTAGATGATGAGATTAGGAGTTTCACTGATGTTAACACAAATGGTGAAGAGTTATCTGTCCTTTGATGCAGCACATGGTCCAGATGGAACGTTTTAATGTCTGAATTGTTGCAAGAACCACGGCTAGAACGTTGAGATTGAAAAACAGCAAAAGAAAAAGGAAGCAAGAGAAGTCCAACCTTCTGAAACCTGAAAAACAAGAGTTACATCTCCACCCCAATGAGTGACCAGACATACCTTTTTCGGATTCCTCTTCCTCAGTCTCCTGAAAATAAAACAAAAACTGATATAAGACTTTGTAAAAGTTCTAAAGAAATTGGGAAAACTGTTCATTGATACTTACTAATCAATAACTAATAAGACAAACAAACAAAAAAGTATATCAGTCTATTATGTATATCAGTTCATTAGATGGCCATCTCCCAAAACATTGAAAACAATTATATCACTAAAAACATAACATTCTAATTTTCCCATGGGCGTCGAAAACAAATGTATGTGGTTGGGACAAGACCCACTCACTTTTACCCTCTCTAATTCACCAGTTACATCACTTGCCCACAGAGGTGGGTAGTAACGAAGTACATTTACTTCGTTACATTTACTTGAGTCTTCTTTAGTGATGCACCGATGTGAAAATCGTGGCCGATACCGATATTAATATTGCTGTTATGGCCGATACCGATATTTACCATTGCCGATATCTCTGTATAGAAAACACTTGTAATTTATTTTCAGAAATGACTGATATTGGGCACCTTTACCTGTGTGTAAAATATGTCATCAGATTTTCAGAAGAAAAAATAAATATTTATATAAAAATACATTTTTATAAAGGATACAAGTGTGTCCTGAATTCACACTATGAATAAGCCAAGCCTGAGTATTCTCAATAAACATCTAACTCACTTGAGACCAAGTCACTGTATTCTGTGAACATTGGCCATTTAAGGCATACTACTGTACTTTAAAGTTTTGAACTGCTGTACAATATCTCGAAGAACACAGGTAAATCAAATATCATTCCAATCATGTTTATTGTCTTCAAAACATCTTTATCTGCATGTTACAGCGATCTCTGAAAGCTTTGTGTCAGGGACTTCCTGGAATGTCACATGATTATGGCAATCTTAATGTGTTCCGTATGGACTATACTGTGCCTTCAGGCTGCTGGTATGGATTGAAAACAAAGTACATCAGAGTATCCAGCGCTCATAATGATTACATCGACGCATTTGGGCATAAATTCAATAAATATTATTCCTGTCTATAGAAATCTGATGTAAACCTATGAGAATCTATCAATATTTCTCCAAATCTGCACATTTTTGAGCTAAAAGCCAAAGAGGGACATTGTTTTGTCAAGCGCTGACATGACGACAGCACAGGAGTTTTTTTCTGAATGGGAGCGGCTGACGCTCATAATTCATATTAAAGGTATCGACTAATTTTTTTATTACATAACTCCTGACACAAATTAAGACATAACTGTCACTATAAGTTTCTCAGAATACAATAGGTCAAATACTGAAACTTGAGTCTTATATCTTTTTAATGATGTATAGTTTGCCAAGGTATTGGTAATAACATTAAATATGATAGTAACTTTGAACTATTTAAACAAAAAAACGCTTCAGTGCGCCAGCGCACTGGCAACGGTTAACAGGTTAATTTAATTTGCATCTGTCCAAAAACATCCGCAAAGTAACGACGACTTGGCTTGTCATAGCGGGGCTCAGCGACCTCAAGGACCTTGCTGAACCCTACGTCTTCCACCACTGAAAACGGTTGGTCATCAACAGCGATCATCTTTGTTATTGCCAGGGTCAATGCCTTTTGCTTCGGGTGGTCCTTGTGGAATTTCTTGGTCTTTTCCATCGCTTGTTCTATGGGGCTACCGACTGGTGCAGCTGCCGTAGCGTTAGAAGCCGCTTTCTTCCGCGGCTTGTTAGCATTATCTAGTTTCTCATATTCTTTGTAGGCTTCGGGATGCTTGTATTTTAAGTGGGTGATCAAATTGGTTGTATTGAACGCTTTGACAAACTCCCCCTCGCATCACCCGGCCCTCACAATCATTGCATACAACATAGCGAGGATCCTCTTCAGACAATTTGAAGAACGACCAGACAGACGACATCGTTGTTCCCTCACCAAAGGCAAAGTTAAACTGACGTTGACTTTTCTTGCCGCTTCCAGCACCTGCTTCAGCACATTATGTGACGTGTAATGTATGCGCTCGTCAAATACACAGGAATGATTTTTGGCCTGTTCACATCGGCCCTATTTTGACATCGGAACGATACCGATGTGTAAAAAATTGACCATATCGGCCGATATTATTGATATCGGCGGCCGATATATCGTGCACCACTAGTATTCTTTTGGAAAAATTTTACTTTTAAGAGTAGATTTAAATGTGGGTACTTTAACTCAAGTACATTTCTAATGAAAAAACTTTTACTTCGTAACGTTGGGCAACATTCCTCTCGTTACTTTATTTTAATGCAATACATATTGTAACTTAAATGCGTAGTTTATTTCAAGCGCACTATAACTTTTTTTATGGGCATGAGCGATGCTCAATTCACAAATGAATCACTCAGGTAATACATTTTACAACCAAACAGATTATTACACCACGATAGCACTACTTCAATGTATGACTTTATCCGTTTTTTTGGACATATACATTAATAAGATACATTAAATAAGCTACCATTGTCGACAGTTTATGAAATCAACACCCACCATCCCGCAGTAATGTGCGTGTATTGCGCAGTGGCGTGCGAACTCGACTTGAAAAACGCCTTTGCCTGCCTTAGACAGTAAACCAGTTGCTAGACACAGTTAACCAGTTGCACAGTTAGACATGCTTGCGGAAATATACATCCGATTACATTTTGGAGAACAGACAGAAGATAATCTGTCGATGAGCATTTGATTGTTGTTTGTGTTCAGATGTTCAGTAGCGGTCATGAGCGCGAGCACATGTGAAGAGTTAACTCTTTCATCTCTGTCAATGGTTCCCTTTACATGGCCTTGAATGCAAAACTCTGCAAAGTCACTTTATTTTGACATTGTCTAATAATCCAAATGTAGTTGTATAAGTTACTATTATACAAACCAAAGGACAGGCAATGTTTTTTTCGGGCTACAGATGGCAGGGATAATGCTTGTCTCTTCTGTTTTTGTTGCAAAGATAGCCTATCTAATTATGATAATAGTCATTTGAATTAAAAATATCTAAATAATATCATGTTATATACATATAACCCGAAATAACTAGTTACTAACTACTTGAGTAGTTTTTTCATTGGATACTTTTTACTCTTACTCAAGTAACTAATAAGATTATTACTTTTACTTTGAGTAAATATTTCTATAAGTACTTGTACTTTTACTTGAGTACAGTTTTTGGATACTCTACCCACCTCTACTTGCTCATCGCAGCACAGAACCCACCGTAGTTTAATTTTTTTTTTATAGTAGCCTAATAAAAATAATTTAGTTCAGTTAGAGAACAGACACTACAATTAAAAACTGAACGTGTCTGCTCACACATAAGCGATCTCGTTGGGCCCGCAAGAGAACGTCTTCGCGATTACTGAATCAGGGAACATCACTTGGAAGAGATCGCTAATCTCACTGTTGCTATTAAATGAGTGGTGTTTAGTCACCGTGTGTAGTATCCTAAGCACTTCGGCTTTCAACGTGTCAGTCGATCCAAAGTACACTTACCCATTTTCCACACGTAGCCGAACTTTAAAAAACTCAGAGGAGACGCAGACGTATTTCGCGGGCAGGTATTGCATTTATCATGGGATTTGTAGTTTTATCACCATGTATGTACCAACACCAATATCCCCCAGAAAGAACTACAACACACCGAAAAAACTTTCTGCGGCCAGTGTTTCTGGAAATGAACGAGGGTAAAAGCTTTTTTAGACCTGACTAAATGAAATTTAAGACCTCAGATGAAAATCTGGCCGTTTTTAAGACCTTAAATTTAAAGTTCCGAATTTTAGACTTTTTAAGACCCCGCGGGAACCCTGTGCTCAATGCAATCCTGTTAAATTTGCATATTTATGATATTTACCCTGAGGGCTTTTTTTTTTTTTACCTTTCTAAAAGGCATTTTTTCAAATCTTATCAAATGTATGCTTCATCTTTCATTTCATATTCTTAAATTTGATCAATAATTTTAATTAGAATATTAAGACACTATCGGGCTATTGCCAATCAAATTTAAATCACTTACACTGAAAAGTTACAACTGCATTAAATAATGTTATGATATATTTTTGTTTTACATATTTTATGTTTGAAATATTTTTGGAATATTATGTTGGGTAAAAAATTATTTGACTTTTAAACATGAAACTAAGCTGCCAGTATCTGGCGGCAAGCGACAAAGGCACACTATGCAAGAATTGTAGCTTAATATAACAGCTTCAAAGTCATTTCGGTGGTAAACAAACTCATAGTAGGGCTAATCATCCTGGTAGTAAAGCTTGGGGGGGACGCTGCTGAAAAAAACAGCAATACAAGTTTGAGAGGAGCGATCCCCACAAATCTCGTGAGAATCACGACATGCTTTACTGCAACGACGTCACACACATCAACAACAACATGAAGCACGAAGACACTTGCGCGCATTTCAGACGTGATACTCGACGATGGAAAAAGCAAAGAAAACGCGGTCGGAAGAGACTAGGAAAAGGAAAAGAGAATCAGCCTCTCTGCTCAACCCGTAAATAAACGCATCGATCCGCAAGTTTTGTTTGAGTTCTTTAATGGTCTAGTGGTGGATCTTTTGCCAAGCGTGTCAGAGGTTACAGATTCTACGTTTTTTCTCTCTCATCAAAACTGAATATGTTCATCAGTGGTTACAGTCTATATCAAGCAGGGACACGTTTTTGTGCATTTTATTTTGTGATTTCACCGGAATGAATAGAGAGTCTCCGCAACGGCGATAGATTGAAGCGCGTGTCGGAGAGAAGACTGCGCGCGCCGCCACAAGAGACACTATGTCTCCATGACACTGATAGCAGCGGACACGAGCGCTCAGCTTGAGTTCAAAAACACATTTTAGCGCTAGATCTCTTATTTAATGCAAAAAATGCACACTATGCAAGATTTGTACCTTAATATAACAGCTTCAAAGGGGTATCAGGCTCTGAGTGCAGAGACCAGTTTATGGCAGAGATACTCTGCGTGAGTGGTATTTACGACAGTAACATATACAAGTACTCCACAGCGACTCTAGGGGTCGCTGTTTAACAAAAACGGAATTCCTGCATAGTGTGCCTTCAAAGAATGAGGCAGTTATTTATGAATTGGTCACAATCTTTGACTCAAATGATTTGTTCAAAACGCTAAATCATTCATTTTTGATTATAAATGCTTTTATAAAAATGTACCAAAAATTCATTCCAATATATTAATAATTTATTAGTTTCAACACTTTTTGTACCTTAGATAAGGATTCCTCTTCCATGGTGGTATCAGCATCCAGGTCTGTCTTCTTTCCTGAAGATGTGCAATAAAGCAATTTGATCAACTTATTAAAGTTAGTTAAAGAAGTTGAGTTCAGATAGTGAAGATTTACCTTTAGATTTGCCATGTTTTCTCGTGGGTGTGTCAGCTGACATGGTGAGCTCAATGCTGTCTGGATCACCACCTTCATCCTCTATCGCCTGCACACAAAAATACCAGACCATTCAATTTCAAACATTGAGAATGGGAATTTCTGGTCAACGACCCTAATCACACTGTAATTGTGTTGCAGAATGATGTGAAAATGCGAATTACGAAGGTGCAGGTCTTAAACACGAGGCATGCAGAAGGTTTGAGCAGCAAAATAACTTTTTTGGTTAAATAAATTTGGACTAAGTTACACGGCACATAACTAATAGTTCTACACAATTACAATAAAACAACGACCAGGTGCTATGCTGTTTTGCATCTCACAAATCTTACTAATTTATATCTAGTAACACATATTTATGCATATTGTTACACACAACATTACATTTCACACTTCAACTGTAAATAACTTCACACAAAGACTGTAAATAGCGATGGTGAATCTGTTTAAAGTTGAAGCAACTGATCTGAGCGCGTGCAGCAGCATTCGCTAATATAATTTAGCCTGTTTAATAAATCCTTAATTTACAGATTCATTGCTAAAAATACTAACAAATATTTCACACAAATTCAAGTTTTCACCAAACCGAAATACGGGCATTACATTTGTGTTGTTAGTAAAGACATTGAAAACCGCCGAGAATACAAACATGTTTGGAATAAAAATTGCTAGCGCTATGCTAACTCACTAGCCATCAAGCTAGATCGCGAGCATTTGCCAACACGTCATCGTATTTACGCTTTTAAATTAAAATTACCTGCTTCAGTCTTGCGATGAGTGTATTTTTTACCCCAGTAATATCCAGATTTCGTCTTTTGAGTTCAGATTTCAGGTCTACAACGCGTAAATCTGTAATCTTCTTAGTCTCCGCTGAAATGGCCACCGACGCCATTTTACCAGTGTAACTGGATCTGTGTGTGTGTGCGCGAGCGAGACAGCGACACACTCAACGAGCACCACAGGACATCCAACCATATACCCCTTGTTGACGATTTCCTATCCATGTCATGATAATAAAAATGACACATTTCTCTAAGATTTTTTTTACATATTTTACGCGCGGTAAGGTTTTAGTTATGTTGACAACACGGTGTCACTGAAAATTGCAGTGTCTTGCAAAAGGCATGAAAACAACTAATATTTAGCAAAAACTGAACAGAGATGATCGAAATGATTTGAGTGATTTAGAGCACAGAAGAACTCGGTCAGATAATGGCATATTTAAGGGATGTTTATGTAAAAAATAAATAAATAAGGCCCGGTTTCACGGACAGGGTTTAGATTAAGCCAAGATTGGACCTTAGTTCAATTAGCGCATTTGAGTAGCTTTTATAAGGGTCAATCCCGGAATTCGGTAATATTTCAGTCCCCCAGACTTTTTAAAGTGGTGGTTCACCAAAATGAAATATTAAAAGCTTTCCACAGTAGCTACTTTGGTATGTCCATTATGTATAAAAAAAATATTGCATTTAAATAATTTGTTATCATAAAATAATGTCTTATTTCTATTGTACACTAAGCATTTTGTCCTGTCCCAGAGGTAGCCTACTTCACTGAATTTGTAGGCCTACTTAGAAAATATTTAACAAAATGTGCACAGTGTCAAAACATTTTTGGGCTGCAAGTAGGCCTATTTAATTTTTATTTGTGTTACTTTCTTGTGAAAACTATTTTCTAAAAAGTGCTAAAAACAGACTATAAAGTGATGTTCATCTGAACTCAGTTTGAACTCAACCCGTCACATCAACTATTCTCCAGCTTTAATAATTTAGACTCTACCCGGCCATATGTGACATAATTTACCAGAAATTACATAATTCAGGTCTTTTTAACAGTGTTGCATAAAATGGTAAGTAGTATCATACGTTTTATTAATATTTTTAGGCCTATTATAGTCAAGGGTGTGTACTGTCAAGCTTAACAACTCAACCCGATCACATAAAAATTAAGATGGAAAATGTTTATTTTAATCCATAAGTATATACAATGTACTTATTTCATTGCTGCCAATGGTCTACTCTCCTACACTAGAGGAGCAGTGACCATTTTGTGCAAAAAAAAACTTAACCTTATCACACTCAACCCTGTCACATATCTGGAGATTTCTCATTAGTTCGGGGTTGAAAACTCGTGACGAGTTTTTCACTTAATTTATGGATACTTTTCATTTAAAAAAATATTAAATAGTCATGGTTTCAGTGAAGATATAGTTTACCAAAATCATGACAACTCATAATTTTGTTATAAATAGAATATTTGATGTAATGTGTCCACTTAAACACTGACGAGCATCCTATGTCAGAAATGGCAGCCACATCAGCGAGAGGCATCCAGCTGCAGCCCCGCAGACTCAGTTCTTGCTAGACACCAGTGGCTGGACACCAGTGGATGGACAGCAGACGTCATTTCCGTATCGTCATTCACTTTTCAAATTTGACGCTATATATAACGTTAAATATAAACATGCTCATTCTAATAATATTGTACATCTGTTCTTGCTTTAGGTGTGGTGAATGTCAAAAGACTGCCCCAGGGTGTAAGAGACATGTGTGTCCCTTTTAAAATTGTACAATGCAGAAATTGCAGATGTTTTTTCAAAGACTGGGTGGGGTACTGTGTGGAAACGGAAGACGTGGAGACCTGCGAGGGTTTTATAATACAGACCCTGAATTTCCTGAGCATTGCCCAGACTGCCAGTTTTAGGGGGCAGGAATGAGGTGTGGTGTGCACAGTGTGCAATAGTTCAATAGGAACTGTTCATGTTTTATTTTCTCTTGAAATAGGGACTTCCCCCACAACCTTACGGGCCTAACTGTGGCAACTTCATTCTGATGGTCAGATTTGACTAATTTTACTAATTAGATTGTGAAATTTCCAATAAATATTGCAAAACCATGAAGTGTTAATTCTGGATTGTTTGGTAAATTGTCTGATCATGTGAATCTACGTATATTTTAAAAACAGAAGTGGTAACATTTACAAAAAAAAAATAAGAATTGAATATCCAAATGGGCAAGGCAAAAAACTGTGGTCAATTAACATGTACAAGTCTGTTCTATTGACAAAACGTTATAGTCCATTGATCTATAGGCTGCATTTAAGTCACAAAAAATAGTGATATGATCTGAACAATTTTCAAGGGGGTTCTTGTGAATGCAGTTTGCATGAATTGTTGATGTTATAATATTAAGTATATTATTGAGAATTGTTTTATGTAAAGAGATATGATAAAGATCATATTTCAATTTGCACACAGCTTTTATATTATATATTTTAAGTCATAAAAGTAAAATGACAATACGGAAAAGACGTGTGCAGTTAAGCCTGCAAAGAATGCTGTCTATCCACTGGTGAAAACAGAAAATAAATATGCTGTCTATCCATAGGTGAAAATATAAAATAAATATATGTCAATCCAGAGGTGAAAATATAAAATAAATATATGTCAATCCAGCGGTGAAAACGGAAATTAGCGGCGAAACGGAAATGACGGAGAAAATGGAAATGACGTAGGCTGTCTATCCACTGGTGTCCAGCCAGTGGTGTCTAGCCGGAGGTGAGTCTGCGGGGCTGCAGCTGGATGCTATTGACATCAGCAGCAAAAAGACTTTGTTGTGCATGCAGATATGTTGATCCAGAAAGAAGGGCACAATAGGAGAAGGAAAAGAAAAATGGAAGGCAATGCCTCCCTTCAAACCGGTTACAGTCTACAACCCTCCTCATCACACTATTCTTAACCTTGGTTATTAACATTTTGGGGAAAAATAGGGAAGACAATTAAAAATGAAAGTATTTATTGCTGATTACCACCTGACATGTTAAGGACTAACACTACAATTGTGGTTTTAGTTAAACATCTAAATTTAAAATATTTATTACAAAAATAAAGAGATCACAGACACACAATTTATGTATTTTTAACTTCAGTCCCAAAAAAATGTGAAAAGTATCATAAATGTTACATTTGTAGTTATTAAAATGTTATGAGGGACACATGAGCAGTAGGTAAATGTTTGTTTTATAGCAAGTTTTAATCCTTTTTAAACCAAGTCCATTTTGTCCGTTTTGGGGTTGAGAATAAAAGTTTAATAAATGTTTAAATCCGACAAAAACTGAAATGACTAAATGTCTTTAATGCCTAAGGTGGGAAAATTTGATTTTTTAAACGTTTGATATGTGCCTAATGATGTGGGGTATTTAGAAAATGATGTAGTTTAAAACAACAACAGAAATCCAAGTTGAAATATGACCGAATCCCAGGAATGACCCATAAACGTGCCCTAAAAAACACTACTGGTGTGCATCTTGAGACAAAACAATGACACTGACAAATTTTAAGATTACTCAGTGCAAGTTGCTTTCAATTACAACAGCTCAAACATGCATTTTAGTCTGGGACTCTGGGACTAACCCAGATAGCATGGTGACATTGATACAATGTTGAGTTTTGATCCAAACCATCATTTTGGTTGAGATTGACATTTCAATGTTTAAAGTGTGTTGGATCACACTCTAAAAAAATGCTGTGTTGTTTCAACCCAACTTTGGGTCAAATATGGACAAACCCAATGGCTGGGTTACATTTTAAAATTAAATTTAAACATTTTTACATTAACATTTTTGACCCAACGTTTGGGTTTGTCCATATTTGACTCAACATTGTTTTAAAACAACCCAGAACTTTTTAGAGTGCAGCATTGAAATTTTGATGAAAGCCAACAACACAGGTGGAGACAGTGACATTGAACTAACAGTGATTTGTAGATGATGAACACAAGATCATTCAGGCATCTCTGCAGAACACTAGTGGGTGTTTCTCAATTATTGGGGTATTTTCAACCGCTTTACCCGGTTTGCTCTAATCCACTGGGGGCTTGGTTTAGGGGTGGGCCTTCATGATTTTAGCAAGTCTGTTGAAAAATGGTTGAAAAACATTTATTGTAGTTTGAAATTGGCCACTGATTGGTAAACGGCCATTTTGGTTTTGAATGTGCACTTCTCAGTACTTCCTCATTAGAGAGAAAACATAGGTGCATCCTACAGACCCTCTTGTTTGTTGAAGCACCTGACATACTTGCATGACTTCTCTAGCAGTTTCAAACAATGGTTCATCTACCTTATTTCTCTGTTCCTTTGTTTAGCATGCTTATTTGCGTTTGATTTGTGTTGTTACTCACTGTAATTAGATACATTAAAAAGTTATTAAACTGTTTGAATAAAGCATCTATTTTTCTACATTCTTAAAAGATGCATCTTGCTTTAGTAAAGTTTATTAGGAATTTCCTGAATAAAGTTCTCACATCATTTAACAGATTTCTTGAAGTGCAGGAGACATGAACATGAGCAAGAATGTTACACTGCAAACATAGCGCATGTCTTGCATCCATCAGTGCTTGCATGCAGAGCACATGCTCCTTTAATAAAAGTGAAGGCAGATGAAGATGGACAATAAAAAAAAAGAGAAGCATCCCTCCTGATAATGCTGACATTGATTATACACTGAGTTGTTGTCGACAGCATAACCACCTGACCAGGGACTTGATGATATCCTGAGCCTTATCACTGCTTAATCGTAACCATCCATATTCCTGAATCTATTAAATTTGAGAAATGTAACTGATTTCCATTCAGGGGTGCGTTTCCCGAAAGGATCGTTATCCAACTGTGATCGGAATTCCCATTGAACTCTATTGGTAACGACGGAACATAGCTGGCTAACGATGCTTTCGGGAAACGCACCCCAGTTTAGCTTGTTTCCACTGAAACACAATAACAAAAAACATCTTGTGTTTATTAAGAAAGTGACTGACATGGCTATTTTGTGATATTTAAAGAAATTAAGGTCTACGTAATGTGAATCTGCAGCTTTAAAGGGATAGTTCAGCCTGAAGTGAAAATTCTGTCATCATTTATTTACCCTCAAGTTGTTCCAAACCTGTATGTCTTTCTTCTGCTGCAAACAAAAGAAGATAGAGTGAAGGATGTTGGTAACCAGATGTGATGGTAGCCATTGACTTCCATGGTATTTTTGTCCTATAAATCAATGGCCACCGTCAACTTTCTGGTTACCAACATTCTTTAAAATATCTTATTTTGTGTTCAGCAGAAGAAAGAAACTCATACAAGGTTGGAACAACTTGAGGCTGAGTAGGCTAAATGATGACAGAATTTTCATTACGGGCTGAACTCTCCCTTTAAAGAAATTTTCATTGAAAAAACCTAAGCTCTTTTATTCTACAAGATAAACTTGTTGAACGCTAAGTAGTTTCACAGAAAATGAACTGAGATGTAGTTAATGGCTATAGGGGCGTCCCGCGTGACGTCACGCCATTTGGAGCAGCCATCTTGACGGAATAGAAAATGCTAAACCGCCGGTGATAATACCAGGATAATACAGCTCGTCGCGAAATATTCCTATCATGCCCGAGCGATGCTGTGCATTTGGATGCGATCAGATACATGATCATACAAAAGGAATATCTTTATATCTTATCCCAAAAGAAACAAAACGGAGAAAAGTGGTTGGCGGCAATAAACAGGCAAAACGCATCCATGCATTCCTAGATCAGTTAATTCGTTAGGCGTATTATCACACATTCTTTCGTTTTCAAATACCAAAAGCTGATCTTGTATTTTATTTGACACTTCTTATAAATCGTTAGAAACAGGTTGAGACAACAGTCTCAATGACAGTTTATCATAGCCTACAGTGACGGTCAGTGATAGGTATAAAAAAGTATATAAGCTATTTCGTTTTTCTTGGATCAAACTAGATTAAACAAATTCATTAAAGATACACTTAATCTTGTTGGTGATTTTGTTTTGTGTTTTTCCCTGTAAACAAAAAATTATTACAGGTAGGCCTAGGCTACTACAATTTGGTGATAAAAATACATTGACCAACCTTTGCGGTGATGATCGAAAAATCATTTTCTTTTAATGAAACTCCGGTGTTGCGTGACGGGAAGTTAAGGTAGCTGTATGTCACCGAACTCAATGTCAGGAAGTTTTTCTACACATTTAATGCCTGTAAAAAGAACTCGTGGTGCTTCATATGGATATATGATTCCTAACTCCTTTATCTTACTCTTGTATATTTATTTTTGTGATGCTAATAATAAGTGCGATGACATGACGTGTGGGGGAAAAAATCGATTCTGTTCAGTATCGAGATATTTTGCACCAAGTATTGCAATATTTAGGCTAATTATACTAATAATGATATTATTAGTATAATATACTAATAATATATATTACCCACGGCAATGGATCTATGAGTAGCCGACGGATGTATTCCGTCAAAATGGCTGACACGCGGCTAGGGGTCACGTGACTGGGAGATCCCTATAGCTCAGAGGTGTTTGTTCCTCTTCATGAAGAGTTTGGCTCCAGCACCTGCCTGGAACTCAGGTGTGTTTAATTAGGGCTGGAGATAAAATCGGATACCCCTGCCATAGTGCTTACTTTTGATATTGAAGCATTAATAGATTTTAGAAAAATAAATTAAATAAACAGAAAAGAATTTAACGATACTATAATCGTAGTTAGAATATTATGTTCAGCAACTTAAAAAAAAAGAAAAAGTGAATCGTATTGTGTGAAGTCTATTAACATTCTTGAATGTGACTCCTTGAGTAACATCATGCTTTCTTTTTCAGATTTCAGAGAACCCAAAGGAAAAGAGGCAGTAGTCTGATGCAAGACAGATTTTTAAAAACCTGAACCGTTGGACCACCTGTAGTTATGACATCAGACTTCTGAAGCCAATTTTATTTTTAAAGGTTGAAATGCTTTTGTCCTATTTCTCCCCGTTTCTTTTTTTAAAGAATAATCTTTTAATGTATTTTTGTCATTAATGGATTGAATAAAATAAATTGACTGCTGGAAAGGTGTCATTTCTATTTTAAAAGGTTTTCGCCAAATTTTGAAATGGTCAGGAATTCATTGACGCACCATTGAATGTAATGTTTCAACATTAACTTGGTACATCAGATGGCAACATGTTTGACATTCCTTTTCAGTTGTATTTTCAGTTTCAACAAAATGTATTTAGAATCAACATCACATTGTAACATTGATCGAACCATATTACCAAAGATTATTTTTGTTCATTTCAGTGTTAATTCAACAGCAGTGATTTAGATTCAACATCATAGTGTAACGTTGATTCAACAATATTACCATTGATTATTTTTGTTAATTTCAATATTGATTCAGCATCAGTGATGTAGAATCAATAGTGTAATGTTGATTCAATAGCATTACGATTTGGGTGCAAAAGTGATGTTGATAAAATATCACTTTGTAATGCTGAATCAATACTATTACCGTTGATTTTTGGTTGAAATCTCAACATTATTTCAACATTAACTGAGCTTGCAAAAGTGATGTTGATAAAATATCACTTTGTTGAATCAATACTATTACCGTTGATTTTTGGTTGAAATCTCAACATTGCTTCACCATTAACTGAGGTTGCAAGAGTGATACTAAAGCAACATCTTTGTAACGTTAATTCAATGCAATTAGCGTTGACGCATCAACACTGAGTCAACATTGTATCAATGTCACCATGCTATCTGGGAAGCCTTGTCTGTAAAACAGGGGTTAATTGTATTAAAAGGACAGCTTAAAAAAAGTCACAGCAGCAAACAGGTATTAGAAGCTGCTAGTGTATCTGGAGTTCCAGACCTGGAGATGCAGACTGACAGTTCTGCATAAAGTTGCATTTCAGCCACTCGTAAAAAAAAACCTCACAAAGATAAACAAAGTATACTCTGGAATTTTTCTTCCTCCCCATATTTCATGAGAACTGTGACTTTCTTAACATTTCTTATTTTCATAGGTTTTCCATTTACCAGACCTGAAAAACTATTTATCAAACATCTCTGAGATTGATAGCAGTTATCTAAAAAGATATGAGAAATAAAACAAACAAACACTTTCTTTGAAAAACTAAAATCTGAATTTTTATACCGAAATCCTACTATGTCACTTGCATAATAATTTGGAAAAGTGTCTGTACTATGATGTGTATATCAAATGTTAATTCATGTTACACTTACAGTATATTGTTATAATTTCCTGGTTAAATAAACATTACATTGCATCACACAAAAAAAAATACAAATACAATTATATTTTGTACATTAACAATGTAATAGGCATGTGATGGTATAAAATTTTAACAAAACGATAATTTATCACGGTATATTGTATTATCACGGTATCGAATTAAGTTACCAAAAACAAAAAGAACGTTAAAATACAATAAAACACTTCACAAAAATGTATAAAGTAAACAAATGTTTCAAACAGATTAAAGTGAAAAAGAAATATAGTTAATAGGTAACTATTGAGGCTCCATTGTTAAAGTCACTGTAAAGGCAATTCTAAAAAAAATTCTAAACCCATTATAAATGTTAGAAATGTATTGCTAAAAGATATTACAAAGACTGTGAACTGTGAATTACTGAATTGTGGAGTTAGATCGTTAAACAGTTTTTCACCATTGCTATTTTCCGGATTT